>JAWWES010000001.1:93341741-93389235 GCA_035583135.1 Lophotriccus pileatus
AGAATAGAATAGAATAGAATAGAATAGAATAGAATAGAATAGAATAGAATAGAATAGAATAGAATAGAATAGAATTTGGAAGGGGCTTACAATGATCATCCAGCCCAACTGCTTGGAATTCAGGGCTGATGAAAAGTTAAAGCATGTTGTTAGCGGCGTTGTCCAAATGTATCTCAAACACTGACAAGCCTTGTGCAACAATCCCCTCTCTAGAAACCCTGTTCCAGGGTTTGACCACTGTTGAGGTAAAAAATTATTCCTAATGTCCAATCTAAGTCTCCCCTGATATGTCTTTGAGCCATTCATATGCATTCTGTCAGTGGATCTCAGGGAGAATAGATTAGTACCTTCATCAACATTTCCCCTCCTCAAGAAGCTTTAGAGAACAATGGTGTCTTTTTTATTTAGCTGAATTTTTATTTTAATAATTATGTCCAAGAAATAAACTTCTAATTTTATGAATAAGCTTGAAAAACTCTTTTTCATAGAGATAGAGAAAGGAAGAAGGACAAATGTTTTGCTAGCGGTTTTACACAGTATGCATAAAAGTTCCTCTGTCTCCTTTCTGTTACTTATTTTTTTGTCACTAACATCCTTGGCAGTACTCTTAAGAAGTAATGAGTAGAAGAAACATGGGAGGTTATGTTTGAACATAAGGAAATATGTTTTTACCATGATGATGAGAGATTACCTAGAGAAGCTGCAGACTTTCCATCCTCAGAAGTACTCAAAAGCTGCCTGAAGATGGACTCAGGTAGTCTGCTCTATGTGAACCTGCTTGAGCAATGGAATTTTGGAGAGTGACATCCAGAGCTCCTTTTGAACATCAACAATCCTGTGGTTCTTTTAAGTCCACAAGAACAGAAAACTGGGACCTGTAGGCCAAAAAATTTCCCTTTGAGAGCATCATGCCAGTGAAAATATTATCTTTGTTTATTGACTCTTTAAGAAGATAGGACTGCAAAGGATGTTCTGGATCATGGGGTTTGAAGTCCTGTCTGCTGTGGCTAAATACATCATACAGCAATATCCATAAATACATCAATTCTCAATATAAACCCCTCTATATCTTCACAAGTTGCTCCAATTTCTTTCTCTCCAAAGGGTCAAAACTATTAATCTGATTTTAGCCAAGATATTTCATTAAATTCCATTACTTATTGGTAAATTAGGGCCATTCGACTTCTCCTCATGGTAAATTTTATCCATTCTGTAAACACAAGGCATAGCTATAGCCATCTGCTTAGCTGCATATCTGAATTTGCTTAGAAACAGTGGGAGGTACTTGGGTAATTGTAGGCATAATAAAAAGTTTTCAGACTCACTACTGGATTGGCCAGTGGCAAACTGCCAGCATATTTCCTGTAAGAAAGATGTTGCTGAAGCAGTTTTCCTTTCTTGTTAACGTTTCTCTCTGAATGAATTTATAAAATCAATGTTATAATAATGTGGTTTGGCAAAGTTAAAACAAACCTCCCTTGGTTTCACCCTTCTGATTGATATGTATCAAAATTGAGTTCAACTAAAAAAATATATGTAGAAATATCTCTACTCTTTCACATTTAGTAAGTCAGTGCTACTGTCTCGTGCCTCATGGCTTTCTACACTAAAATATAAGCTACCAACCTTTTTCCTGTTGGTCTTTCACCAGCAGGCAATGTAAAACTCCAGGTACAAACCATCTTTCTGAAAGGAACATTTTTTCTATAAATTACAGTAAAAACAGGCAAAAAATTTGATTGCAGACACAGGAATTTCAAGGTACTTTTTTTAGTGTATATGCAGATTAAGGAGTAAATCTATTTACTTAGACTAATACTATTTTTAATAAGCCTCACAACTAGAAATTAATAATGGCTGGCATCTTAGAAATTCAGGAAATGTAGCATGTTCTGTTTGATGATAAATGGACAGACAGACATCCTCTGAAGTGAGCAATCTCAGTGGCCCGTATACACTTAGCTTTCTAAGGGCCAGATGGAGAGAAATGGTAATGTAATGACCTTCTCCCTATAGATTCAAACACCTGCAATCCAGCAGGCAATGTTGCTAATGTACTGCTGGCCACATAATTGCTGAACAGGTGTCTTCCAGGCAAGAAATGCAGCTGGAACAAGCTTCAGGGCAACTGCACTATGAACATTTTTGAATAAACATAAACATTTTTGAACTAATGCACATTTCACTCTGCTCCCTGAATGAGATTAAGTTACAGAAAATGTTGAGTTTATATATGTATATGCATCTATGATTATTTATATTTATATATACATATGCATCTATGAATATATATATATATAATGTAACTTTTAGTTTGCAGTTTTGTAATCAGAAGTAGTGGAGGTAGGGAAGAAGGAATGTGGAAAGAAAAAAAAATGAAGTGAAAATACAGATCATTACCTACCCAATCCAAAATACAATAGAATGAAGTCTGGCTATTAAAATAATATAAAACAGATGGTGAACTCTCACCTTGCTTTTAGCAAAACCAGGGATTATGGTTCATTTTAGTGTGGTCTTCTGTTCCTTTTTTTTTTTCTAATTCACTTCATGGCCTGCCTAATTTGCTTCCCCTGTGTTATTTTCTACAGACATTGCAATCTGATTTTTGTTGTTGTGGATGTCATCAGTTTTTATGTAGAAGCTACTTTGGAAGCCTGAAATGATATTATTTTAGGAAAAGTCTTTTACAGTACTGCATACTTATGGGGATGTTGCTTTTATGGTATAAAGATATTTGGGTTCAGCTTAGTATAAGCCCTTTGTGTTTTACTGGCAATGTGCACTGTGGGAAGAGCAAGCAATGATTTTATCAAAGCAGTGTCACTTAGGAATACACACAAATACTGAGACACATCCAAGTCTTTTCATCCAAAAAAAATGCCATTTCTGTATTTTATTACACTTCTTCTTACAAGTCCATCATTTCCTGAAGTATAGACTTAGGATAGTGAATTTCAATCTTTTTGGATTTGCTGACTCCTTGACAGTTACCTTTTATAGTTACAAAGCTCCTACGTAACAAATGCAAAGTTTCCCCAAAATGATATACTTTTCTTATTTGCATTCCACAGATTGTTTAGTAGTTGCCGGACCATATATTTACTTACAGTGAAGAAAAAGTCCACACATCATCTGTGACTCAGAACGAGCAGACTTCTTAGCAACACACAGCCTCAAAAGTAATTAGTGCAAAGAAGAGCTATGCAATGACAAAAATTTCCACACTAACAGACCCTCAGAACATGCTCAGTCACCTGGCCTTTTGTATATCTTTTAGGGCACTGGGAGAATGTTCAACACAACTGCCACTGGCTTATTTCTCCCAGGAGTGGAATTTTGAATCCTCATCAGGTATGACTCCAGGGTTCATCATGAGACTGTACCAACCCTTCATGTCTCTCTTCAGAGCTCAGGAAATCGGACTGTTGTGTCTTATTACTTTAATACTTTGCTACTGTTGCATCACTGTTCTCTTTGTGCTTCTCTTGCTATTATTTTACTTGCATCCATTAATTATTTCTATTATAACTTTTATATACCTACATAGACCCTCACTTCTCAATTTAAAGAATAAATTAAATAAATGTCTTGCATGTTCTTCAAAAATAACAGGTGATTTTCTTTGTGAACCTAAACAAAGTTATTTTAATAAAGTATATTTTCTCATGGGTATTTTATTCTATGTAACACCAGCCCCGCAAAAAACAACCAACCAAGCAACCAACTAACCAAAAAATGATCTTAAGAATTTTCTTAATTAATACAGAATTAAACTGTTAAAGACAAGCTTTTACAACATGCATAAAAACAACTCGTATTCTATTTACTTATATGGTCCACATTTTTTCCTCAAACGGAATATGTATCTGCCCCTTGAAATCCAAAAAAGTCTATAGGTCCTCACAAGTTGTTCTTGTTTGGCAGCTTTAAGTTTGTTTTTTTTTTTTTTAGCTTTCTTTGTGAGCCAAGACAAAACTTTTCAGATGGCAACCTAAAGATAAGAGTTTTAAATCCATATATGCAGCACATTTTCATACAAAGAGTAGAGTTTGAACTGAGTTTTCTTTCTTCAGGGGTTTTCTAATTTCGTTGAATTCTGTTCAGTTTTCCAAACACAGCATAAGCCCTCTTAAAAACACACAAAAAATTAACTCCAAGATACTGTGTTTTCAAGAACCCACAGAAATAAAATTCTAATAAAAGTAAGATATGTGACCTGGTAGGATGGACAGTAGTTGAAGGCACACTTACAAATTTGATTTTCTCTTAATTAACCAGAGGATATTGTTACAGGATTTTTATTATCTTCATCAAAATTTTTTTGAAACTATTTTGTTACACACATATTGGTGGATTATGGTGGCTTCCTCAAAATACTTTTCTTGTGGTAACATGATAGGTTAAGCATAATTTTAATAAGTTAAAAGATCTCAGTTGCAGCATTTTTTCAGTAAAACCAATAGCCCAGTGCTAAGTCCAGGTCTAATCCAGAACCGAATATCTACCTCAGTCAGAAGTGATACCTAAATTTACCCTTCTTGGTTGTAGTGAGACCTATTTCTTTTTTGAGGAGGAAGTGATGAAAATTCAGTCCTTCCCATGAGAACTGCTCTTACTTCATATAAGTAGTTTTTGGGAGAAAGGGAGCAAAAGGTGTCTCTATAGTCTCATTTTGAAGTCCTTTATTGCAATCATATCGTCTCTATCATCTGAATTGAGTAACATCACCAAGGTACTTTCTTGTTTTTTATAAAAGCAGAACAGCACAGCTATTTCAAAGGTTTCAAAAGAGCTTGAAATTATTTAAACTGTAGCTCTGTTTGATGGTGAGGAAAAATAATTTTCCATCTTCACCTCTCACCCTCTCGACAATATCATATTCTTTTTCTTGTTTAAATATTCACAGCTAACTGAACAATCTACAGCTCACTGATGTTTTGATCAGCTGTTTTGTTTGATGTGTGTACCACTGTGCATGTAATTATGTATTTCATAATATTTTTTCATCATTGCAACAATTATTTTAATGTAGCTTTCAACTTTATTTCAATTATATTTATCTACATACATAAATGCAAGTGGTCCCTAGTCTTTAATAGTTTCTTTTCTTCTATGTCTTCATAAACACTGTTTTTTCATCAAGCTGTCAAAACAAGCTCAGCATGCCATTTATACTTTTAACAGTTAGAATGTGCAGATGGTATTTCTCAGGTGAATTTTATTGCAAATCTAGGTATTATTTTGTATTCTCTTTTTTATTCTTTCACTTTTCTTTATATACCAAACAAAATCTCAGCCAAGTTACCATGCTATCAAAATACTTCTTGTCTTCCCCTCCTTTCCTGTAAATTGAAATATGGAGATTAGTGTAGGGAATTAATGACTTTGACCACTCTATTTCCACCAGTTCTCATTTCTGCAATTACCACTCTAGTCCATTCTTGAGAACTGTGCTTGAGGGCAGTCCAAACAAATCAACAACAGTAATACACTGCAGTTTCTACCTTAACTTTCTTCAAACTTCCCTAATACAGCATATTCTAATTATAAAAATATGTTCTGAAGTATTCATATTTTAATTTCTTTTTTTTTCCTTCACTGTACAAGCTCAGTTTGCATTTCTGACCATGACACCAGTTAATGGTCAGTGACTTGATGACTCACATTTGCCAAAAGCAGGACTAACCTATGACTATCTTAGTTCCAAGATAATCCAAGTAATTGCTGCTAATGTTACTTTCTGCGTCTACTATTCAGTTTCTCAGCATATTATGCACATATTGTATTACATTGTGAATTTGAGGGCTCCAATTTATTTTTGTCAGGACTTTAGCCCAAGAACTGAGTTAGTTCAAAGCAGGAGAAGAGAGAGAGCTGCCTCTCTGGCTTTAACAGTGTCTGTGAAGTAGCTAAATAGCAAGTTTGCAGAAAGGCAAAGAAATAGCAGAAAGAAAAGGGAAAAGATATGGAAATCAAATAAGCTGTCAACAACCAAGTACATACAGGAATTGGGGGGTAAGACATCAAGCAGGATATTTTGGGAGTTGAAAGCTATCAAATTAGGAAACTGGAGATAATGAAGACCAGTTTTGGAATGGGACATGAAACAGCATTTGAAAAATATATTAAAAAGTTATCAAATGTCTTATAATTTAACAAATGTAAATATTTAATGAAATTTTTTGTTCGAGATAAAATGTCTTATCATATGATTTTTTTGCACTTAGAACTCACAGAAAAAACATGGAATCACAACTATTATTACCTTAGAAAGAAGTAGGATATTACTTCTTATAACTATCATATTTTCCTTGTAGCTAATTCCGTAGTAAAAGATGAAGCTCACACTAGGAAACAGGCAAACAAAAGTCTGTATTTTATAAAAAAAAATGTTGGAAATGAGTTTAAAAGAGAAGACAACAAAAATTCCATATGAATTCTGCACCCTTCCAAGGAAGAAGAAATTTATTCAGTTTTTAGTGAAGCATGAGAAAGGACAATCCAGATGAAAGCTACTCCATTCCTCAGGAAAATAAAAAAGTAGTATCAAAGTCTCTCTGAACTAAAGTTTGGAAGAATAAGTCTTTAAGACATGGCTTTTGGAGCTAATTGAAGCAAAGGCAGAGAATGTGCATCAATAAGAAATCAGAGCTGTAAATGAGGAGCAGCTCACATATTACTGAAATTGAAGACTCAGAAATGTAAGTAAAGACAAATGCAAATTAAAGAATCCTAAATAAATTCTCACAATTTAGTAAAGATTAACAGATTCATCTATGTGAGGTTGTTACAATGCTTTTGAGACTGGAAACAACCGAATTGGATTTTTGTTTGATTTTTTATCATAGTACACTTTCAGGGAAATATGTGCAATAGACACTGAAATCAAGGCCATTTTGCTGAATCTGATATATTTTCAATCTATTCTGAAATCAACAGTACTTTCCAAACTAGAGAATTATATTTTTATACATTAATAGGTTTTCTTTCAAAAATATATTTATAAAAGCCAGTAACTTTTTGCCAAATCAATATATTTTCATTTACATCGATACATTTATTTTTCAACTCCAGCTTTTTCCAGTCAGAAGTACTTGCCTATCCAATGCATATTTCCACACAAAATTTATCCATTCAATTTAATCCAATACAGCAGCATCTGCCATTCTGGTATGAATAAATACAATGTTTTTCTATGAAATTGAATTCACATTATTGAAAACAACATATCTGAAGTTATCACACTTTACATTAAATCAGCATGGTGCAACTGCAACCAAGATTTGTCATTTATTTTTCAGCTTCTGCTGAATGCATACTCCTCTACATATTGAATAGGCAATATTTTACTGGTCAAAGCTTAGAGCTAGTTGGATATGTATATATTCAGGTATTTTCCAAGAGGAACTCAAATGCTTGCAATAGTGATGGAAAGATGGGTCTCATAAACCAAGCAATTTTGCTTTCCTGTAGTCTCCAATTCTTAGGACTAACAGCTGAAGGGCAAAAAATTTTGGAGATCAGCTCCTTGAAATCTCATTACAACACCTTTCTCTTCTCTACTTGCTTGAGACAGTGGTGAAAAAAAGTGGTTGTTTTGGATACAAATCCAGAAAGTATGAATAGAGATCCCTATTATTCCTATTCACACTACGGATCATCAGAAAGAAACTTTATCCAGGGGAAATAAAGATTTTTTTTTTCTTCTTCTTCAAAGTAAACCTGAGAGTGTGAGGAGGTAAGATACTTTGTTGTAACTGCCTCCCTGCATCAGCACTTTTGTTAGTACTCTTTCATGACTCCTACACTGATGTATCATACTGTGTACCATCAGAGCATTTTCTGCTATTCAGATTTGAAAGTGAGAAAAAGACAAGCACTTTTTAGGTCAAGGTCCTGAGTCACTTATCAGTTGGTACAATATTCATATTTCAAGAAATACTTGATAGTCCTACATATTTTGACTCACAATAAATGATTTCTTTTTCCTTAAGTCTTCCACAAAATGTGACTGACTGAGAGGACTTATATAATAAGTCATGAAAAGATTTAAATCATAATGATTATATTATAACAGAATAAAATATCAGTCATATATATGGACCTACTTCCATCACTGCAGCCTTTCCACAGTGGACAGTTATATGCTGGGGAAAAAAAAAAACACAATTACCTTTTCAGGTAAGGATTTATATTTGCATTATAATGTTTGATCTTAGGCTGTAGATATTTATTCAATACAATTTCTTATAACTACCATACCAAATGTAATCGTAATGATGCTCCACAATTTTGTGATGCAAATTATAATCTGTTCATGATTCCTGATTGTGCATATGAAGCCTAATTAAACCTTTTCTATTCAGGGAAACATTACATAATAAAAGAGGATTTTTTATTAGAAAAGCAAGGTCAATATAAACAATTACAAAGAATTTGTTGCTAAGTAGTCTGAAAATGTAATTTCAAATGTTATTTATTGGATTCAACTTAGGTGTTCCCCACTGGTTAATTTTTGAAGCATGTTTATGAGAACTGCAAGCTTCACAGTGTCCTGGAATCTGCTTCTTCATTAAATTAAGATAAATGCAAAGTGGACATACTTTAATAAACTTTTGCATGTAGAATTTTGCCTCATAAATTAAAATTTTTTTGTAGAAAAATCTTTTCTGTGTTTGTCCTGAGAATAGATAATTGTCCCTAATAAATGTACACTGCAGGGAGGGGTTAACAAAAATAAATTTTAAGGTGCAGAGAAATATAGCTCTAACACTTTGATTTTGAGCAGTCCTTCTGGAGAACTTAATTTAATTTGCAATATTTTCATAGATTATATTTAATTAATAATGTTATTAAATGTATTAGAATAATATTTATTTCTCTGTATACCATATATATTACTTGGACTCTAGACAAGGCTTGTCTGTACCCAGATATGGTAACACTATGAATAAAAAGATAATGAAGAAATGGAAGTTCAGGAATCATTTATTCAACTTCCCTGAGTGGAATTGTAACATAATTTGGACTGTGGAGGATTGTTACAATACAGTTACCAAAATATTAACAGAAATGTTGACATTAATCACTGCACTTTTAAGTTTTGACTTTTTAAAAATGAGCTTGCAGCATATATAACATTGTAGTTATAAACGTTTATGCCAGTGTATGAAGGTTTTAGCAACAGATTTTCTGACGATGATTATAATGACATGGCTTTAGGATTCTGAATAGTACAATTTATCTAAACTCAGAAATCTAACGGTAACAAAAACTTTCAATGGTCTGTAATAACCCTTTTTACTTCCCTTGCCCTATCCCCCACCCCTGTGACCTGATGGTCTACTCATCGAAAATATTGGAATTGAGTCAGAAAAGTTTCCACTACTGGAGAACGTTTTTTCTTAACTGTGCTCTATATAATCGCATTCAGACAAGACCTCCAAAAAACTGTCCCTCCCTCCTTTTTTCCCTCTCTCCCTGCTCCCACCTCCTTCTCTCTTTTTCTCCCTACTTCCCACCCTTCTTTTCTTCCTTCTGCCTTCCTTTCTACCAATCCTTTCTTTTCCTCTTTCTATCTCATTCTCATTTTCTTTTCTGTTTCACTCTCTGTCTTTCTCATGTGGTACCATCAGAAAGAAGATTATGTTGATCAGATACTAAATTATGTCTTTTATATCCAAAACCTTTCAGATTAAGTAGTTATATATATTCAATATTCATATTGGATTTGTACATATATCAATATATAGCACAATAATGTTTATATAATAATATATTAATATTCATATGGTAGCAGTTATCAATATCACTCAATGCAGAGCTTGGTTTCATGCTGGTAAACAGTTTCTAATACTATTGGTAATGCACAAAAAATAATTGGAATCAAATTATCTCATTTGTTCTTCTGTGCTAAATATAAAATTAATTGTGCAGATAGCAGTGACATTACTACAGAGTTGAAGAGAAAAAGCCTTAGCAATGAGAAGCTGTAAGTGTGTATACATTAGCCCTAATGTAGTATTCTGTGCCTTAAGAAGTCCTAACTTTCCTACATTTTTTTCTGATTCATCTATGGATTTCCACCAGAAATGCTTGTTCCTTATGGACTTCCTGTGCTGTAGACAGAATATTATACTAGAAAATATTTTAACAGCTGAAATGAAGAAAAAAAAAAAGAATGCATTTAAACAGTTTTAAAACTTTTGAGGTGTAAGTTCAACTTCTTTTTAAGCAGTGATTTAGCCCTTTTAATCTACCCTCATGGAACTTATTGCTTTGTATACGAATTTATCTACTTTTTTACAATAAATTCTTCCCCTTCTCCTTCCCTTTGCTTCCATCAGGTTTGTAAGTTACAGTTTGCTCTCCCCTGTCCAGCTAAGAACGGGAAGTGATAAAGCAGCTTGGTGGACATGAGGCATCCAGCCAAGGTCAACCCACCACAGCCACTCTCATAGTAAAGAAGTTCTAATATCTAATCTGAATATTTCAATTTTAAACTATTGCTCCTTGTCCTGGCACAACTGATCTCTCTCCGTCTTTCTGATAGGGCCCCTTTAAGTACCGAAAGGTTGCACCCGGGCTTCCTCCCAGGCCTTCCCTTCTGCAGGCTGAACAACCCCGACTCTCTCAGCCTTTTTTCCCAGGAGGGTGTTCTAGTCCTCTGAACTATGAAGTAAAGCAATCTGCAATTTCCAGATGTAAACTATTGAGATTGTAATAATGCTGAATTAAAGCTGAGACATCTCCATGGTAAACATGAGGTATTTGAGAAGATACTACAGGAAACTATCTGAGAGCTGCCTAGATGTATTTTGTATGCATGTCTTCTCCACATGAGCTGTTCAGTTTCCCTAAGGAGGTACACAGCTGTTATAAAATAGTGTGCCTGCTATTTTTTCTTTTCATACTGTGAATTATCTCACTATCAGTTCAGCATAGTTAGGTAATTCTCTTCAAACAGCTGTCAAGACCATTCACTTTAATTTAATTATTATATTTTGGGTTTTTTTGTTGGTTTTTTTTTTTTTTTTTTTTTTGTAATTAATATTGAGAGGCAGAATCATTTATCTGAAATATAAAGTTTAAAACAGTAAAGCATTCAGTGCTCACAGCCCTCAAATTTCACAACATATATCACAGAAGTATTTTTACCCTCTGATTTTAAGCTAAGGCTTGAAAATTTTGCTACCAGATGTGTATATTTTATTTAATATATGTATTTGCCATATAGGTAGTGATAAGCTGGAGTTAAACTGTAATCTCTGTCTATTAACTGAACTTCACGAGGCTAGAAATTGAAAAATGAAATCTTGTCTTCTGTGACAACAACAACAACAAAAAAAGCAATTATAATTTCTGCCCACACAATATTTTACATAAATCTCATTATGGCATCTGGACAGCTATTACTCTGGTTATTCAACAACCTTGATGAGCTCTCTCTAAAGATGATCTAGCAACTATTTTTAGTATAGCACAAAAGCACGTTTTCCGTATGTGATTTTAATGCATTGCTGTAATTTCTTTTACATTTTTAATACAAATCACAAACAAAATGTGCCATTGGCCTTACCCCAAAACTATTATAGTTAATGGAAAGAATCTTTCTGACTCTAATGGATTTGGACCCATTTCTTTGTCATTTGGGTAGGTTGCTAAACTCATCCCCTTTCCAAGAATTTTGGAAAAAGAAATTGTTTTCAAGACTGAATCTGCACTTTATGTTTTATTTTGCTCTTTTTGTTGTGCTTCAAGGATGAATGGGAAAATGTCTTTCTGGGGAAATATAGTGAATTTTTTTTCAGTTTCACTAGTATTTTTAAAGGTGATAGTTAACAATATTCAAGGAGCTTGTGTTTGTATTTTTTCACACACACAGAGCAGTACATAAAAAAACTCAAGTGTACTGATGCATATGATGTGTCTAAATCTTTATCGTATGAATGAAAGCATTACGTGTTCTTCTGTTCACCTCTAAGGAGTGAAAAATATTGAAATTTATAGAACACCCACTCATAATTACTCTAGGTATCCAAGTGATCAATCTATTGATACGATGAAATAATTATATAATTATGACATTATATATATTACCATGAAAGAAGATAAGACAGATCTCATGGGCTGAGAAATAACATACTAAAAATTAAGGGAAAAAACAAACAACAAACATAATTCTTTGTGGTTCCCGGATAAGAACACTTATTTGAAACTTTGCAGAAACTCATTTGTTTTCTGACTTTTATCTCAAAATGAAAAAGAAAATAATACAATCCCTCTGAGGTAGTTAAAAATGTGTTTTGACAGCGCAGCATATGCAACCAAGCCCTGCCAATGGCTGTCACATTAACATATGTCCAGTGTTTCCTTGGTACAAACTGTTCCTGGCAGCTGCAGGTGATGTTATTACTATTAGAGACATTTTGTGTTTATGCCTTTCCTTGTTTTGAAGCACAAGTAGAACTGGTGAGTGATATAGAAAAGTAAAAGTCAGGTTTATGTGTGCAAGAATGTGTAGAGTGGCCTCTTTTACTCCAATTACTCCTATGAGAAATATGCATAGTAATAGACTGAATAGCTATGTTTTAGGCACTTTTCCAGCTTAGGACAGTGCTACCACTCCAGAGGATGTGCTAGAAAATGAGAAGGGAAAAAGTTCTGTCTCTCATAGAACAGCATGTTTAAAGAATGAAAAATCCAATTAGGAGGTAAAAATGCCTGGTCACTGTAAGGGTAGAATAGCATCCTCCGATACTGGGAAGGTCTAGATCATGCTGAGAAAATCCACTGAAAGGGTATTAGCTGTCAAGCTAACTGCATTCACTGACAGTTCCTCTGTAAATGAAAATAAGCATTACAGTTGACTTTCGGCATCTACAGGGGTTTAGCACTAAAGACATTCTTAATATATACACGTGAAATATGTACATGCCAAGCATCTAAATGGAGGATTAGCTTTGAAGTAATAACTACCAGCTAAGAAACTTCACAGTTCCTTTTGGTTTCATTCTACTATTCCTATAGTAAGCATGCAAAAATCTATAGACTGCTCTTGCAAATTTCTACACCTATGAAGACAACCTAGACTCGGACTAACCTTCACACTCAAGGGTTGATTTTTTTTTCATTTGCTGAATTTGTTATGGATGTAGAACTTGCTATTTATGCTGAATTACAGCATTACTTTGCACAAAAATTCACCAACATTCATCAAGAAAACAGCAAACTGTATTCAAGCAAAATAATAATTAAAAAAAAAATTCAAACCATATGTAATCTCTCTCCAGGAAAAAAAATTGCAACTGAATTTTGTCTGTTGTGTAGCATGTGTCTGTGTCTGTTCAGCAATTATCACATTTATGGTGCTAGAGTCTTCACTGATCTGGTTAGCAATTAGTATTTAAAACAGATCTTTTATTTGGTAACAGTTGCCCCAAATAAAAGGCAACTTACAAGAGAAGTAGAGAGTTTTTATTAGGATACCTGGTGATAGGTTAGGTACCCCTAAGCAAGCAGTAGACACAAAGAAAAATTACCTCAGTGGGCAATTTGTGACTTCCTTGTAATGTGTTTGCATATGCTGCAGATGGCAGGGGAAAAAAAACAGCCAGCACATGCTGGTAAGTCTGCTGGAATGATATTGGTGCTACTCAGATTGCTGATAAAACATTAGCCCTACACACTAAACAGGAACATTTCCTATCTCTATGCGTTGTGATCCTATCTGTAGATGTGACATACAATTTCTGCATTCCATGTTTCACAGATATGCTGTATATGTTAAAAGTGTTAGAAGAATTTATAAAAAAAATTACTATTCTTCTATAAGCTACTGTCCCCTATCAGCATCTTCTGGACTCTCCGAAGTCTACCTTAAAATACATAGGGGGGGGAAAATATAGATGCATTTGCAGTTATATTGATGATAATGATTCAGATAGAGTAAGAAATGGATTTCAAGGTGAACACAATAGTCAAAGAATATTCCCAAGACTTGAACGGATGTCAGTTTTTTCCATATCGCAGGATTATGGACAAGTCCAGGTTGCCTGCAGGGAGAAGGTACTCCAATATGGTCCTGTGTTCCAAACATCTGAGTTTTAACTGCACCATACAAATCATTGTGTGGATTATCTGCATTTGAAGAAACCACTAAATCTTTTTCTTAACTGAAAGCCAAGATTTGAGAAGATGCCTGTATAGTGCCATGGAAATAGCAGGGATGGCTGAGCTTAATTCTTGTGAAAGGCACTTAATGTTCCTGTCCTTCACCCATGACTGTTCATCCATCCTCTACTTTTAGAAGACTCTTCCTCTTCTCTTATACTGCATAATTTTCCTCACTATTGCCCAGAAATCAGGTGCAATAGAACTGAATTAAGGTTCTAGCAGAAATCTATTACTTAAGCTCTGAATTTTCAAACAATAACTGATTTTTTTTCCTTTTTTTTTTCCTTTTTCATTAGTTTGGATTGACATACTTCCACCAGTGTATTTCAAGAGGTTTTTTAAAGACATATAGTGTGCTGAACAGTAATTTATGTAACAGCCATTAGAAGTTTGACAAATACCTTCTTTACCTACTGTCAGTGTCCTTGGTTTTAAGTAATTTCTGAAAGTTTTTACTTCAATGAAAGTTTTAAAAAACTATATTCAAGTTCGTATTTTGTGGGATATATGTGTGATATTGTTTAATATGTGTAGTAGAACAACAGTGATATTTTACAAAGTTACAAGTGAAAAGTAGTGACTGAACTATCTCGTCTGCCAGAATATCTCATCTACTAGAATAGGAAAAGCATCAGTGCTGTCCTGATGATAATTTACTGTAAGGGAAAACAAACTATATGGAACAGATGGAACAATACATAATAAGGATATACTGGTTTGCCTCAGAATCTACAAAGTTTCAGTATTTTATACCCTACAGTGTAAAGACTACAGCTTACAGGACAGGGAAAATAAATTTAATAATGAAAATTTTGCTGAGGAAGCATAATGGTAAAGTTGAATCACAAAAAAAAAAAAAAGTACTCTTTGTTATATAATTTAAAAACTTAGGGAGTTATATCCTTTATTTTTATAGCAATATAATAGCAGAAATGAAATCTACATGTATAGATAGAAATAGATTTCTTGTCTTTTAGAACTGCTCAAATATTGCTGGAACTACAATTGTTTAGGAGAAAATGTGATTGTTTAACATTAATAACTAAATAATGTAAAATAATAAATAACCCATTTATTATTCTAAAATTATGTAAATTCATAAATTATTGCTTTAAAAGTAAGAAAAGTTATCATTCTATTTAAAAAAAAAATAAAAGCATATATGATACTCTGAATAAAAAAACCCAAAACACCAAAGGGAACATTTATTTATCTTTCTATAAGTACTTAGGAGTTTAGAAAATAATTTTTTTACCATATAGGTTAATTGATTTTTAAAGCAATATAGATTTTATAAGCCTTATTATAGATATTCTGAAAATTTAAAAGGGTTTAACAAATGCTGCACAGAGAAGTGAAGCTTTGCTTGTTGCAGTTAAAAAAAATAACATCTGCCATTGCCTTTGCAGCAACAGGATCTGTTCAAATAACTATTGGAAACAATTTAAGAAGAAAGTAGCCTGTCACTCAACACTGTTTCAATCAATTTATAGATGCTATTATCATGGGAAGTAATCAATGTACACATTTTCTTAAAATTGGCATCAGTGGCAGGCATCCAAGGATATATATCAAATATTATTATTGAGGATACACCTTTTCTATTTGAGCATCTTACATATAAATAAAGTAAAATAGTTTGCATCCAAAAAAGACTGCAAATGCCACATGTGCTTTATAGCTGTCTATTTTGGGAAATATTGACTGCAAATCTTCAATGAATCGTGCACTGTTTAATAATGAACTCTTTTTAGAATGCAAAAAGTCTGCTGTAGAAATCCATAAATAAAACAGGTGCCTACTATTTGCAGTGAATGATGGCATGGCAGCCCCACAGTGCTGAATAGAGTATTAACTCTCAAGTGCTTAACGGCAGTAGCATTCACACAAACAAAACCAAGAAGACAAAATCCCTGAAAAGATTCTCTAAGCTATTCCACTGTTAAAAGGATCTCAAAGGATTCACTAGTAAGATATACTCCCAGGAGTTTACTTTGAATCTCTCTTTTGCTGATTCATGCTGTTCCTCTTCTAAAGTTGTGGAATTCCATAATGCTGTAAATTTGTGATAAACAAACAAAAAATATCGTTCATTTAATTCAATCCTTTGTTTCTCTAGCTGCTAGGGTTTTTTAACTGTGCTCTGGAATTTAAGCATCCATTTCCTCCTCTCTCCCATTTTTCACGTTTTTATGAACATGTCACCCAGTGTTTTGTCCCATTATTTTTTCTGCCTGTTTATAAAAGGACTCTCCTTTGGCAATTTCTGAGTAGCAGATCATCTATCTTTATTACTGACATAATATTCTAATCCATCAAGTTCTTACCTTTGTCTGCATACTCTCAAAGTGCCTTTCAACACACAGTTAAGCAACAAGAAGACTGGATTCTTATGTTTAGAGAAGCTTTAATGACAATAATAACAACAACAACAACTTTATAGGTAGTACAGTTTTACCACCTGCTCACCTTGTCTTGAGAAAGCCATTTATGGAAATTAAATAGAATGGAAAGAAATTTGTTTCCAAATTTAACTGATTTAGTTGTGTCAGAAATAAGAACACCTTCAGTGAAAGCTATTAGGCTGCAGTTACTTAACCCAAATACTCAACTGAAAAATCGCCGGCAGACTTCTTCAGACGACACAAACATGTAGAGTTAATTTTGTAGCAAAATATCCACTGCAGGTGAAGAAAAATAACTTTACATGTATATTTAAATGCTCAAGGTGTTGTTCAGATTATTTGGCAATTTTAAATATTTATTTTTAGTCTATACAGTAGGAATTCTTCTTAAATTAACTGGAGGAAAAGGATTACCTTCAAAACTGGAAGTGAGAAACCTGCATGCTGGTAAGAAATGAAAAGGGTAATAGCAAAGAGTGACTTAATGCTGAGTAATCTGAAACTGGACATACTCCTAGAAGCTAAAAAAACCCATAAATTAGCATAGTGTCAAGATGAATTAAGTTAGAATAGTCTGAAAGACTTCACTGAGTATAGAAGAGACTTGTTTTAATCAATATAGTATATTGCTGATTAATTCCTTAATTGTAGAAGTTTTTGTAACAGTAAGGCTATTAGTTCTGCAGCTAGGAATGCCAAGTTAGCTCTTCTGAATATTTGTTTAGGAATATAACTTTTCTTCTCCTATGGTTTCCTATTACAAAGCAAGATTCATTTCAGTAATATAATTATTATATGGATTCTAATAATTCAAGTTTAATATTGACTGATCCAAAAGAGATTTACTATGCATTTCAGATAGGTTAAAATTTTATTCTTGGAGTTTAGGTGAAAATTTAAAGTATTTCATGGGAATTTGAGGTCATGAGGAATCTAGAGCTGACACTTTTTTTTCTGGTGAAGTGTTGGGAGATGGAGTGACCAGTCAAGCATAGGAATGGGAGACAAAGACCTAAAAATATTCTTGTTAGGTGATCTAAGTTATTACAATGTCACTTTTCTGTTTTGTTTTCATAGTTGTACCTATTGTCTTGTTGGTCATGGTTATCTTATGTAAACTTTCCACCAGATTCTAGGTAGTTTTTTCCTCAAGTGATCATTTGAAAATAGCTGCTCAAGTTATCTTCTTTCTGGTATTTCCAGTCAGAGGGTGTGAATAGTTTAAAAAATACTGTCAAATTCCTAGTAAACTCTGCCTTTATTGCTTATTTTAATTTCAGTTTTATTGTTTATCTATGTTTTTTTCCCTCAGCCTGCCTTACAAACTGTATGACTGCCAGAGAAATGCTGAACTGGAAATACACACATGTGAAGAGTTAAAGATTTTTGTTCCCTCCGATCATGGACTCATTTTGGAAAACATTTGAGTAGACTCACATTTGCAGATTTTGACTGCTTGGAGAAGCTTAACAGGGACAGCAAGGGAAAAATCCAACAATAAGCTGGAGACCAGCTTAGAAATGCTCCTAGAAATGTCTGTCCTGAGTACAGCTCTCCATCGGAGTCTCCCAGGAACAACTGAACACTTTATGAATAAATTACTATAACGAGCAGACAGAAATCTGTAGTGTTGGATTAGTTTCATTAACACCAAAAATGTCTTTATTAGCCCAAGAGTGGATCACATTTAATGTCAAATGAGTGCTATTAGAGTCTCACTTTTTGTAACAGACTCAAGAATAGTCATTGTATTTTCTGACAGTGGGTGCTGCAATATAGATATTCTCTCCATATGGGTGCTAGTTAAATGATATATGTTAAGCATAAAGCTTAGTGATGCATGTACATTTTAAGAGATGACAGACTGTACTGTAGGCCGTACTGTGACCATTTACTGCTATGCTATTTAGTTGAGAGAAGTAATTATTCCCGATATTACCTGCTTCTCTGGTAGAAGGATGAATAACCTCCAAGCACATATGTAACACTTCAGAAGAAAAAGTATTTTCATGTGTACTTGTCAGGACCCTGAGAGGACCGCCAGCCCTGCCTGTCCCCACAGTGGGGCCCCCTCATGCCCTGTTCAATCCCAGCACAGGGCCATCCGTCTCTGCCCCAGCCATTTTGCAGGGATGTTGGTCTCCAGCCCTTTCTAAAGTATCAGTAAAGGAATTGCTCTCTACACTGGTTTTTGCATCCAGCCTTGTCTGTAGTTGGTGAGTGTATGTTTATAGGGGTAATATGCATTCAACCTTACTGCTGACAGGACCCAGGGAGAGGGAATTGCAACATCATGGCTGTAGGGGCTTGAGGATGAGAAAACCCCTTGGCTGGAGCAATGAACAACTCTAACTCCAGGGGATCTGTATGGAGCAATCCCTTGTCACCAAAACCCATTGTATTTAGCTTCTCTTGACAGAGCTGACACTTTACCTGACTCTTTCCTGACTTCGCATAGGTGTTTCAATTTCTGATTTTTCACACTTTTTGCCTGCTGGTGCAAACAGCTGGGAATGCAATGTTTCATTTAGTAAGTGCTCAGTGATGGAAGTGGGTGAGCTGCATGTCCTAATCTTTCACCATGACCTAATGGAGGTGCCTGTTCCCCCTGTGTTTCCTGCTGACGTGCTCGTAACCATTTGCAGACTTCCCTGCAGCCCTAAGGTTTCACACTCCTCCAAGACATCACGGCACATTTTAATGTTGAAATTTACCTCCGGCAGCTTCCTGCTATAAAAAGTAATATTTGGGAAAATAAGAAAAATATCTTCATTCCAGAGAACTCATCTTCCAGCCTTTCAAAATTCAGATTTATTTTGTATCTTCTGAATATTTGCAAGTTCTTAACCTGGCTTCACCTTTCTGTTGATGAATTTATTGTTTTTTTCTTTAGCAGTATGCTGCCATCAGACAGGGGATATTTCAGGCTCCTTCTCTAGGGCCAATATTGTTGAATTTTAAAAAGCTTAATGTAGTTCTTTTTTTCTTACTTCATCAAGTGCATAAGACACATCTTAAAATCTTTATCCAGTACAGAAGTCTATATGGGATCTTTGTAGAAAACCATCACCGTCCGTGACTGGTAGCTACCTTAAAATATCTCCTACCAGAGGCTTAAGCTTGGCAGATGCTCACTGAAAAATCCAGATTTAGCCCTCAGTCATCCTCTAGGTCAAGAAAGCAAAACGAGGGCATTCCAAACCCTCATCTAAATGGCTTTCATTGAAGATTCTTAATGCAATATGAACCAAACACAGGCCAACACAGAGAGGAACAAATTTTTCATGCAACGGAGTTTCACTTAGTTGTCGAAATATACACCTGGAAATTTGGACATCAGTTGCCAATTGTTTCAGTAGCATCCTGTACTCCATACGCACAGTACTATTTCTTAATACCCTTCCAGTTGTCCTTCTTTCTACTCAAACTTGTCTGAGAGTAAATGAAATACAAATGAAATCAATGTCAAGAATTTACTTTCCTAGCAGAAAGTGTAGATAGTCCTGACATATGCTCCTGGCTGACAGCAAGTCTTTTCAAATTTGTCTCTGGAAGCAGTATAGGAGCGCACCCATTGCCTGCTGGGTGTGCAGAGGCAAGTGGAAGTATTTTGCTGGAAAGCACTAACAGGCATGAGATAACTGGAGCACAATGTTGACGGTTGCCTGACTCCAAACAGACTTGGAAGCCTTCAAAGGGTGAAAATGTGATGGGCTCAACTTCAGCAGGCACTTGTGCTTTGCTGTGGCCATAAGTACAGGTACTAGCAAGCATGGTCACACTCACTTATATCAGGCATTGAATAAAGTGATTTTCAGCATGAACACAGACAGCAACTGGAAGTAGTAGTAAGTTACATCTGCTTCTTTGAAATTATTTTTTGCTAAACTTATTTGTAAAAAGAAACACAAATCTTGTAAAACACGAGTGACAAAGGAATAAAAGATTTTCATTGGTTTCCAGATAACTCTTGACTTCATTCTGTCTGAAAGGAACTTGAAATACAATTTTCAAAAATGCTTATTGCTAAATGCACTGTTAAAAAAAGAGCTTTTGTGAGAAGATTTTAGTTCAAAAGACAGGTAGAGAATCTTCTATATTAATTTATCGGCTCCCCCCCTCTTTTTTTTTTTAATGTCTTTTTCATTCCAGCCTAAATTTTGTGATGTCTTTTCCTGGTTTTGAAGATATTATAAATAATAAAAGCTTAATTACAGTAAAAAATATCGATCAGGAGTGCTTATGCAATCTAGTTATGATATTATATTATTTTACTTCTCCCCTTTTCTTTATTTCTGTGCTAATGATAACTTTGCATGTCTGGTGTGCTTCATTTGCAGCTAGAATGAGGCATTGTCAAATGATCCTGGTGTAGTCACATAGAACTTACACAATAAGCATCTGACCATCTTTATCCTATTTTTTTCACATTGGCCTATTTCTCAGCTTTTCAAATACCCAGAAACACTTTTATCTGATGGCATTACACAGTGAGTGTCACAAAAGAAAATAGAGAAATACATCAGAACCTGTGACTGCAAAGGTTATGTTTGGAACGTATTGGAACAAGTCAACAGCTGCGATAGGAAAAAACAACATATCAGCGTTCTTTTTATGTTTTAAATTTCCTTTGATTCCATGAATTTCACTGTTTCATGACTTCTATTAAAAATGCATACACTTTTTGATTAGTTTGTCACAATGTGGAACCAAACAACTGGGTATGACAGAAATTAATTTTGCTGCAGAAGAGCCATTCCCTTGACAGAGTGGCTGGGATCACCCAGTCAAAGCCAGAGTAAAGGTTAGGAAATACATCACAGTCAGAATGGCAGGAGACATTTGATAATACTTCAAATAACCTTATCTTTGCAATGTTTTGAAAACAGGAGGGAAAAAAAAAAAATTAATTCTTGTTCAGAACATGAGAACTACTTTCAGGAAGCCCTTTTTTTCTCTGTTCTGCACCAATGCCTTTCAGTTATTAATTTTTTTCTACTTAATAAATGCAGACTTTCTAGGGCAAAAGAGAAACAAATAAGACTTTCCAATATGAAATTTCTTTGATGCTTTGAGTTAAAAAAAATTAGACTCTAAAACACAGCCTTCTTAAGTATGTGCAGATAGTGACATATATGAGTTGATTTTGATAACACTAACAGTAAGGTGAAACAAAAAACCATAATGATAAAAAATGTTTTTCTTAAAAATGTTACTAATAACAATGCAGGTCTTAAATACTACATTAGCAGTCCCACTGAGAAGGCTAATGACTTGTCCCATTTGTGTATTAGAAACATGTTCTTTTTAAGACAAAACTCAAGTTGTGGGTCATAGACAAAATGAGGTTCTCCTGGCCAAAGAAATGTAAAAAAAATAACACATCTAGGTAAAAATCACTGGAGACACAAGGTAACTTAGGTTGAAGAGTCAAAAGTTACATTTCATGCCACCCATGTTGCTCTCTGCTCTTGTTGTTGACTGCAGACTTTTAATTACACTACCCAAGTGACTAATACAGTGTCAGATGAAATTTTGTTGCTTATAATCTGCCGTTTTGAAAACATATTCTTCAAAACACATTCACTTTGTGACATAGATTTGCTAATCTTGCTTTAAGAATCAAGGACCTTAAGGGAAGATTTTAAATAAGAGACTTTGGTGTACATTTTTGGCAATTTGAATTAATTTCTTAACATGAAATTTAACCTCATCATTGTAGTAACATAGATATGTGCTTTTAATTAAATCAAAGCTTATAATTTCTTCAGATGGCCATGAAAGACAATTGCAGTTTCATGTGACTTATTTCCCAAAGTAGCAATATTGCTTGTTTCTCTTTGAGTTGCAAAAATAATATTACAGAGAACATCATGAATAATGCAAGAAGTCTGATTTAACACTAGGATTATTTCTGGCATTCAGTATCTGTGAATAGCATATTAATAGCACATATCAGTTTTTATGATTGAATGATAGAAATAACGAGCTGGCACTGAGCCTTTGTGATTACTTGCCAAAAATGGGATCTGTTCACTAAATCTAATAAATTTTATGTCTGAGATTAAGCAATTCAGTGAGTTGGATTGCAGGCTAGAACATTGGCTTTTGCTTTATTTTCAATTGCTATGTGAATTTACATGAGACTTTTGACTGGTTATCGTGATGCTCATAAGGAACTAAAACATTGTTAACTTAACTAGGCACCAAGTAAATGTAAAACAAATGTATGTCACAAAAATGATATGTGACATTCAGAAAAACGTGATGAATCTTGTTGCAGAAATATTCTGCAATATTCTGGTCTTTTTGGTCCCCAGAACATAATTCTCAGTCTCTGGTTTGGAAGGCAGGACTCCATTTTAGAGCTGTTTCAAGTTTCTCAGCAGTATAAACAACAAAAGAGATTACCAGAAGAGGGGACCTGGAAAGGAAAATTTAGTGTTGCTGTTTTTCCTTCAGTCCCCACACATAAACATCTTTCCTTAGTAGCAGCCAGCCTGATTTTAGCTCATGTAGAGAGGAAGAAAAAATTGTCTTTGTTCTGCTGGTCACTGCAGCCTGGTGCCCAGAGTACCAGAGTAACTCTGTCATTTATCCAGATCTGAAGGCAGTTTGAAGATAACACCCATATTCATTAAATCTATTAAAGCATTTCTTTTAAAAACCCTCTCTCACCTATTTGTATTTAGCAAAACTGAAACATGAGCCTGACAGACACATAGGGTAATGAAGAACCTGTTATATCAAGGCGTTCTTTGACACTGAATTATTTATCTTATAGAAAATAGGTGAATTACCAGTGCATTTTTGGAACTAAAGTTGAAAATGTAGCAGACACGGTTGCCTAATAGTTTGAGTTTCCAAATGATCACAAATGTTACTTAGTCTGAAACCATCTCTACTTTGAATACCCTTTTACAAACATACTTCGGTTCTGAAATAAGGTCACAAATGCAGAGCTAGATCTCTTTAAAATGTAAAGGTTCCTACTAAACTCTGCAGCAAACACAAACATGCGCACTGTACTACAGATCAGCAGATGCAAATAGCTGACCCTAATTGGTAAGCTGTTCCTGCATTTGATTTTTTGTCCAAGCAAGGAGAAAAAATCTCACCAGGAAATCTTATTTAGGATCCTTGCCATTATTAGCAATTTTAATGTCAGAGATTATATCTGAATCCATATTAGGGTGATGTTTTTTCTGCAATAATTTTTGCCTGATAGAGAAAGAAACAAAGACATTAGCACTGTCAAACAGATCTCTCTTTAGAAGAATTAAGAAAAGCAGAAATAAAATTTTAAAACGTATGTATACAGTTTATATTTTACTTCCTGCAACTAATCAAAAGCCATTTCTATGCTGATCTGTCCAGTGTAGTCTGTTTAGAAGACAGTATTCAATTTGTTTTCCTCAGCTTTACTACAGTTAATACTAGAAATAATCTGATTGTATACTGATGCTGAAACCAAACTCAAATATGCATATGGTCTCCCCAAGAAAGGAATAAGTTAATAGGAAATAATTAAATGTTATAATTTCTATAGGGACATAGTGGTTAACACCTAACTTGTGAAGATGGTGACTCTCCACCATGTGTCATACCAAATCTATAAATCAATTATTACTTGTTATGCTACTCTACTCCTCCATCAAGCCTAGTATAACTTAACGATATGTATGAGTATTTCCCATTGAAGAAGCAACTCAGGTAGATCTGAGGCATATAGTAATATAGTTAATTTATTTACTCTGGTCCTTAAACGTAGGCTTTATCTTACACCTCTCAGGTGTCCCATTGATCTCACTAGTTTGTATGCTCCCAAGAAGCAATTCTATACACTGATTTGAGTATACAAAAAGCCAGGAAGTGAAACACTCAGTATTACTGCTGTTTGCCATAGTTCCCTGGAAACAAACAAACAGTAATAGACAATTTCTTTAGAGGTATTATGTGGTTCCCATGTTGAGTGATAGTCCTCTAAAGAAGTGTGTATGACTGGGCCAGGTGTGCACACAATTTGTAATCACTGTAAAGGGGAAGATTCCTTTATGTGACAATAAACTGGTTTCTTTCTCATCTTTTCTACTCATGGTTGGTTTGAAAGGTTGCTTCTTGATAATGCAGTGAATCCAAACTCAGTGAAAATTGAAATTCTCCACATGTCCATTAGCCGATATCTAAACTTGTGTTATAACTTTGCATTATTGTGGTAGTTTTCCAATTAAGAAATTAACCACATGATGTAGAGGTGAAGCAGGACTATGACTAGCAGACTCTTCTACCTTTAATCCCCAAACTCCCAAACACTGAAATGGTGGGAATAATGAAATACACAGAAGAAACCTAGTCTGAAGAAGGTTTTAACATTCTTTCCCACCCCTGTAAAACATTTTGTTAGGCCATTTTCTTCTAAACCTCATTCCTGTTCCATCAAGCATAGATAAATAGCTGCTTTCAACCACAACCAGCTAGTTTCAGTAAGCACAACTATGGATTAAAATATTCCATGTGTTTCCCCATCAAGAAAATAATGATTCTAACCAGAAAGCATCTCTGCTTTATTTAGTGCTTTTATTTTGCTTTTTGCATTTATCATGTTTTGTCATAGTTACTGTAAACCCTTGAGTTTTTTCTTCTTAAAGGTGTTAGGAAATCAGAAGGCATTTTGTGCTTTGGTGTATTTTTACTTATGGTGAAAAGCCAACAGAGAACAACAGAATAAAACCTCAAGTGTATCTGAACTTGAAGAATGTAACGTTGTGGATAGTGTCATATTACTTAAAGTACAAAGTAGTAGAAAGCTTTGATTTGCAGCTGAAATACTTTCTCTTTTCTGTTCTTTTGGGAAATAGCATGGAAACTAATTCTGGCCAGTCCATGGTCTTTCCAGTGGCCATTTTATTGCAAGTTGTGTTTCATTTGCCTGTGAGAGACTACATTCAAAATGTGAATGAGAATCCTCTATACAAAGAAAAGCTGTAAGTGCAGTATCTTAAACCTTTTATCTGTTAAGCCCAGTCTAAAGGTCACTGTGTTGTCAGCACATACACATTTAAAATTTTTAGAACTCAGGTATCATTTTTCTGTTTTTCTCAAAGATTACAAAGGCCACTTCTCTGAAATCCTTTTCTTCTTATAAGTCAGAGCTCTGTTCACTTTTCACAATTGCTAATTCATTCTGACATTTCCTTTTGAGCTGTAATTGGTTTTTGCAGTTTTACACAGGTCTACCTTGCTTTCTTTCAGGAAGATATTGTGGTATAACTCCTGCCAGCAGGTAAATACTACACAACCACTCACTCACTCACCACCCTGCTGCAAGATTGGGAGAATCAAAAAAAGGTAAAGCCCATGGGTTGAGATAAGAGCAGTTTAATAACTGGAAAAAAATAAAGTAATAGAATAATTGTGACCATAGCAATGACAAATAATAACCATTTCAATAGCAATAAAAATAAATAATAATAAGCAATAAACAATAACAATAATTGCACATAATTGTAATGAAAAGGGAGACAACAAGAAGAGGGAGGAATAAAATCCAAGACAGGTGATGCCCATTATAATTGCTCATTACCCACCGATTGATGCTCATCCCATACCACCCCTGAGCAGCGATCAGCCCCTCCTGGCTAGCTCCACTCAGTTTATATACTGAGCATGACATCCTGTGGTATGGAATATCCCTTTGGATACTTTGGATCAGCTGTCCTGGTTTGGATCCTTCTCAAGTTCCTGTGGAACTCCGCACTAGCAGAGCATGAGACACTAAAAAGTCCTTGACTTAGGGTAAACACCACTCAGCAACAACTGAAACATCAGTGTGTTATCAACATTATTCTCATCCTAAATCCAGCACTGTATCAGCTACTAGGAGGAAAACTAACTCTACCTGTAGTGTTATCTGTCCTGAAACCAGAACGGGGGAAATTAAAAGATCAATTCATACAATCTGTCCTCCCGGATGAAAGTAAGAGTCTAAAAGGGATGAGAATAGCAAGCCATTGCTACAAGATATATTTACCTTCCACTGAGAATACTTCACAAAAGGAGACATAGGCTTCAGTGGGCTACTTCTACTATCATATATCCTAATTTTAAACTTTGTAAATTTCTGCACACTCAAAAATCTGAATACTGATTTTCAACACTTAGTACTGGGCTGCAAAAAATACAGGAGTAAAAATATGTGTAATACAAATAAAATATGAGTCAATGGTCTTGATTTAGGTACCTCTAAGGTATAAACTGTAAAAGGTCAGTTTTCACGTGCTCATCTCAAATAAGTTTTAAGTTTGTGATGCTATTTCCTAAACTGTCTGCAGAGTTGTAAAACACTGTGGTATATCTGGTTGTTGCTACCAGCTGCTCTGTGTGGGAAAAGTAGAATTTTATTTAATACCTCCTCAGAGATAACTAACAGATGGTTTAATGCACTCTTGAAATGTTTGTGCTTGAGATTCAATCATTTTTGTTCAGTTAACAGCTGATCACCACTTTCAGGATAAAATGATGTAACGTTTCTGATCTTAAGGCCATAGACTGGTGCAGGCTAACATATAAACATTGTTGCACAGTTTGATTAAGATTCCACTTTTGGTTAAGATTTCCATTTTCCCTGCCCAGTGTCTCTTTTACAGAATCACAGAATCATTTAAGGTGGAAAAGACCTCTGAGAACATGGAGTGCAACCTTTGAACACCACCATGCCAAATAGACCATGGTACTAAGTGCCACATCCAGTCTTTTCTTAAACACTTTCAGAGACGGTGACTTCACCACTTCCCTGGGCAGTCCAGTTTAATTTTTAATAACCCTTTCTATGAACAAATTCCTCCTAATTTCCAAACTGAACTTCCCCTGGCACAGCTTGTGACTGTGTGCTCTCATACTGTCACTAGTTTTCTGGGAGAAGAATATGATGCCCAACTGGCTACAACCTCCTTTGCAGAGAGTGATAAGGTCACCCCAGAGCCTCCTCTTGTCCAGGCTAAACAACCCCAACTCTCTCAAATGCTTTTCTTAGGACTTACACTCTAGATGCTTTACCATCTTCATTGTCCTTCTCTGGAATCGCTGCAGCACCTCCATGTCCTTCATGAAACAAAGAATTTCCTTGTTTAATTCTATGTTAAACTGTTATAGTTGCTGATATTTTCATCTTAATTATGCTTACATTAACTGACGATTACATTAGCAGCAATTTGACAAACCAACCATTTTCTCAAACTGTTTCTGGATGTAGTTCTTGACAGATGGAAACACCTTTCTTGAGCTGAAAGCATGACAGATGAAGCATGATTCTGAAAAAGAAATGACACAGTTTGTACATTAGAATATAAAATGTTTGAGTGGCATTAGACCTACTGTCTTGTATCATAGGATAATGATCTATAGTGAGGGAATGCCTGTGAAAGATGAAGATCATGCACCAAGATGTTATGAATGTCTGTGGTTTGCCTTCACTTTTTCAGGTTTTGGAGAAGTAAAACTTGGTTTTAGAAAAGTACTGCAATAAACAGTGAATGAACTGAAGATATATCAAACTGTAACATTTTTTATGTTTCATTTTTGTTGGTTTAGTTAATTGACCCAAGGAGTTAAAAACAAAAGATGTGTTGTTCAAAGTAATTTTCAGAAAATCAAGAAAGAAAACAAATACGTCATCATTTCCACTTCCCCGTTCAAAAGATCTGGAGTCCCAAATCATTCTTGACATATTTTTGTCAGACTCTTCCTAAAATCCTCTAATTCTGATGATAGAATTTTCCTAGGCAATGTGTTCTAGGGTCCTAATGTCCTTCCATTTAGAAAGGTTTTATTCTCTAATGTCCAGCACAAATATATTTTGTGTGCTCAAATCTCTTCCATTCACATATTGCTGCTTAGATGTATAGATGTGTACATATCACTCATATTTTTGCATAGTTCTTTTTTTGCTCTCTAAGAATGCAGATCTTTTAGATTTGTGCTCTGCATTCACTTCCTTTTTAGTTTTTTTTTTTAAATATGAGTGATAAAATTGTGAAAAATATTACTCATGACATATTACTAATGCCTTGTACTCACTACATGAAAGAAGCATGCCTGATATGTTATCTATTAAATATTTTCTTGGGAGCAGATGATTCACACTAGTTTTAAATAATACATGTAGTATTATGTAATTTACTTTAAAAATTCTCTTCTGTTGGTTTTATATTAAAAATTCCTATGTTTAGCACCATTTTCTTTCATGTTTTCTTTTCTGCTTTTAACAGTGTTCTTATTTGTCTGATCAGTCCTCAATACAATCATATCATTTTAATTCTGCAGTGACAATGCTTTCTTTACATTTGTGACCAGTAAACATGCCAATATAATGCTACTTCTTAATGTTGTGATCATTAAGAATTGTTAAAAGTTTTTTCTAAGGCTTATATTTGTTTTAGGAACTCTACCTGCAACTCTTTCCAACCTTGCCTTGTCCTTTTTTTAATCCTTCATTCATTTTTTAAGTAATATTTCTTATGCAAACCTTAAAACTTTGCGGTCTAATATTCATTACCAAATTAAATAGTTTAGCATAATCTAGATAGTAATACCAGTATTCCTTTGTTTAGGAAGTCAGCAGTTTTATCAAAGTCATACATCAATTTTAAGTGACAAGAGTTTTTATTTGTTAGAATGTTCATTGAATCACAGATTGGTTGGATTGAAAAGGACCTTAAAGATAATATAATTCCAACCCCCCTGTCATGGGTTGGGATACCTTCCACAAGACCAGGTTGCTCAAAGCGCCACCCAGGCTAGCCTTGAACAATGACAGGGATGGGGCATCCACAATTTCTCTGAGAAGCTTGTTTCACTGCCTCAGCACGGTGAAGGATTTTTTCCAACATTTTCGTGGTTTAGGAATGGTACTCCCCTGTTTGGTGCCCCATCAAAACTCTTCCAAAGCAGAATGGAGTTGAGAACTGGAGGCACAAAAGTTGAAAATCATGACTTCAGATAAGAATTATTCACTGGAAACAGCAATGAGATAAGAAAACAAACAGTAACAGCAACAATACTAATAGCAGGAATGTACAAAGAGAGAATGATTTACATGCAAAATACTGACTAACCCTGACCCTATGAGGTCCCACCCAACTGCTCCATCTGCCGTGCTTGCTACACCTGAAAGGGACACCCTTTCCAAAGGGAGAGTTCCTTTACTGGACCTCTGGCAATGATGGAATCAAATAACCTCTTAGGCACGCCCACAGCCACTACCCCTCAGCTACTGCAAAAAAACTTAAATCTTTTCTGGCGAAAACCAGGACACACTTCTTATCTAAACCTGCCATCCTTCAGTTTAAAGGCATTGATCCTTATCTTATCACTACATGCCTTTATGAAAAGTCCCTATGCAGGTTTCTTCTAGCCCCTCTTCAGATACTAGCCTGCCATATGGTCTCCCTGTCATCTTCTCCAGGTTGAACAAACCTGACTCTGTAAGCCTGTCTATATAGGAGAGGTGCTCCAGCTATCTGATCATCTCTGTGGCCCTTCTCTGGACTCACTCCAACAGGTCCAGGTCCTTCTTATTTTGTGGCTCCCAGGTGGAGTATCAGCAGAGTGGAGCAGAGGTGGAGAACTGACCCCCTCAATGTGCTGACACACTCATGGTACAGCCCAGGATATGATGGACTTTTTGGGCTGCAAACACACATTGCCGGCTCTTATCAAGCTTCTCAAATGCCAAACAGCATGTTGTTTATTCTGTTTGTTTCAGTTTATTTTGGGACGAAGGATGAAGTCAATTGATTGTTCCAAAACAACGATAAACATGTCCTTTACATAAATCCTTTACACTCAGAAAAAAAAACAACCCTCTAATAAAACATGAATTAAAATAAAGTAAGCATGAAATTTCAGATTTATTTGGAGAGAACACAGCACTCAACCTCCCTTAAGCTACTTATTATAAACCGTATAATAGAAGTCATATAAGTCTGTACATGAGTTGTATGTATAACTAGCTCAGTGTGAGCATTTTCAGATTTCTGAAATAGTTAGAAAACACAGGACACATTCAGTGGTTGATAAATTATGTTAATATCAATGTTCTTTTACTATATTTTTTTATTCAGTGGTCTACGTCATTAGAGACATGGTTATTTGGCTTTAATGATGGCAGCAGGAAGTGTTGCCTTCTCCCAAGTAAGGCATACAGTGTGTCCTTTTTTATCCATGCTCAGAATGTCAGCACAGACTCACCAAAATCCTGTACCTGATGGTCTGTTGGGTTATGACTTGAATAGCTAAAGACAATATTCTGCCCTTTTTATGGAAAAAGGAAGAAAAGAAAGTCACTAACAGTAATGAGATTACATTTTTACTGCGCATCTAAATGCAAGGATGATATTTTAAGAGTACAGAGAGTTGAACACTGCACAAAATGTTGCTGTTTCTTTGTTTTTGAATGAGAGAACTAGGGACATTGCAAAGTAATTTGGTTTACTATGAACAAAAAAGTTGATGGAAGTTTTTATATTTTTAATTCTGATATAAAATATTTTTCCTCCTCCTGTGGTCTCTTCTTTTTTCAGATTTAATGAAAATAAATTCAAATCAAAACATTTAATAGAAGAAAAAGAAATTTAAAAAACTCCCTGCACTTATTCTTTTTCACCAAAAATTCAATGAAAATCCATCAACTGGATTCAAAATAGTTTCATTATTTAATCTCTATGTGGTGGGTTTTGATTATTTTTTTTCACAAACGAATTTAGCTTTGCTCTTGTAGACTTGAAATTTTTTACCTAGAAGAAATGAGGGTAAGAATCAAAATAAGAAGAGAACGAAGAAACAAAAATCTTATTTGCTGTTTGAAACCTTTAGCTACAGTTTATTGGAAGAGTATAGCTATTAACAAGGATTATTCTCCATGCAAGTAAACAAAGAAGAGTATTTGTTATTGTTTACAATAGCATGTTCATTAGCTTACATAAACTAGGGGCTTTATAAGCCTCTTCAAATCAAACATTTTTACCAGGTATTTTAATTGCTGATGCCTAGGCAACCATGAAATAAATTACAAGTTGCCCTTGCATGATTTAAACTTGGTATGAGATTTGCCACAAACAAAAGAAATATTTCTCTGCTGGATTTCTTTCTGCATCATTTACTCCCTGCAGTTTAGAGCAGATTAATGTGTTCAGAGACTGATTGCCGTAATTACTCTGCCCTGCTGCTCTTCTGTATTATGCAAACAAATGCACATGATGAAAGAGAGAAAATGGACAAGAATAGAGAGTCTTAAGCTCTCTTGATTTCCAACATAAAACAATAGGTCATGAAGCAAAGCTAAAACTTTGAATCAAATTTGAGTGCACTTTGCAAAGATAATTATGCCTATCATGAGTTCTTTTTCCATGTTTGATTCAATAACTTTTAATGTAATAATTTTCCATTGAAATTATTTTTTAATTAAGTCTCTTAATTTTGGAACTTTGGAACCATGACAGATTTGCGGTGTTGATAAATGTTGGGGTTTTTTTGAAAAACTGCTTCCAAATATTTTTTTTGCCAGTAGCAACTGTGGATGGAATTCTTTCACTTATAGTTCAGTTACAGGAAATTACGATTAAAAATAATTTAGTTTTGGGGGTTTTATTCCAAAAGAGCGTAAAATAAGAAATTTTTTAAAATCTGAAAGAAGGCTGTAAAATGAGTCAGGAGGTTTTGGATGATAATTCCATAGTTCCTACCAGTAGTACGCTGACAATCTGTACCCAGTATGTGTGTTTATAGTCTACACGTTCATACACACCGGTGAAATCACTCATACCTTTTTCTGACTACACTTTATCTCTCTAGCACACTGTAAGATAGTCCCATTTCGGGAAAAAAGTTGGAGTTGGTGACCACCAGTGCGCTTTTCTACCAATGTTTCTTTGGGCTTAAGAACCTTATCTTCCTGGAAATTGACCAAAACTCCTATTGACTCGTGCAAACCCACAATTCAAAACTGTCATGTAAGTGTTCTCGCCTTTAAAGGAACGAGTTAAAATCTATGGTTTTTTATGGTTTACATAAATGTGATAATTATGTCAGAGAAACTGGCAAGATGTATGCTTAGCACTGTGCTGGTTTTTGCCTCTCCCCTCCTTTTATTTTAATTTTTGTGAATACTAACAAAGATGGAAACATAGAATGGGTATTGTGGTACTTTCCTTTTCTTATATTTTGTACTTTGTTCCTTGGGTAATTACCAAGAAGCAAAGTTTAGTGATTTTCTTTGTAATAGACATTAAACAGCCTGTATTGTAAATTCTCCTGTTTCCATGACACGGAGATGTCCTTTTTAGGAGGACCTAAATAGATCTCGGATCATTGACACTACATGTAAGATTAATTACAAAGTTACAGAAAAATATCTTTTCTCAATTTCTTTTGTAAATATTTTTTGGTATGCTTTTGTGCTCTATCACTGAAATTTGTATTAAATGTTTTGTATTGAGCTTTTATATATTTTTATTTCCTGTACAGTAATGTTATTTTAAAATTAATATACAATATTATAAATGCAAATATGTAATATATATAATGTAGATATAACATATATATTTAATATATATAAGAATACAGAGCAAGCTAAAAGTTTAGATATTCAAAACTAAAGAGAAAAAAAGTGAGTAAAATTTGTTCTTGGAGAACTATACCAAGAAATAGGAAACTTGTTTTTCTACCCCAGAGAGCTGTATATTAAAGCCATTGTTAGTCAACATGGTTGCAGATACAGGTACATGTCATCCCTTATAGGATTAGAAGAACACTATATCTGCTTTATCTGGTTGCTTCCTTGGAGATGTTTATCTTACATTTGGGTCCCTTTTCTCATGCATTAAACTGAAAGACCAGATTACCTTCTCCTGTGTCTAAGTAATTTATGGAAAATGTGATACATTCAGATAGAGCTTTATATTATATTTTTAAAATTATACGATGATGTTTGTTTCATCATTACACTAAAAACACTCAACAACCAAAAAAAAAAAAAAATCCCCTAAACAACCCTAAACCAAAACAAAAACCAAACCAAGGATAAGTGGAGACTTTCTATGAGGCTGTCAGTCTGATCAATGGGGCTAATTCTGTAAATGCAAAATGAATATTTGGGGTGCAGCTTTGAGGAAAATTATTTCTGCTCAGAAGTCTCTAGACATTGCAGGGCCAGAATGATTCTAGAAGATATTTTCAAAGGTGAAAGCCATATAATCCAGTGGCCAGTAAAAGCATTGAATAAACTGACTGGATTTATTTTGCCTGTTCTGCTTTCCCTGCTTTGTAGACCAGAGTCTATCTGCACATAAAAGTAACCCTTTTCATCTTTTTCAGTATCTCCCACTAGGAAGCTTCTCATTCAAAGTTCACCTATCACAAACCCTGCATCTCAACCAGAATCCCATTATGCTCAGACTCAGCCTGCAAATAGGTTCATGTGAGTTCACATAGTTTGCAAACAAATGCTAGAATGAAATTTTTCAGTCTTTATGTGCTTTTGGATATTGTTACTATGGTTACTAAAACCATCGCATGGTTTTTATGGTTATGAAAATCCAAATTTTATTGCATTAAGTTTCCACTTAAGACAAGCTCTGCACTGAATCAGGCTCCAGCAGTACCTTGTCTATACCACTGAGGTCTTCCCCCTTTTCCCTGACCCCTGTCTCAGCCCTGGCACCAGCTGTCTTGCAGTCATCCCAGTGACTCATCTATATTAATCCTTTGTTTGCCATGGTTTGGAAAACATTTCTGTGTGTTCTGTCTTGCACCAGAACTTTTCAACCTTGATTGTATTATCACTTAGTAAAGGTGAATCAGTTCAGCAGGGAGATGTTCAGAAGTCATTTCTTACTTGCCTTCATCTATTAATTAGTCTGCCATCTCAGACTTAGTAAGTGACATCGTGAAAGCATGAGGAAATAATTTCTCTTGAGTTCTACTTATGAGGGCTTAAACCATAACAATTCAAATTCATACTGTAACCAATTTAAACTGATATTCACATCTTCACTTATGATTTCTTCAGAAAATGACTAACAAGGAAAAGGGTCTCAAACTATCTTTCATGTTCAAAGAACTGGATGTGTACAAATTCTCCACTGCACTATAATGAATAATAATATTCTTTGGTGAAGACCAGAAGCAACAAGGGAAATCTAGGTTACCTAAGTGAATGGTGAAAGCAGAATTTCAGAAATAGTCTTTCCTCTTTAACAAGCTTCATTATGCTTCATATGTGAAGCCTTATTTCCTTTGGTATAATCAGTAGGTAAAGGATAGGAGTGTTTTACAATTCTCTGAATAAACTAGAATATTAATAGTAGGAATTGTAGAGCTGAACATTACAATTCTTTCTTCGATACCTGCCCAGCTCTTTTTTCTTAAGATAATAAACACGATTACTGTTTGTCTTTTACCAAAGTTGAATAAAATGGTAGAAATAAAGTCCAGATACAAAGACTCAGAAACTCAAACCACTGGATATTGATAACCACGTGTTGTGATTTGACTACAGTCAACTACTAAGCCCCACAGAAATGCTTGCTCACCCTCCCACACTATGAGCGAGGAGATAATCAGAAGGGTAAAAATGATAAAATTCCTGGGTTAAAAAAAACCACAACACACATGATGGTGACTTAGGAAGAGAGACACCATCACTCCAAATGTCACCTCCTTCATCCTTCTTCCCCCAGTGTATATGCTGAGCATGAAGCCATAGGGTGTGGGATGTCCCTCTGGACAGGTGGGGTCAGCTGTCATGGCTCTGTCCCCTCCCACACTGGTGGGGTGAGAAGCAGAAATGTCCCTGGCACTGTGTAAACACTGCTCAGCAATAGCTAAAGTAATAACTAAATCCTTGTGTTATCACACTGTTTCCAGCACAATCCTAAGCACAGCCCCATACAGCTATTTTTGAAGACAATTTACTCCATCCTAGTCCAAACCAGCTCACCACTGCATGACCTTTCAGATTTACCTTAGACTTATCTCAGAATATCAGATCACATATTTTTATCTTAACCAGGGGAACCATGCTGCTATTGTTTGGTACCACTGCTTTCTCCATCACACATTATATTTTGAACCCTGAAACTGTGGGCAGGTGTCACATCAGAGAAAAAGAGCCTATATTAAGTGAAAAAGTATACAGAACAGAAAATAATAGAAATAATTCTGTAAATAAGCATTAAATAAAACAAAGAAAAACAAGTAAACAAAAGCAAGCAAACATCAATGGAAGCTAGTAACCCATGGCAGAGTTTTCAAAGGGAACATAGTTCTTCTTTTTTTTTTTTTTTCTAGGGCATGGGTGGCCAGTTTTTTATCCAAACAAATCTTTGCTTTAAGTAACAGACATAATAGTGTAGTCTTTAAAAGCAAATTGGAAACTACTTTACTGACCACTTTAATTTTCATTCCCATGTTATACTGGGAGTCAATGACTGATTACTTTGTTAAAAATACATCAGTGAAATCATATAAAAATACTGAAAGCATAAAAAATAGGAAAAAATTATTGGCCTGTTGCCCTGCTGCTATGTTTGCTATAAATTATGAATCAGGCTTAGACAGAACCCAAATCTTGTGGGTATCACCTGACTTTCCATTATTTAAAAAATGTACCATTAAATTGAATTAATTTTTTAATTTTATTTTTCTATAACTATATTCCTCTTTCAAATGCTTTGAATTTTACATAATCTCATTTCAAAAATAATAAAAAAATTAAATAGTACTACTTAAAGTTAATAATGTTTTGATGCAGTTTTGAGTTTGTTATTCAATCCAAGAAGGATTGAGTGAAAGGTTCAACCTTGGATTTCACAAACAGCTGTTGCAATTTTAATCAATTTCTTTAATATTTATGATCTCCACTTTTTTTTTCTTGCCTCCATTAACAGGTAAATATTGACCTGATTATAAGATTTATCACTTTGACTTTAGTGACTATCCCTGTTAACATTTCTATTTTATGATGTATGAAACAGAACAATAAAATTATGTCTAGTGACAAAATATTAATAATTAAGTACTTGTTCAATAAAAAGGCAAGCAATATCAGGACTTAATATGATTCCAGGGTGGTTAAACAAAGGATCACAACAAATGATGAAGAAATAACATCTCAGCCATGGTATTATTGGAGGAATCACAAGGATTTGATTATTTCATCACCTTTTTTTTTTCCCCTTGACACCTGTGCAAAGATACAGCATGAATATCTTCTGCATCTTTGTAGGAAAAGAAGATGGTGCATAGTCTTGTTCTTTCTGATTTTCAGGACTTACTCTTGGAAGTATTTTGTTGCAATTCCCAGAGACTACCAATGCTGCCTTCCGAGAGTCGAACTGTCTTTTTGCTATAACAAACATTTGCTGCTAATCCCAGAAATGTCAGTGATGAGTGCCTGTAGGCTTGCAAAATTAAAAAGAAATAACAAACACATTATCATGAGGGGACAACTGTTCTCTCCTTAAAATTCCTTATATGAAAAAATAATATCATGTTAAACTAATATATTTTTCTCAATTTTCTCCCCTCATTCATGTGTATATATAGAGAGAGGATTAATTCATATTAACTCTGTCTAATGTAAATTATTTTCTCTGTTTTCTACTCTTTGGTCTTTTACACAAATTATAATCAGATTCACAGATTGTGGAATAGAACATAGCTTTGCTTAATAATACAATAACTAATCCATAGACTTTTTTTAAATTGCTTTCACATAATTTGTTAACCCTAAGCAGGTCAAAAGTATTGTTTTTAAAAGTATTCACTATTTAATTATGGGCACTTCTTTTTTTTTTTTTTTTTACTTGCTGTTGTTAAATGTGCTTTATTAAGATATTTTGATGATATTTTCATCTCCCATTAAATGACTTTCATTTATTCTGACAGTTTTGCCTTCATTATAACAGATTTATGAATTAATAGACATGAATCAACAGCGCTTCAACATCCTGTAAATGTTAAAGAGGGCTAATATGTTCCTGACAAAGATATATCACCTTGAAGTAAATCTATCAGCTCAAATTTTTAACTCCACTGGCTTCTTAGAGAGGGAATAGGCACAAGGGAATTCTTTTGTAGGGTTTTTCAGTAAATCCCCTCTAGGCAATGGAGGATAAAAATCAAAATGCTTCATTATAAAACCTCTAAAAATAATGTTTTTATGAATATGTATAATAACAGTCTTTTCAGGGCAACAGGAAAACCATTCTGTTTTGTCATACAACCATATTATATGATTTGCATATATACTTCAAACTAATTAAAATTTGTAACTACACAACATCTAGTAGAAGCTGCTTCAAACTTAGAACTTTAGCTTCCTGATGATAATTTCTGTGTTTATTCCCATATTAGTCTACAGTGGTTCTGTGTTATTTTAATATTCCTTGTTAGTTAGAAATTTATTGATGCATCAGAATTTTCTTTGGCTACCTTCTTTTTTCTTCCTTCATCCTTACCACAGACCAGGTTTAGTTGTTTGTGACCCAACACTTGGTTTGCTGTAACTGTGTTATTTGAAGGCTATTCTCACAAACAAAAACAACAACAAAAGCACCTTTACATTAGATCATAATTATTCTCGTTTTCTACAGGGTTGTGAGCATCAAGCGGCTTTATACTATGCATGTTATTTACTGAGAGTTCAAATAAATGTCTGTTTTAATCTTCCTGTTTATAAATGTTGTATTCTGATTCCTTTTTGGAATATTTGGGGTTTAATTTTTCTAACTGGTGAGCATGCAGCATATCAAACAATACTAAAAAGGCTAGTCCATATGGAGTTTTGTGATGCAAGAAAACAGGACAGTTTTAAAAAATTTCCACCTAATGCCATAAAATACAGTTCTCCCAGTGTATAAGGAACGAGATGACTCAAATATTTTATACTGTTTTTAAGAGGTGGCAATATAGCAAAGGGTAACAGCAGTGTTTCAGAAAATCTATGAAACGTTCTATAGCTGAAAAACGCTGTCTTAAATATTACCTAAATTTCACATGCTGCTCACACAGTTACTATACACTGCAACTGAGAACTTACAGGACTTTATATTAAATTTCATATTTTTTTAATCTACTTGCTTTTACCCATCTGTCAGAAAATCTTTTCTTTATATACTTTGAATCTATATATATTCAATTAAAGAACCTTTTATATATAAATCCTACCCCAAATAAAAGATTTTTGTAACACTACACTCACCTGAGCACAAAATGATCTCTTCAAGGGTTTAAAATCAATCAGAAGTCATAGACTGTGTAAAAGTAAGTCAGTGTTTGTGACAGAGAATATATGCTGACTGGAAAATAGGAACATGAAGTCCCACAATAGCTGTTTCGCGACAGTTGATTTGATATGGTCTCTCTCCACATGAAATTTGAAGAAAGACTACAGTAGGTTACTTATTTCACATCATTTTTCTTCCTAAAAGCAATGGTAACCTCTTTAATGCTTCAGAGTAAGAAACTCAACAAAAATTGCAACCAGAAATTTTTGTGTTCGTGATTAAGACAACATGCTTTAGTCATTACTTTCTGGTCTCCAGAGATCTGCTTTTGCTCAATAAATCTCTTTCTTTTTGAAAAATTTTTCTTCCAATAAATGGAATTACATTAACTTCAGAAAAATCTCTAACCCCTTCCAAAATCTTTCTCTTTCATATTATCTTTCTGAGATATATATAAAAAATACCTGTGAAAGTCATTCAGCAAGGTTTACTTTTTTTCTAAAATGTGAGATAAAAAAGATCTGCTGGAATAAAGATTGACAAAAATATTCATAAAAAGAAAAGGATTAAGGATTTTTTTTCCTTGTAAATAGCATTTTTTAAATTATTAGGCCTTGGAGTACTTGTATTTGAGTAAATCACAGAATCATGGAATATGCTAAATTGGAAGGGATGCAGAAGGATTCTTGAGTCCAACTCCTGGCCCTGCACAGGACCATAGCAAGAGTCACACCATGTGCTTGACAGTGTCATTCAAATGCTTCTTGAACTCTGTCAGGCTTGGTGCTGTGACCACTTCCCTGGGGAGTCTGTGCCAACCTGCACACAATGATCAGGGTGAGGCTGCCCCAGTGCAGAGCAGAGTGGGACAATCCCCTCCCTCGACTGTCTGGAGATGCTTTGCCTGATGCCCCCCCAGACACGGTTGACCCTCCTGGCTGCCAGGGCACTGCTGACTCATATTCAACTTGCCAGAAACCAGGAGCCCCAGGTGCCTTTCTTCAGGGCTCCTCTCTAGCCTTTTGTTCCCCAGTTTATACACACAACCAGGGTTGCCCCATCCCAGGTGCAGAATCCAGTACTTCCCCTTGGTTAGTAATTTGTTTTGACACAGGCAAAAAGTGTTATAACAAAAAAATTTACACTTTATACTGGGGAAAAAAATTGTGGGAAAAAGAAGTGCTTCTAAGACCCAAATGGGGAGAAATGCCTAAACAAAATATTGAGGATAAGGTGTATGAGTTACATATTTAGGAAATGCACAGAAAAAAACCCAAAACAATCATGTCAGTAATTCTTAAGGAGCTTTACAATATGAAAACATCATTACTCCCATTTTAAACATGTGGAAATGGAGATACAGAAGATGACAATGTTGGGAAAAACATCTAGGAAGATCATATAATTTTTAAATTTTTTAATAACTACCTGTTCTGCATTAAATAATGCTTTGTAACAAGACAGTTAAAAAGAAAAAGAAAGAGGAAGGTTAATCAGTGACAACAAATTTCAAATTATAAGAGAAAAAAAACATAAGACTTCTTGATGATGCAGAAGGTTTTTACATTGAATCAAGTTACTTGGCAGAAGTCTCTTCAAAGATAAGCTAAGTCTCTGACTCCATTTTCAAAATTAGGAAAGATATTATGAAATTAACTCTTTAAACCAACATTAACACTATAACATATACTGTATATGTACACGTACAACATACAACTCTACATTTTCTTAAGCTCTCATTTGAATTAGGATGATAGGATATTGCAATCTTTTTTTTTTTTAACATTTGATTTGTAAGTTCACTAATTTAGTAAATCCGTAGAACACATAGTAGGACCGTACAGTTCACTAAAAGCCACACAATGGCAGAGGGTTGATTTTGTATGAAGTCTACTTGGATTTCTGCTGTTCTTACATATGATAATGAGACTATATAAGGTCATTACTCAACCTATGTGAGGTAAGAGCAAGCCTCCTACCTTCAGAAACAATTATTTTTACTGCTTTCACGAAGTTTTACATGAATGAATGTTTTACAGTTAAAAGTCATAATACTTCTAAAATGATGCAGAATAACACAGAAAGGGACAAGACTCACTCATATACCCATTTCTTTATATAAAAATCAATAATCTTTTTGTAATTGAAATCTGCAGAAACAGAGAATTTTCATGTTATTAAGAGAAGAGAGAAATATATAACTGAATTTTGTGCATTTGCTTGCTACAGTTGAGACAAGATCCTTATGAAGTAATCCAAGACGGTTCAGCTGAAAAACTAGAATGAGGTTCAGTATGGACTAAAATGACATGAAAGATAGGTATCACCTTATTAGATTTAAGCCAGTGAAACTGACTTTGCAATATCTGCCCTTAGCTTTAATACCTCAAAAGTTTGCATCTCTGTATTATTTGATTTAGCCTAGTGGAAATTAAGGTAACACCAGAATGCATTACTTTTAAGGAAAACTTTTCAAGATACAGGAAAAGTCAAATGATTGTAGCTTTACACTTCGCAGCCCATGCTTACTAATTTCTTTCTATTTTGTAGGGTAGGAGCCTTGATTAAATCTCCATTAGAACAACTGAAATTTGCCCTAAAATCTTATTAATTTTATTATATTGCACTGACAGTGAGGATATAGTGACTTAATTGTTCTGAACTTTTCATAGTAACTTTTCCAAAGACATAATGTACTCGAGCGTACTGTATCTAAATTAAACCCTATATAGTTGGTGTTATTCATTATGAAAGAAGTTCTGTGTATAGAACTAAGTTAAGTCTGAATACAAGCCCCTAGTGATGGATGAAGGATGGGTGTATGAGTGCATTAATGCACTTGTTTTCCTTTTGGAAACATGATGTGAACCCTTTTAGTCACAGCTGAAAATTATGTAGTGCAGCTACACATATACCATGAGACAATCTATAGGTAAATTTTCTGGGCCTGATGTGGTGTCATGAGAAGGCAGTGAAAGAGATTCCAGTGGCTATGAATGGCACAAGCCTGCAGTATGTTGCTGGAGAGTGAGCTTCCCATTTATGAAAGTTTTCAAAGTATCTATTTCTCCATTAGTTCTGACTCCCTCAAGAGCTGAATAGACATCATTCCCTTTCCAGTGTTTTTGTCAGGCTGTCAGGTTACATTATCAAATGAAAAATTGACTCCTCCTGTGTAAAACCAGTAAATGACAGCATAATTCCACCTTTGTGTTTTAAGGTGAGAACTCTACAAATCAGGTAGAAATGTGGTTACACAAAAAAGTTCATTGAAGGGCTTTCAAATTAAGCTTTTCAAATGTCATAATCTGGTGTGGATTTATAAGAACAGGTTTAATATAGATGAAAATATTTCTACTTTAGCAAAGCTCTTTTGGATGAAAAAAAAGATGTATGGTTTGGCTTTTAACTTAGTTCTGAATTATGGATGTGCACTGTTGTGATGAGCTGCACTGATGGTTGTGTTTATGCTTGGTGTCTTGTTCAGAGACACACAAGAGCATTTCAGGAGACAGTTTCCTATGTTTAACAATGACAAGAATGTGTGTTTATGCATATCAGGAACAGCAGAACTGAAAAAGGACTGCTTCAATCTCTGTGGTTCAGTTGAATATCTTCATTAGAGTTGTTAATGTTGCTTCAAGTATAAATATTCCTCTGAGAGGTTGTATGACTCCTGAGCATTCAGTACAGTGTGCTTAGCTATACATCTGGCTCACACTTGATTTTACATCTCTCTCCTACGAAAATATCTGATTCATTGGTTCAGCAAAGTGAATGCTCTGTGCTGAGGTCTGTTTTTCAATAGATTCTCTTTCCCAAGAAAAGAAGAAGGGATGCTGGCTACTTCCATTTTAATCTGTTCTCTCATTTAAGTTAAAAGAGAAAAAATAAAAAATAAAAATTCCTCTTCAAAGTTTCCAGAACACACAATTCATACCTTTTCCCTATTCATCTGTTTTATCTTATACTACTTAGCAAAGTATGCTCAGATTGTAGAAAGTCTTTGACACAGTTAACTTACTACAGTAAGTAAATAAATAAAGTTCCCTTCTTTGTTACTAGAGCTATTTAAAATGTAATACTACAGACAGTGTTGCTCAGGATTTAGTCTGACTAGGAAATAATCTGGAAACATAGCTTCTGCTTGGTTTTGTTTTTTTGTTTTGTTTTGTTTTGGAGTTTTTTTGTTTGTTTGTTTTTATTTTGTGGGGTTTTTTGTTTGGTTTTGGTTCTGTTCTTTTTTTTTCCTCTGATGATATATTTGATATTCTGCAGGGTTGGGAATGCATTCTTCATTTCAACAGTTGTATTTAGTGTTCTTTGTATTTCTGATCACCAAAAGCATATTTAGTTTGAACTTTTCATTTACTTTGTGTTTAAGGGTTTTTTACTTCAAAGAACTAAGCCAGTCATGACTGAGGAGATAATTAAAAATATTTAGTGTATTTTGATGTACAATGTTTGTATTGGCTGATAAGTCTAAAAAAAAAAAATTATCCAGTTTATATGGAAGTAGCTTATTTTAATGCACTAACAGATTTATTTTGCTTTTCCTCTTCTTTTCCGAAAAAAGAAAAAAAACCAAAACAAACTTTATAAACATATAAATCAGACCGTGAAGGTCAGACCAAAGACAAGAAAATAGTTACATGTCCCTAAAGAATATTCTGCTTTACAAGTATTTTTTTATAAATATAGAGTTCACTTCTTGAAAATCAGGCATACATAATAAAAGTTTGTCTGGAGATACTTCAGAAGGATTTGAAATGGAGCCTTTAGGATGCACTCTCTGTTGATAAGATTCTCTATCCTCCTTTTACCTATCATGCTATCTAACTGCACTCAGATCCTTCAGTCTCTGTATCTGTTATAGTATTATATTTCAGAAGCAATCCAAGCTGCCTACTGATTTTTTTTATCTATTTTTAATAGAATGAAAAAGAGAAATAAAAACTGCAATGGAAAATATTTTGAAATTGTGTTTTAGAATACAGGTTTTCCTATGTTAAGTTGTAGTCTTCCATCTTTTCAAATTAATTCAAATTTGCTTTGTAAGCAGCATATGCATGCTCTGGCTTTTATGCTTTTCAAAGTACCTAAACCAAAAAAAGTGCAGATGATCTTATGGGCTGCATTCTAGCTCTGTTTTGAACGTGGAGCTTATGAAATCCTCAGATCAGATGCATTTGAGCAAAATCTTTTCCCATTCAATTCCACTTCCGTGAATTACATCAATTCTTCACTTGCTGTATTAAGTCTGTTCATATTTTAACACAAAGCTTGTCATTCTTTTCTAGGTGGCTTTCGATGAATTTATCATGTGGGCAATAAAATATTCACCTCCTTTTGTATAAGTGTAATTTTACAGATGTTCTAACCTGTCTCCTCTTCAAGACATTAAGAATAGCCTCTGGTTCAAGGAGGGAAGGTGTCTTCTACGGAGAAAGATACAGTTTTAATTAGTGTATTTATAACTCCAAACACAAGATCAATAATTAAATCATTTTGGTCTAATTACTATTTCAATCAAATTCAGAATTTATAGCCTACTGTCTAATACTATAAGAGTGTTAATTCTTTTAGGCATCTAAACAGCATTTTTAAGCAAAATCCTGTTTTCATTGTTCATGAGAGTACTGTGGATGTTGTTAAATGCTTGGTGTTGTACAACAGGGTAAAAAGGGCTGTGTCTGGCAATCTTGGAGTCTTTCAGAGATTCCATTAGTACCTGCCAAAGTGGACCTTGGGTGGGACAACAAGACCAGCATCACACTGTCCAGCACACATAACCTGGAATTACTCAGCAGGATGGGATATTTTTTATAGCTGCACAATGATTTCTGTCCAAAGGCTTCTATTTTAACTCACATAGGTGTGCAGGCATGTGCACACTTATCCACAGATACAAGCACACACACATGTGTGATGCACACACATCCTGCCCCTCTAAGAATTACTTTGCTGTGGTTGAGACTGTAGTCTCAATAGTGACTTATGATAATATTTTATTCCTAAGGTTCTAATGCTGTTTTATGTATGAAATATATATGCATCCTTACTTAATCCGTACACAAATCATCACCTCAACATTAATGTGTGATGTTTTGAGAGCTATTTGATTTTTGGTGTGTTGAAATCCACCACATTTGTGAGAGGGAAAAAAAAGGCAAAACAAGAAACCTCCAAAAGACTAAATGTAAATTTGAGGAAAAATTTTTTTGCATAATGCTTCATTTGTCAACAGTACCTGGAGGATTTTTTCTGTGCTGAACTCAATATTTCAGTTGAATAAGATGAATTCTTTTCCCTACTGTACTAATATTTTGGTAAAAAAGGGCTATTAGTATACGATCAGCATGGTTTTTAACAATGATACCTTTTGCTTAATGATGTTGCAGATATGTTCTATTTATGTACTACTTTTTCAAATAAATAGTTTGAATATGACTGTCAGTATGAGACCAAATGTGTTGACAATAAAGAAAACACAAAAAATTGGACTTTTTAGTCATTTGATTTTATCCCATAGAGGCTGTATTTTCCCAGTTGCAGGCAAATCCCCATGCAGTTTCAGGGACATTTTGTTGGACTAAGATCTTGGAATAGTTTAAAATAAAGATGGTATTAAAAGACTGCATTTTGTCTGAGAATTAACATTGATTTTGTTTACATTTTTCTGTAGATAAATGAAAATATTTTCAAAAGGTAACATTCACAAAAGAAAAGATACTTTATCCAGGACACTTTTAGATAAAAAAAAAAAAAAAAGAAAAAGCTGTCTATTAAAGAAACCTTTTTTTTTTAAAAAAAGGCACTAAATAAAAACTTTTTTGTAAAAAGACAAATCAGAAACTCCATAGGAAATTATGAGGCAGTAATTACCTGTTTCAAATTTGACACACTACTGATTTTTAGGCAGATTTAGACTTCCTGTCTTTAAGCCTGGGTAGAAGTTTATTTGGAAAACAACTGACAGATGCCTCCTTAATTGCTACTATAAGAGAAGAAACCTGTGGTTGATACTGCCAAATTATCAAGCATAATTGTTAGGTTGGGCCTCAATAATGACAAGTCAATGTTTAAGTCTTTGTGGTGCACAAAAGCAGCTTCACTATTGAAATACAAACAAATTACTCATGTATCCAAAATGGTTAAAAAAAAAAAAAAAAGTCAGAAAAGACCCTATAAAAAGAAAGCCTTGAAAATGTTGAAGGCATAGATAGAGGTTATCAAGATGAGACCAATCATACTATTCCTCATTTGGCCACAATAAATTATAAAAATTATGCATTTTTCTCTTTGTTATTCTTCTGCCATGACGAGACTCAGACTCTGCAACTATACAGCAGGTAGGACACACCATTGTCATGTACAAGCACACAAAGAATGTCAAACAGTTTCTGAGGCATGGATAATGCTGTCTGATTTTGATTTTAGCATAAGTGCAGAATTAAATTGCTTCAGTTGCCCAGACTTCCTATTTTCACCATATTTCACCATGTTTCACCATATTTCACCATATTTATCTAACATAGTAACTTAGAAGTCCATCTCTCTTGTGTCACCTTTAGTCACAGGCAAAAATGCGGCTGTTGTGGGTGTCAGGATCTGGTAAATTAAAGCGGTAACTCTCTAGCTGTCTCTGTGCTAAAGACCTGAATAACTGCGCTGCTGAGGGCAACAGCAGGAGAAATGTGCAAGGGACTAACACAGACCAGACCAGAAACAGGTGCCCAGGGCAACCAAGGAGACATCGCTGCCACCTCACTTCTGGTGCCTGTTTTCCAAACTGGGGTAAAAGAACCTTTCACTATATTTCTCCAAGCTGTATGGTGGAACCTGACAAGTTGTAGCTGTCCTTACATGAGTAGTGAATAAAATGGAAATGCTTTTATTAGTCTCGTGGATTTTGAGACTACAGCTTGAAGCTAGGCACTTTCTTGCAGATATGAAAGCTAAAGACTAACTTATGTGGTGTCGGTACTTATATGTTTATATATATACATATATACCAATGCTTGATATGCTCAAAACAATTGCTGGTCACCAGGGGATGTTATTTTATTTAAACATGTAGGACTTCAAGACTTATGAGAAAATCACATGCTTTAGCATTGTATGGAATTAGCATTGTAGGGAATTAGTTCATGAAGAAAAGTGTCCTGCCACACAGTGTAGACTTGAGATTACTGTGATTTTCACTAGATATTTGCTGAAGGTCTTTTAAGAGCCATCCTAATACCTAGGTGTAATATTGATCTAATAGAGATATCCTAAGAGCTAATAGACTAATAGGTAGAACAAACTATTAATTTATAGTGAACATATTTTCTAATCTTACATTTAATAGAAAGTAGTTGGGACAAAGGAGAAGAAAAGCTTTTGATAGGTACTGGCCTCCTTTCTGCCCAAATTATCCTGAGCTCTATAGATCCTCTTTCTAAAATAGAACTTTGAACAATTCCCTGGTTCTGCTTACACCTTCAATAGCTTCTAAAGGCTAAAATCCTCTCCGAATGAGAGCCCATGTGCAAACATAAGCAGTACTCTATTAGGGGTGAGAGTTATAACACCCCCTAAATTAAGGACCCTGGAGGTCCATCCTGCATAAAATTCACTTATCCA
>JAWWES010000001.1:93389335-93451831 GCA_035583135.1 Lophotriccus pileatus
GCTGTTATCTTCAGTTTTCTCTCTCCTCTGAAGTCTTCCTCCACCATGCGTAGGCCTCTTGTGAGGCACTCCCAACAGTACTCCAGTGCGCTAAGTGCTGATCAGCAAGTAAAATCATACACCTAGCCAGCAAATTAATACCACTTCAAGTTAAAGGTGATTTTTTTACAATATTGTCCCTTTATGAATGGGAGCACATGGGCTCCCATTCAGCCAGATGTTTATGCCAGACCAAGTTATTACTTTAAGTAGAGAAAAAAAAAATAGTTGAAATCAGAAGCTCCTGAAGATTAGGAAGTGGCTGTGTTCATTCAGTGACCTTCAGCAGTACTATGTTTATCTCTTTCTGTTGCCCATTTATCCCAGCCAGTGTTAGATGCTGAACAGATGCACCTATAGCAAGGCAGAAATTAGCCTGGGCTCTTGAATGCAAATCATGAAAAATAAGTATATCCTTCCTTTGGCCATAAAGGGAACCCAAGGCTGCTTTTCTTTCAATTTAGGTAACTCCTTCAGTAGCACTTCCCATCACATTTCTCCTATACACACACAGAGAACTTCACCAGAAACACTTATCTTCAGAATAATTTGTAATTGCTGGTCACAGATTGGAAGGAATTATTACAACAAAAGGAAATTTACTCATAGAAAGAAAGGTAATACACCAAGGATATAAGATCCAAGTCTTATGTTATTGTGCCTGTGAGGCTATTGTACCTTTTACAGTCTTCACTTAATCACCTTGCTCTTTGCCTTTTGCTCAGCATGTTTCCCAAAGGCTCTTAATTTCTTCTTTCTTCATTCCATTGCTAAATCATGTTTGAGTTTATGAGCATAAAAGTAATATGTACTCCTAATATTTACAGTATTTTTTACATCATTTCGGAAAGAAAAAAACTGGCACTCACTATCTCAAGGAAGTTAGTTCCCAAACTTCTATCCTGCCAAAGCTTATACATCTGTTTAATGTTTTGTTAACAGTTGTGTTATTTAAAAGAATGGAATTGCTGACAAAAACTTAGAACCATGCATAAGTTTTAGCGGGCTCAGGGACCATTTAAATATGTATATTTTCTCCCTTTTAATTTAGTCTCAATAAGAAAGTTGGAGAATTTTAAAATACCACTACGTATTTCATGTCTAATTGCATTTCTAATGTCATGGTGCAATTTTAATCAACCTAATGATATAATGTAAATTGAATATTTCATTAGATTTGTATCTTTTTAAATTAATCTATTTCTTAAGGATTTTGTTATTAATTATGAGAAAATGTAATTTTGAATATCTTAAGTAAAAAATTAGGTAACTTTTAAATATTACCAGTATGGAGATATGCAAATATTGTTGCCATACCAGTAGAAAAATACGTTACTATTTAATTCCTTTCATTTCTAAAAGAAATCCTAGAAAATCTTGAGGGCATTCTGATGATTTCTATAAGTAAATTGTGTTACTAGGACAATAATATTTTTTTTAGAGATACTTCCCTACAAAAGCAACAGTGTTATACAAAGTAAGTCACTAGAAACTAACCAAGGTGAGAATGGTCACTTATTTTCAAAAGTATCTTTCATATTTTTATTATTATATAATTTTTAATTATGAAATTCCTAATTTATATGATTTAGAATGATATAGCTTTAAGTTTAGGCAAATTCTATATGAAGGTGTCGTGGGTTTGTCTAGGTGACAATTTTTTACCACACCCCCCAACCAAATTGCTATAAGTTGAGAGGAGGTTTATGCAGACCAAATCAGATCTGATTAGGGAGAAATAATATTAGAATTTATTACTACACAATTAAAACTAAACAACTATATTTACTACAATATTAGTTAAGTAAAAGCACTATGCATCTACAGTTTGAGTCCACAAAAAGTATTCCTCCTCCCCTTTGTATTAGTCCAGAGGAGAAGCAAGCAAATTCTTCTAAGTCGCTCTGCAGCACTTGTAAATTTCTTCTATGTTATCTCTGGGACAACTCCTCTGACTTGTTGCAGCTGGAACAGTTTCTCTCTGGCCCTTTTCTCCTCTGTATCGATGAACAGGGCTGAGTCTACCTCCCTCCTCAGCTAAGGCCGAAGGTTGGGGTTATCCAGGCTCCTGTAGGTCTTCCATGGACACTTGCAAGGGGACTCTTGCTTCTCCATGGTCTTCACCACAGGGTCACAGGGAATAATGGCTTTTGAGTCCACCCTTGTTTCCTGTGAGGTCTCTTCCCATGGGAATAGTCCTTGATAGACCTCTCCGACGTGGGTCTACCCCTCAGACAACAGTTCTTCCATTCTCTGCTGTCTTTTAGGTCACAAATACAGCTGCACCAGCATCAATTCCCCTGCTGGGGTCACGGAAGCCACCCGAGCTGACTTCCTCCAGCGTAGGTTTCAGACATGGGTCCAAATTTAGCTGCACTGGCATGGATCCGCCTCTGGGATCCCAAGATCTTACCCGGGCCTCCTTACTCCGGCGTAAGATTCTTCTGCGTGGGCCACAAGAAGTAAAAACTCATTCAAGTTACATCTACTTTTCTGTTCCGGCATGAATTCCTTATGCTGCAGATGGGGTTGTCTCTGCTCCCCAACAATCTTCCACATGTGGCAGGGATGATTAAAATTTCAGTCTTTTTCCCTGCTGAAGGGAGAGAGAGGGAGAGAGGGGGAGAAGGAGCTGTCTCTCCCCCCCCTTCGGACTTCTCTCTCCGGCTGCTGCTGCTGTGACCTTGAAGGCTCTGTTATCTCTCTAGCTGCAGTTTCTAAGTTTCTTTTGCGAAGTCCTTTTAAGTTTGGGTTTCTTTTTTTCTTCACTCCGTTCCACATCTGGATGAAGGGGCGTTTCACTGTGGCCTTTGCCCCCCGGCCCAGGGCCGGGGGAGGAGGGAGGCCTGACCCCCCACCTGGGGGCCTGCCACCACCTCTTACATGGCTCCTAATTTCAACTGCGCAACTACTGTTCTCTTCCGTTTTTCTTAAAGATGTAATTGGCAAAAGGCGTTACCAAAACTTCTGATTGGTTTTGTCCCAGAAATTCACCTGGACAAACCACCCACAGTCCCTCAGAGAGGGGGAACCCTTGCTAACCCACGACAGAAGGTCGTTCTGAGGTTATTTACCTTCATCTATTCCCCACCACAGATTTAGCATAATGAGGGCAGAAGTAATTATCTTTCAAAAATCTATTGTAACCTAGAACAACATCATAATGAAGTAGATTATTTAGTCAAGTGTCTCCTAGAACAGCAACAAAACCAGAAGGAAAACAACACACTTATTTCTGAGGAGTGTGGGGGCATGGTTCAAAAGCAGCTGTTGTACCCTGTAATAATGAAGATAATGTAGTCAGATTCACAAACTTCAAAATGCATGTAATACAAAACAACCTCAAATAATTCATTTTTGTTTGGTTACTTGGGTTTGTTTTGTTTTGTTTTTTGTTTACTTCCTTTTGTTTGGGTTGGGTTGTTGTTTTTATCTTTTGGAGGAAAGATAAAAGAAATATTCAAAATGCCATAATACTTTAGGTAATACTGTTTCAAGATGCTGTGTTAAAAGTCAATATTTAATGTGTATTATCTATTAGAAGATATGATTGAAAAGGTAGAAATTAGGAAACTCTGATAAGATAATGGATAGCCACAAAAAGATGGGACAAAAAAGAATTAAAAAATCAGCTTTTTAAAAGTAATTAAACCAGCAAAAAACACAACAGAAACAGGAAATATGACAAAATACCGCTGCAGAAGCAATGATCAATGGGCCTTCCAGGAAGGTAAAGCTGTAGATATCAAGCTGAAATAATTCTTTGCACAAGTATCCAGGTGTTAAGGAAGTTCCCAAAAGTGGTGCTACTCTTTATGGAAGACAAATCAGAGCAAGAGTCTCAGACTGAAGTGTCAGCTGAAAAGTTTTGTAAACAACCTTATAAATTGAAAAAAACCCTTGCACCTCTGTGTTTTATTTATTTAAAAGTTCTAAATTAATTAAAGGGGTGAAATTCTCTAATTGTTAATTAAGAATTTATGGTTTCAATTAATCTAAATATGAAACTAAACCATTTCAGTAGTAGAAACTATACTGAAAAGAAGAATGAGAAGGAGTATGGATATATATCTACATAAATCTTGTATAATAGTGAAAGCTCAGTGAAATCATACTGAATTACAAGGAAGAAATTCTAAAACAAATAATACAAAACACCTTCTCACACTACACATCATTAAATTGTATACTTCAACACAACATTAGATTTCTACTGCCAGCTTTGTGGATAAACTGCAGGAAACAATTAGACAATTATTCGGTGAAAAGCTCCAAGAGCTATTACCTCTGGATAGGTCCCTAAACAGCAAGTCGGGGATGCTTGGAAGGTATAAGGGGGAAAGTTTCACTGTACATTTCTGACTCTTGTATTCTTTTAAATATTTGTCACAGATTACTGTCAGAGAACTACTAGAGTAAGCAGACATTTTGTCTGACTAAATGTTAACTGATATCATGGTGTACATGCGTAAATATAATGCATTTTATGAATTATACTTTATTATGAAAAAAACTTATAAGAAGAAATCTGTATAATAGCATTTCTATTTAACTTTGAAATTATATTTCTGCTATTTATAAATAAAATGGTTAATGTAATAATTTAGATTGATTAAATAATATGCATGTGATGTAATTTAACAGTCTGAAGACAGAGGCTGATAATTAAAGTACATTTTTACTATAACTACAGTGGCACAAACATAACATGACAATGAAAAAATAACTGATTATATGCTTGTTTCTAACTAATAAAATAAAGGATATTATACTAATCATGATAAATTAATATCTCAACTCAATGTTTATATATAAACACTAAATATGGTATCCAATCTGCATATGAATAAGTATTTGATTGTTGAGAAATTAATCCATATTTGCATAAGTTAAATAACTGCTTAAGTTCATTAAAAACAGAGGCATATTTGTAAATAAAGACAGTTTAAATATTGGAGCTAATGACAGTTGGATAAACATCTCCAAATAATATTCCGAAAAGTTTCATTACTTCATTAACTTCTAAAATTTAAGTCAATGCTTAAATTGAAACTCACAGTAGTAGCATTTTCTCATTTATTCCCCATTAATTATTATTCTGAGAAAGGCTTCAAGACAACATGACTGGAACACCTATCAGATATCAACTTCCAACAGAAGCTGGAAATATTAACTGTCCTTTGTGCCTTTGTTTCAAAACAGAAGGATAAAATTATAGTCAAGTGTCATAGTAACTTGAACTCAGACAACTTAGATCTTGGTATTAATTCTGCTCTTTTTTTCCAGGGTTATCACCAGTAAGTTTAAGTGAAACAGTTAATGGCCGAATAACTACTCAAAAGTCCTTCAAGTTTTAAAGTTTCCTCAAATTATTATCCTTATTTAATATCCTTATTTAATAGGATATTATGGGGGGGAAAGAATACCTCTTTATTTCCTCTTTAGTTGAGGACAGTCAGCAGTAAAGCACGTTGACCTGAGGGGCTGTGACATCACCATACTTCAAAGGTTTTTATTCCTCAAGTGGACCAAGACCTGAGCAGCCTCATCTGATCCCAGAGGTGGCCCTTTTTCTGTCAGGGAGGCCTGGAGATCTCCCAGGGTCCCTTCCATGATCTGCTAGCTACACAACTTCTCTATATCATGTCAGCAAAGAGAATAAAGAGTAACTTGTACAAAATTTGAGTAATTTATCCGTAATAACAGAGATATTTTGAATCTAGTGTGGTGTCCTCTCAAGTCACAGCAAGTGAATAAATATGAGAGAGAACGTTTTGGAGATTTGGTCTGTTTTCATTTACTGTGGTATCTGGAATTGATCACTCAATCTCTCAGTGGGATAAAATAAAAAAATTAAAAAGTATTTTAACTTTGTGATTCTGCTTGTTTTTTCTGAGGATAATATTAGTGTCCCTGCATGTACTCTTACAAGATACTTCAGAAAGATTAACATGAATAAAGAAGTCCATAGGAAACTAAGATTAGATTTTCCTTGCTCAGTAAACACCTCTTATAAAAATATGTCCTGAAAAAAAGTCTTCCTGGAGTCAGGGTAGGGTCTTAGGGTATCTCTGACTTCATTACTTTCATGTTTTTAGCTAATTTATTACAATGCATCAGGATTTAATGTACTGAATGCATCAGTATTTAATGTGTTGGTTCACTGAGATTGTAACTCTCAGACTGAGCTAGTGAAGGAAAGGAGCAACTAGGTCCTTGAGCTCTGTGCATAAGGTAAAGAATAGCTGGGGATAGAAATTTGAGCAGGAAAATTCAGATGCTTGAGGCTGGTGTGGTCTCTTATTTTTCTGTATTCACAAACACTTTGAGTACTGAATTTTGTAAAAAAAAATAGGTTGGATGTTATTTGATCAAAGGAATTCACTCTGTACAGAAAATCCTCGGTGTCTTTACTCTGCTCTCTTTACTGCTCCGTGCCTTGCTATATACATGCAGTTTTCTTTCTGCACCACAAGCTGTCTAACTGGATTTCCTTCAGCAGAGTTCCTCAGATATCTGGGAGAAAACAAGGTTCAGCAGCTTGGATGCCCTATGGCAGTCAAGACTTTGCTGGCTTTGCTGTAGAAGATCAGGATGTCCAACAGAGGTCTCCCAAGCCTTAGGAACAAGTACTGAATTTTCCTAAATCTTATGTGTTCTACTGCCCTTAGCAGAATGTACAAATGTAAAGCATATTTTACTCTCAAAATTCCTGTCAAAATTTACAACGTTTTAGATAGAACTTCAGAAATAGATTATGGCTGTTTTCTGTGCAGCATCCTTCAGTCATTAAAGCAACATCAGGAAAGTGACTGTAGCTTGCCTAATTTGCAGTATGTCTCACAATCACTTGCATTAAATGTAAGAGTGGGATCATTTGACCTGCTGTAGCCACTTTCTGCAGGATGGTTTGATGGTTTCAATGGGCATCAATAAAGGCACAATTTATTTTTGCTGAGGTAAAGTGTACCTCATATGCCAAGATAAGCTCATACCATTTAAGATAAGGCCTAAGCATTTAAAAATTACCATTCCTTCCATGTCATGTTGCTGCTTTTCAATTACACTAGCAATTCACATAAGAAAGTCTGTATACTGAGCTTCAGTCAAAACAATACATGTACAGATGTTGTAGGCTTCCTTGCTTCATTAAAACTCTGACACACTTTTGAGACAAACACTATTTATCTTTTTTTTTATACCATTTTGTCCAAAGGACTTAATAATATTAGGGTTTTTTCCTCTACTATAAGAATATTGACTATCTCCATAAGCTCCTCTACGTTGTCAAATATTTCACAACTACCCTAAGGCTGCAAGAATTGTTTTTACAAAACATAGTCAGCAGCTATTTTCATAATACATAAAGTTCATGATTTGTCTCTAAGGTAGCCTCAGACAGGGTCCTTAAAAACTTTACAAGTCCTTTGTTTTTATATCACACAAGTAGTCTGTCTTCTGAGACACACAAAACGCCAGGGAGGTTCCTAATTTTGTCTTTCTTTTACATGTGTGCAGAGCCTGTTTCTAATTTCTATCATGCCTTATTGCAAGAAGTCCTTGTACAGACTAATTGTGAAGCAATTCTTATTTTTTCATTCAAAAGTGGAAGGATTTCATTTAATCTCCAAGAAATACAGTCATAGAACATCTTCGGCTGTAAGAGACATAAGCATCAAGACCAGCTCCCTGCTCCTTGCGGTACTACCTAAAAGTAAACTATATGATGACAAAGTGTCATCCAGAGACTCCTTGAGCTCTGACAGGCTGAAAAACTGAAAAAAAACCACCCACAAACACCACCCCCCCCCCAAAAAAAAAGAAAAAAAACAGAGCTATGGGCTCTGCTGGGTTAAATGAAAGCCTGAAATAAATTTCTGTACAATCAGTGTCACATTTTTTTTACAGTATTCACACTCTTTTTACCTATGGTTATTTTTTGATGATACATTTCAAATGCACACACAAAAAGTTATATTTGCTTCCATTTTAAAGATGTAAGAGAACTTGCATAATATTTAAAAGTTATTTGCTTCTCACTGATAACTATTTATTCTAAGTTTCCCATCCTGTTGCTATTTTCTGTTCTGTATCTAGTCCCCTTTTTCCATCTAGTAATTAAAAATCGGTAGATCTTTTATCTAAGAGATTATTTGGTTGTTTTGTTTGTTATTAATGCAGTTCTGTCATGAGCTGAAGGGACAGAAGGAGTAGACATGAAACTCCTTCTATGTTACATTTGTTGAAGACCTGTACAGACCCCAGCATATAGTTCTGAGCAAAGGATTTGTACCAGAGACGTTTTAAGGGCCTCAGAGGCTGATAATTACTTTCTGATACACTGCTAAATGCCTGTGTGGGTATTAATGTGGTGTGAAACTGTGGTGTGATTTTTTTTACATTTCTGCATGATTAAAGGGATAAGAGAGGTACACTGGCCTATTGACATCAGAGAGATGGGAACTTTTGGGTGAAATGCATCTCACCCAACTCTAGCTGCCGGAAAAATGGTCATCTAGTCAAAGCTATTTGTCTAGACCACTTCTCCCTCTTTAAGTCAATAGAAAATAGATACTGCCACAGGAAATTCATGCCCTTATCTCAGACACAGAGCCAAGATGGGGTGGATTACCTTCTGAGAGTTGACTCTGTCTCTTGAGTAATTATACTGGGAGGTTGCATTTCTAAATCTGAGCAGCCATTTAGCTTTTAGATGGCTAGCTAAGCTGAAGCACAGTGTACATACATTTGTAGATCAGATTTGTTTTGCAAACAAGGAAATTAAAGACTTGACAAAGCCATTCCATAAGCTGGAAGCAAATACTCCTAGTGGGTGTTACAAGGAAAACAGCATTTGCATGGACTGCACTTCCAGCCTTTCCTCTGCTGCTGTGCCAGTGATCTGCTGAGTCGGACCTGAAGAGTCAGCAATTATCAAACCAATAAGATGTGGAGGCTAAGGAGCAGCAGGACAGAATGGGCATTAAAAAAAGCTTTTGGGTAGCTTTTCTGAGAAATCAGTGATTGGCTTTGCATTGTTAAAGATAAAATTATCACTAACTTTCATCTTTCTACTAACACATAATTTAAAACCCTTCAGGTGGTTGATTTTAGTGCTTGAACAGTGAATTCAGAGCTTATGCACAGGTTGAACAGTACTACAGGAGCTGAAAGCTGTGTTGTCCCAGGTCAGCTGCAACAGAATTAGTGAAAGAAGTAACATAATAAGGAACTGTGCAATAGAGTAGTATTATGCTAGTCAACATAAATTGTGCAAAGAGAGGAACAGAAGTTAGACCTTCCATGCTAAGTTTAAATGAGACACAAGTGTTTTGCTGGGAATAAATTATGAGGAAGGCCCAAAACTCCTCCCTCTAAGTAATTATAAATCTGAAATTAATAGACTCCGACTGAGGAACAGTGTGGGAAATGGAAAATGAAATTATAGCAAGGTAGGAATAACAGCCTTTTATTAAAAGGTGTATATGTAAGGGTAGAAACAACAAAAGAACACAAGTCAAATACCCAAACAATAATCCTACTCCCAGAAACAATCCCCTTCAAGACAAAATTAATAAACCCACCAGTGAAAAAATAGTTCAATTTGTACCCTTTGGGGCAATTATAACCACAGTCAGCAGGAGGCGCTGTTGAACCACTGGAGATGTGGAGCCTGCAGTTGTTTGGGTCAGTCACCAGGGGGCGCTGTTGGATCACTGGTAGTTGCCACGTGGGGTCTCCTAAGCGTGCTGGACAATGGATGTCCTCCCCCTTCACCAAAGGGAAAGGGCGGAGGGGAAGGGAAGACACAGTTCCTAACAATGGAACTCTCACTCTTTCCTGCTGGCTGAGATGCACAATAGAGTGGCTCGGTCCCTCTCTGATGAGAATCCAAGCAAAAACTCCAAGTTGTAACACCGCCACGAGCAGCAGTCCTGCAGTAGTCCGGGCAGCAGTCCGGGGCAGCAGTCCAACCGATCTGACAGCTCCAGTTACCTACCGCAGCTCTCGCAACTCCCGAGCAGCAGAGCCACCAACAAAGGCAGTCTTGACAGCTCAGGTTACCTTCCAACTCCCCTCACTGTTTCCAATCCAGACCACCCAGTCTCCTCCCCCGTCTCTCTGGAGACAAGGTCAGTCAATTAACATGGGAATGCAGACTTACTAGCTCTTTCTTCTGGGCCATTAGTTACCTAGATACAGTTACCATGCCCAATTGCCCCTTCCCCCCAGCACAGCAGGCAGGGGAAAAGGGAAATTCCAGCATAGCTCCAAGGATAAACAAAACCATGACACATGCTTATTTTTAAGTTTATGTTTGCAAGCACCAGGACCAGATAGAGAGGGCTCAGATCTTAGATTTTAGAAATTTAAAAGTCAATAGAATTAAAAATTAAACTCCAAATTTTGTCTTGAGCAGAATGTAGGTATCTTGTAATACATCAATAAAACCCTAATATAAGTTCCTCCTTAAATTCCTAAACTGTTTTATTTATAGCTGCCTTCTGGACAACATAAAATTCCCGAGAGTATATTTTTAGAAGCATTTGGGTTGTCAGTAATTTTATCTACAATTTTTAAACAACTTCAGTAACTTCTCCAGTGAAATTTCAGAAATGTCAGCTTTTATAGTAAACTCTACTTTGAAGTAATCTTTCCAATTGTATGTGAATACAAACACTGTATTTATTGTCTTCTAAGCAAAGAAGGAGTAAGAATGTCATAGTATTTTGTGTATTTTCATGTTGTCATCTATAAAGAGATGAATCTGACATCTAATATCACACAAACACACTTGTGTATTTCTATCAACCAGCATATTTTTGTGTGCTCCCAGTGTTGTACAGATTCCACTTGTCCTTGAATCAGTCACTGCAAGTTTGCCAGAAGAGATAGCTGGAATAAAACTGATGTATGAAATGGAAGTAGAGAATATATAAAACCTGTACTAGATTTGGCTGCAATTTCCCTCCTGGTTCAGGCAGAGACTAAGAGAAGACCGAGATCAAAGGCCAGACGCAAGTGGCACTAATAAATGGCAATATTATTTTGTGGGTTTGTACAGAAAATCATATTATTCTGCTGGTTTCATTACAAATTTTGTAAAGTAGATATAACTTGCTGTACTCAGTTTGTGTTCCCAGTTTTGATATCAGAAGGCTGTACGATGGCCTCTGAGAGAAGATGGCAAGGGCTGCCCTGTGTCAGACACAGCCAAGTCCACCTGGCTCCCCAACAGACTCACAACAGGACACAGCACTCAAAATGTATTTCACAAAAGGACAAAACACCACATGGCAGAGAGAATAATGAGAAAGAAAAGTGTGAGAGAAAATCCTTCAGACACCAAGATCACTGAAGAATGAGGTGCTCCAGACACTGGAGCAAAGATTCCCCTGCAGGTTGTGGACAGGACCACAGCAGAGCAGACACCCGCTCTGCAGTTCATGGAGGGTCACACTCCAGAGCATCTGGTACTACTCATTCAGGATGAGGGAAGAAGTGTGAGGAGAAAGGAAAATTAAAGAGGAGCTGTAATGGACTGATTTTAACCTCTATTCCTCATCCCCCTGTGCCCATACCAGCTGCAGGAGGCAGAGGAGGCAGGAATAAAAGAATGAGGTTGAGACTGAGAAGGGGTGGGGGGAAAATGTTTTAATTTTTTTGTCTGTGTTTTATAGTATCCAATTCTCTTTTAATTGGTAATAAATTAGATTAATCTTCTACATGTCAAATCTGTTTTACCTGTGACAGTAACTGGTATGAGATCTCCCTGTTTTCATCCCATAACCTTTTACATCTTATTTATTTACTTGTCCTGTTGAGGAGCGGTGTGAGAGAGCAGCTACATTGGCAGGTAGCTGCTGGTTAAGATTATTACTCTTGTATATCTTCATCAAACTTTTACACTGAAAGAAAATTTTTTAAGTTCAAGCCAATTTCAATAAATCACTGCATTTACATTTTGTGTCAACTGTACTATAACAAGTTTTTTTAAACTTTCCCTAAACCTACAATGCTTTTTTCACTTAATGCAACCAAATACTTAGGACTGTTTTTCCTTCTGTAGAAGTAGAAGAATTCATCACTGTAAACTTTATCACATTTAATATTTGTACCTGTACTACTGATGGACAAGTATGACACCAGTCATTGGTGTCCCCTTATGGAGAATGTGGACTGTATGCTGCATGAACAAGAACAAAGGCAAGACATCAAGGGAAGCAATTACTCATCTTTACTGAGGGTGCATTAAGCCACAACTGGGTTACTGTGTCCACTTCACACACACACACTTACACACACTCCCCACACCCCCTTCTTCCCCCAAGTAACTTGTAAATACTGGAGATTTCTGTGAAGGACCAAAAAGATATTGTGCCCTTGTGAGCAAGGCAACCAATGATACCCTGGTGATGATTAGGAAGACCCTGCTCCTCTACTCAGACCTAGTGAGGCCACATCTGGAGTGCTGTGTCCAGTACAAGAGTGACAGGGAGTTAGGGTTAATGGAGGACAACAATGATGATTCAGGGACTGGAGCATCTCTCTTATGAGGAAAGGCTGAGGGAGCTGGGCCTGTTCAACCTTGAGAAGAGATGACTGAGAGGAGACCTGATCAGTGGGTATAAGTGTCTGAAGGGAGGGTGCCAAGAGAATGAATTCAGGCTCTTCTTGGTGGTATCAAGCAATAAGACAAGAGGCGACAGGGAGAAACTGATACACAGGAAATTCCACCTGAATATGAGGAAGAACTTTACTGTACAGGTGACTGCGCAGTGCAACAGGTTGCCCAGAGATGTGGTGGAGTCTCCCTCATTGAAGATGCTCAAGAACCATCTGGATGTGGTCTAGGATGACCCTTCTTGAGCAGGGAGGTTGGACCAGATGAGCAACTGTGGTCCCTTCCAACCTGACCCATTCTGTGATATATGACTCCTGGAGTATATGACTTACAAGGGGGTACCAAGATACCTTCTGAAATTTTTTTTAGCCTGGAGAGAGAAAAATTAAGTTTGGATCCAATTGCTATGCTTCTCTAAATAAAAGTGGTTCACTGACATCTAAATTTTTCTTGGAAGTGTATGATAAAAGCATAAAAGCCAAAATTTACAAAAAGGTTATAAGAAGATCCTGATTTTCCATTAGAAAAAAATTCCTCCACAGTAAGAATTGTTCGACATTGAACTCAATTGCCTAGAAAAGCTGTGAAATCTTCACCTTTAAATATTTCAAAACTGGTGTGGATAACACGTTGAGTAACCAGTTTTAGTTTGAGATGAGCTTTAATTGTTCAGGAAAACATTAAATGCTTAGAGCAAAGATTTAATATCTGCAAATACAATAATTTTACTGAGGAGTTTGCTCATCCAATCAGCATTGTGACTACAGATTGAAGTTGAGGGAAAAAAAAACCCAAATTTCAAGATATCCTCCTTCAGCTCTTTGGCAAGATTTGTGTTATCAAGACTGATCTCTTTGCAAGCAGCAATTTTCTTAAGTAATTTCATTGTGAAGCTGCAGACACAGGGAGGGTTGTGATTAAGACAACATTTAACACTGAAGTGTCTGCTTGGTTGACAAAATTAACAGCTCACTGTCAAGTCATCAATGCCAATTGAGTACATTGTCAATTAAAGGGTTTCAACTCTTGTTTTCCAGAAGTACCCATGTACATTGCATTTATCACTAAATGTAATGTACATGGGTACAAGGAAATCTGTCCTTTTTATTTGACTGTAATTAACTTATACTTGTGGTGAAGTATCACACTGCCTACGGGAAAAAATATAATATTCCAAATTCAATGTACATCATCTATGTCTAATAAACACATATTTCACCTACTGATCCTTCAATGATACTAGTATTCACACAACCATATGTTGTCCTTGAACAAGGAATAAAGCAAATTGAAAACTATCACACCAAAAAGAAATTAACAATAAACAACATTAATTTTCGGCCCAGTGGACTTCTTTGTCTCCCTAACTGTTGTTCAGTCTGGTTAATATTACTGTGAGCACATTATCTGTGTGAACAGAAGGGAAACAGTATGACATGAAGCTGAAGGCAGGAAGATGTGCAGGTTAGCAGCAACACAGTTATATGTTCTTTATTAAGCTATGACCTGAGCCAGACACCTGTCCTACTGTTTTTCCCAGTGTTCTGCAAACATGGAGAAGTAAATTTGTAATTTGCTATATTTAAGTAACAACGTTGCTATACTGAAGGCTCACTTTTGCATGGAGCATTATCCAGAACTGCTCTAACGACTCACCATCTGAGGGACTATCAGTGTGCTGCTGGTGTACCCTAGCTGTTGACATTGTAGGTCTCTGAGGTCTCCAGAAGCTAAAACAGAGCACAAGTCTTCAGGACATGTCCAGAAGAAGTTTTGAAAAGTTTGGTTAAAGCTCATGAGTGTGTGTGAAAGTACATTTGATGCCTAGGTTTTCTCAGGCTTAAAGCCCTGGGTACAAATCATTAACTTGTTTTTAGACCTGTTAAAATGACAGAGGACTTGAGAAAAGACATCTTGCCCTAACAGTCCCCTACCACTGCTACATACACGAAGTCACCAGCTTTAGGGCTCAGGGAGGTGAGGAAAGGAGAGCACAACATCAGGAAATCTTAGATTTTTTCATAAATAAAGTTTTAAGCATGAAACTATTTATTTTCTGCTAGTTGCTTATGTATCACGGACGGGAAAGGTTCAGAGACATATGCTAAATGACCAATATGATCTGCAAAATGTCCAATTTATTGAGGAAACCAATAGATTATATACCCTTCTTCACAGAGCATCAGACAGTAGCATACATACAATTGGGTACAAATTGTAAACAGGTGCTACAGATAGCTTCTAATTGGACTAAGGCACTTTGTCAGCTGTAACGTGACCTTTGATGAAGGCAGTAAGGGATTTTTCTTTTATAACTCCCACAGGTTTTCAACGCCATCTTTGCTGACCCAAATTGCTATACCTATAAGGCTATGTAAAAGAATAAGGCACACCCAAAACATTCAGAGTAAAACAGGAATTGTTCACTCAAACTCAGTTTGTGTTCCCACACTTATGAATCCAAGCTTTCCATGAAGGAAATGAGTAATTCTTCAAAGATGGAATGAAACGGTAATCTGCAACTAAGGTAGTTTGAAGAATGAAAAGTGTGGTTTTGAATAGAATCTAAGAGTTCATATAGAGAACACCATTCACCTTGTGAGGGGAATGATTATGGACTTGTAATACAAAAAAATATTTTTGTGATTATGTACTTAGAAGGCTTACCTTAACACTTTGTTCTAGGATGCTAAATTAAATGTTCACAGACAGCCTGCTTTTGAAATATCCTAACATCTCATGCTTTGTCTTTACATACACAGAATCAGGTTGGAAAAGACCTCTGAGATCATCAAGTCCAACCTATGATCTAACGTCAACATGTGTCAGCTAGACCATGGCACTAAGTGCCACATCCACTCTTTCCTTAAACACCCCCAGGGATGGTGACTGCACCAGCTCCCTGGCCTGTCCATTCCAATGTCCAATCACTCTTCCTGTGAAGAAATTTTGCCTAATGGCCAGACTGAAACTGCCCTGGTACAACTTAAGACTATGGCAGTGTTTTTTAAAGGTTGGATATTTTCCATTTATATTATATTTATGGTATAAAAAGCAATGATGACTTATTACTTGAATGCAGGTTATTTAAGATAAAACTATTGATATGATGGTACTCTTCAAAGGAACTAAGGTAATGGAGTTTAGCCCCAGGAGATTAGATTGGAAACAAGCACTTTAGAGAGGAAGAATAATACTCTTCCAGTCACATGAATCAGCACATGACAGAAGAACTATAAGGAATTAAAAAGGAGAGAATGGGAATGACAGGTGCAGAAAGTCGTAGTTTCATTTGCTGTTTAGAGCTGTGACAGAACTGAAGGTAACGTAATTGACAAGATACCTTGTAGTGTTGACTGGGTGAAAAAAAAAACAACAAAAGATGGTCACAAGAGATCAGTTCTTTTTATTAAATTTTCCTAGATTTCCAGAAAGAACTCAAACCAATATACTTGCTGACTTTTAGTAACAACCATTAAGCACTGAAACAATCACTTTTTCTGCAGAACAGAGATGGTAAGATCAATCGTAGCTATAGTATTCACTCATGAATAGATCAATTTCTTTATGCTCAGCCTTTATTGCAACATGTGTTCTTCTCCAGTATTGTTAACATGTATTGAACTAAAAGAGATTTAAAAAAAAAAAAAAAAAAAGAGAAAACCAATTTGTTCAGGGGCCTGTCCCTGTATTCAAGCTAAGAAATTATGTTAGGAATTTAAATGTATGTATGAGAGAATATGTGTATGTATTGTATATGTATATATATATATATTTCATATGCATACATGTAAATTTTTAGTCTTTTTTTCCCTCCACTTTTGTAATTACCAGTGCTCAATTTTTCTACCTGTTTCGAATGTGTGTTAAAGACTTGCTCTCAGAGAAGACTAGATTGCATTTTTTCTCCTAAGAAGGAAATGGTTCCTGGGTAGACTGTAACAAGAATAGACAAAGTCATCAGTGAAAATGCATGAAATCTCACAATTTTCCCGCTTTTGTTAGAAAAAGCATATTTCAATGAAGTATCTACGTGCTCTTGAAAACAAGGGTATGAATTCCAGGTTTTTATCCCCTCCACAAATATATCTTCCTGGCTTCTGTCTACTCCTTTCAAGAGGATCCCTCCTCGTCCATGTCAGAAGAATCACCAGCGTCTGTTGGGAAAAAATGGCAGTGAGTACTATCTGTCTAAGACTAGGAGACTCTGAATGCAAAATACTTGGCTTTTAATTCTGTGACAGGTTTTCTCAACCTCAGACCATATGTGTAGAAGATAATTTCTATATTAAAAGATGATGAAATAAGCAGACTAGGTGGCAAAATGAACAGACTCATCTATTCTGTAATATTTTCAAAATTTTGTATTTTTGTGCTTTTCTAGAGTCTTTCAACTTATGAATCCCGATGTCATCAGCTCCAAATTGAAAAATGTTTATTTAAAAATGTTGTTTCTACAATCATAATTTTGAAGAAAGCTTTGCAGCACCAACTGAAACTCTAAACATTTAGAAGATAGCTCCACCAAAACAATCATATATCTTGATTTTTATTCTTTTGGTTATTATTTTTTTATTACTAACTTTTGTTTGTGTATGCCTTTCACTTCTTTTCAATCTTGATTAAGAGGCAAATTGATACATGACTGGAACATTTTAATACAATAAAATTTATTCTGAGTCACAGATCACTTCTCTAAGTTAAATTGCAAGAATGTCTGTTTTTAAAAAGACATTTGTACATATTTGTACTTTTTCTGCACTAATAACAAATTTCCAGATGATAAAACACTATAAACATGGTAATAACAAGTGGAGCTGCTGCTCTAGATGAACTTTCAATTTTTTTCCTATCAACAACAATTTATTCTATTTAAGACTTTGGGGTCATAATTAGTAATGTGGTATGAGAAAATACCTGCTTAATACAAAGACTACTATTTACAAGAGATTACAAAGGTGTTAGGATATACTGCATTCCTACTATATGCAATTAACTTGAAATTATGATAATAGCAACTGCACTTTAAGTGGCTGCTATGGCATGGCATAGAACAGCTTATTTACTAGTAATTCATTAAAGGAAAGACATTATGTTCTCAGGGAAAGAAAGGGTTGGTAGTAAAAAAAAATGTTTAGGCCTCTATTTAGCAAAAATCTTAATGATATTGGCTATCAATGTTAATAATATTGATTATACCCATGAAAAATATTGTGTTTGGCTATACAGGAGTTGCCTGCTAGAGAAGAGATCAGGGGCTGTCTCCATATTGGACTAAGCCAGTCTCAACCAATCACCACTGTTGGCCAAAGCTGAAATCATCAGTGATGCTGGTGGTGCCTCTGGTATAACATATGTAAGAAATCGTATAGTACAGTGTTCAGCAGCTGTGAGAGATGAGTGAGAAAATGTCAGAGAAACACTCCTGCAGACACCAAGATCAGAGAAGAAGGAGGGGACCTCCCCCATGTACCTGATCAGAGATTCCCCTGCAGCCTAAAGACAAGACCACAGTGAAGCAGCCTCCCTGCAGCCTATGGAGGACCATGTCAGAGGATATTCTCACCCTGCAGCCCATGCAGGACACCATAGCAGAGTAAGTGGTTGTTCCCTGGAGAAAGCTGCAACCCCCAGAGAAGCCACACTGCAGCAGTGTCCCGGCAGAAGCTGCAACTTGTAGAAAACAGCATATGCAGCAGTAGGTTTTTCTGGCAGAAATACGGCCATGGAGAAACTCGCACTGAGTTAGTCTTTCCTGAAGGACTCTTACCCAAGGAAAGGACCCGCACTGTAGCAGTTCATGAAGGACTGCATCTCCTACTCAAATGTTTGAGTAGTAGAAGAATGTAAGGAAAAAAGAGCAGTGAAGTGAACTGTTATGTATTAGTTACAACCCCAGTAATATTTAGGAACACTATTTGCACAAATAAAGGTAATTTTCACTAAATACTACTGTTGAAGAACAAAATTATACTTAACTTTGTAAAGATTTGGTCATTGAATTTTTATAGAATTTCTCTTAAAAACTAATTTAAAATTAATATTTAATTTTGGCCTTCAGCAGATAATTGTAATACTTGAAACTTAGATGTGCAAATATAAAGAATTTCAATTTTAATCTTAATAAGGAACACGGTCTCCAGGAAGATTACATTCCTTCCAATATAAATAAGAATCATGCTTGAAAATTATGCAGGAGATTGTGTAGCTAATTAGAACAATACTGAAGTCTGTTGCAGTTCTCAGGACAGATTTGTTACATTCTCATTGAATCTGCCTTTTACCTGAGGAATAGGAGAGCAGATGAAAAGGGATTTCAAAAGGTATATTTATAAAATTCTTTATTTCTTTCTCTAAAGCTGGACCCCTGAACAAAACCAACAATACAGACAACATGCTAGAAAACCAACTTCCTAAATAATTAAACTAAGATAATAGATATTTTTGTAGTTACCATTTCTTTCTCTACATTGATTTAGTTAGAGTCTCTTGAATCAGTATTTTTTGCACAATGCATCATTCTCCCACAGGTGTTCTCTCATTCTAATAATTTTTCAGTTTCTCTAGATGACATTCATCTCACTTTACTACAGATGCTGACAGTTTACTATAAACTGAAAAGGTACTAAATGGAAAATAAAACAAAAGAAAAACCACCAAAACCCAAACCATGAATAACATTGTCATTGTTATGGCAATGTTATTGCCATAATATATATTTGTTATATATTCTTGTATTATATATATATAACAAATATATATTTGTTATATATAACAAATGTAATAGTCATTATATGTAAGATTACATATAAGCATAATTTCATAACAGCATGCTAATAAAGTTATTTATACTAGTTATTTCTGTTGGAGAAGGGCTGTGCTGTGACCTTTTCCTACGGTTAGAGACATGTCTCCCTACCTGGAGAGGTGCTGCCAGCCCCCTGCATGGCCAGCCCCCTGCATGGCCAGCCCCCTGCATGGCCAGCCCCCTGCATGGCCAGCCCCCTGCATGGCCAGCCCCCCAGGGGCAGCTGTCTTAGCCAATCCCCTGTTGTCCCTGCTTTGTCACTGCTCCCTCTTCCCTTGGGGTTTATATTACCTTACCAATCCCAGGTCCAGGTGTCCCTTCTCCCAGGTTCCCCTTCTCCTGTCCCTTATAAACCCACCATGTTGTTACAATAAACTAGATCAGTTTTGACCTTTGACTTGCACGTGTGTCTGTGTCTCCTTCTTGTGGATTTACACGTGGATACTACAACTCAGAGTCAAGTACCCACTGGTCTGGATTTTACCCCTTTCCCATACTGGGTTATATTTCTTGATATCTTACTAGGTATTTTTTTAATTGGTGCAGGTTCTTGAATCTGCTTCTAGTAATAACATAAAGACGTAATCATAGGAAATTTTTTTCTAGTCACTATAGTTTACATAAGTATATACTGACAGCCATATAAAATCAGGTCAATGTCTATCTAACCTGCATTCTATCTTTGTTATTTCTCAGTAATATATACCTAGTAAAGACCATAATTATACTTGTCCAGTGTGAAGCAATGACCAGCTTTTGATTCCTATAATTAAGATGATCTCTTTACCAAGATAATTCAGAAACTTCTGACTCTTTTTCTCTGAGATCTGATGAAAGCAAGTAAACCAACCAACTAACCCCATAATCCTGTGTTTTATTACTTTAATTAACCAATAATATTTTATTTTACCCTAAGTACAGTACTTAGAAAGCTTGCTTATGAATATAGCACAAGTGATTCTTTCCCATGTTGTTCCTAGATGTCTGTATAGCTGACCTATATTTAGTTTGTGTTATTCATATCCAAATATTGATATTGACAATTATATTTCTTACCTGCAAACACTGTATTATTTAGAGCGTCAGTAAAGTTACAAGACACATATATAGCATGCTCCTTGACTGACACGCTTGCAATGTTATCTGTCAAAAAAGATGAATGATGGAAGTAAAAAGAAGCAGATTTATCTTGCCCTGAATGACAAACAGGAATAAGTTGACAAGGTGTGTCACTTGCAAAGCATCATATCTTCAGAATCATAAAGACATGTCTTAATTTATATATGCTTAAATGAATTTTATTTTTATTTCTTTCTCTCTTTCTGGTACATGTGGCATATGTACATTTCTCCAAAATAGTTATTTTGCTGGTGCTTTGACAGACTACCTGAAATAAATGACATCAAACTTACGACTGGTGTTCCAGGTGCTTTCATTTCTTAGATTATTTACTTGTTAAAGCAACATTTACTTCCACGCAGCATGAAGTGAGTTGCAAATTCTCGAAAGGTTTATATTTTTTTTATTGCTTGTATTTCATCCTGTATTAAAATATGAGCTCTCTTCAGTCCTTTGTATGAGGGAGCTGTTTCTGTTTGAGTAGTAGCACAAAGATTTTCTAGATCTAGGCATAGGTGTGGTTATGTAGCATTTCAAAAATTCACCATTAGATTGGACATTTAGAAATGTACTCATTTTTTACTCTGTCTGCAGACTGACCATGTGGCTGTGAGCTACAAACCTTAATCAAGACTTCTTTTTCATTGTACTGCAGTAGTAAGACCATGGAACAATTGAGTTTGGGACAAGTATTTCTTATATTTATTTCTGTCTTTACACACACACACACACACACACACTTTATGTATCTGTCTATCTATCTATCTATCTATCTAATCTCTCTCCTTATAATCATTATCTACAGTAGTTAACTTCCATACCATATTTTTCACCAGTAACACAGAATTGAATATTCTGATATTCTTCCCATGGTGAATAATATGTAAGTAAGTACCATTCTGGAGTTACAGAAAGCCTTGAATGTCAAATATGCATAGACCTCTAGGCATATGCATATTATAACTAAAGAAAGATATCCTCATACTGATAAAATGAGTGAAAAGGTTTTGCTTCTTGACGAAAGATGATTTGTCTACATATATAAGAAAATAGCTTTTCCATAATAGTATAACATCATGGAATCATAGAATCGTTGGATTGTTTGGGTTCAAAGGGACCTGTAGAAGCCTAGAAGATAAGGAGGCTAACGTGTCTGTCTCAAACACCGATATCTGTGGAACCAGACAAGGATTGTTGTTAAGAACACACTGTGAGAAACAGCACCACGTGGCTAGAGAAGGGGGGGCCATATGGAGATAAAGCAGCACTTTTTTTGGGACAAATGTCCTTTTTCTGCCCCCTGGAGACAAGCCCAACAGATTCCAGTGCAAGCACAGCAATGAGGTCACAAAGTGGGCATGAACTGTAGACCAAAGGCAGACTCAGTAGGAGGGGATCAAGACCAAAAAAGACCCCTGAAGCTCTCTCACCCATTTCCAGAAAGGTCTAGAAGACTGGAATAAGCGTTAAGTAATTTGCATAGAAAGTGAGATACATATGTCTGGGGGGAGGGGGGAACTTGTCTACAAACAGGTACCCAAAGCCCAGGCATGTGGCCCTGAGACCCTGGACACTCTTATCAGCTGGATCATCATTGGAGTCAGGACTGGTTGATCTTCATTTCTTCTTTTCTTCCTCTCTCTTCTCTCCCTCTCTCTAATCTCACTGCTGTGTTTTTATACCAGACGATAAGGGACTAATTTGTAGCCATTTCCATGCCGAATGTCTAATTTTCTAATAAAACCCTGTATATTTTTGCAGATCCTCTGACTTCTGTCATTTGTTTTGACCATGGGCATCTATGAACCTTGGGTGCACCCTTCCCTTTAAGGGTGGAATGCCACAGGACCTTAAAGATCACCTAGTTACCACCCCCCACCCGAGGCCAGGTTGCTCAGGGCCCTGCCAACCTGCTCTTGAACAACAGGTCATGAGTTAATACTTCAGATCATTATCATATAACGTACAGGTAAAAGGTTGAAAATCAAATTGGACATGTGAAAAAGTCAGACATCAGTTGGTATACAGCATAAAATCCAAAAATAAAAAAGCAAGAAGTAACAGAAAGAGAAAAATACTCTTTAAATAGGAATTAACCCCAAAGATTATGGAGGAAGTTTAAATACAAAACAATGAAAAATAATAAACATATTGCATGGAATCTAAGATAAAAAGTCAGAAGAGTTACAAATAGGGAAAATTTTTCTGAGTTTTGCCTTCGTGTCTATTTTATCATGTAGTGTGTCAGGCTACAGGTTTACCAGCAAAGTATGCTGGGAAATGTAGTCTCGGTACTCTTCTGAGCATGGCAGTGTGTTGCCTTGCCATGACTGGTCTAGGAAGTCACATGTTATGACGTGTTACCATTTGAAGCCACTAGTTAAAACCTTGTTGTTGCTCAGTAAACTCTCTTGCCTTCACACCACATTGGTGTCCTCATCATTCGTACTTACACACCATATTGGTGTTTTATAGGGTCCATAAGGACCACATTATATATGCATTTATTATATTAATAATATAGCCATAGTATCAAAGGGGGGTTTTTTTCCTATTTTTATATTTAAAGCAAAATCAGGTGATTCCCTTTTGAGGCATGTTTTGAAATAGCCTACTATCTTTGAATAGGAATAACAGGAGCACATCTATTTCCGTATATATAGTCCCTCTGAGATGTAATTATGTAGCAGCTTTGTAGTGTAATGATTTAGGAGAAAGCTTATATACACTGAAATCTTTAAAAATTAAAAAAGAAAACCAGAACAAATAACCACCTAGAATTTGCTAAAGACACAAACATTAATAACCCATCAAAACCCAAGTCCAGAGTCATCCATATTCTTTGAAAGAAAACCCTCTTGACAACTCCACAGACTAATTGGTGGTTGGTCCAGCACTTTTCTGAGTGGGAAGATCACAGTTCACAAAATCATTAACAGGATGCTCTGCAGCTCAGGAGTTTTCCCTAGAGGTCTTGCATCAAAGTGCTGAGCAAGCTTAATGATGCAAAGTTTGAGATTTGAAGAAATTACAGCTTCAGCTACTTGGGCTTCAGGTTGTATCAGCAAGAATGCATCTGAATAGAGAATACTTGTGCACAATATGTCACATATGGATAAAAAATGTATTAAATATATATTCATTCCTGTAAGTCTGTTAATATAATAAAAGAAGACCAACATTTATGTTTATAACATTTGCTTATCAACTCCATAATATGTTCACTTTGCTTTTGTATAACTTTCTAGACTGTGTAGAATTTTTTAGGATTTAGATAAGATCCTTAACTTAGTAAACTCAGTAATCTCTATATTAAAGTAGCCATTACAAGTAATACCAACTCGATATCTGTTCTGCAACACTTAGATGCATTATTTTAAATTATTTTTAAAAAACCCACTTAACTACAACTTTTAATAGGTATCACTACTGTTTTCAAGTTTAATTACAGAATATTGAGAAATATGAATGTGAAAACTGGCAGGAAAGAAATGAAAAACCTACCAAGCAGTCTTGTCATTTTCTTATGTCTGGGGAGAGGCTTGGGATGAGTTTTTTACTGATTTTTTTTTTTAAGAGGTTTTCAATGCATTTATGCTTGTTTCCCAAGATTTTGTTTGTTCTGCACACAGTCTGTTGTACCACTTTTGTTTAAATTGTAAAACACAATAATAAAAATTTTCAGGAGGCTGTGTTATACATGGAAATGTGAAATTACATTTATTTAGAAGACCACCGAGCCAGTTTTCTGAGCCAGTGATAAATTACACAGTCACATTTTTATTCAGTCTATCTCAAACTTAGATACATCAGTAACTTAAGACTTTGGGTTGTCTCAGAGCAAGGGGAGAAAAAGGGAGACCTTTTTCATATGATTTCACCTATACATATGATGAATTAGGCACAATTCATATTTTTGAAAACACTTAACTTGGAGTATAGCAGCTCATCACTTTGGATAGGATTCACTTTGCCTAACTTTTGTAGCCTAAAATGTAGCAGTCATGTCAAAGTTCTTTAGTTAGACCTTCAGTATAATCTAGTCATAGCTAAAAGTAAATACATCATCCAGATTTTGAGAAAATGTTTGTTCTGCAGATGATAATCCTTGTCACAGAAGTGAATAAAATTAGCTGAGCTAAATAAGGTACCTTATAAAACTCTCTGGAGGATGAAGGGATCATCCTATTACATATTCTGGCAACTTCTTCCTTTGAGGAGGCAACTGTTCCCTCATCTTACAGTTTGGCATCCCACTTGGATCAAGCATTGCTCTGGTGCATTATCTCTTTAGCAGCAATTTTGCTAGGGGTGGAGCAGCTTTTGGGGTTTTCTGTTAATGAAAAACGTAAGGAATCATGTATAATTTTATATAACTGGCATGAAATCTAAATACCTTTTAAATAAAGATCAGCAGAGGGATTTAAAAATTCTACAACTTGAAGTATTTTCTACTTTATATCTTGGAGTAGGAAATTAACAGTTGGAATTTCGAGAAAGGTCAACAATGTACACACCTAAAACAATGCTTGAATTTTATTTTCAAAACACAGAGCAATGTGGTCGCATGAGACTTTTATTCTCTGCAAGCCGTGGGCTAAACATTCAAGTTGAGTAACTTGAATTGTGTTGATATAAAGTTACATGTATTTTTAGGAACAACGGTCTCTTCAGGGCATTAAAATCTTGGCTGTGAAGGCAAATGCACCCTTATTTGATGTTGATAAAGACATACAAGTGCTTTTATTTTCCTAATGTATGGTGAAGGTTTTCTGGTTCATCCCCAGTTCTACTATCCTAGGGGACACAGCCAGAAGCATGCTGAACTGCTGGAGCAGCAGGCTAAGAGCCTTACTGCCTGCAATGCATGGTGAAAGCTAGTCCTTGTTCTTTCTTTAAAGAGTATTAGAAAACAAAACAGCTTATTCCCTTTGGATTCATATGGAGAAAGAAAAATCTGGAACAAAAACCACAGTATCTAACCTTTCAACAAAGGAAACAATGTGAAAAATTAAAACAAGTTTTTTTTTAATTGCTTAAAATGTCAAAAAGTTCAATTTCAGCGTAGCTTAGTTTGAAAGATATTATGAAGCTAATTTCTAATAAAATGTCTAATTTTTTTTTTAGACAAGTCATAAACACATTTGGTTTACTTCCAACACAAAAAAATTAACTTATAATCGAATTATAATTAACAGATATTTGGAAGATACTACACTTGCTACTTGATTCATTTCAGGCTATCTTTATAATTAAGAGCTTCCTTTCACAAAATTTAAAGTTGTGTTAGGATGTAATCATAATTTTAATTTAGGTTTTATAATCACCCAAATATATTTTTGTGGTATTTTTCAGACCAAGATAGTAAAAACACTCCAAAGCAGTTTTTCAGACCCTTAGAATCAGAGCAGACAGCTGGCCTTTGAGATAGATGGCAACGGTTCCTGAACATTAGGTTGATACAGTGTGGTTTATGTGAGCTGTTTGAGAAGGCAAGAAAGGCCAGTATTTCCCTTCAGCTTTGGAATATTTAGATGACAAACACACGAATTCTGAGGCCACAAAATGACAGAAGCTGAGAAAATCTCTGTTGAACATATGTGACTGCAAGTCTATTCTGCAGAGTGTTTGCAGAAGAACATAAAGGTTAAAAAAAAAATCTTTCTATTGAAACACAGGTGACAGTGATAGAATGGCATCTTTTGATTTATATCAATACTCAGTACTAATCTTTTTTCTAAGACCTTTTTTAAATATTTTCCTAATCTATTCAAAGGGCCGTTTATGCTCTATGTATACAGAACAAGATTCATCCGACTTTAATCTTTCAGAAATATGTAAATTTAAATAGTTATTTCAGGATTCAAATTATCACCTCGAACCATTTGGAAAAGCTTAGGGTATGTCATAGAATCATAGAATCATCTGGGTTGGAAAGGATCTCTGAGATCATCAAGTCCAACCCAGTCATCTCCATCCTAGTCATCTCCACAGTTCTGGCAGATCTATACACAATAAAAACCGGGGGACCCAGAGCCCTCTCTGGGCATCAGCAATAGATCCCACAGTGCCCCAAATGACATTTCAAGTCTATATTTAGTCAACTGAATCTAAATCCAGATTTCACAGATAGTGAATAGAGAGATTTTGTCATTTCCAGAAAGTGAAGTACTTTGGACACTTATTTTAGGACAACATACATTTTTGGAGATGTCTATTTCTTTGTTAATGAAACTTATTGACAATTTAAGTCTAAGGTTTTGATTCAAGTCAGCATTAAACACCTCAGCATAGCTTTCTAACTCCTTGCTGAAGCATGAGATATTGTTCTGTCCAATAATAGTACCTTGCCTTGAGGTCTAGGCCATTAAGATCTACTAATGCACTTAATGCTTTGACTCTTGTTGACAAACAGAAGCATTTATGATATGTTTAGAGGTTCCAAGAATATTGAATTCTCCAGTCCTGTTGATCACAATGAAATATAGTGGATAATTTAGCTGAATGAATATAGGAGTCTATTTAGGAATAGTACACCAAATTTTACTATGTTGATTGATTTGCGCTCATCACAGTGGGTGTTTAGATATGTGTTTTATGTGTAGATAGATCTACTGTTTATACTGAAATAGAGATATATAAAAAGAGATCTGAACCTCACTGTAAATATTGAGCAGATTATAGGTTTGCTTATTCTATCAGTCTGAAGTGAATTAGGAACTATATCTAAGTTCTAGTTCTTTTAACTCTTAGGTCTTACATGAGCTCCACATGAGCTTTGTGTTTTTGACAGGATCTGCAAAACTCCAATTTCTGATTCAGATAACTACAAGGAAAGTAAAACATTGTTTCTAATAGCGACACTGTTACACAAGCTGTAGATGCTGCACGGAACTGTTTTCAATTGAACAGATTCTAAAATTCATCTGCAGGTTACAAAACCAAGGCCTTGCCAATGCATTTACAGTAAATTGAATCAGCAGCTGCTCCAGAAGTACTCACGCTATTGTGGCTTTGCCTGATATTTGGCAAGAAAAATTCAAGTCAAAATATTTAGAGTAAAAGGTCACAACCAAATCCAAATAATAATATGCTACTTGTCACAAATTCACCAACATTACAATAACTGTTGGAAGAAACAACTTCCTCTCCTGACTTCATGGTACCAGCTCATTTTATGTGCCCTTTTCATGAGACACTGAATCCCTCAAATACTTTTAATACAGTGGAAAACATGCTGGAAAATAAAACATGTATTAAGGTTTCTCAATATTTACAGATTTGTCAGTAAGTTAAACAATGTTATGTTTTTGTCTGTTCATCTTAAATCCTGTTTGATGCCATAATAATATTAAAATACATTCAAAAACATTTGGTAATAAAATGAAAAATACACAATTTAGAAATGTAAATGATGATGATGATGATAATAATAATAACAATAGCAATAATAATGGAAACAAACACCCTCCCCCCCAAAAAAAAACCACAAGCAAAAGTGACACAATTAAAGAATGAATATGCACAGCTGTCTTAAATTAATATTACATCAGGAACAATTATTTTATCTCCTCGATTTCCAACTGTTCTCCTGTTGATACTAAAAGTTTCATAGTTTTCTGTATATCTTATGAAAAGTTAGATCTGATTACTAGATTTCATATTTGATCTTGCCTATATGAGCTACAGAATCCAACAGGAAACACATTATGGAAGACTTCCTGCATAAAATATATGAATAAGATAGGCCTTAAAAAAAACCCCAAACTTTATCAATTTTCTAAATCCCAAATGTTTCAAGTGTCCAGAATGCTTTAATATGTCTTTCAAAACTTATCCTATTTCTTCTTTTTGCAGGGGATAATTGACCTTGACAGGTTTGAGAGGTGGGTCCCTGTGAACCTCACGAAATTCAACAAGTGTAAGGTCCAGAGCTTGGATGAGACCAATCAATCTCCAGCATCAGTCCAGGCTAAGGGATGGATGAAGAAAGAGGAGAGGGTCTTGGGGATAATGGTGGACAAAAAATTGGACATAAGTCAGCATTGTGTGTTTGCAGAACATATAGCCAACCGTATCCAGTGCTGAATTATAAGAAGCAAGGCCAGCAGGTCAAGGCAGGTGATCCTCTTCCTCTGTTCTAATGAGAACCTTTCTATTGTGCCCAGCTCTGGCATTCAACATTTAAGAAAGACATGAACCTGTTAGAGCAAGTCCAGAGCAGGGCCACGAAGATGACCAGAGAGCTGGAGCGCCTTTCCTATGAAGATGGGCTGAGGGAGTTGAGGATGTTTAGCCTGGAAAAGAGAAGGCTTCAGGGGAGATCTTAAAACAGTCTTTCAGTATACAGAGGGGGCTTATAAGAAAGAGACCTTCTGTCAGGACCTGTAGTGGCAGGACAAGGGTCAACAGTTTTAAACTGAAAGGGAGATGAGTTAGGTTGGACAACCCAAGCCATTCTAAAATTCTATGAGTCCATGATAATCTTGGAACTTTCTTGACTCAAATTAAATCTATCTCTTAGATATGAAAAAAATATTTTTTGTTTTAGATTTATGAAACAATTGAAATATTGCCTAAGTATTCAGAATCATTTTAGATGTACCCATCATGTTCACAAATATTTAAAAAATATCATGAATAATCTCTAGGTGTCAATTCTGATGCAAGAAATTCTGGATGCCAGGTCGATGGATACTCACAGGGTTTTATAGCTACTTTTAAAGCAAAGTTTAAGCTCTAAAAGTAGTCTCCTGCACTTAAGATTACAACCATTGTCCTCATGGAGAGATTAAAACTCCCCTACTCATGTTGCCTCTATATATATTCTATTTTTTAATTGGTTTGTAGACCTTTTTTTTGCTTTTTATGTCCTCTATCAGCATGATTATTAAAACAAATTTAAACCACTGAATTATGAAAACTGTATATCATTAATTTCTCACTTGAATGTTAGATATTACAATGGTTTATCATACTAATGTGCGCATTGATTTAGGCACATGGTGAAACCATTCTTATTGAGGAAACCTTGGAATGCCTTTTAATGCCATCTCCTGAAGGTTACATGAGACTACTGAAAACTACCTTTCCTTCCATCATAAAAGTAGCTCACAGATCTCTTATTTGGATAAGGAGAACAAGTGGAATTTTATGATTGCATAAGAAAACACAAGCATTTTAATGTAGAATATTTTTGGATATTTCAAAATAGTGCTCAATAGGTATCTAAAATGTTGATACAAACTTAGTTTACTCAGAATAAAGCACATTCTTAATTGTCATTAAGTACTGACAGGTATGTATGTGTACTTAAAAAGATACTGTGTTACTATTGCTGTCACTCTGGATACTAATATCTGTCAGTCCCAATGACAGTTTGGAGTTCAGTGATTGGAAAAGAGGAAAGTAATACTTGGATTCCTCTTGGGTATAGCATGTTATGTTGATTTGAGGTTATGGTTTTATGATTATGTTGATTTTGAGGCCCTCTTCATAGAACTACATGTGAAAACGCTGGGATGCATCTGGCAGATTTTCATCCAAAGCATCAGAAAGAATGTCTAATGCCTGCTTCACTTCATTGCACAGGCCATACTTCTGGAGTGGCTGACAGTCCTGTCTCTGTCACCTCACTCCAGACAAACCACAATGCAATTATAAGAGATGTTAGTACAAATGCATCTTTATGTCCAGTCAACACGTGGCTCTATATTTCTGCTGGATGGATGCAGAACAGTGATAGATCTTGCCTCCCTCCTGCCCATCTTGGCTCTTCTGCTGTTTTTACTGGTATCTTTCTAAGGGTACTTGTGTCCACATAAGATATGCCTCATTCATAATATTATCTAAAGGCTGCTTAGTCTCATGAGTCTGTTTGTATTGATTTCTTTGGACTCTGGATAACAGCATTGCCTTTCTGATGTGCAGTGAATAATTAATCAGAGGTATTTTTTTATGCTTAGGACTAAGTCTCTCAGAAACTCTAATGGAAGATGAAGAAGTCACTCAAATCCCATTAAGAAACATTGGATGACATATTTAACTGTCAGATCAATTCATGTGTTGCAAATAATTTATCTGAAGTGTAACTGAACCTGATTACAGCTGATTCTGATGTGTTTATAAGATTACTTGGTCATTCAACAGGACCCTCATCTGATCACATAAAGCGTATGGGCACCTTTGTCAAATTCACTGAGTCAAATATTAGAAAAAGCCCCAAAGAAATTGCAATGGCAAATAGAAACCAACTTTTTGTGTACTTGCTACTTGCAAGTACAAATTACGTATGTAATTTTTCAGATATTTCTAGAATTTCACATTCAGTAAAAAGCAATAAGATTTTGTGTATGATGATGAAAAAATATGAGTCAAACCTATACAAAACTGTTTCTACGTACAATAAAAGTGAATTTTGCAAGAAAGAAAACAGAATTCCGTCAATAGACTTTATTTTTTCTCTTTTAGAGCTCTGTTGGCAAGTTTTGTTCCTAAAAGGTCACAGCTGAAAACACAGCTATTGAATTTTGATTGCAACAGTTTAATTAAGACCTATATTTTTACTTAGAAAAAAATAAAAGAGGCAGGATTTTCTAATTTTATCTATCTTTGTGGAATTTATGTTCATAGCTCAATCCACTCCTACGTAAGAAGACCACTGACAGGGTTTGCGGGTTGACCTATTTTGACCTATTTTTGACCTAAATGAATGTTATCAAAATCCAGTTCATTTTTTTTGAGGAAGGCACACATAAATCACAAAAAAACCCAAATAAACATATGATTTGTTTATACACATGCATATAAATTATATATGATATATGTATGTAAAATAGAAAATGATATAAGGCATAAGTAGAGATGATACAGATACAGATATAGGTACCCTTTTTTTTTCAGATATATGAAAGGATTAAAAAAGGTATCAGTTCATAGACTAACCAGAAAACAAGAGGAATAATAAAGCCTTCTTCTGTTGGATTTTCTATTACTTTAAAACAAATTTTACATGTAATTTATAGATGCCTTTTTGACTCGGCATGTATTATATCATGTGCACTACAAGATTGAAGCAGCACAATGAACACCTAGACAGCATAGTTTTAAAATGCAACCATTTCTAGAAAGCTGTGTATGGTATGTCACAGCTCAGTCAACTTGCATCAGCTTAGTAAATCTGTACCACATCACTGATCATTAGCTCCAATTCATCCATTATGGTGCAGAGATTGCTTACTGTGTTCCCAGGGCTCTTTTATATGAAAGAGCAATAGTGCTGTCTGCCAAAATGGTCTTGCCCTGTCAGAGTAGTTTTAATTGAGCTGAGCCATAGGACCCTGCCCAGTGCTATTATGGGAGCAGAGAGCCATTTGGTGAATAGCACACTATGAGATTATGGCTGTTAAGAGTACAATGGACAGTTACTGTAATATCCTACCCAACTAGAACACTATAAACATGTCCACAGGTAGTCATTTTACCTAGTTATCCTGTTTTCTAAAACGGTGTGGGTCTGATGCTTTGGGTCTATCTTTATGCGAAAATTACTGCTTGTATTGGCAACAAGTGTTATCCATTCTGTGGTCATGGGAGGGACACAGAAGAGGTCATCTTTAGGAAGCAAACATTTTCTGTTTAAAATCCTTCTACATTTTTAAAACAACTATTTTACTCAGAATGAATACTAAATATTTTATGTATTTCTCTAATGAAAATATATTAATGATTCAATGAAAAAATTAGTTTACAAGGAAAATATTTTCTTTTCCAGCTTATGAGAGATGATTGTAAATAATGTTAAGTATAAGCAGGGGTAAGTAGGCACTTTTCAGTTGTTTAATTTGAGTTATGATGTTTGAATGTACATTCTTTAATTTAAATAATTCCTTTTTGATTTCCAATTGATTTACAAGGCAGCATATGAGATGAGCAACGTCTGAAAAAAAAATAAACAATTACTAAATGTTTCCCATCAAATTTATGTACCTTTGTGTATGAAAAAAAAACCAAACATGAGTAAACAACATGAAATTAGAAATGTAAGTTCTTTCCAGGACATAAACAGAAGTTCCATTCATTTCATATCTCTGACAGATCATCAGAGGTCAAATAAATGTATATGATGATTTCTTATGATGATGATGACCTTATGAAAGCCCATTAATTCTATTTATCAGTCTTATGTATGTCAGGAAGCAATCTGCTGTGAATGTGGGCATCACTGTACAGGGTATAGTGTATAGACAATTAAATTGTATAGACAATTTAATGTGTTTGCCCAGCACTGGAGACATGTTAGAGAATCATCAGTTTACAATCCAATGGCTTTGTGGAGACCAGAACCTGGAGTTATTTTTCAGAGACAGAAAAGAAAAAAAAAAAAATATTGTGGTGAATGTAACTCTGCTCAACACACTCTTTGTGTGGGGACTGTGTGGAGAGAAAAATAGATCTAAAAGGCACAATTTTTCTAATGTTGTTTTTAACTTCATGTAAGGATAGGAAGAATCACTGTCCAGAAATGCCTATTTCTTTTGAAAAGATTTTGAACTATGGATGTGGAGTAGTCTCAGATGGTGAAGAAACCTTTTAACTAGCCAAAGATAGATACACTTTTTATTTTCTTTAGGTATTTTTATACAAGCTAAAACAAAGTATGTTTGTCCTTTCATGAAAAGTAGACTGCTCCATGCATCTGAAGTGCAAATCCCTTTGTAATGTATTTATAAGGTATAAGCTTTTTGAAAAAATATTTATGCTATAAATATACTTTTATTAAATCACAAAATAAAAATCATTCTAAAATTAGAGATTTCTAATTCTCTATGCAGTTGTGAGGATCTCTGGAAGCTCATGCCTCTAATGGTCTACCTCTTCATTTGTTGAAATGAAGTCATAATGCTTCCTGGCCAATGGAGAAGACAGTCCTATGCTACTGTGCACCCTGATTCCACTCCCATTCTTCCCATCTTGTTTTGTCTGTATTTTGCACATCATGTTCTAATATTTAGTAAATCAATAGAATTAACTGCACTGTTAAAAAAAGTAAACTTTTTTTCTCGTCTTCCTGTTTTCCTATTTCCTTTTCTCTTTGTCTCTTTCTCCTTCCCTCCCTTCTTTCCTCACTTTCTCTCATTCTAGTTATTTTCCTTAGGGCTAACAAGGGGTTAGCTGCACGCCAGAGCTGGTGTGAAGGATTATACAGGAATCCCTCTGCTAAAGAAAAATTACCCACTGCATCAAAAGACCAAAACTCAACAGCAGTCTGACTTCTCAGTCTCAGCAGCACTTGCCCTAACCAATCCAGCTCTGACCTTTGCAGCTGTAGGGGCCATGACTGTAGCCTGACACATCTAGAACATGTTGGACTTGGAATGACCTGCAGGATCACTTGTCATCCCTGCAGAAAACTTGTAAGATGAAAGTAAGCAATGCAAAGTCACTGTTGGAAGCAGTATGTGAAACCTACTTTTAATCACTTCATCACCAGGGAATCTGTAGATTCTAGTTGAAAAACTCTATAGGGAGGGAAGGCATATCACATTAGTTCAAAAGTGAAATGCCATCTGGATAGAGGAAATTATTTAAGACATTGTATACCAGCTATTTTGTTTGTCTCTTTCTATCCAAACTCCGACTACCTCTAACACTAAAAATGGATATCTAGAAACTTTATTGCTGCAGGAGCTTACTCTTACTTAAAAGTAAATTTGGCTGAAGGTAGCTGTTGTTATTGTGAGTCATTTGATCATCAATGAAAAATTTTAAAATTCTTCCAAATGACATTACAAACAGCCAAAATATGAAAATTACTTTTTTTTTTTTTTTTTTAATCCTGCCCCCCCAGCTGTTTTAGTTAAATTATCATGCATTTTAGAATCCAGCATTTTGGGGGAAAGGGTTATGTTTTCCTCACAAATTAAGTGTACAAGGTGGTTTGGACAGAAACATTTGAATTGTAGTGACAGAATATTTTGTTTTCTCTCCTATCAGTATAAGCAAGAAAAAATACACAGTACTATCTATAATAATAATTTGTAACATTCTTTTCTATATTTTTGACATTACCAAATCAAAATAATTTTCTCATTTCCACTCTTAATAACTTCTGTTTCAATTTTGAAACCATAATGGAAATTAAAGGAAATCAAAGGAAATATCATTACAAAAGCTGATTACATATTATACCAGGGTTTCACTGAAAGAAAATTAGAATAAAAGAAGCTTTTAAGTAGTCAGACCTGACACAGACAAATAGAAGGGAGATATTTTAGACCTAAGATTTTTTTGAAAAAAACATAAATAGCTCATTTTCTACTTAAAAGAAGAAGCTGTTGTAGTCTTGGATATCACTTAATAACATCTGTTGAAAAATATAACTAAAAGTACATAGAAGGCCCTTTCTTTACAACAGAAAAAAAAGGACTGAAGTTTAAAAAGAAGCTTAGAAACATTTACCAGTAGTTATTTTCATACAACATAATAATAAATACGACTATATCATACAAGAATACTAGCTTATTCAGTTTCAGGAAATTAACTTTGAATGAATTAAAAAAGCCTATAAGCAAAATACGATGAACTAAAAGAAACAAATTGGAAGAATTTAGGAAAATATTCAAAACAACACCTTGAAAGGTTAAACCTGTAGGAAATGCATATGAATCCATATGAAACTACAAAAAGATGCAAGCACAGAAACTAGATGAAGGTCTGGTGGTTTACGTTGTTATGGCATGGTGGGAAGGGGACATGGGGGGTGTTGAGCAAGGCATAGGCCACATGGTCTCATTCTTCTACCTGATACCCAGAGATGTTCTGTACAAACCAAGCACACCTCCTATTAAGAAATATTCTGTACAGCGCACCCACAAAGAATAGAAGATTTGACCACAGTCCCATTCCCAGTACTTTGCACAATAATGATTAATGAGGTATAAAAAGTACCCCAATTTTGCATCTAGCTGGGGAATGAGAATTTGATGTGAAATGCAGGGACAGATTGATGTTTTTATCTCCTTACCTCCCCCAGGAGAGACTCCTTTTAGTAAGTTTTGGGTCCTCTATGCTGAGTGTTGACCAGGGACATTAAGCTTGTGATTGAAATCTTATTGTTAGTGCTATATATAGCTACTCTGCAATTAATGCAAATGTCACTGGCAATCCAAAAAACCCTATCTGTTGCATTCAACATATGATACAATTTGTGAATCCGACTGGCTTTTTTGAATGTGACTGGATGTATAGTTTATAAACTATTTGTACATCCAGCTGTGGACTATAGTTATGCTTTAGCAACACTGCCTCTATTTCTACCCTTTTTTCCCCATCATCCCTGCTCATCATGGTGGATGGGAGCTGGGCCTGGGAGTCTGGAGGGGGGCTTAGAGGAAGCACCAGCTCCCTTCGTTTGCACAACACTGTCAAAGTCCAGAACCAATCCCTAAATCCAGGATTACTAACATTTTTGAGGCTTTAGAAGCAGTTAAAGAATTTACCTACAGTCACAGCAGAACCTTTAACTATATTAAGCAACTAGGATAGTTTAACATACTCTTACTTTAGTTCTTTATTTTTAAAATTGGGTCCTAAATATATCTTCCTCTGTAAAGAAATAATTTCCTAAGGGCACTCCTTAATTTAAAATATTTAAATGAACAAAAATGGGTGTCTCTAAGTGCATTTCTGTTAGATTTACTCGGTCTTTGACAATGACAACACAGCTGTGTTTTTATATATACAAATAATGACATATATATATATATAAACGTGTAAAAATATAGATACAGCACTATGCCAGTTGGACAGTAGCAGAAAGGCTGAACAAATGCTAAGTTACATGGTGTTTGTATGTACAGAGCAAATCTTCAAAGTGATTTAACCTCATCACCAGCTTTTGCATGTTTCAAGGGTTTTGACTGTTGGATTTGAATAAACTGAGATATCACAGTGGCAAGCAGAACAGTATGAAACTAGACAGTGCTGTTGCAGTCAAAGTCTGGACTTGTCACATGTCAGTTTGTAAAACATATTTAATAATATTACAAAAACTCCATTATCCAACAGTGTTTACCATCCCAGCTCTACTTACATGTAACAAAAAGTGATTGATTTCTTCTTAAAGGGTAAAATAATTGTAAAATTAACACTGATCTGCGTCCCCTGCCAGCAGTAAACTTCAGGTCAGGTCTACAGATGGAGGCCCTCCTGCAGTAGGTGACCCACTGTCCCCCCTCTGTTTCCTCCTGTCATGGTCATCCTGCCTTTGCCACCAGTCTACATTTGTTACCCAGTGAATACAGTCTTTGCCTGTCCCTCCTGGAGGTTTGAGGTCTTTTTGCATGAGCTCAGAGAAGATCCTGTAAATGCTGTTTATGTATCCCACCATGCTGTGGCATGTACTCTTCTTACAGCTCCTTACCCTTTTGACACACACCCAGCTCAGGGTGTCAAAAGTTAGGGACGCAGTCAGGGACAGCCCCTCTGCCAGCACCAGCTCTGTGAGAGGCGTCAGCTGGCCCTGCAGCTCCAAGGCTGGGTGGACCTGTCGTTCCTGCAGCATAGCTGTGCTGTGGCAGGTGTAGTTCCTGCAGTCAGTGGGGACTGCACGCAGTGACACCTGTTGTTGGTCAGTCCTGTTCTGCCTTCAGCAGCATCTCCAGCTCCGTTCCGTGCCCACATAGTGATATGTCTGTCAGTTGCCTCTATATACACTGTTTTTATTGCCTTTTTATACCTTAAATCAAAGGACTCCCTAAGTCAGATCTTTAAATTCCAAATATTTGGTACAGTCTGTGAGAGAGATTATTTCTTTACTTAATTATTGAATCCAAAATTTGTTCTCCTGCTTTTGGTTGCATATGTAAGTGTGTAAAATGTTTCACTTTGAATGATTGCATCTCTATTGAATCTGGGTCTGGGCTTTCTTGGAGCAACATATCCCCATTTATTAAAATCTATTTGATTTAGTTTATTCTGTATTTAATGCTAGTTCCTATCTTCAAAATAAAGTCCCCTACATTTGTAGAAATTATTGTTTCAGGCCATTATAATTACTTGTTCTTTTAGGACATACATTATTTATATAAGTTCTGAAATAAATCAGGAGTTACATAGCCAATATAAAATAATTTTACTCGTTTGAAAAGAAATTAAAATTATTCTTGTAACACCATGAATGCTATAACTAACTTCTTATTGTTTGCATTATCATTTTTTCATCATTATCGCTATTATTATTCTTTTTGAATATAAAAAGAGGGGACATCGAAGCAGAATGTCTTATAATATAACTTTATGGCATAATTCTTGTACACAATTCATAATTATGTTGCTCAGCTCTGACAATCTCATATATTTTATATCTATTAAATATGTTTAGTGGTATTATTACGTGTATATTTAGCAATTTTTTTCTAACTCATAAGTTAAGCTAAATGAAGAATTTTTCTATCTTCTATAACAATGTACTATTTCAATATTTTTTAAATATTCCATGGGAATGTAGTCATTGCATCAAGATTTCAAAATATTTTTTCCAGTGCAATTTAAACAAATATAGTGTATGGGTAAAGTAGGCAATTTTGAAATATTTTCTTGGACACTAACCATTTTATCCTCTGTAAATTATAAACCTTTAATCCTGAATTTTATCTAACCAGTATTTTTAAATGACGAATCCTTAGAAGAAACTATTTTATGTTTCCAGTAGTTTTACTTTAAAAAAAAAAATGCAGCAAATTTAAAAAAAAAATAACCTCAAAACTTGGGTGTTTGTCTTCCTATTTCTAGATAAATTATAAGATATTCTGAGGAGAGAGAAGTCTGTTTACACACAATGAAGCACGTAAAAGCACTGTAATCTAAATGGAAGAAATTGATTTGTAGTTTTGAATGAGCCCATTGATTTTTATTCTGACAAAAGAAAATAGCTTCACTGAATACGGTCAAGAGGAAATGAGGTGCCTTCTGTGAAATTAAGTGTATACTACAATGATCTGATAAACACATAATCTCTTCAGGAAACAGATGCCACCACCTACACTACAAAAACAACGTCCCAATAATTAAAACAGATACACTGTACAGCATTACAGACTGCCAACATCATAACTGAACCTTTTTATGTTGAGAATGATGTGTTTCATATCATGGGAAGCAAATGGTATGTTTTTTGCCTACAATGTACTCAATTATCTACTGACTGTACATTTTTTTATACTACATTAATTATTTATTTATTTTAGATCTAGCAAGTGAAAAGATTTCCCAGAAGTCTATAACATAGATTTTCAAATGGTTGGAAAATTTAGAAGCACTGTAAGGTAGCTAACACCTACAAAGACTAATGCAGTCACAAAAGGGAACAGTCAACATTGCAATATCAAATTTTTAAAAGACCTAGGAAATACAGTCAAGTGTTATGCTGTATTATCATTGTCTTATGTGTTTCTCAGTATGTAGATGTCTAAGTCAGTTCTGTCCTTTGCAGGAATTTGAGGTGATGGTCGTTCTTTTATCCTTTTTCTTTATAACCTGCTTGTTAGAGCACTCGTGTTTGTTTATTACTACACTGTATTTTGACCTGAGTGAAGGTTCAGCACCTCAGAAGATGAAGAACTGGCAAACAGGTGTTGCAAACATCGAGTCTCACTTGACAAATCTACTTTGCTTTGTATAAATATTTTGTTATTTTTTAATGAAAAGCTCAAGGTGGCAGTCATACTCTGAAATAATCCTGGTAAATCCTCTTCACTGGAACAATAACAGTTTGCCTTTTAGCAGCTCTTTCTTCCGAAATATCTAAAAAACATCTACTATCCCTGGTAAATTGCTGTTTCTGACCTTGTTAACAGCCCTCTTCATGAGTTAAAAGAAAAAAAAAAAAAAAAAAAAAAGGCATTTTTCAGAGTTATGCTATCTGTCTTTATTAGGGTTAACATACAACAACAATTAAAAAGAATCAATTAACAAACACTAAAAAGAAAAGAAACATTACTCCCCAAAAAGAAAACACAGCACCAGAACAGTGAGATCCATCTACCAAACTATATATAATTTCCATGACTACCAAGTGAGATGGAAACTATGTTTTGGGTTTTTTTTTTGTTACAACTTAGGGTGTTTTAACTACACACACTATAGAATTTTAGTTGGGTTTTTTTTTTGTTTGTTTGTTTACTTCAGGATAATCAGCAATATGCATCTTATTAAATTTGAATATAGGATAGACTGTAATTTCTCACAGGGGTTTTTATCACATTGGATATTTTGGGAATGTTTGTTATTTGCCTAATTTTTATGTAGACATATGACCTTTCACAGGTATGAAATTATGCCTAATGATATGTTTACATATCAACATCTCCAATTTCTGCCTTATGTTGGGCAGAACACAGAAAAATAGTCAAACAAGTTTCCAGTTGTCTATTTCAAAATATAAACTGAAGTCCAGTTCCTTAATAATTGGGTAAGTAGGGATGCTTCAGTCCCAAAATGGGATATGTTATTTTTTTATAGATATTAAAACTGTAGATGGCATAGCTGAAAAAGTATTATAGCTAGGAATGCAGAAAAGTAACACAGCATTGAGCGAGGTCAACACAGGTCCTATAAACACATCAGGATGATTTTTTTAGCTTTTCATTATCTGACTAATATGGCTATTTAATGAAATAACTGTCTTTTAAAACAATCTTCCCACTCCCCACTCCTGGATCTCCAACACACAGTGGAATGGAATTTTTTTGAAGTTGGAGTCATCTCCTTCAGAACACTGAATGTCAGAGGTTTCTTCTAAAACTGACCTAAAGAGATAGCAAGGTTTCCACCGTCTATTCCACTTCTTTGAGTCCATTTCACAAATGATCCTGGGTTGAATTTCACTTAAATTATTTCACATTTTCTCTAATAGTCTTGCCTTTTATTTTAATTTCTTATAATTTGAATTTTAAACTCATGATATCCTCAAATAGATAATGAGTTACCATTAGAAAAATGATCAAGCCTGATGCATATTTTATGAATGAAGGATTACCTTTCCTAGCATGTGATCATTAAAGGAATATGCATACAGTTTTAGTCGTGAACCTTCAATATCCATATAAAAAGTAACAGAACTATTACAGTAATACTTTTATATCAATTTCATTATAACTTTTAAATTATTATCAGATCACTATTACCACCAATGGGTCTAAACTATCCACTTGCAGGTCTGAGCCAAATATGAGGTGCTGCTGCACAAAGTATCTAAAATAAGTGCCATTATGTGCAAAAATAAACACATAAAAGTGTAATCAATTAGTTAAAATTGACAGATACTTTGTAGTCATTTGGAGGGAAATTGTGACTACCTTTATTGGTTTCTGGGGACCTAGATTAATATCTGTACACAGTGCTGTACATTGTTACCCTAGTGGAGCTACTGTTTAAAGGATAGCTCAGTAATGTCCTTTATAGTGCTGTCACAACATTTTGTCCAATCTATTTTCAGTCAAAATAGCGAACTTATTAGCTTCTAGCAAGAAAATAGCCTAAAATGTTAGACAGAACTGTGAATGGCCTTTTGATGGCATGACTCTGTTGCACTGGGCAGGAAGGCGAGTCATTGCTACTACAGAGTGCTCTCTACTGCCAGACCGGCTAAAACCAGCAAGACTGGCAAAATTTTCCATCTTTGGGATTTATTTTTATCCTTCTTTATGATTCCCTTGATATTTTTCCCTTGGCTTGAAACTAATTATTTTATTTTCCAACAGACTAGCATCAGTGTTTTAAAGGGCTCTGGGTCATAATCTTGATCCAAAATGTGGGCTTGGCCTCCATGAAAATATTTTGTGTTCAGTTCTTTTCTAAGAGTCATCGTCTTTGGTTTCTTACAAAGGTAAGTATCAGATTAAAAAATAGTTTCACATTCAGAATTCCTCAGTATCAAACAGGAAATTGGGAAATATATAGAGAAATTGATTTTTACTTATAAAATCAAATACAGAATCTGTAACAGACTTATGTTAACTGGATATACTTACAAGTTTCAGCTGAACAATAGAACTAAAGAGCCTGTCTTGAGTCTAAATCCATGCCAAGAGGGGGGAGGGGGGAAGGAAGGCTTGAAACTTAATTTAAATATAGACTAATGCCCTTATTCAGCTTCATTTAAAATCAGTTAGCATTTCCCAGCTCCCAACTTTAACAGATTGTCAATAATACATTAAAACTACATTACAATCACAATGTTTTAATTTAGAAAATAAAGGGAATAAACACACATTCTTTTAATCAAAACTAATGCCACTCTCCTTTCCTTTGCAAAATTATCCACATGACCATAATTTGAAAAATAAAAATATTATAATATGTGTAAGACTTTTAGATATTTTCCAAGTACCAGCAGTTCATGATAAATTTAGCAGTTTCACATATGACTGGTGGCAAGACTACACGTATCAAATTTTCCTAGACTTTTCGAATAATTGTTCAATTACAAAATTGATATGATTTCTACTAGCTTAATATACCATTTAACTTAGAATTATGTGGTTGTCTCTGACACCCACAAAAATGAGGCTAAATATTAATTCTACCTAATGAAATTTCAAGTTTTCTTTATAATATACTGTCTATACACTTTTTTAGGGTGAAGAAGTCTTAGGGGGTTTTGTTTGTATGTTTGTGTGGTTTTATGTTTGTTTATATATTTTTTATGTTTGTTTGTCTATTTTTAGGTACTTTCTACAGAGTGAAAAGGAGTAGTTGATCCATACTGTAGATTTCTACACAAGTATTAGGATGCAGAATTCTACATTCATGCAAAGTGTGAATTTGACGCTTATCATTACACTATATGATCCAGTTCAAATATTAGCATATGCTGTAAAGTAAATTTCACAAATAACGTACAAAATTTAAAGGAAAAAATATGTGATGCTGGAACTAGTCTTGTACAACATCTCATCTAAAAGCTCTAATTCCTATTGCATAGTCACTTAGACTGCTCTGTAATCATTACACTATGAAGGCTTGTGCTATGTGGAGTCTTTTTATCCAAATTGCAATTATCCAAATTGCAATAAGCACATTACTCATTAACAATTCAAGGCAACAGAATTGTTCATATTACTTAAAAAAAAAGTCTCCATGTGAGTGCAGTTTTTTCTTCACAGGGTTTTCATTTTAGGAAAAAGAAATCAGTTGCAAGCACAAAAAAACACCTTGTAACTTAAAAAAAAAAGGCTGTCTTGTCCACAACCACATGAAATAACCACAGTTAAACTGCAGAGAATTTGTTTCAGTAGTGAGCTATTGATCTGACGTGTTTATTATTGTGATTCAGTCTTTTAGAAAGGGTCTTCTTAAATGTAAAATACTAGAATGCCAAGGAGAAAGGGAGAACAGAGGAAAGGGCATAATTAGAAATCTAGTCATTGTGAAGAAAGGAGACATATTTTACATGCTCTGCACTACGTGAAATTTATTCACAAAAAATATATATTTGGTGGGACTTAAGTATGTGAATTAAGAATACAACTGTTTTGATCTTTCCTGAAAGAATGAGCATCATACATGTAGAGAAGGTCTCTGTCTTGTGAGAATGTGGGCTCCTCTGAAGATTTTTACTGCTGATAAAGATTTATCTAATGGTCTGAGCCACAAGGGAATCAAAATATGTGAGTGCACATCTGCTTATGTGCACATCTGCTTATATATGCATACTTTCATTTGATTTTGGAGGGCTCAACCTGTAAGTGTAAACTCCAGTGAAAAGCTTTAATGGCTTATGTGATGCTGGCCATCATCTTCCTGTGTTGAGGAACTGGCAGTTCTACTTGACTTCTGTCAAATAACTTGACTTCAGAATTGTTTTCAAACATGATTAAATGTTTTGAGAAAGACAAGGCCTGTGAGCTACAATAAAGTTGATATTTTTCTTCTTCTGAGACAGCTTATGGAGAGATTATTGTGAAAAAAAATTGAGGCACAGGTTTAGAGAAAAAGAAAGTTTAGGCACCTTTTATGTGACATATGTTATAGAAATGGACTAATACACTTCCAGTTTATTCCACGTTGATGTACATTGAGATGTATTAGTTATTCTGAATGAATTCTCCAGAATTTTGTTGTCTGGTTGTTTGTTTTACCAAATAAATTTGGGTTTAAATGAAAACAGACAAAATGGAGAAAGTGTACAAAAGACATAAGGTATTTTATAATATGCTTAAAATTCTATCCAGAGCATTTATATATTATACATTAATAATTCAACTTTTGCTCTTTATCGAAATTAGTAAGGTATTTTGTTTTACCTGTGGTTAATGTATTTTATGTAGGAATATTCATAAAGGACCTCTCATACATTAATACCATGTGACTTACCTTACTAGTGTAAGACTGTTAAAATTTACTTCTACTTTTTCATCAAATATAGATTAAAGAAGCTCATCTTACTCCTTTTACTTAATATGTGTGTAGTCCACTTAAATTAAACAGGAATATTCACAAGAATAAAGTTGTACATATGTATGCTTATATAGAATTGAAGCAGTATTCAATTAGAGATTTTAAGAATTTTTAGTTTTATTTAAATTATCTTCTTTAGTAGTTCTTTGTCCAAAAAGCTAATGCAGCCCATATGGTATGTTGTCAAGCTGCTTTTCACCTGTAGAATACCTTCATAATAGGCAGGGGTTGCAGAGTAGGGGTAGGGACGCAGTTGTTTTTGTTCCAGTTTTATGTTTTGGTTCAGTTTGATTTGATTTGTGTTTTCTACATTTTCCCTGGAAATAGCAAATCCTAAGTTGTAACTTTTTTCTTGAAGTAATATGATGACCCATAAATTGATATTACTTTGAATATCAAATAACATGCCCAATGACCTTTAGAGGAATTCCATTAGTTAGAAAGATTGGGATATCTAAATCTCAGGTTAAAACAATTTTTTGCTGTTATATCAAGTCACACTGTGGAATCACAGAATCACAGAATCATAGAACGGTGTGGATTGGAAGGGATCTTAAAGATTATTTAGTTCCAACCCCGCTGCCATGGACAGGCATGCCATAACAGTCTACATGTCAGCCTAAATCACAAAATGGAATATATCTAATATGCACCATGTCATCACAATAATTCTAAACCATAAATGCAGATTTTGTATTAGTATCTTTTTAAAAAGGCAATTAAATTGAAAAATACTTACCTTCTTTTTTCCCCATTTTTAAAAGCATATTTCAGCAGTTTAATTGCCATTAATGGGTTAGTGTTCTACATGCAAATGATTTACCTAAATAAAGGTTAGAGATGAAAGCAACATGATGTGCTACTGGATCCACATCATGTTGTATTCTGCAGGTGTCAGCCTGCAGGTTCTCGTTGCCAAGAGCAATTCTCTCTTTTTCTTTCTTCTTTTTTTTCCTTTGGCTTAAGAACATGGGAAGTACAAGCTATCAATTCTTCACAGATACTGAGCAAACTGCCTCTAAAATGTTCTTTTAATAACTTCTTCAGGGAGAATAGCGTTTCAGTCAAGGATACGTCTAATTGTGTTGGATTTACTTGACATTTTCCTAGGATCTTAAGAAGTGATGAGGAAACTGAATTTGACAGTAAAGTGAAATTTTTGACATTCACTTGGTCTCTAGTGAAGTTAAAATAGTGCTATTAAAGAACTACTACCTCCCAGGATGCTGCAATTATTTTTCTCAACATTTTTTATTTGCTGAATAAGAGATGCTAATATCCTTCTCTTACAAAGCTTCTAGCAACAAATTGTTCCTTTTTATTATAGAGAGGAATCATAAGTAATACAGACCAGACAATGAGAAGATGAGACACTGTTGAATTGCTGAAGCAAATGAATAGAATTAGTCTTGAAATTATTCTCTGAAGAGAACAATCAGGTAACATTTGAACAAGCATCTGTTTCACAGTATGCAGTTTCTAGTAAAACTGTGTAATTTATACAGTATTTTAAATTGCTATTTCCAGTCTACTTTAAAGTTCAAGGTTGGAGGACTAATATACAATGTGAATTCCTGTCCCTACTTGGCTTGAGACTCATTGTATGACACACAAGCATGGATTTAAGACAGAACTTAGTGTAAAGAGTCTTTACTGTGATCCAGAGTTACCAAACCTGTTGCCATCACTATTTTAATTTTCAATAAAGGCTAATGCATGGTCATATGCTTTATTTCTCCAATTACTTCAATTCCTACTGGTTTTCTCCCTTTATTCCTCATTGTCTCAGGGGTATGAGAGGACCATTCGTATAAATAACTCATAAAACTAACTTTCTAGGGACATAGTAAAAAACCATTTTTGCTATGTAGCTGTGTAAGATGTTTCCTCAGAAGTGAGTTTATGTGCAAACCCCATGTCAGAGTAGTTACATTTAGGAGGCTTCTCCCCACTGTGTAGGTTGAGATGGTCCTTTAAGGCACATTTCTGAGAGAATGTCTTCCCACATCTCATACTGGAATGGTTTGAAGCCTGCATGCACCCTTACGTGACAAAGGACATTGCTTTTTTGTATTGTCATGGAGTAGACAAAAAAAATATTTTATGCATCTTCCAGTGACTGGCATAGTATTCTAGATGTTGAAGTACTCTCATATATCTACATTTCATAACTGTACAGATTTTTACATCTGACATCGCCTTTTATGTACTTCAGCAAATAATAGAGAGATAGAGGGACGCCTAAGGGTGTAAATCAACATTCCTTAAAGTAGGTATCTTATTAGATCAAATTCACACTCTGATATCTTTATGTAAGAAACGTAGTTACACAGTGAGACCTGAACACTCAGCTAGTCTTAAAATGTCAAAGGGTTTAAACATTTATATTTTTTTTCTCAAAAAAATCTCTCTATTTTTGTTTTTGTTTTTGGTTTTTTTTTTTTTAATCAAAGACTAAACAAAATGTTTGCTTTGACAACATATTTGTTTGACAAATAGGAATTCTGTTGTTTTCAATAAAAAGTCAGCTTTTAAAAGATTGAGAATGGTGGAGAGGACATATTTTCTTATTTAGAAGACATTAGGCCAAAATACTATTTGTGATGAGCAAGTCCAGCTCCAGAGAGACAATGTGGCTCTTCCTGCTTACTTCTTCTGCTGAGTATACTTGTGTGCTTGCCACTAATATTAGTGAAACTGAACATGTGCAGATTAGGAAAACTCATTTTCATATGGAGTTGTATCCAACACTACCTCTGAAACTTAAGACTAAGATGTGAAACAAACATGAGGAACAGGATGAAAACCATAAACTACATTTCCATAATTACCAAACAGAGTAGGTATCCCAAAAATACCTTCCATGTATATTGAAACCTTGAGACCCTCTACCATTCAACTTTTCTGCAGGGAACCATTCCTGCACATCACCACCAACACAGAAATACATGTACTATGCCACTTTAAAAAAAAAAAAGCAACATAATTTGCACTTATTGGTGTGGTATTCTTGTTGCCTATAGTTTATAAACATATTTTCATTTATCTGGTTTTGTGCTTTTCTGAGATATATGATTTACTGATTCTTATTTTTTATCACCCTATCCATCTTGAACAAGAAGCAACAATTTATTTCTAGATATACAAAGAGAGAATCTCATTTACTCCCGATAGAACTGTAGTTTCTAGTAATGAATGAACAACTGATGTGATCTTCTAGCAACGAAAAGCAATATTTAATAGTAAGAACATCATGTCACTGTAATGCCTCCCTGCACTCGATGTCCACTTGGAACAAAATGATTCAAGAGTAATTTCCAATCCTGTTGCAATTTACAGAACTTTACGAGTACAGAATTTTTCATTCAACATAAAGAGCTAGATCTTGCCTCCAGAGGCAACTGGTATCAGCCACTGGTTAAATACAACTGGAAGAAACCATCATAAACTTGTCTTACTTACGACAATGTCTTAGTGTAAAGCAAATTGTGCATGTTGTGCCTATACATAAAAACGTGGCTACTACATTTGAAGCAAAGCAGCACAGTAATTTGAAAAATGTAGTGTTAACATATAAATTAGTATAATGGTAGAGAGACTTGTACAAAAATTGCAAAAGCAATCTTTTAACAGTTATAATAATAAGTTGTACTGCGGATTTTACAAAGAAAATACAGATACTTATTTTCCTCATTTGTTTTATTAAAAATGCCTTAGCAGATGTACAATGTGATGTGAAAAGGCAAACCAGATTAATTTGGTGGGCTGGTTTGCACAATTGTGTGGAATATTTACTGTCTCCATAATTATTTTTTCCCTAATAAGTAATATTGTATCACATTTTGTTTTCTCATGAGGCAGAAATATATAAAGTACTCAAGGCACTGACTCTTATCTATCAGCTGTTGGTATTTCTTTTGCTAGTAAGAAAGATATCACTGGCTTTCTGATTCTTTTTTTCCTAATTCTCATGATTTAGAGGCTCTGCATTTTGACTTTTCATGTCAGAACTGTGAAAGAGAGAAGGCTTCAGGCTTAAGAAGGGGATTATAGTTTTCACCAAGACAAAGACATTGCTTTATCCAAATCTCTCATAGTAGAAGCTACTTCAGATTTTCTTTTGTGCAAAAGATGGCCTCACTGCTAATGTAAACTTCTGTGACTGGTCTCAAACCGCTTCAAAAGATAGTCTGTGTAAGAAAAATTGAGAAGAAAACAGAAAAGTAAACCAAATAATAAGGATTTTTTTGGCACAATATATTGTTTAAGAAAGTCTCTTTTTGTGAAACTAAAAACCAACTATTCTATAAAACTATATTTTACCTCAGCAGTATATATGTATTAAAGAAATTCTGTTTACGCATTTATAGGTAAGATTATATTATAATTTCATTATAATCCTGATTTTCAAGAATCCCAGTTCTTCATTTACTTACACATTTTCATAGAAAAAGAGAACTGATTATTTGGAGGTTCTTTGCTGTGTGGATTTATTGAATCTAAATTATATCAGCACATGGCTTGACTACAGAGTGCTCACTCTGGTTGTACTTTTGCTACAGTATTCATGATTTAACATTTGAGCCTGAAATGGTACACCTGGATCACAGGCTTTGTAATTTTGTTTGGATGACCTCACCTTCTGTGGGGTATTTTCACTTAATCATCTAAAAATATTAATATTCTGATTAAATCAATAACACCTTTATGCCTGAGTTTTATCTTATGAAAATACCTACACAAAAACCTCTCCTTTTCTTTTTTAGTATTAGAGGAATGCTGGCTTGGAAGTCCATTTCATTACATCGGTCTATTTGCAGCAGAAGGATTTTCATTATTTTAAAATTATACCTGTAATCGCCTACAAAGAGGATATTCTATTTTCCAGGACTATTTAAAAAACAATAATCAATTTGACAGAGAAAATATAAAGTTCCTTAAAGTTCCCTTAATAAAAATGCAATTTGCATGTAACTTTTAGAACATATATTCTCCGATTTTATGAATGTTTAAGAGAGATATTAGCTTCAAATTAGCCATATAGACTGGCTGAACATAGATTTGTACACACACTTCAAAAAATATATAGTTCATATTCTCGTCTTAACATATTATTTCAGCATCAGTTTCTCAGATAACTATTCTTTTCTGATTGCTCAGATTTTCAGGAACTAAAAAAAAAAAAACAGCAATGTTGTCCAGCTATGCTTTTTTCCATATGATATGCAAATAATTAACATATGATCTTAACATAAGTAACATTCTTTTTAAGTGTGGAAGAAAGATACTTTAGGCACGCTCTGAGACTCATCTGTAGGTGTGCAACCAAAATGTGATTTTTATAGCCTTACTCCATACATTAGGGCAAAAAAGATCAGTAAGCGGTATGATGTGACTGTTTTTTCTAATCTAATAGTCACTTCAGCCTGATGGGAAAAAAAAAAAAAAAGAAAAATAGGTCTAGCTAACTAAGATTGGAAATAAATTTTAAAATGTTGGATGAATTCTTTTCCTACTCATGTCAACAGAAAAATTCCTGTTGAGTTCAACAGGACAAGAAATTTTGCTGGGCACCACTGAGCACCACTGAAAAGAACATCACTGCCACTTCTTTTCTACACTCCATTACATATTTATAGGCATGGATGGGATTCCCTTTGAGCCCGCTCTCTCCAAACTAAACACTCCCATCTTGCTCAGCCTCTCATGGGATTTCTCGAGGCGCATCCGTTTCTTCTACAGCTGACAGGTGGATGAGGACTTCTAATTTAAACCCTGTTGGCTAGACATGCCCAGTTTTGGTTGGTGTTTTTTTTTTCCCTACCAACTTTGTATTCATTTAAGTGGTTATGTGTAAAAGAAAAATTAATTTTCCCTAATTCATGTTTGTTTTGCCCACAACAATAACTGATAAGAATTTTGCTGCATTTATCTTGACCCACAAGGTTTCTCATTCATTTTTTTTCCTGTTTTGTCCTTCTTTACCACTGAGGAGGGAAAGTGAGTGAGCTTCTGGGTAGGAGTTTGTCTAGTAGCCAATGCTCATCCATCACAGCATGAAACTCTACCAAAGCAAAGGATAGTTTCTCAGTAGCTAAATTCCCCAGTCTAGAAAAGAGACATCTTTGGGGAGAAACCCATCTAAACTCCACCAAAAGAGAAAGTTTTAGATTTAATGTCATTACTTTATGCAGGATTTATCACTGCTGATTAAGTGGTACAGTTTCTTGTAGTATTTTATTTTTTCTCTGTCAGAGGACTACTACATTTGAAACAAAGGAGCACAGTCGTTTGAAGAATGTAGTGTTAACATATAAATGAGTATAATGGTAGAGAGACTTGTACAAAAACTGCAAAAGTAATCTTTTAACAGTTATAATAATCAGTTTTACAGTGGATTTTACAAAGAAAAAAAAATCCAGGTTATAGATACAGAATTTTAAAACGAATTAGCCATGATATTTATGTATCTGGGGAAAAAAATCAATAGAGAAATCTGTTTCACAACATGCTTTTCCAAGTCTTTCCATCTGCCTTAAAATTACATTTTCATAGGTATAAGAGGGCTTTACTATAGTTCCTGTACGTGCTTTGCCCCCAAATCCCTCTGCTCTTGAATTTGATTTTCAAAAAATTTGACATGCATGCAAAGTTACTGTATTATACTAAGAAAAAGAGTGAGAGGAAGGACCTTGTGGAATTAGAGCCCAGTGAGATGAAGTTGTTCTGTGGTCTATTAATAGTGTTAGCAAAAAAAACGTAAAAGCCAAGTAACTCAATCTCACTCTTCTCATGGATTCACTGAAAGCTCTGTGACTGATCAGAAGGATTTGTATAACTCTGATGCAAATGGAAAGGGAGACACTACAGGTCATATCCTGTGGATCAAAAGCTTACTTGCCTGGAGCAAACTTTCACACCATTTGAAAGAGATGTTCAGCCCTGTATTATCCAGGGGACACAGGGAATGTGTTATAAAAAACCCAGAACTGTTCTGCAGCCTCATGTTCCCCAGCAATGCAAATGAAAAAACTCAGAACAGACACATGCCAAGCCTGCAAGGTCACTAGACCTTGGACTTGGATCAGGGAATTACTGTAGAAAAAGTAAAGATTTTAGTACACAAACTGTTCACACAGAATAGTCTTTTGTAGTAAGCAAGATATTTCAGATATGTTCACTACAAAGTTTAAGATAACCAAAAGAAGTGGATTATCAGGCCAACTGGTTATAACAATACAGTGGAACAACTGAAGGATATGGCAGTCGAAGACATTGATTTAGGTCGAAGTTACTATTTTACAGCTCCATTAATCAAAGATTTTTCTGAAATTTTAGGTGATAAAATAGATGTCATACAGTTTGTCAAGCTCATAGTTCCGGGTAAGCAGGGAGATGTAATAAAAGATTATATTAAGCTTAGAGAGAGATGGGCAGCAACCCAGGAAAAGACCAGGATAAAGAATTCCTAACCATCCACGGCGGTTCTTGTAACATGTGGATTTTGTCCTCATATGGCAAAAACTGTCTTTAAACAAGAATCTCAGCAAAGGGGGAGTGGTAGAAAAGCATCAGGTGAATAGCAGACATAAATAGAAATGTCCATCTATCTAAAACTTCAGCTGCATTCAAACAAACAAACAAAAAAAAAAAAAAAAAGAAAAAAATAACACAAACCAACAAGGAAATCTGGAAAATAGGCAAATCATATCATAGAGGAATTCAATATATATACAAACATTACAATGAAACTTGACATGGATTTCCTAGGAAACAGCAAAATACCGTTACGTCTCTGGATAAAAGCCAGTTCTACAGTGTGTCAAACAGAATTATCAAAACCAAGAACCAACCAGCCTTGAAAGACACTGCTCCATATAAAGATCTGGAGAAGTGCATGAGTATTTTGACAGGGCTTTACACAAGGTCTCACAAAGAACCCTTATGAGCATCAGTGCATTCATAGCTTCAGCTACGGGGGTTAGAGCATGTGGCATATCAGCAAACTGGGAAGAACTGGGTTTATTCAGCCAAAAGAAGCATGGGTTAAGAGAAGAACGACTTGGTTCCTTTGACTACATAAGAAATATACACAGAAAACACAGAGGCAATTTTTTTCAGAGGTGCACAGGATAAGATTTGGAGGCAAAGAAAAATTGCAGTAAGGGAAATTCTACTTGAGAATGAAGAAATTAATCTTCACAATGAGGGCAGCCAAATTCTGGAATGGGCCACCCAGATGGGATATGGAATCTTCACCCTTAGAGGTGCTGAAAACTCAGCAGTACAAGGTACTGAACAAAGTCATCTGTCTCTATCTGGAACAAACTTTGAACCTGTCACTGCCTTGGCTTCCAAAGGTCCCTTCCAAATTAAATATGCCTGTGTTTCTCTGGAACGAATTAAAAGAAACAAGAAAGACAAGGAGGAAAAGGAGAAGATGTAAAGAAAGTATCAAGAGTAAGGAATCATATGTATTGAAATAAACAAGAGTAAGAAATAAACATAATTGAGAAATTCCTAGCTTTAAAAAAATATAAATTCTTCCATGTCTACACATTTCAGAGTACCTTTTAAAGGAATCACTCAGCTCTTGACAGGGTAGATTTTTATGTTAAGGTAGACCTTTAAATTTTATTTTGATGGAGCTCAAGTAATATCAATATTCTTTATCTACAATTCCAGATATTTAAGGCAAGGTTTCTGAGGACTCAGGAGTACTTTGGATATATTAATGACTACATCTGTAAGACATCTCTGTAAAGAAAGGGTGTTAGTCTTTGCAAGGCAAAGGATCTCCATTTTCCACGTGCAACTCTGCAGTCACCATTTGTAATACTGCAGCTCGCCTTTCACTTCAATTTTGTAAACTCACACCCTCCGTCTCTTTGGCTGCTGTTGCAGTGTTGTACACCTATATCTATAGTGCTCATGCCCTCATATTCCCAGACTTGCATCAAGATTAGTAGATAACAGTAGTAATTCCTAATAATTTAAATAGTCAATAAGATTAAATAGCCAATAAACACTGTTCACATAAAATTTATGTACTAAACTTAGTATCCAGTGAAAGTATGCAACATCTGCGTCCACTCTGAGCATTTTCCAATCAATGCTATCAGTATAATGAGCAAGAGCAGCTAGTAAGGAAATTGATAAAATTCACAAAATCTGAAGAGGATGCCCAGAAAAAGACACTCTTCTGTGGGGGTTATAGTACATTTTTTCCCAGCAATACATTGCAGAACATTTTCCTTTCTATCTCTTTTGTTTGTGTTGTTGGGGCTTCGGTTGTTGGCTTGCTTGGATTGGATTTGGTTTGGATTTCTTTTGTGTCAGTTTGGTTTGGTTTTAGTTTTATTTGTTTGTTTGGCTTTGATTTTCGGTTTGGTTTGGTTTTTGGGAGGGCAGGTGCTGGTCTGGGAGATAGTCCCCAGGAGTAACCTAGGCTGTTAAATTCATCTTCTGCCATCAGCTCTAGCTATTCTTGGTCCTCTCCATGCCTCCTTCTTTTCTGTAACAGTAAGAAATAAAGCCATGTTGTATTAGCAATTGCTGGATTTAACTAGCCAACTGTCTTTCACATTTTATAATTTCTGTATAAGAAAGAAACTAAACAAGATTAGGGCAAACAGATGAGTTTAATGTCCTTTCCACAGATTGCTAGTCTACCTTGGATATCCATAAACTTTTCAGAAGCTTGTTCCATTGCCTGATTTTACTTAGAGTTGTGCATCTATTATTTAACATGAAATATAATGTCTTCTTGATTCTTCTTTTCTAGTCTTAAGCCTGACCTCTTTCTGAGACAAATTTCAGTAACAAATGGCACAATTTTTAATTCAAATAGCTTATGCCTTTAATGAGTACTTCAGAATTGAAGAGAGTGAAAAGATTCGTTCTCACCTTTACAGTTAAAATAGAGATTCACCTAGTCAGCAGGAGGATAATGAAAAGTGCCAGATTGAGTATTGTGAGCATAAGACACCCCATATGATTCTCCTTGAGAACTGAACTTTGAGAACTGAACCTTGAGACATGAAAATATATTTTTATTTTTTTATTAATAATCAAAGGGACCTATTTTTATACTAGGCCTATAAAGCTCCAACAGAAACTAACTCCACAGTTTCAGGGAATGTAGTGTAGAGAGTAATTATCCTTATTTACCAGCCATCCATTTGTATTTCGTCTTGCACAATATTTTAGAGATTAAACATTTGCCTTGTGTTTTTTTTATAAGAGGTATTGCTTTCCACTCTCAGTAAGTTGGACTACTCTTTTTTGACATCCTTAAAATTCATTGCTATTGAATTCACTAATAGCCTAGAGGTTTTTTGTTTGCTTGGTTTTTTTTTTTAAGACTCTAAGGTACATTAGGAGTGTCTCATTCTTATACCTGAAGCATTTATAGAGAAAAGAAGGATGTTTTCAACTCCTGAACTAAATATAATTCCATCAGAAAGACTTTTTCAAATTTTGATGTAGAATTAAAAAAAAAACAAACCTTTGGACTTTTTAAAACACAATTTCTGGGGGCCTTGCAAGTGTGGCAGGTGATCTCTTACTTCCTATTACACAGTTTAGTACATAGCTTAGCAGCTTAGAGAGATTGTGGTGCCCAAGACCTGCAGACATTTTTCTTACCTTCAAGAGCTTTGAGAAAATTCAGGAATCCTGAAGCAGTCTGAAAAGATCACAGTTGCTGTGAGCTGGACTGATAATTGAGAGAAGGAACCCTAATGATTTCCATGGAATATTTTTTTGCAAAACAAATGAGTTCTCACTGAATGCTTTCATTTGACTACATGGCCAAAAAAGTTTTTGCTCTCAAATTTACCTGGTAAACATTTGACAAGCATTTTTTTTAATGATCAAAAATTAAAAAATAACAATCTGTCTCTCAAGAATTTCAAATAGTCAATTTTGTATTGCTTCATTTTTGCACTTGAATTTCCAAAACAAATTCAGTGACTTACCTGGAAATCTGTTTTTCTTGGGTCAAAAATATGTCCAGTGTAAGTGTCTGAGAATTCAACTGAGAAATTGTCACTTTAAGTACCATGAAACTGTAAGAAATATAAAATGCCCTCCCTAAAGACCTTATAACTTGCCTTTACCATGATCTCTTTTTAAAACATATGCTGTTCATCATTCATACATATATATATACATCATCATCATCATGGCTAGGCTTCGCAAATGAAGATTTGGGAAGGGCTCTACCCACACTTGCTACAAGCGCGCTGGTGGCTAAAAAGGCCAATGTGTGACAGACAAGTTCAGTTGCAAAAGGCACAGCAAAAAGACTCCCCAGGTGACATCGACAAGACACGATTCTTTCTGCGCTGTCTCTTCTCCTCAGGAGTGATCCTGCGCGAGTTCTCAAAAGAGGCAGCGGCGTTATAGATTGTTTGTCTCCAGGCGTCCCAATTGGAGGCCAATATATATACACACACACATATATTTACATATATATATGTATTCACACACACATTTATATATGTTTGTACAGAATATTCCCTTATATTTAATCAGGACAATTATTTAGTTTCTGTCTATGGCATTTTGTTTCCTAAAAAATGTTATCTCTTGCTTATAGACAAACTAAACATGAAAGAAAATTGGCTTTTTAAATTTACACACTTGCTCAAATTTGAAAGTCACCACTCTGACAAGAATAACATAGGTTAACTCTTAAATCATGTCTATTCTTGAAAGGTGCTCTGGGTTTTCTACCCCTGTATGCAATGATTTGAAAGAACTGCTGTATGACTTTTACAGGATATAGTTCAGTGATCATAACTTTTCCAAAAATGCTATTCAGGCCCTCAGGCAAGGTAAGGTTGTATCTGTTCTTAACTTTATCTTTCCTGCCACTGGCGTAATGCAGCTCAGCCTCTCTTCCATGCTGTGGGGCTAGATCAGTGCTAAGTGTCCCTTTTACCTTCATTTATCCTCACTGATGCTTGTGTATTTGAGTGCTTTCCAGATGAGCCTGGCCTGTCTTCAAGCTCTGTGATTTATCACAATCTAAGACCTCAGCATGAGCCACACAGAACACAACGCACATCTGCTGAATAATCACATTTTGAACTCAACTATGTGAACTTGCCTAGGGCTATTGAAAAGCATGACACTTGATTATGATTAATGGAAATAGAAAGAGCTGTCAAGATGATACTACCGTAGTTGAGGTACACAAGTGCACTCATAGATTTATTAGTGTATTCAGTCAATAGGGTAGCAGAGAAAAGAATGGCAGATACACAACTGTTGTTTCAGCCAGGATATTCAGCCCGCATCATTTTGCTTTAAGGTATCTAATTTCCACATTCCAAAAATCCTACTCCCAAATTAGGTTTATTTACACAGGTCAAAATGTCAGACAGTATGAAACAAAACACTGTATTCACATTTAGCATATTTTAGCCAAGTAAACCAGAAACAGCTTATATCAGCTCTATGGGCTGCTCATACTCTGGTGGCTGATTCCATTCCCTGTTGACTGTTTGAGTGAATTTTCCTCCAAAAGTACACTCATAAATTGTATAATACACGAATTCAGGGCGCTTTGGAAGCTGTCCCTATGACTGTGAAACCAGTTATCACACAGATGTTGAAATCATAGGGTGAACATTTGAAAAGAAACAGTGTTGGCTGGAAGCTGGAAAAATCAATAGAAATATTACAAAATGCAACTAATTTTTTTTTCCCCCCTAACCTTCATATCTCCATATATTTACAAAAGAAATACCAATACAATAATTAAAGCATTAAAATTTAAATTTATCATTTTATGTGTAAACAAATGTGAATCTGGCAACATTTATTTTTAAATGGTGTTATGGCACCTGTTGGATTCTGCACCCATTTCTGAGACGTCATCTGTATTTTGTTCTATAGAGAAGTTATCAAATGTAATTTAACCAGAAGCAATTATTTTACTGTTCCAGCTCAGTGAGAAGTTTTAAGTTTGGAAACCACATTAGATTTTAGGAAATACAAAGTCCAAATACCAAACAGAACAAATGGTCATCTTTCTGTGGTACCCAACTACTGTGTAAGAGAAGCCTTGAAAAGGATATTCTAAAAGTTTCTCTGCATTTCAAAACAAAAAAAGCTTAAGTCTGATTGCTATTACCAACTCTGTCTATACCAAACTCTTGGATAATTTACTGGAGCTATTGGTAATCATGAAAAAGTAATGCATTACCACTGCATTTATACTATTTGCACAGGTTCAGTTTTTTTTGAATTGGCCGAATTTTGGCAGAGATCTCAAAATCATGTGGTAGAATAGTGCTTTCTAGAAAGGTTTACTAGGTAATATTTCTATGGAAATTACATTGTTATCTAAAATGCATTACCAAGTATCAACATCTCTTCAGTAGAAATTATACCAACTCCTTTCACCTATCTGTTCAGGTAAAAAATATACCAGCGAAATTCTACAGATAGAGGTGCTTTTTTATCACTGGCTCATAAAATTTTCTAAGACAATTGAACCAGAAATTTTCTGATACTTTCTGAAATACACTGAACTTTGATAATGAAAAAGCAACAAGTGAAGAACGAAAATTGCTTCTTAACTACATTACCTAGAGGGTGTTTCATGGCCTTAGATGAGATATCTTTGTGTAAAAACATCAAATGGTTTTGTACCCAAAGAGTAATATTGACTTACTAATGACTTACTGGAAATTGTGGGGAAATTTATATTCTGCAATCTAAATTAAAATGTTTAAGTGCATAACTGAGGGATCATTAAAGGCTTGACATTATGGATGCTTACAAACTTACAGTCTGTCTGAGGGAATGATGGAAGGCTGTGTCTCCTAAGACCCAAATCTCTAGTTAAAATATCAGTCGAGTATTTAGTTCATTCCCTCAATATGTCTTCTTTGGGTTCCTCATCAAACCACTATAAGCCTGACCAAAACCATCCTCTGCAATGCAACTGCATATCTGGAGGGGGAAAAAGTCTCTTTTATACAATATTAGAATTGTTAAATACTAACATTCATTTGTTTCAACAGAGACGCTCAAACCATCTCAGAGAGTGTAATTTGCAAATAATGCAAGGATTCACAGATTTTGTTTGCTTGGTTGGTTAGGTTTTTTTTGTTTATTTTTGTTTGTTTCCACAGAGAGGCTATTCTTCTAAATTAAATTCAGGGTTCTTGCAAGACCTAAGGAAAAGGACATTTATATTCATATGTATAAAAATGTATTTGGTGCAAAAGCTTATGATGAATGCCAGTTATAAGATAAGGAAGTAGAGTTTTCCACAGGAAAATTCCTTGGTATGAGCGCTCCAGTCTGAAGTATAATAAAAAGATAAATAATTCCAAATAAGACTTGAAATAGTGAGTGGGTTTTAGGGTTGATTCAAATGTTCCATTGCTAATGACTGAAACAATTTGTTCATTTGTTCTTTGTACTGAAGATCCCTGGAACTTAATCCTACAATTTCAGTCATTTCAGAATTATTAAGCCCGGAGAAGTGCATTCATGCTGAAAGCAGAATTCTGGAAGTTAATAACTTACAAGTAGTTTTAAGATTAATAATTACATTTGCATAAATCAGTAATTATATGATAGAAAAATGTTATATAAAATTTTTAGTGATTACTCTTTCTTTACTGTAAAATTGTCGTCTGTACATTAGTTTTGAAATACAGCCTAAGCATTGACAGTCTCACTAAAACTTCTGATTCTTTATTCTAAAAGCTTCAACACCTTTCTTATTTTTAGAAAGGAGCAGGATAATGTAAGTGTGGCATACACAAGTGGTTTCATTGTTCTATCATATTTGAAAAATCGTGGCAGCTAGAACAAGTCCCCCAGAGACTGGAGAAAGGGAGTATCACACTCATTTAAAAAAAAAAAAAAGGTAGTAAGGATGACCCTGGGAACTTCCAACTGGTTGGCTTCACCTCCGTGTCCTCTGAGAACATGGAATAGAACCTGCTGGAAGATACATCAAAATATATGGAATAGAGGGAAGTAATTAGAGACAGTCAATATGGCTTCACCAGGGGCAAATCATGCCTGATCAGTGGCCTTCTGTGATAGGGTCACTTTAATGTTTGGAGTATTTTCCAGGTTTTGGACTCAAGTGCTTATCCTAAGTGGCTCCTACCCATGTTTCAGGATGGACTTTCACATCACTGACATGTATGAGTTTTTTTCCAATAGGAAAATGACACGGAATAGGAAAATGATACATTCAGTAGTACACTCGAACTAGATTGACAGGGAACAAAAGCTTGGGTTGCAAAATTGTGTACACATGACCCACAGTTAGGGAAGCTCCTTAAATGTTACTGGAGAGTATGGGACAGTAATTACCATCATATCTTCAAAATTTTTGAACTTTAAAGATTTATGTTTCAGAGAAAAAAATTTAAAGAAAATGTGAGATTTGTTCTATTGGAAGTCATCAGACATTGGTGTAGTTCCACTGGAAATGAACTTGGCCCGTTGTGCTTCTCCATGGCTTAAAAGCTAGAATACTAAAAGCCAATGGGTCTATTTTTTATGAGAACCAGACTTTGAATCTCATATATTCTGTTAACTTCAACAGATTTACTGTATTTCTGTATAATAGAGATTAGAATTTGTCTTGTGGTCTGAATGTAATTTAAAAGAACTATGCAGAAAGACAAGGCAAGTAAAGCTGCTGTCAAAAGGTTAGAAAAATCAATAGGCAGAGCAGAAAATAAAGTAGTGAAAAGGATATTTAAAAACCCAGAAGTTAAAATGTCATTTTGATATGGGAGAGAGGAATTTTGCTGAGAAACTTTGTTATATAGCACAGGCTATCGGTGCGAATAGGCAATCAGCCTCATGGCTGTTGGAAAAGTGTGATGCACAGTTGTATAATGTAGACCTGGTTTGCACCCCTGGAGTAAGTCTAGCCCTTCTGAGTTAATTACTCTCTTTTGATATGTGAAAGTGCTGAAAAGAGGCTCCAAGGCTCCCTTTTCACTAAAACAAAAGCCTTATTTTTTTCTTTACTGGTTCTTAAGCTAAGCACAAATTTGATAGTCATGTCCTTTTCCTTGGATGAAGTAATGAATATTCTTGATTTATTTTCTGATCTGTTGATGCAAGTGAAAGTTTATTTCAGTTAAAGTGGAAAGATTTTCAGTTAAAGTAGAAAGTTCTATTATGATTTTTTTTTCAGAATATGTTTCATAATAAGTCATTTAATGATTACCCAAAATAATTACTACTGTCATGAAAGATTCCAAATTTTTTACATATTTCTCTAAATACTTAAGAAAAAGCATTCTTATTGCAAATAAGAATTTTTCCCAGTATTTTAACATGGATTTAAAATAGGTATCAGATCTTAAATGCAAACACTGCATTGAAAATAAAATTATAACAGTAATTTCCTCCAGGGATAAAATGCATGTGATATTAATTTTTAGTTATAACTCCTCTTATCCTGACTGGATTGATAAATATAATTTGTTGGGTTTTTTTTTTATTTATGTAAGCTTAATCAATGTAATTACAATAAATCGTAGCTCAGGTTTCAGATTAAATTTGAATCTTTATCTCACTTTTATCTAAGACCGTCTCTTAAAACGTAACAAATAGCAGCAGATTCTGGTACTTACAGCACTGTCTTAATTTAAGTACTAGTCCCCCTTTTTATTTGAAAAAGAATAGAACCCTTCCTACTCTCTGATAGCCTTAGAACTCAACAGGATTAATTTTAGCTGTTGTAAATTCTGAATAATCTTCTATGTGAGTAAATCATATAATCTACAGGAATAACTCTACATACAAGGACACCACATCATCAGAATAGGTCATGAGTTGTTATCCTGGAACCTTCAGGGACTCTTCAAATTAAAAAATCTCCATAAAATCCACTGCCAGTGGAAAGGTTTGTCCTCTGAATGATATAAAATCTATTTTTCAAGATACCTATTAAAATAACACAAGACTGTGTGGCAAAAAGACTTTAGAGCTAGCAAAAAGGGGATTTGTCTGGAACTACTCAATTAAGCATGATGTTAGTTTGTAAGTGGAAAGAACAGCTATAAAACTTGGCATTAAAATGAAGCAAATGTATATGTCAGCAGAGCAAGTATTCAACTGTCTTGTGTTTATCTAACTTTCAGGGGGCTTTTTGGTTTGATTTGGGTTTTTTTGTGGGTTTTTTTGGTTTTTTTGGGGGTGGTTTCTTGTTGTTGTTATTGTTGGTTTGGTTTGGTTTTCTCCTTCTTCTTTTGTTTTGATTTTCCCAAAGATAAAATAGTGGCTTTTATTTTCTGGTGATTGAATTAAAAGTATTTTTATGCTATACATTGCATGGCTGTCATGTACCATTACATTTTTGGGTGGCTTCTATTGAACTCATCTTATTGAATTTTGTTGAAATTGGCCTTATCATTGATCACACTTATTATAAATATATTTAAGGATGGCTCTGCTGTTCCTTCTAAACATATTCTGAACAGAAGGTCAAATATCACTTTATCTGAAGTAGTTGGCAGAAATGTCACTTTCAGACTTGTAAAAACATTGTTGAAAATTTCATAATGAAAAGGTCATAACACGTTATCAGACACTTTGCAGAGGGAACCAAAACAAATTAAATTTGAGTTAAAAAAAGGGCAGAATTGAATAGTAATATTACCATATCCAAGGATATTCAGGTTTGTGATACCAATATTAAGCATCATCTTAAATCAAAATTAATAAACAGGCTGTTGTGGTTTTCCTTCCAATCATCAAGCTCTTATTCAAATAAGAAAGAAAATAAAGAATATGAATGGAATATCATGTTGGAAGGGACCTCAGTGTTCGAATTTATCCTTAATTATGAAAAGTCGTCTAGACAAGATGGCACCGCACCCTGTCCAACTGAATATTATGTGCTCAAATACTGGAGAAGTGTCTAGTAGTGGGGAAAATGAAACAATGTCTGGATCTACATATACTTTATCTGACATTGAGCAAACAGCAGTCAGAGATTCCACAGCTGTGTTCTCAAAAATCTGACCTTCACTTGATTCTAGAGATATTCACTCATTAGATCAAATTCAGTAACTGACCTGATTACAAGGAATTTCATTGTTATATATGATACTTCCACATCCTATAAGAACATTCCACTGCTATCACTAAAGAAAAGACAAACAAACAAACAAACAAAACCCTAGTGAAGTATATGTCCTTTTGTTTTGCCTGCCTTCTAAAAGATTCTGAGGCAGAAGTTTAAAAATAAATGTTTCTTATAATTGTAGCTAGACATCATTGTGAAGAATGCAAAATATCCATAAAGGAAATGTGTATTAGTGGAGTCACAATTTCCTTAATCACACTAATTAAATTCTACTATATTGTGGCAGTAAGTCCACACACACAGGATGGAAAAATCCTGGGTTTAATGTTGTTTACACATGTTTACAAGAATGGC
>JAWWES010000001.1:93451931-93470059 GCA_035583135.1 Lophotriccus pileatus
TCTCTCCGGGGTCTCCTGGACCACGTGCCAGGGAGGCAGGGTGGGAGAGCATGCCCTCCAGAGACTAGGCCTGAAATCAAGGCCTGAGGGTTTCCCCTTTTCCCAATCAACCATCGCAAAACTATATCAGTGGGGCATATCTTTTGTTTATACACCAGTTTTGACTGATATATGAAAGGTAAGCATATAACTTGTGTCTAACTATGGTATATATCAGTTTTATACATCTTTTTTTTATATTTACACTTTTTTTGAAAAAAAATCCCATGCTGTGGACATTAGTCATGCCATACAGAAACATAATATCAGAGTTCAAACCTACACTGGTCAGCTAAAGTTTTTACTTTTATCAGCACTGCCACTGAGATCAATAAACAGTACTATTAATAGGCACATCAACATGTAGTTGATGAAGATAAAGTATTGGTCTGGGTTTTTTTATTTCCTTTGCACATGATATGTATTAAAATAAACTATATACTGGTAAGAAGAATAGATATACTGTTGAACACCAGAGAGGCTTCAAGTACCATAAATACCTCCTGCCCTGACTGCTAAAGGACAGTCCAACATCTGCAGTTATAACAATATAAATCCATACTTCCTTTCGTCTTTTCTCTGCAAATTACATTAAAGAATTTTCTTTAACTGCTCTGTATTTTACTATACAAATTGCTTTTCCAATACATTCTCAAACACACATACATTCAGAAAAAAAAGCTAAAAGATATTTCCAGAAGTGAAATTCTGAGCAGATTTTTCCATTTAGGTGTAGAAAAAGGTCTCTGCTATCAGAGGAGAGCTGGTTTAGAACTTACTCTTGACCCTCTCCCTCTTCCTTCCTCTGTATCAACAAAAAATTCTTGATGTGTGTGTAGATCAAAAGTATCAATTACATTTGTTTTAGGAAAAGGTCAGCAGCCTGAGGAGTACTCCAGGAAATGCAGAAGAAAATCTAACTTTGCGGATCTACAATTTCTGAAGAATAAATACATTCTTCCTTTCATGGGTGATTTCAGAGGGACAGAATCCATTTCAAGAGAGTATAGACAGCACTGTTTGTGTTTAGAGAACTTGGTGACCCTTTTCTACTCAAATGCCATCAAGCAAATAATAAGAAAATGAAATAACCACTAACATAAAAAGTATATGTAGGAAACTGAAACTCTTAACATCAGAAAGTGTTCAACGTCTAGATATGAAAAAAAAAAGCCTGTAAAAAAATCCAAACTATTCCTTTCTCAATGTTTATTTTTATAGTTGCATTGCCTGTATGTTGTTTAATTTTTTAATCTTTCTATTTAATATTATTCCATAAACTTAGAATCTCAACACCTACATAAATATGCACCAAGTAACTTACATTGCTTTGTATGTCAGTAGAACATAATAATGACATGGTCAGCACCACTTTTTTTCATTGAAATAGCTCCTTGAGAAGCTGATCAATGTACTCAGATTATATAACATCATTTGGTGTAAAAGAGATATGAGAGTTCAGATGCATTACATTAGTATTTTGGGGTCTTGTCAGTGTTTCTTTGAATCCTGCTTCTGTTTCCAGTATGGACTGCCTTTTAAAATTTACCTGACTTATCTTTTAGCTTGCAAACAGAAGAACTAAAATAATCTCATCACTACATATTTCAATTTATTTACCATTATTCCTCTAGTGAGAGCTGAAACCGTGCGTACCTGCAGAACATAATTCAGTTTTAGAGACTATAAAACTTGTTCTTTCTAACTACATAAATTTCTTGGCCAGAAATGGTCAAGCATGTTTGGTTCTGTAACCTTTCTAGTGATGTATTTAAATTTAAATTTCTGAAATACTTACCATCATTAAGATTGCCTTCCTTAACTGCAAACTGCAAATACGGCCATTATCATCTGAACTGGAAGAGGAGCAAAATCCAACATTTTCTGTAGACTTTGTTATGGAGCTACATATAGAGAATGGATGAATTTAGCAAACATTGCAGAGAGCTATGCTCTGAGAGGCAGAAATCTATATTATTCATCCTTTTTTCTTTTTTTTTTTGTTTTGTTTTGTTTTGTTTGTTTGTTTTTGTTTTGTTTTTTGTAGCCATTACAGGCACTTTTTCTATGTTCTCAGTATTCCAAAACATAAACTGCTTAGCTGTCTTCTGTTTTCATCCTATGGTTTTCAGACACACTGTTCTGTACGGGAGGTGAGGGGTGAGGTGAGACTGAGTTGGTGCAGGGTTCTTCACGGTTCTCAGTTAAAAAAATCCAACAAAAAATGGCTTAACAAAATAACTTCTTTATTAAAATAGAATAAGAGAAAGAAAACAGTTAGTGAGTAAACCTTCTGTCCCTAAGGGCACCTGTGTTTGTGTGACACTTAACAGAACCCATCTGGATTTCCTCCTGGCACACCGTGCAGAGCAGATCTTGTCCAGGGAGAGCAGCTTTCCCTTTTAGTCCTTTGATGTACCATCTGATTCCCTCAAAAGGAAACAACTCTATTCTAAAGAATGTTCTCACAAGGACTTGTTCCTGCACTGATAGACTAAGGCAAGGCCATAAAGATGATATCGGGTAGCGAGTGGTAGCTACCCAAGGTGCTCTGCTGTGGTGAGCCCAGGAATATGAGCAGCACATCAAGGGCATGGGCCTACTCAGGTTAATTGCTATGTGGAACCCTTAAGTGTGCAGTGCTCAGTGAGTCAGGATCACTACATTCCACCCCTTCATCCACATACCGTTTACGTTTCCCAAATCTAAGTTCCAGACTACCTCATTTACATACTACCTTCTCAAGCCCTAAATGTGAGTCCAAATAGAGTAGACGTGGCCTGTTCAAGGGCAGTGGTTCCTTGAATATCAAGTTCTCCATAATGCTTCCAATCCACACCACCAATTGTTTTTTCTACTTCAGTAGATGTGTAGAGTGATTATTAATTACTGAATTTTCACAAACCACAGTACATAGTAATTACTGATTTCATAAATTAAGCGTGTAGTCCTACTCCATAATTAGAAAATTAAGCTTGTAAAAAGCTGCTACTCAGTAAAAGAAGGTTCATAATAAATTGCATTCTTTCCTTTTGGAGTCTCTCACTCAACAGCTCTCTAAAGCACTATTTGAGTCAATTGCACTGAGAAACTGCTCTAGTTCAGTCTAAATATAGAGATAAAGGTTTGCTGGAAAGGATGGGTGAGGCATCCTTTGATACACTGTCCAGTGCAAGGCTCATTCTTATATACTGCCCTGCTTGTCTTTCCATTCAGATCAGAATTTCTTCCACCTCCCAAAAAGTAGAGCTCTGCTGCTAAGGAATCTTGAAGGTATCCTGAGACTGCCTACAAGGAAAAAGAGATAACCTGGCCAATTTGCAAATTTCATTCTGAAAAAACATTATTCCCACTTTCATTCAGTTAAAACAACCTTCATTTTTCACCCTGAAATGCCACTAATTTTTTTTTTTTTTTTAACCGGAGCAAAGTAAATTACAAAAGGAAAAGAATGAAACACAGTGTTGTGTTTCAGTGCACACTGACAAGTTAAGTGCAGGATTGACTAACCTCAGATGAAGAATTCTTTGCTAGATCTGAAAGTGTAAAGAACTGTGTTCCTTTCATGGTTTTCTTGTATCACTGAGTTCAGAACTACCACAACGGACTTCTCTGGATTATAATACTTTAGTTGAAAGCCTGACATGGAGAAAACATATGAAAATGAGCTCATTAGGGATACATTTTGTTAACAAAACCAATCAAAACCAAATGTGGTGGGTTAACCCTGGCTGGACACCTAGGGCCCACCAAAAATATTCTGTCACTGATCTCTTCAGCTGGGCAGGGGAGAAAAAATATATCAAAAGGTTCATGGGGTGAGATAAGGATGGGAAAAAAAATCACTCACCATTTACTATGATGAGCAAAACAGACTTGACTTGGGGAAATGAGTTCAATTTGTTACCAATCAAATTAGAGTAGAGGAATGAGAAATAAACCCAAATCTTAAAACCACCTTCCCCCTTCTTCCTAGGCTTAGTTTACTCTCAATCCTGTATTTCATCCTACTCCATGGTGCAGGGAGAATGGGGATGGGGTCAGTTCATCACATGTTGTCTCTATCCCCTCTTCCGCTGCTCCAGCATGGGTCTCTGACACGGGGTCCACTCCTTCTGGAGCCTGCTCCACCAGGGACCTCCACAGGCTTCAGGAGACAGCATACCTCACCATAGTCTTCCTCACATACTGCAGGGGAATCTCTGCTCTGGTGCCTGAAGCACCTCCTCCCTCTCCTTCTTCACTGACCTTGGTGTCTGCAGTGCTGTCTGACATGTTCTCATGCATCTCTTCTGCCTCAACCCCAGATTTTTTAACTAGGTTAGCCCAGAGGTGCTACCACTGTCACTGATAGGCTTGTCCTTAGCCACTGAAAAGTCCATTTTGGAGCAGGCTGGCAGTGGCTCCGTTGGACACGTGGGAAGCTTCTGGCAGCTTCTCACCCCTGTAAGTCCACTGCTACTAAAATTTTGCCATGCTAATGCACTTTCACCAGAAAAAAAAAAAATAATAAAAAAAGATGTCATCAAAAGGTGAAATCTCTCTTTTATCCTTTAACTGAACTTTCAGTTCCTGAGAGTTTAAAACAGGGAGTATATATATAAGTAAAATTCTAAAAAGTGACCCAGCAGCTAATAAAAGAAGTAAGTAAAAAGACATGAAATATACTGCATTTAAATAGTGTAAATTCAGTGGAAGTTTAAAGATTCCTCATCAACCAAAAAAACCCACTCAAAATCTAACAAAAAACAGATCTGTCATGTCTAAAATAGCTATTTTTTCTCTACCTTGTAGATAACAACTTTTGATGGCTAATCCGGGCAACGGATTTTACTTCCTAATTTTTAGAAATGTTTTAAATGAACAACTTTTATATTTTTAAAAGCAGGTTAACTGAATAAACATGGTATAAAACAGTAATTGAAAATATATTTACTTTCTGAAGGAAAATAACTGAATTGGTTTCTGTTTTTCTTCGTTAACTAAACAAGACTTCTATCAAAGTAGATCAAATGAAAATGTTATGAATTTACCCTTTCCATCTTCAAAATATTTATGTAGCACTAATCTGCTTTTATTTTTGTTAAATATTCAGTTGCTCTTTATTATTTGTATGAATTTTCAGTTGACATCAGCAACTGACACAAGTAATCACAGTTCTAGCATCTGTAAAAGAAACCATGTGAGGCACTGCATAAAATATCTGAACTATCTGAATGAAATATTCTTTTTATAAGGGAAAACTTATTTAAAATCAGTACTTATTTCAAGTACATTTTAATAAAATGAAAATAGGTCACTGAATGTGGAAACTAACATTTGATGGCAATCACTTTGAATAAAAGCAGAAGAAAGAACCTAGGGAAAGGTGTGTCATGCTTGTGGTTGAGCCCTTCATTGATTCCAAACTGCAGTTTCCAGACAACTTCCAAAATCATTCCCATGTGTAGCCAAGGATCTAGATGTATTACTCACATGTTTAAAAAGCTTATCTGATTATCTGAACAGAATAAATACATAAGAGCTCAGTGGGCATAATGTCGTGCTCAACAGAGCTAAGCAGAAAAGGAAGGAAATTTTTCACCTTTTTTAGTGTTTTTGTATTATGACTACAAATCTAAGACACTGAGGCAGAGGAATGGCAGTGAATACAAGACAGAATTACAAAGAAAAATACTGAAATAATTTTAAGAAGTATGACATGGTCTAATGCTGGAGATATCTTAAACTCATAAAAGGTTAGATTCTGAAATCCCAAGGGAATGTAAAGTCAATTTTTCATACCGTTTCAGTTACTAATTAAACCTTCACTTTAGATCTGGTGTAATTTATAAAGTACACTAGGTTTTGCCACTATATTTATATAACAACAAGACTAGTGAAAATAACAAATAAACATGTTTTATTAGGGTAGGGAGGAAGCAAAAAAAAAAACAAAAAAAACCACCCTCCTTAGTATGTTTGGATCATTTCCATAGTACTGCCATATGGTAGATTCAGCTAGTGTGCAACAAAGCTGCAGTAATCTGTGATTGTTTTAGGCAGATCTGGCAACTGTTTTCTGAAGATAACAAAAGCTAACCCTCCAGTGAATCTGGTGCTATACTCTCAGCACACACCATCCTCAAATGGTCCTAAGTGTGGCAAGGATGGAAAGCGGTTCAAAGTTCCCACAGTTAACTGATCACACTTGTTTTTTTCCAATGGTCATGGCCAAAGAATGACTGGAGCTTCTCCCCTGCTTTCTTTGATATGAAGAAAGGGAAGTAAATGACATATAAGTTTAACTGTGCATATACAATTGAGGAGAGGTCACTAAGTTGTCAAATGCAATGAAATCACAAAAAAATGGCTGCTAGGTCTGTAAGTGTACACTGTACCTTAAGAAATGCTAATGTAAGAATAAATAAATAAACAACGGTAACTCATCAGTGATTTTGCATAACAAAGCAGCTAATTGCTTTATCAGACTCTAGTTCTGTCAAAGTTTAAGCCCAAAATCTGTACTGTCCTGGTCTTGTATTCTTGCTGGTGCTAGAACACTCATATGACACAGAAAATGAGGCTGTTTGTAGAAGCAAACTCCTCATAAAAACTGAACCAGGGCAATAAAATGTAAAACACTTTCTGCAAATGGCGATTGAGTTAATGCGAGGAAACTAAGCAAAATCACATGGCATGAATCTATAATTCAAAATTACCTATTTTCTAGGGTTTATAAAACTACAAAATCATCCCAGTGCATTTCTGTGTCAGTCTTCCTAAAACGGTGTAAAACAACCAAGGTTCCCAGATTTGAAGGGGCAGCAGGAGCCACTTTAAACAAGAATCTTGTTTGCTTATTATTTGTGCTTCTATGTTCAAGCCTGCATGAAACTTCCATGTGAGCATAGAAAGAGGAACATATTAGACTGGTTTTATGTTTTATTTACCCTTACAGTCTCCATGTGAATAACAACTATTCATTTCTGTCAAATATTGATACCTCATCACATAACACCATTAATTAGATGACTATTCTTACTATTAGTTTAGTGCCTATGACCACAATACTAAGGGACAGATTTAAGATCCCTAGGAACTGGACTTCAACTTTGAAAATGTCATAACATATGTCAGCTATGGCCCAGTGTAGTTGAGCATCCCACTTACAAGAAGTCTGATGCATACAGTATAAAGCTGTTCTGCGCAAGGTCTTTTCACATGCTGCTTCCCAGTGTTGCACACTATGAATCAAAGTTGTCAAACATAATACCATTTTGCTGGATCAATGATTTTTAACCTTTTTTTTTTTTTTTTTTTCAGATTTCCAGATAGATAAAATATTTCCACTGGAGAGGCAGAGCTCTGAAGAGGAAATTTTAGGTCAATGATAAGTTTATTTTTCAGTCACCTTTCACATTTCTCTTGGAGTTAGCTGATTAATATGTCAATCCAAAAAGTAAATGCTTAAACCCATTGTGGTTGATGTTATACAGAAGCTGAAGAAAAATCTACCCCTAACAGAGATATTGTAAATTCTGCATTAAGTTGAGCAAGGTGATAAAGACATGGAGTTCAGAGAATCAGAAAGTCACAAGGCAATAAGTGCCTGTGAATCAGTGCATTTAGCTTTGGGACAGTAGCTATTCTGAAGATCCTGTCTTCTGGTAAAAGAATGGCTTTCAGGAGGGATTTTAAACAGATCAATGCTGTTGCTTTGCAGGTATTTATGGGAAATCCTCCCAGTGAGAAGAAAATAACAGGAATATATTAAATTTTGTTTACTTTATGTTTACAATATACACTGTATTACAATGTAATTGCTTCAGCAGTGTATCTTCTAGTAGCAATAATGGTTCTAGTACTTTTTATTGAGTGTTTGGCATTTAAACATTAATTCAATTGCCTTTGCAAATATTTGCTTTCTAGCTGCTACCAGGAAACTCAGCACAGTGAACATTTTGAATCGAATCAGGCAATCCATGTCATTTCTCAGTCCCTTCCACAGGATTACTTGAAGAAGTAGGCTTTAGGTGAGGAATTTAACAACTTAGGGACTCTATCTCTTACTAAAAATCCTTGGTTTGCTTTTGTCTAAAAAAACCCCCCAGTATCTGAGCTTCAGATTGAACTAAATAGAGTCACTACATTTTATTGTTTCTTATATACACACTGAGCGTATACTTTGATACCATGTTTCAACCACTATCTTGTTTTTAATGTTTTCTTTAATATTTTAACAGCTTCTATAACCAGAGATTTGTGTGAGGTTAATAACCATCAGGGAACATGATTCTAAGAGGCTCTGCTAGTGTGCATATTGGCAAACAGGCCTTAATATGAGTACTTTACAGATGTTCTGTAGTTTCCTTAAGTGCAAGTGCACCTCCCAGAATGCACCAAGACTCTGTGATTACCTGTCCTGCTGATCCTAATTATCTTTAATGAGACTCAGGAGGTCATAATAGGAACACCTTCATGTTCAGCTTCTTAATTCAATGTATAACATCTTGCCTCTATTTTCATCAGCCATACAGTCTGGATTCAGAAGACAGCAGTAGCTTGTGTCTTCCAAAAAGACAACCTTCTTGACTACAATGAAATCAGGACAAAAGTCCTCCATTTTTTTTCGGTAACTTTTTTCCACAGTCCTTATAGGCATAAGGAAATGAAACAATGAAACCTCATTTCTCATTTGGACTTCTCTTTTTACTGTCCAAGCACTGCATTTTATTTAGATTTTTCCTCCTAGATTAAATGACCTATCTGATCCCAACTTTTCTCCACTTTGAGAAACATATGAATTATAATTTAGTGGGAAAGTTTGCAAGAATTGTGTAACACCCTTGACATTATAAAAATATCATGAAATGTCAGTGGTCATAAGTTGACTGACTTACCAACTTAAACCTAGGTACAGTGTCTTACCAAAAATCACAGAATCGTTTAGGTTGGAAAAGACCTCCAAGATCACTGAGGCCAACCTTTGACCGATCACCAGCTTGTTAACAAGACCATGGCACTGTCACATTCAGATGTTTCTTGAAGATCTCCAGGGATAGGGACAGCCTGGGAGCAGCCTGTTCCAATGCTTAACAAAGGTTTCAATGAAGAAATTCTTTCTGATATCCAACCTAAACCTCCACTGGCACAACTTGAGGCTATGTCCTCTCATCCTGTCTCTAGTTGCCTGGGAGAAGAGGTCAACCCCCACCTCAGTACAGCTTCATTTCCGGTGGTTGTAAACTGATAAGGTTTTCCCTAAGCCTACTCTTATCCAGGCTAAACAATCCTCAGCTGATCCTGATATAACTTGTCCTCCAGACCCTTTACCAGTTCTGTTGCCCTTCTCTGAACATGCTTCAGCATCTCAATGTCCTTGTTGAAGTGAGGGGCCAAAAATGAACACAGGATTTGAGGTGCAGCCTCATCAGTGCTGAGCACTGAAGTTCTTAATTGAATAGATCTGTCACAGAAACAGTGACATAAACCCATAGAAACACACTGGAAAACTGTGCGATTTTGTAGAGAAATAATCTATTCAGAAACTTGTGTTAATTTGTTCTTTGATATGATATTTAATGTCAGGCTATTACTTCATAATTGCCTGAATGGATATCTGTGCACTTCTATAGAGTTTTAAATTTATTTTTTCTCCTAATGCTTCCATGGCAGAGATATTTAAACAAAAAATCCCAATCAAAAACGAAACAAAAAGAAAGGGTCAGATTTTAATTAAATTACCTGGTTGGAGTCTGTAAATTCTATGTATGTTTCATCAGTTTTAATAAACAATAGAATGCAAATGTTTGTTTTGTGCTCTGAGATTTTTCAAACTGCTTAAGAAACTGAAAAATGTTTTGTCTGGTATATCTGAAGATGCATATAGTCTTCAGTATTTGCCTGTCATCATAGGGAGAAAAGCCTTAGATATTTTTGTTTCCTTATTATCTTGCTTGAAGTATTTAGACTAACAAGCTTAGGCAAACACACTAGTACCTTTACAAGGGTTAACTGGCACAGTGGTGTAAATCACCTAGTTTAATTTAGAATTCAATGCTAATTTATGATGCCTTCATCGCTCTGTGTTTGGGAAAATTAATTAGTCAAACTCGGCTTAAGTTGTTGAAACGAACTGCCTAAATAGGATTTAAACTGATTATAAATTTTAAAATAGAACCTCATTACCTGGGTAGATTTGACAGAATGTTTATGTCTATGTTTGAATTGCTAATGTACAATTAAAGATAATTAATCATGCAAAGCATTAGAACACTATGTGCTCTGAGGATTGTTTATTACTCCTTGAGTAGCCTCTCTGATATAAAGTACTGATACCTTTCCACTAATAAAGGAAAAAAAACCCCAGAATTTCAGTATCACATTTACAATACCTCTTTATTAATGAACACAGAGCACATATTGAGCATCTTTGAAGAAAATTCTTAACTCATTGGCAAAAGGGAAAACAGAAAAAAACCACAAACAGCAAGGGAATTTAATCAGTTATGCTATGAGGCCTACTTTTTTTTGCATATGTTTTTGAAAGTAATAATTTTACAAGTGTATGGGGTCTCTCAGAATTACTTGACAACATTTTGAACATCATACACTTCCCCCTCCAACACCCACAAACATACAGAGAGATCATGAGGGATGGGATGAGCGTAGCACCCTCTTGTGTTATATTGTGGTGGTGCATTCTCCCTCCCCCCACTCCCCTTGGTCCTGCTCAATGGTCTCAGCAGCTCCTGATAAGCCCTGACTTGTAAACCTGGTAAACCCAACTGAGCAGTGAAGTGCCCCTGGACTGCACCAGTTCAGCGGCAAAGTGTCCCCTGACCGTACCAGGAGCTCTTGCATGATAAAGGTGGAAACGATTCTGACCATAATAGGAACATCAATTGCCTGACCAAGGTGGGCAACACAGGATAGGCAGTTATCCTTGTTAAACCAGTCAAATCATTCACCTGAACAGTAGCCAAGTGAAATGGTGCCATTGCTACAATGAGTTTTGAAAAAATGAATTTTAGCCCTAGTGGAATAATACTGTTGGAAAAAAGTCTAGTAGTTATCAACTTGGGTTATAGCAAGGATGGAAACTGGCTGATGGCTAAAGACAATCATCTTGTGATCCTATAAATTGTGGTCTTAAGTGAAGCCCTTTGTCCTCTCCCAGACTGCAGCAGGCTACGACAGCATTTTTCCCTGAGTGGGAATCCCCTCCGAGCTCATGAACTCTCAAGGTTTTGATATTCAAAAGACCATCACTGATGATGAGGACTATGCTGGTACCGCCCCACTTCCCCATTTCTCAAGATGCAACCCATGCCTGTCTGTTCAGATATGTTAAAGGATTTGATCTATTTCACTGAAACTGAACAGAATATTAATAGGTACCTTCACACACATAGATATAGATATATACATCTCTTTATCTCTGTCTGTGAATTGATTAAGGTATGAATGCTGTTATTGTGAAATGTATAATTAAGTCATTGTCATAAATCTAGTAAATCCTATTTGTAAGTATTAAATTAGTCACAATTAAGTGCTGCTAAACCTTTCTTTATGTTATCTTTAGAATTCATATCCCTTGCACCCTTAGCCTTTTGCATTCCTTGTCTTTATGCAAATCATCCTAGATGGATTCTATTACCATTTTCTTATGTATGCTTCATCCACGCAGTAATTAATAGAGTCAACCTTGTCATCAAACTCTGTTAAAGTCATACTTTCACAGATTGATTTTACAACCTGCTTTTTACCAATACCTTTGATGATGATCTAAGCACTCATTTGTGACATGTGTGAACAGTGGATCTAATCAAGTCCAGTTTTGTAAGAGTAGGTTTCTAAGCCGGGAAGTGCATGGAGAATATAGCAGAATCCTGAGATGAAAATATTTTTAGATGAAGCAAAGTTGGCAGATGTATTCCAGCAGTACAGACAGCTGCAGCCCATGGTGCATGAGCAGTCTATGGAGTGAATTAAATGCAAAGACTTTCTGAATCACCTGGATGTCAAGTCCTCAGCACCAGTCATTAACTGATTTGCTTTATAGATGGAGACTGCTTTCCAGTATAGGTACAACCAGTGTCAATAGACTGACCAGAAGATGGTGAAGAGACTTCACACGCACACAAACCTCCCATTGCCTCAGCAGCCACAACTGGCAGTACACAGAGGGATCATCTGACGGCTGCATCTGTACTGGCAAGCAGAGCACCATTTTGATGTTATTAGATTGTAAGAAGAATCCCCAGTTTTCCTGCAGGCCAAACAGCACTGTCCAAGGCTGTGAGAGAGTTCAGAATTCCTAATATTTGGGTTTGAGTTGCCGGATTTAGAGAGCAAAGGCAATGAGATATGTACATTCAATAGCATGAAGACAGATATTCCCATTTCAGGTGGCCTTAGTAATAGTTATAGGCACAATATTTTTCCTAGGTAAGGCCCCCAGTGGGGCTTTGTGACTGCATTTGACATGAACATTTTATTAAAGGCTTTTTTGTTCTCATATATAACATGCAAATAAATCATTGTGATATTTCCTCTATTTCCATGTTTGTACATCTTTCCTCCTTTAGAGCTTTTTATAACTTCACAGAAAAAAAAATCTTTTTTTTGTTTGTGTTTTTTTTTTTTTTTAAAGTATATAATGTAATTGCAGAAGTTTTGCTATATTTCTGGAGACAATTTTCTGGTAGATGCTACAATCTTTTTCTTACAATGCAATTTAAAGGGAGGAAAAAAGGAATCTCCTCCCCAAAATGTCTTCCCATTCCTTTGAATCAACTAACTGATTCATGTTCACTAATTCACAGGTCCTACATGTAAATTTTAAGTGCAAACCATTTCCTCAGCTGCCTTGACAAGAGGTTTGACAATGGCATTGTTAAGGAGAAACAAGTTATTATGGCACCACTTACACTTATAAAAAACAACCAACAAAATTTCCTTCCCCCAAGGTTATATAAACAACACATCCTAGAACTGGCATTCTGTCTAACATTTTAGAGGCACTAACACTGTATAGTTAAACGATGGATTCCATGAACCAGTTTTAACTGGAGCTCTTCCTTGTGGAAAATGTTTAAAAGTTTTATTGGTATTGGTTTTTCTATTAAAAATATAGCCTGTAAAACTATCTTGGGAAGCCTGACTCTAATGTGAAAGTTAACATAAGCTCCCAAAAAGAAACACAATGACATTAATATCTGACACAGTTGACAAGTTCCACATCAGAAAAACAATGTCATATTGATACATTAAACTACAGCAATCTCCACTGTTTATTTGCATATTTCCATCATCTTTTTGCTTTTGTTTTCCATTTTCTCCATCAGTTAAACCATTAAACCATTCAATAAAATTCTGTATGTGAACTAGTGTTCACATTTCAGTTTTGCAGAGAATAATATGGATAGATACATTCTTCTGTCTAGGCCATGTAAATTTCAATGATACTTGGCCTATGCATACAAAGCATTGTCCTGAAAAAGACAGTGTTAGTTTTTATTTACAATTGAAAATGTTAATTACAAATTTAACCTTGTAGAATCACTAATCATTGTGATTGTGAATGTAAGTTTTAGAAATCTATTTCCAATTAATTATTAGGAATAAATTTGTAAAGACTAATTCTAAGGAATGCATTTCCAGCAGATAACATATAAGCAATAGAAATCAAAAGATAAAGGTCTCAAAAAAACAATAACAACAACCAAAAGTCAGAAGTGCTTCTATTTTGTTTCTACTTTAATAATAATAACAACAATAAAATAGGAATAAGTGTCACTGTTATAAATCCCTGTTCATTTATTCAAGGCTTCCAGTATTTCAGCCATTTCTAATTTGCTCTGAGATACAAAATGATTTGATTATGAAACAAGAATTTTAGGTCTGTGATAGTGCTGGTTTTCTGTTTTAAGTAAATCTTCCCCCCCCCCCCCCATATTTCTCAACAATTTACATAACAAAGAAAGATAATTTCCTGATATTGCATTGACAATAAATAATATATTTGGGGATCATTATTTCATCAACATTACAATAAAACATGAATGACACAATAATGAAGTCAAGTAATGATCAGCAAAAGGAAAAGAATCATAGTCTCAAATACACAGTGTTAACTATCTTTCTTCTAGTACATAATGAGAGCTGTCATTGACCTTATTCAAGTCACTTCTCACGTTTGAGACACTTTTTCATTTAACAGGTCAAATCAATTCACAAGATTTAATATTGACTAAGATGTCTCTTCTTATTGGCAAACGAATAAACTCTTCACTGCTAAAGCTGACAGTAGAACTGGTTGGATTCCTCCAATTTCAGATTTAGGATCCTTCAATTACCTTTTTTTACTACATTTATTAGATTGAATTGTGGTATTTGTTTAAAGCATCAGTTTCATTTGAAAATGCATCTGTTCTTTATTGCCATTATTAAACTGCCATATGTATTTATTTCAGTATTTATGTAAGATATGAAAACTGGCAATACAAAAATATGGTCTTCATATGACAACCTTATTTTCTGTTCTATCCTAGTGTGCAGAAATCCTCTAAGTGAACAAAACACCAAATCAGCACTGAAATGGTGTCTTGAATTTTGGAAAGGTGAATTAAAAACCTCCTGAAAAAACACAATTTTGTAAACTTTCCTATATCATCCAGTTACCCACCACAATCATTGATCAAATAGGGACAAATATATTTGGAGACAAAAGTAAATGCACAGACTCACACCCTGTCTGTAGTTCCAGAGTCTTGCAGTCCAATGTTTTTAACATTTGCATGATAGTATCTGAGATTAATTTCAATACTACTAGTGCTGCTTCATCAAAAATTTTCATTTCAAATAGAATATGCAGAATATTTTCAGGGAGTTTTAGGTTTCAACAGGTCAAAACTGAATAACTTATTGGAATTTACTGTTGAAATGCTTTTCTCTGTGTTTGTGTATGGATTTTAAGTTTTTTTAAGAAAAACAATTTCACTGGCTTTGATTTGTTCATCTTAGATCTTGGATCACTGATAAGAACAATTTAAAATAAGACACCAGAGAAGAAGACTGGGAGATGCTTACATAGTTCCCAATTGCAAAAGAAATGCCAAAACAATTTTTTAAATTATAATTTTTTAAATAATGGAAAATAAGGATGGAACGAATATATGGTGGTCTTCAAATCCATACCTTTGGCACAAGTAGTACTGAACTATCTTGAGGGAAAATAATAAAGAATAAATAATAAAGAATAAAATAATAAAGAAATAATTACAAAATAAATATAGAAAACGAAATATTAAAATAAAGCATCAAAATTACTCAGGTTTTGAAAGAAAAAGCTCTGAAATTTGACTCCATCACTTTACTTTTCTCCTATTTTCTAATTTCACAAACTATACAGTTGATTAATTACAACAATAATGTGTAAAAATTTAGGTTGCTAGAATGTTGACAATTGGAATAAATATTTTTAATACCTGTTAGGTAAACATTAATGAAATCAGAGAATCAGTGAAATGCTTTATTTTAATGCAAATAAGGCAAAGATATTACATATATAATGGTATGTCATTTTTATCATAGACTACCATAACTGAAGTCAGACAGGGCACAATTCAAGCATGTTGGATTATTGTAACTTCATGTGCTACAGGAGCACTTACAGTACTTAATGGCACTGTTCCTGGCATCAACACTCAAAGAAAAAATAAGGCAATGAAGTTCACGTATCCAGCCAATGGTAAATTTGATTAGGAGTCACTTTTAACAAGGTTTTCATTCTTTTCACTGTCCTTTGAGGACTGTTGCTCCATTTTAGATTAACATTTTATTATGTTACGTGTTTTTTACAACAAAGCCTAGCCATGATGATTAGATTAATTAGCTGATCTTGTTTACTTAGGCTGACCCTTTTATTTGGTTTGGATTCAGCATTGAGTTCTGCAGATAAAAACTCCAATTGTAATTTCAAAGTGAATTTGCCCCTTCTTCTTAAAAGTAGTTCTTTACACTGTATTTAATCTATAACAATTGTATTTCTTACTGAAGTCAGACATTCTTCTAATGAGTTATTTATCATGGTCTACAGCTGTGTAACTTTGTGGTTACCAGAGCAGTTGCTTCCCTAGTCAAGTGGAAAAGCAAATTAAAATTTTATAGTTCACATATATGAGATTCACAGTCTTTTAACATACTTCCTTTCAGCAATTCAGAAACTTTATTTTCTTCCCATCATTAATCAGTGTTCCATTGCTCAGCTGTTTTAGAGACAATTAAGTATAAAAAATGTTAAAGCTACATCACTAACAATGTTTGTACTTCCACTGCTGGTGCATTAAAATAGACTAATGAGTAACCTAATGAGTTACCATTCCATGATAGGTGTAATCTAATTTTTTCTTAGATCTTATATGTAATAATAATAATATAACTGGGGGTTTTGTTGTTGTTGTTCAGATATTAGGCAGACAACCAATAACACAGAATTAAAGAGAAGGTAATATGAGAAGACTCACATCTCAGTAGAGACAATAGTTTATGAATCAGGTATGAACTACTAAACCTGATCCACTTCATATTTATATCTATCTGCAATCTTATGCAAGGAAAGAAAAGAAAAACATTAGTAATTGTTCCAGATATTCTTGATGTTGTTATCACTTACTAGATCACTTTTCTATTTTCTTAACCTAAACATAGGTCACTTTTATGAAGCCTTTTATGAAATATCTCAATTAAATTTAAAATTATTAAATTCCATAGTAATAAGCTTCCAATTAAGTTAATTCATATACAAAAGATATTTTTCAGCACAAGTAAGGTTAAGATCAGAATTCTTCAGAGAAAAAAAAGAAACTAATAATAAAGAGATTTTTAATATGGCATCAATGCGTTTTAGTTCAGTATTTATTTCAATCTATTAAACTGTTTCTCAACACTAAACCTACCTAGTTTCTCTAGTCTGCTGGAAATGATAGACAGCTTTATCTGTATTAGTGCTTTCTCTTACAAACATAAACATTTTCTGAGATGCTTTCATTGACTTATTCTTCAAGCAGAATAAGAACTTTTGTGAAACTCTAGTAAAAAAAAAAAACAACAAAAAAACAAAACAGCAGAAGAAATTGCTTAGAAGTTGCAACTGATGCATTTAGACATTTGGTTAAGATTAAGATAGTAGATAATTTCCATAAATAATTAATATTCTGTCTAATACCTTGCAAATAATTTGGCTAAACTTACAAATGGAAGCTTTTGCACCCTGATCAAAATATTGTCTTTGGCTAGTGATTATTTGAAAGTATAGAGTTTCAAAATGTTACTACATACATAACAATTTTCTTTTCTTTTTTTTCTTGTGTGTGTCATTTTTATTTATTGTTTCAGAGTATTTGCAGTATTTTCCAATTGATATTCCCTTTCTTAGATGAATGGATTACAAAAACCTCCAAAAGATTTTTGAAAATTGGGAAAACTCTTCTAGTGGGAAGAAGAGTTTGATCAATCTCCTGAGAGTATGCTGATAGTATATATTCAGTATACAAACTACAGAGATTTTCTGCTAATAATGATGTAAATTATACACTGGGGCTTGGGCTAGGTTTTTGGTTTGATTTGTGTGTGTGTGTGTTTGTTTGGCTAGTTTTATGTCCCTTTGTTTCCTACAGATGAGATTCACTCAGAAGAAGAAGAAAAAAAAGCTTTTGACAATCTTAAGAAAATATGTGCATAAGGAAAAAAGGCAATAAAGTAATTGGAGAAAATATAAAGTCTTACATTTCTTTATCCATATGGTCAAATATCCACTGATTTATCTAAAATAGTGTCCTGGTTATGGTCAGGACAGGGTTAATTTTTTGCAGTAGCCAGGAAGGGGACTGGCTAGAACCAGGTGGTTATTCTATACCACCTCATGTCATTTTCTGGGCACAGGGGAAGGACTGTCTTCCAGGTCGGTGCAGTGTGGCAGAGGGAGCAGTCAGATATTGCCTATTGTCAGCGGGTTTCCGTGTGAAACCTCTTCTTTCTTTCTTTCTTTCTTTCTTTCTTTCTTTCTTTCTTTCTTTCTTTCTTTCTTTCTTTCTTTCTTTCTT
>JAWWES010000001.1:93472481-93501340 GCA_035583135.1 Lophotriccus pileatus
TTTCTTTCTTTCTTTCTTTCTTTCTTTCTTTCTTTCTTTCTTTCTTTCTTTCTTTCTTTCTTTCTTTCTTTCTTTTACCTTCTGTCATTAGTATTGTTGTTATTGTTCCTTTTCTTATCTTACTGCTGTTTCCAGTAAATTTTTTTATGATGGATTTATGGTGGAGGGTGGTTTGGAGAGTCTCAGTGGGAGACCAAACCGGGGACTACCAGTCCTAAATCATGACAAATAGGATCCCCTAAATAATGCTAAACTTGGTAGTCCATAGAGCTCATTTTATATTACATTATTTCAATAGGTTTTGTTTGTCTATTTATTTGAATGCAAACCTGCAATTTTTCTTATCAATTTCTTCATCAGCAAAGGAAAATGGCTACTCAGTTTATTCATAATAAATACAATCTGATTTTTATCTGAGTTATCTTTTGCCAAGGGTTTCTAAAAATGCTAATTTCTTTCTTTGTTAATCATGCCATGGGTCCATTTTTGTATAAAGTAGGACAAGTACATAATTATAACTGCTTGTCTGAAGTACTCCATTAAGAACTCCATGGGGAAGGGGTGGAGAAAAGAGATGTGATTTAATCCTATGAGTGAAACTTATGCTTATGTGACCTATTTATATCTATGTGAAAAAGAATTTTGAAGAACCTGGAGGATACTCACGTCATTCTTTAGAAACTGAAATAAGGAAGGGAGGGGCAAAGGGAGGAAGACACGAGGAAGACACGAAGAGGAGAGGGGAGAGAAGAGGACTTATATTAGAAGGGCACAATTCAAAATGGTGATTTTGGGTAACAGATGATGACTTCAGAGAGAGACTTCAGTGTAGGGAAAGCATAGAAACTCAGTGAAGGTATTTTAGTTTTTTGGTTAATTTCACTGTGAAAGATCACATACAATTAAAAATTATTTGGTACCACTTTGGTACCAAGACCTTTTTTTTTTTTTTTCCTATTAAAGAAAGTGGGGAAAAAGTAAAAAAATAAAAGGAAAAAAGGGGGGGGAAGAAAACATAAAAAGGAAAAAAGAAGATGAAGGAGATAGAAGATGGCAGGAGAACCTGCCAGTCAGCTGATGCAACACACAGGTACATGGAAAAATATTGTTTGGAAGAGAGAAGCTTATTTAAATAGCTAGGGTACAGTGCTACAGAGAAGAGAATTAATTGCTACAGACTCTGTTCCACAACAGTTAAAATTTAAAACATTGAAATTCCTTGCTTTTTCTTTAATAAAACTCTCCTTATTCATTAATTTCTGTTCTCCACAGCTTGCCTATTTCACCTCATGTACTTCCAGTTCAGGCTTTGAGTTGTACATGGAGAGTAGCTTGGAAACAACGAGGACTGGACAAAATAAACATGGACAAGATGAGGGGATGAAAAGACGTGATGTGACTGTATGTACTACAGTTTCTTCTATAGTTCCTTCCCACTACCATCTATGACAGTTCTTTTGTAGTAATTGAGTACTTCTGAAAGAAAATAATATAAAAGGATTATTCCTTGTCTCACAAGGTGAATTTGCAAGATAAAAACAGTTCAGTAGCCTGCCATGCAATTTATCTCTCTTCCAAAATTATTTCAGTGATTTCACTTTTAAATTTTGCACATAAAAATTCCACAAACACAATGATACTAAAGCAATTCCAGCTGTTTGTTTGTTTGTTTGCTTGTTTGTTTTTTAATATTAATATTCAGTTCACCACTGGCTGAATCATTATACATGTTCTTAAAACATAGAGTTGCCAAGACCTTCAGCTGTACTGTCCTCCCGTTAAAAAAATCAGCAGGAAATTCTAAACTCCTGGTTAAAGATTATTTCTCTTTTACTATTAATATAAAAACTTTACCAGCTTTTGCTTTTAATTTTCATAAAGGGAAGAGTAGCTGTGTTTCCCTGTCAATGAAAAAAAAAGTAATTAGAAAAAAAAAGAAAAAGAAGCAAAAAAGCTCCTATTAGCTTCCTTTAGGGGGTACCACAGCCTTCTTTTTACTGTCCTCTCCCAAATGCCTTCAGCAATTTTCCCCAAAGGCTTTTTAGAAAAGTAGTAAAGGGTAGTCTTTGCTGGTTCTGTCACATTTATGACTTCACTTGTTATTTGATTTCTTTTTTAACCTTTTGCATTATGGCTTTTGTTTCAGCTTGTGACAAGGGAGAGAGAAAAAAAAGAGATAAGAGGTTGTGTTGCAAGTCTTCTGAGCATTGTGAGACTTGAATTCAATGCGTGAGGGTGTCTTTAAGGGTATGTTTGGGTTGATTAATGGTTTTCTTCCTGTAGAGCTCTGTTTTTCTGCTGAAAGAGTTCAGTAAAGTAAAGTAAAGTAAAACTGGTGATCTTTTACTCAAAGTTTTCAGGTGGGAAATAAAGCACAAGATAAAATTGAAATTGTTAATTCACCTGACCTAACAAATACATAGAAATCAAACTATGGATTATGAACAGAAACCAGAAATTTTCACTACATATATTTATTTGTTTGTTTATTTATTTATAGGTGATAACACGAGAGAATGCTAGCAATGTGATTTCAGTTTCTCTTTGATAGGAGTTTGATAGCAAAATTACTACTATTCTTCACACAGAAACCCATTCAGCAAATCATTTTTATGCATTAAAATTTACCTTCTTAGGGAAACTAAGACTTAAATTTGACCTTCTCCCTGCCTCCAATTTCAGTCAGGGACAAAAAGATACAGTTATTTTCTAATGAAAATACTGACAGGTGTCATTTCTTTAGGTAATAAGAGCTTTATAGTACAAATTATTCTATCATACTGCTCCTGAATTCTTATTTAGCATTTCAAGAGTTTCTCATTATAAAGTTAATTGCTCCAAAAGTTAGCTGCTCACAAGTAAATTTTGAATTATTCACCTCCAGTCATTGCAAACATGCTATTCCATCCTAAAGCAGTATGGTCAGTAGGTTTTTTATGATAACATCATTTTTTGCCTCAGAGTAAGTACAGAATATGGAACGTACCAACAGACAAATTCAGAACATATTGTAATGGGCAAATTTATCAAGAAGGTGTAGAATCACACATACGTGAATTTTATTTAAAACAGAATTTTCCTTTAAATATTTTCTATATGTAATAACTGCAGTAAACATATATTTTATCTCACAAAAATAAAGATAAAATTCAGGAAATTTAAAACTTCTATATAATTGAAAATATTTAACTTTATAATGCCCAAAAATTGCTATATCTTGTAAATCAGATACAAATACAAATCTTAAAATTCCTATATTGATATTTAGTCATAAAAAGTAAAAGTTATTATAGTTGAGTAAGAGTTAACTGTACAATGTTAATAAATTACAAGGCAATGCTAAGTGGTGAACAGCTGCAGGAAAACTGCAAGCAGCAGGAAAAAATATATAATACATTATATACATAAATAAAATATAGAATTTATAATATAAGCATTTGCTTTGAATGCAAAACTACATGAATTATATAAAATGTACAGAGGAAATGATTTTATTTTACTTTGCATTAAATAGAGTATTAGTTTAATGCAGAAAATAAGAGAAAAAAATCATAAGTATGCACATGATTCCCAGATGCCCATTTCTTGAGCTTCCTTGGCATTCTGTCCTTCAGGTGTGGCAACAGCTTGGTGTCAACTGCAAATTTGCTGAGAGTGCACTCAATCTCTTCATCTATGTCATTAATAAAGATATTAAACAACATTGGTCCCAGTATGAACCCTTGAGGGAAACCACTTGTCACTGATGTCCATCAGGACTCTGAGCCACTGACCGCTACACTTTGGATGTGACCCTCCATCAATTCCTAATCCATCTAACAGTCCACCCTCTGAATCCATAACTCTGTAATTCGGAGAAAAGGATGTTGTGGGGGGACCGTGTCAAAGGTGTTGTAGAAGTCCAGATAAATGGCATCTGTACCTCTTCCCTTATCCACTGATGTAGTTACTCCATCATAGAAAGCCACTGGGTTGGTCAGACAAGATTTTCCCTTTGTGAAGCTGTGCTGTCTGTCCACAGTCACCTCCCTGTCCTCCACGTGTTTTAAAAAGGCTCCTAGGGGAAGCTGTTCCATGATCTTCCCAGGCACAGAGGTGAAGCTAAATGTCTAAAATTATATGGGAGAAGCAAAGTGAGTCAAATATTTCTGTACTATCTTTTGTACTTTGCAGGCACACTTGCTATGATCTTTTATATTCCCAGTTGATCGATCAGCTTGTGAGAAAACATGTCTCTTTTCCCCTGAGAAATCAAGCAGTTAATGAAGCTTTGGGGAATTTCAACTGTGAAATAGAATCATGGAATAGTTTAAGTTGGAAAAGACTAAGATCATCAAGTTCAACCAAGTGTTGTGAAGTCCAGCACTAACCCATGTCCCCAAGTACTTTATCTACTTATCTTTGAAATACCTCCTTTGAAATACAGACTACACCACTGCCCAGGGCAGCCTGTTCTAATCCTTGAAAACCTTTTCTGTGAAGAAATGTTTATTAATATTCAATTTAAACCTCCCCTGGCACAACTTGAGGCCATTTACCCTCATCCTGTCACTTGTTACAGGGAGAAGAGACTGACCCTCACCTCCTTTCAGGTAGTTGTAGAGTGCAGTAAGGTCTCACATGAGTTAGTTTTTTCCATGCTAAACACCTCCAGTTCCCTCAGCTGCTTCACATCAGACTTGTTCTCCAGATGTCTTACCAGCTTCACTGCCCTTCTCTGGACACACTTCAGCACCTCAACATCCTTTGTATTGCGAGGGGCTCAAAACTGAACAGGGGGTGTGGCCTCGCCGGTGCTGAGTACAGGGGGACGATCAGTGCCCTGGTCCTGCTGGGCATACTGTGCTGACAGGAGGTTGTCTGCTTAATTGGCCACCTGGGCACATATTCTTCTTCCCATGAGTTGCACTTCTGGTCTCTTTCAGGAGGACTGAATCTGTTAACCAATTTGAATAGTGCTACCCCAATTCAGAGTTTGCACTTAGTAGAATATGACAATTTTAAACTGGCTATAAGTAATTTTTGTGAGAAAGATTTTCAGGACAGAAAAAGACAAAAGAAAAAATGAAGAAGGAATGTTAATAAAACAATCTACTAGTTAATGTTTTGAGTTAGCCACAATGTGTAATATAACCTAGTCTTTTTTTCCTGGGACTGAAAATACAATCTTCTGTAGTCTTCAGCATGTAAAACAAACAAAACCAAACCAAGACCAAGGGAAAAAAAAAACAAAACAAAAACAAAAACCCAGGTTTTTTTGGTAAAAGCCCCCAAACCAAAGAGGCAGCAGTTTATGACACAGGGATTGTAATTCAGAAGTTTTTGTTTGTATGTGAATACATTAAACAAAAAATAATAGCATACTTACATATATCCATTCTCTTTCTGGGTCTATGATGCTTCTACAACAGAACAATCCATAAGATGCTTTAATTTCTATCTATAAAAATTATATTATGACCCTTTCTGATTCCCTAATGATAGAGCAAAACAAATTCTTTTTATTTTCTGTTAGATATGCAATTATTATAATTTCCTATGAAAAGTAAAAGCTTCATTACCAGTAATTGCAAGGTTTTGAGATTGTTTGCAATTCTCAATAAAATCCTTTTGCTGCTCAGACCTTTGGAAGTACCTGTATTTTTACTGAGGTCTTTTTTTGGTGACTCTATACCATAGGTTCCCTCTGCTTGACAGGCGGAAATTAACAGTTCATTGCTGTGTGCAGACAAAGCTTTAGCAACTGGTTCACCTGAGACCACTCTGGGTCGTCAGTAGCTATGAGGAGTTAGAACAAAATAATTTATTTATCAGAACTTGTTCTGAAACACTGATATAGTGAACAAAAAGAACAGTGTCATGCAGGTTGAAACTTTATGGTTTAGATTTTGTAAATTTTTAGAAGCTCTTCAAATAATCAAGTTACTCATTTTTACACACTGAAAATTGTGGGCATATGGTATGCCATCATAAGCAAGTAAAAAGGGATAAAAGTCCTATTTTGATTAGGAAAACAGTTATCATATGATTTGCTTTTTTTTATTTTTATCAACATTATCTTAAACTTCATGTTAGTAGATAGTAAACAGATTAAAGACAATTATATAGGTGAGTCAATTAAGAGTTGTTAGGCAGTAGGTTGGAACAGATACTGTTTTTGCAACTCACTCTGATAAATACAGGCATGGAAAGGGTAGTTGCAGATTTCAGGTATTCATTTTCTGTAACTATATGAGATACATGCTACATTCCACTTCTGCCCTACCCTACCCTGTCATCTTACTACAGTAATTTGCATTCTTGACTACATTCTGTGCTAAAAATAGCAAGTCCCAGAACAGACAAAGCTTGTAGAGAGACTTGACAATTGGTTAGATCTGATTATTATATTAAAATGTTAAAATTCACCTCATTACACAGAGTACTTGCTTCAATTATTTATCCCATTAACCTGAGGCTAAAGATGCTGCATATGATACAAGTTTTTCTAGAGGTTAATCTCAGTAGATCTTTGTCAAGGTTAAAGGCTTGTTACAGGATAGACTGCAGAAATGCCACTATTATTAACAGCCTGTCACATTTTTTCCCCTTTTTAAAATTAAATTTACGCCTCAGAATATACTATTAAGAAGAAATGTCTCCATAATATACTCTGTTACAATTTAATTTTTTTTTAAATGCTCAATATTATGAAGTCACCACAAAGCAGAATCTAAACAGGGGAACTGGAAAACTAGTGAAAGTGTTCCAAAGGCTTGTCATGAAGTGCTGATGTTACCCTGTTGCATTTTGTCAAAATTCTGTTTGCCTGCTCATGTGAGAACTTTGACTCGTCAAAATATCAATATTTTCTTGTCTAACCATTTATAGCACTGACTAACATAACTTGTTTTTCATAAATTTTAGACTGTTACAAAAAGAAATAGTAATCACGGTTTGGTGTATGCTACTTTAAGTGCTAAGGCACCAGTCAACACAAATATTAGAAAAAAACCCCACATGTAGGAATTCACCTAAAAGAAAAATAAAGTTGCTCTGTACTCAAAAACCTGTAAATTTAAGAAATGTTATTTCTGTTAGAAGTGATGGGTATTTGCAGACTGCCAGCTGGTCAGAAGCAGGCATTGAACAGTGATATCAGGAGGTTCTGTCTGTCTGTCTAGGAGCAGCTTAGGGGAAAGCAAACTCACCCTTCCCACACCGTTCTTCAGATCACAAAACCATTATAGTTAGAACGAGTTCTAACTATAGTTAGAAATATATTTTATAAAAAATTATAAACTATATAATTTGTTTATAATAAGAACAGTAAAGGTGGTTGTCAGGTTATGGTGACCAAAGGCTGATCCCCATGCACCCTGACGGGGTGGGAGAGCCCTAGCAGCCCCATGGGGCAGTGGAATCTGTCCCTCCCTGCAGCCACAGGAGCCCCTGGGAAATCTCAAGGCTGGGCCAGACCCATCTGGAGCAGGAGAGGTTCTTCAGGTTTAGGCACTGTGTGGGAATGGGGGATAGAAGGGACTGTTGTGGTGTAAGCTGGAGCCACTCAGTCCTTGCACAGAGCTGTGCCTATGCTGTGTCAGTCCTGTCCACTCTAATTAAACTCCATTTGTGATAGTTTTCAGGGGTGAGGAGCAGGAAATCCAATATACATAAGGAGAGAGGAACTATTTTACTTCCTAGTTGGAAATAACCAGTCTGTTCAGATATTCCAAAACAATGAACTTATTTTTCTTCCAAAAATTTAAGCATTTGCTTTTTCTAAAAATCACATATAGAATACAACCTTTGCATCATAATAACAATAGCACTATCTTACATGCTGCCTTCTTTGGCCAAATGTAACAGCTTAGAAATGCAATAAAATGAACTTTCAATGTAATCGTGAAGTAAAAATTACTCCTAAAGCATTACAAATAAACAATAAAAGCCTTTTAAATAATGCTGATGTTTTATCTGAGAGTTAATGCTAAACCATTTTAAGAATTTAAAATATTTCCTTGCCTAATTCTTTTTTAATTATTGAATAACTGAATCCATTGATCTTGTATTTTCCAACTTCAGGAAATAGTTGCTAAATAATCTAATAAGGGCTACAGAGTCCAATTTGAAAACAAAAGATTATTTTTATACTTTTTAATATAAAATGAGGTGATTTATAGTATTTATTCACAGGTAGTCAGAACTGTTGAAGGCATATGACTGTATCTGTTGATTTCAGCAGGTTTTCAACCAAGCCTCCAAGAACAAGAAATGATTACAGTGTCTGATTGAAATATGACTCAGGTATCCCTCAAAGATTTATTATAGAATCCGAATAGGACTTGAAAAAACTTAAAATATTTTAAGCAGAGGCTTTTTCTATGAAAAGCTAATTTGGTACTGAATTCAAAGGCATTGCAAATTGTCTGAATCAAATAAGCAATTGTTAGATCTAAGAAACAGAACATCTACAAGATAAACGTTGGAAATTTCAGGCAGAGATTCAGCTCTGCACTGACACATAAATGTGAACTTGTGTCTGTGTGAGGTGGGTTATAGTGAGCAGAGAAATTGTCACTGCCATCAGTAGGGTGGAATCCTAAATGTACTTTCCTAAATGTAATCACCTGCCTGGCCTCCTTCTCTTACAGAAGATCTGGGGCATCCCATGGGTTGTGTATGTGTCGTGGGTTTGTCTAGGGACAATTTTTTTACCACACCCACCAACATAATTGCTCTAAATTACTCTAAGTTGAGAGAAAGTTTATGTAGACAAAACCAAATCCGATTGGGGAGAAATGATATTAGGATTTATTACTACACAATAAAAACTAAACAACTATGTCTACAACAATTCTAATTAAGCAAAAGCACTATGTATCTACAGAAATACCCCTCTCCCCTTTGCATCACTCCAGGAGGATAAGCAGATTCCTCCAAGCCACTCTACAGCACTTGTAAGTTTCTTCTCTGTTATCTCTGAGACAACAACTCCTCTGACTCGTTGCAGCTGGAACAGTTTCTCTCTGGCTCTTTTTCTCCTCTGTCTCAACCACAGGGCTGGGCCTACCTCCCTCCTCAGCTAAGGCCGAAGGCTGGGGGTTACCCAGGGTCCTGTAGGTCCCCATGGAACTGCAAGGGGACTCTTGCTTCTCCATGGTCTTCTCCACAGGGTCACAGGGAATAATGGTTTTTGAGTCCACCCCTGTTTTCTGTGGGGTCCCTTCCCATGGGAATAGTCCTTGATAGACCTCTCCGATGTGGGTCTAGCCCTCGGACAACAGTTCTTCCATTCTCTGCTGTCCTTTGGATCACAAATGCCAACTGCACCGACATGGTTCCCTCCCTGGGATCCCAGGGTCTTACACAGGCCTCCTTGCTCTGGCGTATGACACCTCTGCATGCGTGGGCTACAGTCCAGCAAAAACTTCCACAGAGTTACATCTTTTCTCTGCTCTGATATGAGTTCCTTATGCTGCAAGATGGGGTTGAGAATGTAGTGGTTGTCTCTACTCCCCAGCAATCTTCCATAGGTGGCAGGGATTTTAAATTTCAGTCTTTTTCCCTGCTGAAGGCAGAGAGAGGGAGGGGGGAGAAGGAGCTGTCTCTCCCCTTCCTTTTGCGTCTTCTCTCTCCGGCTGCTGCCAGCTCTGACCTTGAAGGCTCCGCTATCTCTCTGGCTGCAATTTCTAAGTTTTTTTGCAAAGTCCTTTAAGTTTTTTCCTCCTTCACTCCGTTACATGTCTGGATCAAGGAGGCTTCCGTGGTTGCTCCTGCCCCTGGCCCAGGGCCGGGGGAAGGAGTGAGGCCTGGCCCCCCTTGGGGCCTAACACCTCCTCCTACATGGCTCCTCAATTTCTTCTGTGCAACTACCCTTCTTTTCTGTTTTCTTAAAGATGTAATTGTTAAAAGGCATTACCAAAACTTCTGATTGGTTTTGTCCCGGAAGTTAACCTGGACAAACCACCTACAGTTCCCCAGAGAGGGGGCACCCTTGCAAACTCACAACAGTATGATAACCCTCAGTGCTCACCTCATTCACCACTCTTCTGGCATGTTCATTGCGTTTATGCTGCAGCATCACATTCCGATTAGAGCTTAGGAGTCTTGCAAAACATGAAAATGCAGGCGTTAGCTAGGAGATAAGTTGAATAGGCCTCTGAACTCCATAGATTTTATTGACTGTGTAATCTTTTGAGACCTATAGTGTAGCTTAGGAAAGATTTTATGAGCTATCTCCCATCGTGAAAGAAAAGTTAATGCTAGGAAGTGTGTTCTGTGTCAATATGGTTATATGGCTATTTCATTAATGAGTGCCCTCACTGCAGAGGGATGTTCCTGCTTGTTTATTTCCATTTGAGAACATGGACCCAGCTCTCCTGTCTGAACAACAGCTAAGCATTAAATAGGAGGAATGCACATAAACCTTATGACAAGATAAACATAACATATTTCTACATTGTGTAAGTCTCACTTAAGGCTATAATGAATAAAAATTTTGTCTCTCAATCAAGGCTTGACTAAAGCAATCAAAAAATGACAAAAAAACATTGTTTTTTACAGGTACATATGATTCATTGCATCAAAGATAAATGGTGCAATGAACAAAATGTTTCAGTCAAGATATTTGTCCTGATGATTGTACATAAAGTAGATGTGAAAGTGCTTAATTAAATATCTAAAATTTTCTGGTAAACTCACTCAGGAAACAATTTGTTACGTGCCTGAAAAGGAAAACAAGACACATGGGGAAATTTCCATGTACTAAAACTCGAGTAAGAGAGTTTTCTTTTTCAAATCTGTATTTATTATTCCAGATAGACACTCTACTAAAACTGGAGAGATGCTGAAGCTGGAAGTTCATTAATATGTGATCTGAATACAAACTGCCATTCTTAAATAAGGGATTGAGTCTGTCTGCCTACTGATACTCTCTGAGAATAGATACAGCTGATTAACTTATCTTTCAATGTAGGGTGACTGTGCCATTGTGCTTAATGAAGCTGGCTGAAAAAGTATTATTTTTCATATTGAGAAACCTAGTGCTTACAAAGCAAAGTACTTCAGGCTCCAGGAGGTTTCTGTAGAACAACACACTTCAGCTGAAAATCTGGCAAAAGAAACGAGGTGTCTAAAATTTAGAGCGTTCATTAATTTGTAAATTGTAATCTACACAGATAATCTGACTGAAAAAAAATTTATAAACTGTCAGAATTTATGTCTTTAATACTTCTAAGAATTAGAAGTTAGATACTGTATTTTAAAAATGGAAACTGTTTAGAGGTTTACTAAAAATCCTGAGCTTTTTTTAGTTGCTGGCTGTTAGTATATTCTAGCAAGAGACTACAGCAAAATGCTATTCACATTTTAAGTTTTACCATCAAAGCCTTTAATCTTACCATATCACTTTGTTTGATAGTAATACCAATTCCAAACACATTTATAGATAAATTTCCCTTGTATATTTGAACCAAATTCATCTCCTGGCATACTAAACAGAGGAATAAACCAAAATCCTCTAGTCTGCCACTTCTAAGGTGCCAAGGTTTCGACCATTCAGCTATTTTCTAGATTAATTCTTTCAAGATATTTTGAATAAGATCTTTCTGGTTTTCCAGCTTCTGTCCAGATAGTGTTAATATGACAAAATTCTTTATAGCTTCTCCCATTGTACTAATCTAAAATACCTTTCATTTGTGACACTAGTAAACATAGTACAACTCATATTAAACCAGAAAAATGAGCTCTCTTATGTTCTCTTACTGTTTTGATCAGAAGAGCTATTTCCAGTCACACTTTTCACTTGAAATGGTGCTGATAAAATTAAAAAAAAACCAAAACAACAACAAAACACCCAAACCAAAACATATAAATAGCATGAGAACAGGAAGAAAAAAAAATATTTTGATTGCTATTACAATGTTAATATCAGAACTAAGTAAGAAAAGAATATGAGGCATAAAATTATCTTTGACTGCAGTCAAACTCTTCTGTTGCATACATCGTGTGTAACAAAATTCAGCTGAGGTCCATGGGCCAGTTTGTATACCTGTAACTCACATGATACAAACATATAAATATAGGTTGGACAGAGAATGGATTGAGAAGGGCCATGAAGAGAAAAACTTGGATGTGTTGTCTGACAAGAAGCTAAACATGATTTGGCAATGCATGCTTTGCATCCCAGAAAACCAACTATATTCTGGCTGCATCAAAAGCAATGTGGCCAACAGACTGAGGGAAGTGATTCTGCTCCTCTACTCTGCTCTGATGAGACCCTACCTGGAGGACAACATCCAACTCTGGGGCCCGAAACACAAGAAAGACATGGACTTGCTGGAGTGAGTCTGGATGATGGCCACAAAGACAGTCAGAGGGCTGGAGCACCTCACCTAGGAAGACAGGCTGAGAGAGGTCAGGTTGTTCAGCCTGGAAAACAAAAGGCTACGGAGAGACCTTATTGTGGCCTTTCAGTACGTAAGGAGGACTTACAAGAAAGCTGGAGAGGGACTTTTTAATAGCGTACGTAGTGATAGGACAAAGGGGAATGGCTATAAACTGGAAGAAGGCAGGTTTAGATTAGGCAGTAGAATGAAATTCTTTACTTTGAGGGTGGTAAGGTATGGAACAGGTTGCCCAGAAAATCTATGAATGGTCCATCACTGGAAGTGTTCAAGATTGGGTTGGATCAACACTGAGCAACCTGGTCCAGTGGAAAATGTCCCTCCCCACAGCAGAGGGATTGGAAGTATATGATCACTAAGGTCTCTTCCAACCTACCATTCTGTGATTTAGGCAACAATAAAAACATTGTTGCTTTTCTGTCAGTATTCACTATTACTTCTGTCCTCTATGCAGTTAACTAGTAAAATTAAGACTATGTACAAGCATTTACTTTATTTTCACAAAACATTTAAATTTCTTTCAACTTTTGCTTTTCTATTAATTTCCTGGCTTTCTAACACTTACTTTGTGGATTAATTTAACAATCCTGTAGTTTTTAATATCTTTAGTTACCATTAACCTTATCACATTACTTAAAGTTTTTCTTATCAATGAAGGTATAATAGGTTTACATGTAAAATTATAAATTTGATACAGTACATGTTACATGTACATTTGTCTGTTTACCAATTATCCAGTATTAAAAATATTTTACCTTCTATAACATTAGGTCTGCCACAGAAACACAACAGTCTTTACTGAAAGACAGAACAAAATAATCCATTAAATTATCCATTAAAAATTATCCAAAATTATCCAAAAAATTATCCATTAAAAGCCCAGTTATGATGAAGTCATCCTCACACAGAAAAGACAGTATAAATACTTTCACTATCCAGCTTTTAAGATTTTATAATTTGACTGCTATGTCATTTTAAGCTCATCCATTTTCTCCTCCAACACAGATAGATACATCAATAATTTTGACTAATTTGCATAATTTTCTCTTCATTATTCTGTTAAAAAATTTTACAGATAAAACATTTTATTTCCATATTACTTGCATGAAGTTGTGCTGCAAAAATTAATTTAATCTAAAAATATTAAAAATGTGACATGAAATACTCAGAGAATCAAATGCACCATTTGTTTTCCCCCTAAATTACTCTTGGTGCTCTTAGTATTCATTTGCTATTTACTGTCAGGACATAATAATGTGGCAGCAAACACTATAGATCTAGCTCTAAAAATCTGACCAATTGAAGAAATTTTTTTTAATTTCACTTGTAAATTCTAGTTTGACGCGGAAAGAGAAATGTGTTTGCTGTTTCTTGAAGTCATCTGTAGATTTCAATAGTTAGGAAATTACATTCATTAGTGAGTAAAGTGGGAATCCATCACTTATCCTCATTATTTTAAAATGAGTTTTAGATAGATGCTAAAAAAGTTTAAAAAGAAAAAAAACAGTCAAAAGTCTTATCAGGCTGTTTTACTTATTGGAGTTAATTTCTAAATGCACAAAAGTGCACATAAGTGGTCATTTCTAATGTGATATTTCTTATTTTATTTTCCTATTTCTTATTTTATTCACTTATTTGTTTGATGTTGTCAGAAGATTACCTCTGTTTTTTATAATATATAAACTTTTAAATAGTACTATGTGTACGTGGGCTGACCATTCTGACATTCCCATTACATAGTACGAGAGCTCTGGGCAGAGAATATAAAAGGTGCTAATAAATTGGAAAACAAACACTGAGAAGGTCACAAAAGATCATTTTACAATTGTAATTGCTAAAATATATAAGGCATTAAAATTTGAATTCTACATTCTTATGACAATGTCTGTAGTGAGAACAGAAAATACTACGAGCCTAATCTATTCTCCTGACAATTTAAATATTACTGTCACCCAGTTGTTATCTCGTACTTCTTCTCCAATTCCATAAATAGAGAAGGTCATAAAGATAGTGAAAATGCATTACAGGATTTAAACTCCTGACATTTTCCTAAATTTGTGACAATACATGGATAACATGATATGGCTCTCTTTACCGGAAGGAATTTGGAGTAAAAATTAGTTAATTTAGGATTTTACAATTAAAATATAAAAATAACTTTTCTTTGATAGTCCTCTTTATATGCTAAGTCCAGAACTCTAAGAACTGGTTTTAATAAGGGACACATCTTGCTTACCCAGGCTTTAAAGTATTTTAAAAGTAGAGGTTAAGTCTTAGCTTCTAAATCTTAAATGAACTGGGATAAGATCCCAATATTAACACTTTGAAAATTAGTCCTTTCAACTAATATGTTGCCTCACTTCTGAAGCAATTTTCTTAATTGAGTTTCATATATTTGAATGTCTATAAACTTTGAGGAATTTTGTTAGTGATATCCATTATCAACACCATGGATTCATTTATTAAAACGATGAAACTAAGTGAAGTGATATAAATTACAGTCCCCAAAGACCTTGCACTACAGACCTATTTTTTATATATTATACAAGTTCAGCAACAATCATTTCTCCAAGGTCTGATCTTGTCCATCACCACCATTCCTGGATTTATATCTCAATAAATACAGTCTGTTTCTGAACAGGGTTGTTGTTATATGTTTACAAACAACGAAACATGTATGCAGAGGGCAGTTGTTGCTATCTAGCTGTTTGCAAGACAGGGTCTGACCCGCAGAAGTTGTTGTGTACTGATCACTGTTATTGTGGAGCTAGATAATTTTGAGGTAAATATAAATGAGCTATGTAGTATGTAGTCAAGCAGTTGTTGTTACACTGTAAGCCAAGTTATTTATACTTCACTGAGAAGGTTAACACACTATCAAGACCTTCTTTTTAATGACATTTAAACTACAGGTGTACCCTATGAAGCAATTGAATGGCTCAATTACCTTTTGTGACCTAAGTTCTCAGCTAGACTGAACTGGGATTGTTCTACATATTTTCCTGGACTATTTTTTCTTATTTTTTACTAATTTTTTTTCCTGTGGTTACTGTTTAAAAGTGTTTATCACTTTTATTTCCAAATTCATCAGTGTGAATGTACAACAGATTTGTAACAGCAGCTACTCTGAAGCAAAAGCATGAATTTACTCACTAGTACTGTGGTGACATTATTTATCTGCATGTCCTTGCCGTCCAAATCCAAATTTCTGAGGAAGTAGGAGAGAACAGGATCACCTTAACAGTAATACTAGTACCAATTAATTAATTCCCAGAACACCTACAACCAAACCTGCAACACATTTCTGCATTTAGACAGGAGGGTTTTTCCTTATTTTGAATACTAGTTAGAGCTGAAATTAATTATAAATTATAACTATGTATTTAATTTTCTTAAGTCTTGGATTCCAGTCCCACAAAGACTTACACAAAAGAAAAATCTTAAGTGCATTAGCATACAGCTTCCCTTATACTACTCAGCTTTCCGTGTGAGACCATAAAGTATAACTTCACTTTTTAAAAAACAAGCATACAAAAAATCCTCACTCTAATATGCTGTCTCAGTTTAAATGAGATACAAGTGTTTTGCTGAGGATGAATTATGAGGAAGACCCAAACTCTTCCCTCTAAGCAATTGTAAATCTGAAATTAAGAGGCTCCAATTGAGGAACAGTGTGTGAAAGGGAAAAAAATTATAGCAAGGTAAGAATAACAGCCCTTTATTAAAAGTATATGTGTACTGGCAGAAACAAGGAAAGAACATAAGTAAAACACCCACACAATAATTCTACAACCAGAACAATCCCCTTCAAGACAAACAAATAAACCGAACAGTGAAAATAGTTCAATTTGCAACCTTTGGGGCAATTATAACCACAGTCAGCAGGAGGCGCTGTTGAATCACTGGAGATGTGGAGCCTGCAGTTGTTTGAGTCAGTCAGCAGGAGATGTGTTGGAGATGTGGTGGTCGCCACGGGAGATCTCCCCTGACGTACCGGAGATGAGCTGAACAATGGATGTCCTCCCCTCCTTACCAAAAAGGGAGAGGAGGGAAAGAAAAAGACACGGTTCCTAACAGTGAGAAACTCACTCTCTTCTGCTGGCTGAGATGCATGGTGGTGGGGCTTTTGTCCCTCTCTGATGGAAATCCAAGCAAAACTCCAAGCTGCAGCTTGGCCACAAACAAAAAGTCCCAAGGCAGCTCCAGTTACGCCCAAACTTCCTTCCGGCTTCGTCTGCAATGCCCAGACTCCTCCCCTATTTCCCAGGAGATGAGGACCATAAGACCACTAAGCCAGAAATGTAGTCTTACTGTCTCTTTTCTTCTGTGCCACTTATTTGCCTGGATACAGTCACCTTGCCCAATCCCCATCCCCCCAACACAGTGGGCAGGGAGAAGGGAAAATTCCAGCGTAGCTCCAAGGACAAACAAAACCATGAAATACGCTTTCAGTTTCTTTAACATTTGCTGCCTTCACTAATTTTATTAATATTAATTTCAGAAACAGAAGATTATTCTTTACATATACTAAAGTCTAAGGCTTTGCTGCAAAATTTATTTTGAAAATATAGGTTGGTGCAGATAAATATCTTTGCACTCTCAAGATGGTCGGTCTTATCTTTGCATTCTCAAGATGGTCGGTCTTATCCTCACAACTCAAAACTTTGATTTTTTTTTTTAAGATTCGCTTTGGGATAAAACCAACAAAAGCAGTACCAGTGATGTAATGAAATTTTAAGTGCACAATAGAGTTGCTTGGTGTAAATACATTCTAAGCTATTATTTGAAGACAGTCTTAAGTCTGTGTTTCATTGTCCACAAGAAATGGATAAAGAAAAATCTAATCAAATACCTGGGAAATTCTGTTCCACAGAAGATTTGAGTGATAGATGTTGGGTTCACAGTAATCCATCTTTGACATAAATATCCAGGTTTGGATTCCACTTACAATGACTTTACAACACCATTTGCAAAATTCTTTCTTTGATTTTTTTTCTTTGAAAATTAAATTGTGGGTAGAAAGGTTTCATGTGAGTGAAGACTATTAAATTGTCCTTGCTAATAATAATAAGGTTTCGAAATTTTTTAAATGTTGGACCGTCATGGCAAGATGCCATAATGTATTGGAACATTCTCTTTATACGATTTTATTTCTTTTCTACTAAAAAGCTAACTTTTCTCCTGTCCCCTCAGTAAACCATGGTTTCAAAACATTGCTTTGCAAATCTGGAGTGTAAAAAAAAAAAAACCAACATTTTTTAAAAACTCTCTGAAATATTCATATTTCATTTTTCTTTAAAATTTGCGTCACATATGGGCACACAGTAAGTGATTGGGATCAAAGGTTTTATGGGTAGTCATTTGGGCTAATATCAGGAGTTTGACTAAGCAGTATTACTTGTGAATAATATAGTTATTTAACATTCATTTCAATAAAATCCTCCATGCAATGAATATGACACCCATAGGAAACTTAGAGAACAGAACTTATATATTAGTGTTGTAATTTCTTTGATATGCCAGTGTAACTTATTGGGTCACCCACATTAATTTTCTGAATTATCTGTCACTTTTCTGTCTGTGTTTCACTCCATTACATGACATGTTGGTAGGTCTGTTAGGCAATTGCATGCTAAAGGTTTAGGATGATATTTTTGAACTTCAATGTATTGTCAGTTAATAGGATATTCATCAAACAAAATACTTATAATACTTTGTTAGTAGTTCTTCAACGGCCAAACAGAACAAGATATGAAACAAAGATGATGTTAAAGTAACACTTGCATTTGTGAAAATGTTTTTAATTTTGTGATTCAATTATTGAAAAAAAAAGAAGTTACAGGAATGCTCACTACAGGTTCTTTTCCTGAAAAATTCTCTCAAACTCTTCTATTTTTTATAAGATCAAACAGAGGATAATCAGCCTACTTCTTAACCGCAGATTCCGTGTACTGAAACAAATTAAACAAGTACAAAGTCTTAAGATAAGTACAGAAGTTTGGAACTGCCTATGAGAGATTCATGTAGGAGGTTTTCCTAGTGAGCTATCCCATCTAGCTGCCAGTCATTTCAATTTGCACCTTGTTTCATGTTCAGATCATAAGATCTCAGGGAGAAAAAGTATTTTCGCAATATATGTATATGACATGAAACAAAGTAATCTGTGGGGATGAAGAAAAACTGGAATTCATTAAATATTTCCACAGACGGTTAACTTTTTAAAAATTATATATCTTCTCATAATATAAACTGACACAGTTGAACAAAATAGTAAACAAAATTATTAATTAATATGAGTAAATGTTTCTATTGCTTGAAAGAATACTGTTGTTTTGGAAGCAAAGGGGCATCAGTATTTGGAGTCTTTTTATATTACTTTTATATATTACATATGTTTAAAGCTTTCCTGTCAAACAACTTACTAAGCTTCACTATGGCCCACAAACAGCCTTATGTTTATAGTCTCAATAGCCTCATCACTGTCAGAATGCATGAACAATCAGAAAATCCTTTCCTTATGGAGCAATTACAGGAAAAAATATAGGACAAAATGGAGTGCTACTTTTAGCTCATCCTCTTAACAGATGTAAAAAATGTATATTTTGCAGTCCTTGTCACTATGACTCTTTTTTGTTTTTCTAGATATAGAAGTTTATCTTTCTCTCTTTTTATTTCCTTTTTTTTCCCCTTGTACAATCAGTTACTTTACAGAGTACAAAAATCATAAAAACATAATGAGGTGATACCTCAAAGGATAGCATTTTGGTGTTTTGTGAGGAGGACAGATTGTTCATTAGCTTCATATTCAATACTATTCTTCCTTTTCTTTCGAAGCGTACCCATGATGCTCATAGCAATCAGTGCTGGAATGAGCTTCAGTCTCCTGGTCCCACGTTGAGACAGACTCTGCACAGAAAGATGTGTACTTTCCTTTTTATCTCTTATTTTAGATCCACTACAACATTTAAATGTTTTTAAAGAATAGTTGATGCTTATGATACAATGAGATAATAGCACTAATTGCAATTCCAGTAACTAAATAAATTTTGGCCAAGTAAATATCATTGCATATGAAGAGGATATTGAACAGAAAGCAAAAGCTATTTATAGTCACCTTAAACCTCACTTTCAAGTAGATTTTTATATATTTGTTCAGAATCAAATGCCTTTTCAATTAAGAAGTTCATTATCTTCACTGAATTTTAGGTCCAGTGCTAATCAGATTTTTGTTAATAAGATACATATTATCATTGCTTAAATGAGTTGTTCTTACTGAATGTATGAGCTAGACGTCATCTTGTGCTTATACAGTTCTTCTATCATGTCTACAAACTTTTCCAGAGGAGACACTGTAAACTTGATATCAATCACTCTTGACTCCTAACATATTCCAGATTCCTTGGATCTGATGTAGCCCACAAGGAGAACAGAGTTTAGAATTCTGGACAAACACAATTAAACACAGTTTCAAAACTCTGCTAGGAAAAATAAGTCTCTGCACTGTGAAATTTCCAGTTAGATTTTTAGGACAGAAGTAGTGCTATTATAATAAGACTGTATCATAGAAGATTTTCTGAAGAGTTAATTTCATTTTCTGAATGAAGTCTATGAAGTGTTTGCAGATTTGACTTTAAAATGAGATATTTTGAACACTTGAAAATTCGTATTTAAAATTCACTTTCATTAAGCTTAAACAGAAAGGAAATTTCACATTTCTTGAAGGCCATGAGCCAACAGATCTGCACAGTTCATCTGTCTTTAGTAGTCCATGTTCAACTATGCTAGTAGTGAGATCAAAAAGAAAAAGAAAAAAAAGAACAAATCTTCCTCCCCACACTATCTGTGCATCAAAAGAAAGCTCCAACTATTATGGAAAGTTTATTCAGTGGTAAGTTTGTTGCAGTATTCTAGACACTTCTTAAATAAGCAAGAATTTTCACTGTTTTATCACCTTAGTAAGACACTGAGTGACCAAAATTGTCCTAAGGATTTGAGAGAAAGAGAAAAAACTCAGTAGTGGTAATGTCAAATACCTTCTCTCAGAGTTGTAAGGCAGTAGGGTGTACTGTACTGAATTAGTTCTTTAATGCATCTTTGTTTTCCTCTGTATTGGGCTCCCTTTTTCCAGAGCCTTAATGCTGGTTACAATAACCTGGGAGTGAGGAATAGAAAAACAGTAAAGCTAGATGACTGGGGCAGGAAATTCATCTCACTGAGGATGCATACTTATATCAGAGCTGCATATGCTAGGATCTTTTTCTGGAAAATGAAGAAAATAAAGTACTTTGAAAGCTTCGTTTATCATTCCCTGAAGTAGACGTTTAAAACAGGTCAGATTAATACCTGGTAGGTGTCTGTTGAGCATAAAAACAAAGGGAAAAACTATGACGTAAGCTTCTCTATTTAGACACTGAGGATGTTCCTCAAACAAACGAACAAAAAAGATCATGAAGCAGCTTAAGTTGTGATAATGGTATATTTTAGTCTCATCTTGCTAGCATGAATCCTGCTTTACTATGGTCTAATTTGATCCCTCATCATACCTTTTTTCCAGCAGATATGATCTTGACATTTTGAAAAAGCTTTCCCCAGGAGTGTCAGGTTTGATTTTGGTTATGTTATGCCTATTTCAATTCTGTTTACAAATCATTTTATGTTTGCTGGTTCTCCATTCCTCATTCACTGTTTCTCCTTTGTTAGTGAGTGAATTGCAGTTGCACTAAATGTTACGTGCTGTCTATTTCCTTTTTCTTTCTTTCCCTCAGTGTGTACTGCAAACAAATGTAACAAATTCTGCCAGTGGCATTGGGGAAGACAAGAGATGAACAAGATCCCATGAAGTATTCTCTTTGGAACAGATTGAAGCTCTGAAATCAATATATTTTATGAAGCAATAATACTGAAAAGAATTCCCTCCACAACTAAGCTCAGGCTTCTTTAAAGCCTGAGAAAATGGCTTCTTTTTTTTTTTTTACCATTTGAAATATTATATTCTTGTATGAAAACACTCCCTCAAGAACAAGACATGTGCAGGATAACAAGAATCTGTGAAGCAAAAGGAGATTTTCACTGGAAAACAAAAGTTCATTTCAATTTCTTAAGGAAGGAGAGTGAAAAGAACATGAGACATTTGTCATCATTGCAGTTTCAGAAAAACAGTTTACAAGAAATTCACAAAAGGTTAATTAGCTGGAGTGGGAATGATTTTGACACTTACCTGTTGTAAATTAGCAACATTATATGAATGCATGCAATTCATCTTCGATCTAGAAATCTTAACTAGTGATGGGCCATGTTTTTTATTGGTTTTAAATCATTAAATGTGCATGTTGTTCAAACTATAACATTTTACAATGACATATGAATAAGTTTTGACAGTCATTTGTGACTAAAAATTAAACAAAGGTATTTCCATCTGCCTAAAATAGCCCAGGGTGCAGGGATTAGAAAGATCTTTCACTAGCTATGAAAGGTCCAAAGCCATTGAACAAGCTTTTATTCATTTATGGGAAAAAGAAGGAGTGAGAGTAAGTAGAATGGTCTGATCTGAATTATTAAATTATTTCTTTGAATTCAAGCTTCCTGTGCTGCAGCAGAGTTCTCTAGGTAGAAGATTTAAACACACTGGGTAATGGGCAGTATTTTTTTTCTTTGATTTTCTTTTGGGGGGATTTGTGGTTTTTTTTTGAATATTCCTATTTTCTGCAAGATAGGCAACAGAGTCCTTGTATAATCAGTTGAAATATAGATAGATACATCAATATAGATAGATAGATCATACAATAGACGAAACCTATTTCCTAGGACAGGACAGCTTTTCTCCTTCCATGTACTCCTTCCTCTCTTTTTGAACCCCAACCCTACAGGAAGGACAAATATGACTACATTTTCATTTTAACTTCAAAATTCCTCTAAGTTTTCCCCCTACAGTAGAACCTCTTTGAAGCACAGATTAACTGTTTGCTATTTTTATAAAAAGGAAGAAAAAAAAGCACCTAGAACCTTGACTGATAGCTTCTGAAGACTCAATAAAAATAGTTTAATAATCATTCTGAAGTTTAATTATCTTAAGATAGTTATAATAATGTGTACAATAACTGTAAGAGGGAGTTTTGAATAATAAAGGGTAGTACTTTGAAAGAACACAGAAACTGAAATTATATTATTCTAACATGAAAATAAGATTAATACAAATAAACATGAATTATATAAGTATCTCTAAAATACTTCTGTGCTCCTAAGATTTTAGAAAAGCAATTTTTTCATTAGCAGCACAACAAAGACAAGTATTTGACTTATAGGTTTTCCTGGTTTGCTACCTGCTACCCTTCCCTCATAGCAAGAGTAACACTAATTCTCCTTTCTGCATTCTGCTGTCACCACAGATTTTCTCCACCAAAGAAAAGACAACAGATGATACAACCTGGCTCAAGTTATGTGCATTTGTCTGGCCAGGAAAAGAAGCTGTCCTTCATGCTCTGCCAGGAAAAAAATATGCATAAATTGTATTCCCTTTTGTTTTTTCTACAGTGAAGGCACAAAACTCAGACTCTCCTTCAAGATGCCACAAATTTTCATTTAGATTATAGGGACTCAATTGTCTTTGAAGCATCATTACACTTTATAAATACAATTTATTTGTCTATAATCTATCACAAGGGGGATTCACAGAAAAATGGAATTGGATATGCCCAGTGTTGCTATAGGCGTTGCTAAAACTTCATTTCAATTTTAATATAAGTACATAATCATCTATAAGTCAAGTTTGTAAATAAGTCTTAACTTATTTACTAAGTCTAAGTCTTAACTTAGAGAATGTCATTAGCCTGTCAGGAAATAATTTTTTATTACGCAGATCAGATCTGACTGGTCAGACTGTTTGACAACATTGTCAGTGATGCAAAAGATTCTTTGGCAAAGCTTCTTAAAACTTATGTCAGGAAGGTTTTCAAGCTTGTGTTGATTTTGGCCTGCTCCCCTACTTTGCTCTTTTGGCATGAGAGACTTTCAGGGCTGATCTCAGGTCCTCACACTAGAGTCTGACATTGTTGAAACAGCACATTTGCAAAACAACTATGAAATCCTGTTATCATTCCCTTTTTTGTATTTGTTCTTCATTTTTTTGCCGTTTTTTTTTTCTTTTTCCTTTTCTTTCAAATTACAAGGCATCAACATTTTCTATACAAATTGTTAATATAGCTTCCCTGAAACATCTCCCTTTTCATATTAATTCAGAGATTGACCTTGGAGTTGGTCCATTTCCTATGTTCCAATTTTTCTCTTGATGAACCAACAGGACTGAATAATTCACTCTCATATGAAAAAAAAAAAAAAAAGAGGTAAAAAAAAAAAGTCCTCATTTAACAATTGGTCTTTGACATGGAAGGAATGCCAAAAGACAGAGATTACACTGGTACATCCCAAAGCATTACTCTACAGAAAAGAACCTTATTAATGTAACAACAGAAGAGGTCACATTCATTCTGGCAGACCAAATACAGTGACTGAGATCAACTTATTATACTGGTTTTTAGCCTAAAAGTAGTACAGTTTTCTGAAGAGAATAGGTTAGTGTTTGCATTATCATTTAGACACAAAATCAAAACAGGGTCACTTGGTTTGTTCAGTCTGGAGAAGAGGATAGAGACCTCATTGCAGTTACAACTTCCTTGTGAGGCGAAGTGAAAGCACAGGCACTGATCTTTTGCACTCAGTGGTCACCAGCGACAGGACCTGAGAGAATGACATGAAGTTGTGTTGGGGATGGTTTAAGTTCACTATTAGGAAAAGGTTTTTTGCCCAGAGGCTAGTTGGGCACTGGAACAGGCTCCCCAGGGAAGTGGTCACAGCACCAAGCCTGACAGAGTTGAAGAAGTGTTTGGGAAAGGCTCTCAGGTACATGGTGTCATTTTTGGGCCTGTCCTGTGCAGGACTAGGAGTTGGACTTGATGATCCTTGTGGATCCCTTCCAACTCAGGATATTGTACAATTCTATGAGTCTAAGAAACATTTGATTTTCCAGGAAAGCAATCACACACACACACACACACACACACACATCTGTTTATATAAATGAATATTTATATATGAAAACTGTTGAAATAAAAGAAGTTTAGTTTCAACAAACTGAGTTTTTCATGGATCAATAGCAAAATTCAATATGAAATGGTCACTAACTGAATTAGCTGGAACAATCTGAGCACTTGCAATCATCTTTCTATTTTTTTTGAGAGAATCCCATTCCTAATAGCACTGATACTCATGAACAGTGATGACCAACACTGCAAAAAAGAAGATGCCTGGAGTACCAGTAGTAAAATAAGACACAAATATGTAAAATTCAACTCCTTCATGGCAAGGATTCATTTCTAAATCCTAGAGTTATAACATTAGCTTGCCTAATGTCTACACTAACCTCATAACAGAGTTGCCTTAGGGCTACCACAGGTAGCCCAAAAAAAGCAAGGAGAGAACTAATGCTAATGTAGCAATGGATGATCATTGCAATGCTTGAGATTGTTCATTCTCTCATCTTGAGATTATTCATGCAAGACAAAAGTGGAACAATCTCTTCTGGATAAAAATAGTGGAAAAGCATAACTAAATACAGGCTACTGAGTACTGAAAAACCAGGGAAATATTCTGACAACAATTTTCTATATCTGTGAGAATTTAAGCATGACTGGAGTCACTATGGGAACATAGGTTTGCACAAAATGCCATCTTGGCATTGTTAGGCCAGTTATCTTTCCCCAGCATAACTCTGGGAAAAGCCCTAGTGGAGTATGATTAGAATTGACTATGAAGTGATTTCTTTTTTTCGCATTCTACATTTCTGTGATTTGAGAATTATTTATCTTAAGCAAGAAACCATAAAAGAAGTATATATAAACACTGAGGCTAATTTTGACTCTAATGTGAAGCGAAGCAAGGCTTCAGAAGGGTTAATCAAAGTGCCTTACTCTAAAAAGACCCACTCTGCCCCCCGTTCCTACCTTGCTCAAAGGAGATTTCGTTCTGTACAAGTTCAACAAACCCATACCCACAGAAGAATATTAGAAACATTATACAAAGAACTCAAAAATAATAAATTAAGGTAGACATTTGAATGGATAAAGTAGGCCTGAAGCCAAGGCTTTCTCCAAGCTTATTAGAACACAGACAATGGAAAGTTAACACGTATGTGAAAATATCGTACTCAGAAACTGTATAAATTACCTACCTCTGTATTGACTACTCCGGAGCCCTTCTTCCTGGCATGGGTCAGGGGCTCCCCAGCGCTGCTCAATAAATACCTTACTGTTTAAGGCATAAATTCTGTCTTTAAGCAGTTTTTATCTGCCTTTTTGGGCATTCAATTGAATTAAATACTTCAATGAGGCAATGAGGCAACACTGAAAACTTTTTATTTAATTTTGACTTTTTAACTTAATAGTTTTTTCCTGACCATCATGTAATTTAATTTATTTTATGTCAATAAAATATAATAATATTTCACCAGTTTTACATCAGGCCATATAAAAAACCTGTCATTTTTATCCCTCACTCCATGTTACCCCCTTCCTATCTGTTTGGGTTTTTTAGAAATAAAGCCAAACTCAAACTATATTTGATAGACTGGAGTATCTGTATTAGTATAATTATACAACTCAATTATAATTATGGCAATATTTATATTGAATTATATTTCTAATTCTCATAATTACTATTCAATCTACATTAACGCAAATATACAGAAGAAAATATGGCATTTTTGATTAATCATATGTGCCTCAAAACATGGTTTTTGTGATAAAACTAAGCAGTACTTAAATAGGGCTAGACTGAGCAACACTGCCTGAAAAAGTTTGCAAATGAGCAGAGCAGAGATTTATGACTCACATACACACTGGAAATCACTTGAAATAAGATAGATGAATATCCAAAATGTCATACTGTCAGCACTTGACATGTCAACCCAGAAGAATATGAAAGCATGAAAACTGTAAACCACTTTAGGATTTAAATTACAGTTCATAAAATTGGGGGAAAAATCAAAAAATACAATTGTTTTCAACCTCAAAGCACTGTTAAAGAAGATACACTCCATCCTACTGCTAAGAAATGTGTTCTGCTTTACTTCTTGTTATATTTACAAGCTTGAATTGGGTAAATCTGAGTAGTTCCAGTGAGCATTTAAGAAGACAAAACTCATGGATGTCCTATGAATAGTGGCTCATGTTAAAAATAGGAATAAATGACTTGTAAAAAAAAAAAAAAACAAAACACAACCAAAAAATCCCCCTTTACTTGTAATTTCTTGTGGGATCTTATTTATGCTGTAAGCAACAAAAAAGATTGGTTGTTTCATCAGTTTTTCTTTTTTTTTTCTCTTGTTCTGAAAGATTTAAGTGATCAAACATCTTCATAATTTCTTCTGATTTTACTTTTTCAGTAATGAGTGCTTTCTTTTTCTTTGGACAGATAAAAGGCTTTGACCAATCCTAACTACTTACAGCATAGAAACAGCATGTGTGAAGGTAGATGCAAGAGGGAAGGCCACTTCATATCCCTGCCCCAGTTCCAAACAGTATTGAAGCTGAAGATGTATTCCAAATTTAGCAATGCAGATGAGCTTTCATCACATAATCTAATATTAAAATATTTTACACAAACAGAGCTGGACTGCATTGTTATCTGTATCTGCTTTCACCAGACAGTGTTTTTCACTTTTTTAAAAGCTGTTTGGTTTAGTACTTCAGCTTTTCCAGAGAGTTAGAGCAGTGGGGGGACTTTCTTTTTGGCATGAGAACCTCATGAAGTTTAACAAGTCCAAGTGCAAGGTGCTGTCCCTGAGTTTGTGCAATCCCAGACATGAGTACACACTGGGAAAAGAACTCATTGAGAGCAGTCTTGCAGAGAAGGACTTGGGGGTTCTGGTGAATGAAAAGTTGAAGATCCACCAATGCATGTTTGCAGCCTAGAAAGCCAGTTGCATCCTGGGCTGCATCACAAGTAGCGTGGTCAGCATGTCAAGGGAGGGAGTTCTGCCCCTCTTCTCTTATGAGGTCCCAGCTGGAATACTGTGTCTAAGTCTAGGGTGTTAATGTATTTGTTAACGTTCACAAAGAACAGCTGGCTGAAGGGGTTCAGGAACACGTGCTAACGACCCATAAGATCTGCAAAATGTCCGCTTTATTAAAGGAAACAACAGATTTTATACCCTTCTTCATGCAGCACAGGCAGTGAGGTACATACCAATTGGATGTAAAGCATAAACAATTTTCACAGGTACCTCTCTCATTGGACTAATACAACTGGTCAGATAAAACATGGCATTTGTTTAAAGAAGCAAAGGAGTTTCTTCTAAACTCCCACAGATCCTGAGCGCCATGTTAAGTCCAATTACCACACCTAGAAAACTGCATGAGACCTTAAAGCAACATTTACACAGCACAAAATCCAAACCCATGAATTGTTCATTCAATTCCAAAATTTGTCCTGCTACACTAGGGTCCCCAATACAAGAAAGACATGGACCTGTTAGAGCCAGTCTAGAGGAGGGCCACAAAGATGATCAGAGGGCTGGAACATCTCTCCTGTAAAGACAGGTTGATGGTTGGGGTTGCTCCCTATGGAGAAGAGAAGGCTCCAGAGACACCTCATTGCAGCCTTTCAGTTATTAAAGGAGGTTTATAAGGAAGAGGCAGAGTGACTTTATACACAGGCAGACATCAACAGAACAAGGGGGAACAGTTGTAAACTTAAAGAGGAGAGATTTAGGTTAGATCTTAAGGAGTAATTCTTCGTTGTGAAGGTGGTGAGCACTGGAATAGGTTGCCAGAGAAGTTGGGGGTGCCTCATTCCTGGAAGTGTTAAGGCCAGGTTAGATGGGGTATTGAGCAATCTGATCCACTGTGTGGTATCTTTAGTCATGGTGGGAAGGTTGATCTAGATGATCTTTAAGATCCCTTCCAACACAAGCCTTTCTGCTTCTGTGTTCTAGAAATCTGTCTCAGGATGATTGCACTAATTATCTTTTTAATCAATAATCAAACAGTGACAAATATTTGTTTATGGAATTCAGTGCATCTCTTCTTAAAGTAAACAATTAAGTTAACTGAATGCCAACATGCATCAAATGGCAAAAAAGTACGACTTTTTCTTACAGGTGCAGTCTCACCTTGAGCACTGTGTGCCGTTTTGGGCACCACAATATAAAAAGACATTAAGCTGTCAGAGAGTGTCCAGAGAAGGGCCACAAGGATGGTAAAGGGTGTGGAGGGAAGCCATATGAAGAGAGGCTGAGATCACTTTGTTTAGCCTGAAGAAGAGGAGACCGAGGGGAGACCTCATCATAGAGTTCAACATCCTCATGAGGAGAAGAGGAGGGGCAGGTACCAATTTCTGAGACTAGCTGTGATGGTTTTGGTTTAGGCCTTCCTGGTCACCAACCTGTAACCAGGTATCCAGGGAAGTGACCACTGTACCCAG
>JAWWES010000001.1:93515292-93533517 GCA_035583135.1 Lophotriccus pileatus
CTGTATGACAAATCTCACATTGCGGGGCAAAAAAAAAAAAAAAAAAAAAAAAGTTCAAAACATAAAAGCAAGTAACCCAAAGTAGATTTCTTAGATACATTAAAAACATGCACCATCTTCCTCATGTTTGTAATAAATCTGTAAAAATGTGGACTATGGTAATGAATCTGTAGCTAAATGTAGAAGTAAAGAAATACCAAACACCACATAAGTAGTTTTAGATATTTAGGACAGAAGATCTTTTCCAACCCAAAAGACTCTGTGTTTCTATGGTTCTAGAATTAATGCTAAAAAGCTAAAAAGAATTGGGCAATGTTCCATGTCACAACACTCTTACAGATGTGACTATCCAATAAAGAATACAATAAGGATGAAATACCAATGCAGTAGTGGAGCCAGCTCCTGATGTAGTTAGTATGAATACATCAGCATTGGATACTGAGGAGATTACATGTTTTTTATCAGGACAGGACACTCTTGAAAATCTGGTGAAAGAGTAGGGAGAGAATGGCAGACAGTCAGAAGCCATCATGATTGTGGCAGAAATAGCTAGTTACCTGTTTTGAGAAATGCTATCACTCAGGATATCTCTGAAAAAAAAAAATTTGGTATTTGTGAAGAACAGAAAATTTATAGGGCATGTTACTGAAAGTCCTCTCCATGAGGGGGCAGAAGTAGCAGAGAGTATGTGATGAGCTGACTGCAGCCCCCATTCCCCTGCACTGCAGGTTGTGGGGGAAGGGAAGGCAGAGAGTTTGGGACTAAAGATGAGTCCAGGAGGAAGAAAGGTACTGGGGGAAGGTGTTTTAAGGTTTGTTTTGGCTTATTATTATTCTGCTCTGATTGATTGGTAATAAATTCAATTAATTTCCCCAGAAATTGGATAAAACTACGTATAAATGATCTCATTTCTTCTCTTTATGAGACAAATTTTACTTCTGATAGATCATGACCTTAGTTCATTAATATTTCTAGGGAAAGAATGGTGACCTATTTGAATCTCCCTGATTTCATGAATTGTCACTATATTATCATGTTTTCTTCTTCTATTGAAGAAGAGAATGGTGGTGGACTGTAGTGTTTTCAGGTAATTACATTATCCCTGACTAGCAAAAGAAGTGGTTTATTCAGATCTTACTGTGGAAAACTTCTGGCTGTAAAAGACAACTCTCTGTATCATGTATCAGGAAAGGGCTAATAGATGGAGGTAGAGTGTCTAAGAATGAATACAGGTGGACTTAACTTGATCAGAAAATTCATAGGTTACTTGGCATTTCGAAGAAATGGAAAATCAATCATATTACTTCTGCAAAATGTAAGAAGAAACAGATCTCTGACTGAGTAGCCATTATTCTGTTGAGAGAGAACTTTTTAGTTTCATTCAGTACCTATCAAGTATTTTTCTGGTAAAACTGCTTAGGATTATTGCTGAAATCCTCATAAGTCTTTAGCATGACAGGGTTGGGGTTTTTTCTATGTAAATTTCTTGTATCATCATATCTATTATTTGTGCCTATTTAGCATGCAGAAAATCACCTATGATGTGGGTCATGCTTTCTATAATAATTTTTGTGGCTGAATGATTGGTGAGAATCCTTATGCAGTTTTTTACGGAAATTATTCTTCTGGGAATTAAGGTAACACCACACTTCATATGGACATTTGTATCAATTGAGCTGTTCAGGGTATGTTGGTCAGCTCTTCACAAAACTGAAGTGTGTGTATTGGTAATTTTATCCTTTTTCATACTACCACTGAGGCTTTTGTCTTGTTCCTAGAGTGATATCCAGTCAAGTTGACCAGGAAATTAACCCTAAATTTCTCTGGCGTATGATTTTAGGTGTCATATTTTTCTATAGTGCTTTTGCCAATTTTCAAATCATAATTATTTCTTCCTTCAGGGTAAAATTTGAATCATGCACTGAAACAGTTTTCTGGTTATACTGATGCTGAGTGAGGGCCTTTTGAAGGTACTAATCTTAAAGTATTATAAAGTAGCAAAAGCAGACTATCCTTCCAGAAACTTTGGACTTAATTGAGCAAAGCTACTATTCACTCAGGGTTTGGACACAGTTACAAAAATGGGTCACAGGAGCACAGAACTGGGAATAAGAAAGAATTATTGTATAAGTGTGCAGCACATCAGAAGGTACTCGTCATGAAGCACATCCTAAGTGAAAACAGACAATTAATCTTGTTCGGTATTAATAACTTTGAGTCATTATTGGCTAATCGTTGTGAGATAGCACAAGCACTACCACAGCTTAAGAAAGAAGTATTTCAATGACATAGTGGAGTTAGTAAGGCTAAAGAATCATGGATTTTTTCATCCTGACCCAACCACTAAGATTCCTTAAAAGCTTGCTGAACAATGCTGAATGGAGTTAAAGACTGAGCATGCATGGTAATAGAATGATGAGAGCCCAGGTCCTGAAGAAGAAAACAAAATCTGTCTTCTAATTTTTTTTTTTATTTTTTTTTTTTTTATTTAAACAAACAGACAAAGTTCATTGAAAGAACAATGACTTTTTTCAGGAAAAAATTAATATGACTAATTTCTATACAAAAATGTTAATAGAATTCAGGGAGATAACAAGGCTAATTACTCACAAACACACACATAAAAAACAAAATTAAAACAGAAGAGAAATTAACCTTCCCCTCTATTCCAAATAGGAAAGAGTAGATGAAAGCTCGTTTGTTGAGAGAGCACCATTTCAATAATTTCTGTGAGGAATGGTATGTAACATTATCTCACATGCCCCTGCTGAGAAAAAGATAAATAAGCTTTTCTGTGAAATAGGTGGAATGATTCAGTTAAAATGTGACAAGGTCCTCTCATACCTACAGGGATGTTTCTGTAGTTTTCTAAAAATCTTTGGCATATGCTATGCTTTAGTGAGTGAATATGAAACAAACCATAAATGTTTCCTCCCGTCTGTAGGCAAGCCTTTGTTGAACCATGTTCAACTTACTGTCTGATATTCTTTGAGAAATTAAATGAGCATGTGAAACAATCCTATATTTACTTGAGTAAAAAATTATTTGAGCTTCTCCTTAGCTATAGACATTGTTTTAAGCTCACTTAGAAAACAGTCTATCAGTTAAAGACCTTTATTCCTAGATAAAGGGTCTCTCTTGAATTTCTGAAAAACAGAGATGAAAGACACTGAGTTTCTATAAATTAATGAAATGAACAGATGTAAGTTTGAATCCTAAAGTTTTGAAGAAGCATTAGATCAGGGGAGGTGTTTTTAAGAGAATTGATCTGAGTCCTTTCTTACTAAAAGTAAGATATGAAACATGTCAGACTCAAATTTTGTATTTACCTATGGCTTGAAAGCGGCCCAGGGGAAAGGGACCTGGGAGTGTTGATCAAAAGCCAACTGAACATGAGCCAGCAGTGTGCCCAGGTGGCCAAGAAAGCAATGGCATCCTGGCCTATATCAGAGATAGTGTGGTCAGCAATACAAAGGCAGTAATTGCCCCCCTTTACTCGGTATTGGTGAGGTCACACCTCAAAACATGTGCTCAGTTTTGGACCCCCCTGTCACTACAAGACACACATTGAGGTGCTGGAGCATGTCCAGAGAAGGGCAGTTGAGCTGGTGCAGTGTCTGAAGCACAAGGCCTGTGAGGACCAGCTGAGGGAGTTGGGGTTGTTTAGCCTGGAGAAAAGGAGGCTCGAGGGGCACCTTATCACTCCTTACAACTACCTACCAGTTGTAGTGAGGTGGGGATTGGTATCCTTTCCCAAGTAACGAGCAATAGAGAAAGAGGAAATGGTATTGAGTTGAACCAGGGGAGGTTAAGATTAGATATTAAGAAAAAAAAATCTTCACTGAAAGCAGGCGGTCAAACATTTGAATACACTGTCCAGCGAAGTGGTGGAATCATCATCCCTGTAACTGTTAAAAAGGCATGTGGATGTGGTGACTGGGGACATGGTTTGGAGACAAAAATGAGTTTGTGGTTGGACTCAATGGTTTTAGAGGTCTTTTCCAACCATTAGGATTCTATGGTTCTATGAAAATTAGGTGTTTTACACTGTCTAGTTATGCAAGCTAAGCCTCTCTGGAGAAAGGCTGTTCTGGTTTGTCAGTCAAGAGAGGTGGGGGGTTTTGGTACACCCAACGCAAGGTAACAGAGTGTGTGACTGAGAAAGAGTTCATGTCAGTACAACTTACATCAAAGTTGTGGACTTGGAGTTGGTATTAGGTGTAGGTAGTAGCTGCTCTAAATTAGGGGTGGTGTCACAACCACTCTGGAAAATCTTTAAAGAATAGACCCAGTCTGAATCTTGAAATTTCTAACTGATCAATAAAAAATCCCCATTACTCTTTGCCACCTTTTGTAATGCAATTTCATCAGTGCTTACTAAGTAGAAGGGATACAAGGCCAATGAAACCCTGAGTGACAAATCAAATTAAAACACAGCATACACAGAATACAACATGAAATAAACGACACAGCTTTCTCTACTTCCGGCTGTAGAATTAATTATCAGAGAGTTATGTGATTTGTTTGACGATTGTTTGCTTTTTATTTTTTTGGCCTTTTGACTTTTTTTGGGTATATATGTCATAGGGGAACATCTGAATTGGTAAAGAAGGAACAAGGATTCACAGGGGAACATTAATTAAGGTAGAATTCAGTGCACTACTGAAAAAAGGAAAAATTCCCTTGTGTTTGTATGGATCATTTCTGACTCTCCTTTTTACATTAAATATTACTCGATTTAAAAGTAGTATTTCTAGTGCATTTTTTTTTCAACTCTTATGCTTTGCTTCTTTACAGAGAAAAATATTTGGTGAATTTTGAATTCAAAAGGTTTAAAATTTTATTTTTCTGTTAGTAAAAGCATTTTCAATTTAAGAAAAAAAAGAAAAAAAAGGAAGAGAAATACACAAATCAACCCAAACCCTGAACTATGTTTTCTATATGGATTTTTAAATTATAAACATACTGTTTATCTTTATAAATTGTATCTTCATAATGTGTAAGAAGTATCATGTGGAGAATGTGATACTCACAGAGAACTAATCATTCGACTCTATAAGGAAACTTCTTGGATATACTTTTACCATAACAAGGATACGTAGGTACAAAACATTTTCCTTCCCTTGTATAAATTATTTGTAGTTAAAAGGCTGGTTAAAATCATGAAATGAATATTCCACACCTGTTAAATAAAAATTGATCTTGAAACAGAAATATTTACTATGTAGCTCCATCTTGAGTCAAGAGTGAACACAGATTAAAAATTATGCTGCTATGATTTTGGTATTGTTTTGCATGGAATAAAATAAAATAAAATTTAATAATTTATTTTTCCTTAGAATGAAATTCTAAAAAAAAATTAATTAAGATTTAATATATTTTATTCTATAGAATACTTATTTTTATTTTATGTAGTGAAATTGCATTTATGTTTTGAATAACACAGGGTTATTTTTTCTATCAAAACAAATTAAAAGGTGTTAGGATTGTTCTCTAATGGTCAAGTGAACGTAGATATAATTACACTCTTTCATCTTCTAAAAGAAGATGATCTTATGCTAAATATTTATTCAGAAGTAGAAGGTTTCCTGTACCTTGGTAGACCTATAACTGTTCCCAGAAATTGTTTAGAAGCTTGCTGACTAGTTGAGACAAAAAACTGTGTGAGATCCTACCTTAAAAATTTAACAATATGCAAAACCAAGTTCCAGCTCCTAGCAATATGATCTGACTCTAATTTAATAGTAGAAATGTAGCTTTTGAATTTAAAGTAACCTATGACTAAAACAGTACATACATAATTTATTCTCTAAAATAAGTAAAAAATGTAATGTATGTCTTGTCAGCTTTGTAGTTTTAAGTCAGAAGCCTGACATTTATTGGTTTTCCATCTTCCTTCCTTCCTTTCTCTCTATATCTCTTTATCTCTTTTTTCTGTCTTTTATTTGGTCCTTTCTTCCTCTATTTCTATCATTCTTTCTTTTTCCCTCTTGTCCTCCTCTTTCTTTCCTGTCTTTCCTTTCTTTCCTTCTTGTTTTTCTTCTTTTAATTGTTTTTGTTTGTTTATTTGTTTTATTGGTTTTTTTCCCTGCATCTCTTCATGAAGTTAACATATGAAATGGGGTAAACGTTTATTTCTCTCTACTGGGACCAGATTTTACCCTGAAATGTCAGGAACTTGCAAAGCATTTTAATTTTCATCTTGTCAATCTGTAGAGGCTAAATTCCCAGAGTTAAAAAAGCCAAATAAACAGTGTTACTGAAAGTTGGAGGAGCTGAGGGATGCCAGGATGTAGTGCTGAAAGCTGGGATCTACTGAAGATTCTGCCATGTACTTACTGTGGGAACTTGAATAATTGCAGTTGTATCTTTTTACATGGTTCCTAAACTTAAGGATCTGAACTGCACATTACTGCTTATGATTGCTTTTCAGCATATAACTAGGTGTCCAGCTTCACACATCAACCTTACATGTTTTTGTCCAGTGTTTAACACTTGTAAACCTGTGACTTGCACAGATGAGCTATCTTTGATACTGCAATTTTGGTGTGCTTTTTCATCATAAAGCTGTATAAAACAAATAAGGCTTTATACTGCAATCCTTTTGATCATGAAACTCATACCTCACTGATTCACAAAATGGTTGGAGTCAGAAAGGATGCCTGGAAATCATCTAGTCAAATACCCCTGTTAAAGCAGGTTCATCTGGAGTGGGTTGCACAGGATCATGTTCATGTAGGTTTTGAATATCTCCACAGAAGACTCTGCAAAATGTCTGGGGAGTCTGTTCCAGTGCTTAGTCACCCTTATAGTTTTTTCTTCATATTCAGATGGAACTTTCTGTGTATCAGTTTGTTTCTGTTGCCCCTTGTCTTGTCACTGGGCACAACTGTGAAGACTCTGTCCCTGTCCTCTTGATACCTGCTTTTAAAATATTTGTACACATTGATAAGATCCCTTGTCAATCATCTCTTCCCCAGGCTAAACAGGTCCAGCTCCCTCAACCTTATAAGTGAAGTGCTCCTGTCCCCTAATGGTCTTCATAGCCCTCCACGGGACCCATATTGTCTTTCTTGAACTGGGGAGCCCAGAAATGGAAACAAACCTCTCTGAGTCTGTTGGCTACACTCTTCCTAATGCAGCCCAGGATACCACCAGCTTTTTCTTTTCAACAAGGGTACATTGGTGGCTCAAGGTCATCCTGTTGTCCACTGGGTTCCAGTTCCTTCTCCATCAAGTTGTTTTCCAGAAGGTCTGACCCTAACTTGTACTGGTGCATTCCTTCCTAGATCCTTACATTTGCATTTTTTAACTTCATTATGTTTTCTGCTCTCTGCCCAAGCCTCCAGCTTGTTCAGATATTGCTCAGTGGCAGTGCAGCCTTCTGGTGTATAAGAGACTGCTCCCAGTTTGTATCATCATAGCTGAAGGTACGTTCTGTCCCTTCATCCAGGTTACTGATGAATAAGCTGAACAAGACTGAACCCAGTGCTGACCTCTGAGAAATATCACTATCTGCAGGCATCCAGCAGATGTGGCACTGATCACAACCCTCTGAGATATGCCATTCAGACAGTTCTCAGTGTACATCACTGTCCACTTATTTAACACATGGTCAAAAACATTCACCGCTCTCCAGTCATCTACCCTGCCAGCCATTTCATCATTGAAGGCTATAAGATTGGTCAAGCATGGTTTGTCCTCAGTGAATCTATGTTTGCTACTCCTGATAGTCTTCTTTTCATCAACATACTCAGAGATGATGTTCAGGATGAGTCACCAGGATGACTCAGGATCACATTTCTAGGGATGGAGGTGAAGCTGACTGACCTGCTCTTTCCTGAGTTATCCTTCTTGCCCTTTCTAAAGGCCTTTCTAAAGAATGGAGTAACTTTGGCTTTCTTCCAGTCCTCAGGAACCTCTCCCATTCTCCATGACCCTTCAAAGATGACAGAGAATGGCTTAGCAATAACATCTGCCATTTCCCTCAGGACTCATGACTGCATCCCATAGAAGCCCATGAGTCTGAAGGTGTCAGGTTTGTCTAAATAACCTCTGATCCATTTTGACCAAGGGAAAGTCTTCTTTTCTCCAGACTTTCTCTCTTGCCTCTAGGGTCTGAGATTCCTAAGGTCTGGCCTTAGAAGTAAAGAATGAATCAAAAAGGGCATTTGGTAACTCCGCCTCATACCATCAGAGCATCCACCTCATTCAGCAGTGGGTCTATATTTTCCTGAGTTTTTCTTTTTCTACTGATGTACTTAAAGAAGCATTTTTTATTGTTCTTGACATGGCTTACCACATTTGATTCCAAATAGACCTTAACCTTCCTCATCACATCCCTGAATACTCTGATAGTGTTCCTATTCCTCCCAAGTTGCCTGTCCCTTTTTCAACATTCTGTAAACTTCTTCTGTTTCAATTTAGCCAGAAGCTCCTTGCTCATCCATTCAAGTCACCTGGCCCTTTTGCTTGTATCATTGGGATGCACTGATCTTGAGCTTGAAGGAAGTGATGTTCTAATATTAACCGGGTTTCATGGGTCCCTCTTTCTTCTGTGGCTTACTCCGCTATAGTCTACCAAGAAAATGTCTGAAGAGGTCATCGTCTCTCCTGAAATCCAGTGTAACAAGCTTTCTATGTGCTCTCTTTACAACTCTAAGGATCTTGAACTGAACCATTTCATGGTCACTGCAGGGAAGGCTGTCCTTGAGCTTCGCATTACCCACAGGGCCCTCTTTTTTGGTGTGAACAAACTTCAGCATAACACTTCTCCTCGTTGGTTCCTTTATCTCTTGGAGAAGGAAGTTGTCACCAATGTCATGCAGTGTTGTCTCTCCAATAGATTTCAGGGTAGCTGAAGCCCCCCAAGAGGACCAGTGCTTGTGGATGTGAGGCTGCTTCTACCTGTCTGTAGAGGACCTCATCGGCTCAACTCAAGAAAATCTTGTCAGGCAATAATTATTTATATATTAAAAAAATATGCCAGATTTTTGACATTGTGAGAGATGAAATAAAGTATGAGAGCACAAGGACAAATTATTGCTGGTTAGAAGCTAAATGTTGGAATTCTATAGTCAGTTCCATCCAACCATTTTTCTGGAGACTCCTTTCTCTATGGCTGTCATGTCTGCTTCATAGCACCTGTTTTATGTTTGCTCTTTCTGCTCTGTTGGTTGACCAATTTAAAAGATAGATGAAGAATTAAAGAAGCAAGAGCAGCTGAGCCACCGACTTCATCAGATTGCTCAGGGACCATCTTCAGATTTTGATAAGACTGCCACAGCTTGTGATTGCATCTCATAACTGTTTCTTAGTTACCACTCACAATCAAAGTCAGAATTCAGGGACTGTGGAAAAGACAGATAATGACCTTGGCAAGTGTCTAGGAACAGAACTGAGAAATTATTTACAGCACTTGCCTTCAAGGGATAATTTGGCAACAGAACTACAAAGCAGGTTTCTGTGGGCAATGCTGAAATTAGTAATAGACTTTTAAATATTAAAACCCTCTAAAAATAACTGCAGATGGAATAAGGGAGAAAAACCTCTGGGACCTATTTTCCACCTCAGCTGGCAACATACAATTCTTGGTTTAATAACAAAAGACATCTTATTAAATTACATTAATGTGAGTCTGTTGCTTAGTGCAGGTGTCAGGCTGGTAGTGTTGCTAATATCTACTGTAGACACACATGGTGCTATGAAAAGCTGGCCAATATTTCAGTACAAGTGACATGCATGTATTATCTCCCAATGTTCTGAGAGTATCTAATTAAATTTAATGTTTGTAAAAAATGCCTTCATAGATTTTATAATATTCATGTATAGATATGCAGATATAGATACTCAAAGGTCATTCCTTCAAATCTGTATTCAGGAAGGAAGAGCAGCAAATAATTGTGATGACACTTTGGGTCCTCAGATTGCAGGGACTGGTGTGTGTGCAACGAATATGTCACTTTTTCATAATTCAGATCATGCTTGTTCAGTTTATAACAAATTGATTTTTCATGTGTTAAGAAAGTATTTTTTAGTGTTGCAATGTGTAAAAATATTCATCACCAACATCACTTACTGAATGTCCAGCACAAAGATCTCCTATGTTCCATTTCATAGTTTGTCAATAAACTATATGAAAAAGCTTAATATCCAAATATGCCATGTTGACTCTAATGTTTTTTAAATTTGTTGACATTCCCAAAAAGAAAAAAAAAAAGACACTGGCAACCTAGTGTTTCAGTACAATTATACTGAGTTTAGAAATACCTGTGGCATATCAGGTGATAGAAAAATTACATCACAAAGCCCTGAATCTGAAACTAATATACAAATAAAAGGTACCATAATGCATACAAACTGTAAAAAAAATTTATTCTACTCATATTCGAACTTTGTTGCAGACTGCGAAGATCCTAGAGGATCATCAATTTCCCATAAGAAAATGCTCTTCTAAACATGGCTATAAAAGTAATCCACTTCTGTTGGGGTCCATACTGTCCCTCCTCACCTTGATCTGAAAAGCTTTACAATATGTGGCTGGGACACTTTGGCTTAAATGAGGCAAAAATTCTCTGAAACAAAGTTATGTACTTTTTTCATCAATCTTTATACTTTAACCTACTCTCAGTTCAGGAAAAGGTGGTAAAAAGTTATAATGAGTAAGCTACATCTCAAAGAGATGTAAGTGAAAGTGCTTGTACCTTAGATTTTCATTTGCTCATCATCAGGAAGAACTTTCGATTTTAAACGGAATAGTGTTTTGGTTTAACTCCAGCAATCAACCAAGTGCAACTCAGCTACTCACTCACTGACCCACAAGAAGGACTGGGGAGAGAATTGGAAGGGTAAAAGGTAGAAAACCTGTGGGTTGAAATAAAGATCATTTAATAGGAAAGCAAAGCTTCTCGCACAAGCAAAATAAACCTAGGAATTAATTCACTGCTTCCCATGGGCGGGAAGCTGTTCAGCCATTTCCAGGAGAGCAGGACCCCATCACTCATAATGGTTGTTTGGGAAGACAAACACCTTCAGTCCAAACATCTCTCTGTTTCTCCTCCTTCTGACAGCTTTATATACTGAGCATGATGCCATATGGTATGGAATATCCCCTTGGTCAACTGGAGTCACCTGTCCCAGCTGTGTCTCCACCCAACTTTCCATGCACCTGAAACTTCCTCACCAATGTGAAGATATAAAATGCAGAAAAAGCCTTGGCTCCATTGTAATCTCTTCTCAGCAATACCAAAAACATCTGTGTATTATCAACCCTGTGTTCAGTATAAATCCAAAACAAAACCCCATACTACCCACCATGAATAGAAATGATTCTACCTCAGCCCAAACCAGCACAGACAAGTCATTCAATTAGCACTCAATTTCTGAGCTGATCAAAGTATATGTTTATTAAAGGAGTTCCTTTTTTTTTGTCCCTGTACATCTTCCTTATTGACTAGTTGTGAACCGTAATTATTTTCTCTTTATCTGTAGTTGCTTGAAGTATTTCTAATATATACAATACAGACTAAGATACTTATCATACTGGGTCACCTCATACGTGCTAGGACTATCTCTCTGTAATCCACTATCTCATCATCCATCCAGTCTACAAAATACAAGCGGACTTTGTGAAGAATAATTGTAGGTAATGGGTGCTGACGTATATGCAGAAAGGAATGGTTGTACTATTGCATAGGCTTACTTATTCCCTTTGTTTTCATGTGTCATTAACACTTCACACTCATCTTTTCTCCTCTTTCTCCCAAAAGTTTCTATGGCTAGTGTTGCTGAGTTTAATTCCAGTATTTCTTGAAAGTAGTTATTCCTGCTCTTCTCTGTGTAACTTCTGACTAGGACCCTGCAGGGTACTCAGTTGGTGGGGTGAACATCAAAGAGTGCTGTAGTGCCAGTCCATGGCCTTCATAAACACAATTTTTACTATGCATCATTGAAAATCAGACCTGTGTTCCCTGAAAATGAAAATACTGTCCTTAAATAAGGCATTTCTTCAACAGCCAAATCTGTTCCTTATTTCTTTCTGGATTTTCTAGTATTTAGGTTAAGTCTGTTCAAATATTGATCTTTTTTTTCAGCCTGAAGAGGAAAATTGTGAACTACTGTACACTAACAGAGCTGTACTGATTTCAGGAATATTTCCACAATTAATATTGGATATTTGTAAGGACAAAACCATGACATTCTACTGTATTTAGAATGTACAGATTCTCACCTTCATAAAAAAAGGAAAGAAAACAAAAAACTTGTAAAATTGGATGCTAGGGAAACTCAAAGCTGAATTTAATCATAAGGACTGTCTATCCTGCACAACCTTCATTCAACTTTGCCTTATCAAACTCTGCTAATAATTTCATGCTTATAGGTGGGATTATGAATATAGTCATTCATCTGTGAATATCAGGGATTCAGGTGAATTAAAAGCTCTTCCACAAACATTCATACAACAAAACAGCTGTACAAATGTCCATGATGAAATTCAGATTGAAAAGGTTACAAGGGTAGAGCTTAATTTCACAGCTCATTGAAGTCTTTTAAGAGCCTTTAAAGTGAATCCAATGGGTTTGTTCATAGAATGAAGTATTATATAAGAGTACTTAAATATGTCCCAAAGGCTGTAGAACTTTACTCACACTAGAATGATAAGTAGATAGACGTGACTTAGATTTGTAGAACAGCTACATGAGGTTATGGGTATGAACAGGTTACCCTGGAATAATTAATTATAATGTATTAGTTATTTCACAGTAATAGCGTTTTTGTCCATCCCCACCCTGAAGTAAACAAAATGCTGTACGGTATGCTTTATGCCGTATGTGAAATGAGGTTAAACTTGTTCTGGAATAGACAGAAGACAAATACACTACTGAGAAGTACCTATGTCAGCTGTCCCAAATAATAGGTCCTTGAATCCTGAGGCCTTGTTTTGAGACTCGGGTTCTAGAACTTTAGAGTTCAGTAATGTCATATACCTAGATAACATTTAGAATTACTGAGATTGAGGATGAAGAAGGTATCTGAAATAATTATGCAACTGAGATTCAAGATCTTATAAAACACTGGAGAATTTTAAAATCAAGCTGGCATTTGGCTAACAAAGAAGATAGAACAAAGGCAGCATGCACATTCATTTAACTATAAATTGATGCTGTGTTATATATCAAGAGGAGCAGAGTTCACCATGTGTTATTATCACCTTAACATATATGCTCAAAGTTCAGCTGTGGCTGCTGCAGGAGTCAGGGTTTTTTTTTCAGAAAGCAGAAATTAGAAAATTGTTCTATATTTTAGCAGCCTGTAATATAGGACTTTCAAAATCAGTAAGTAGTATGTTATTTGCATGGGTTTCAATGTTAATTTCCATTTTTATTATACTTGTCCTGCTTCTGTTCCAGAAATCTACTGAATAGGTACCTATGAGCCATCATGACATTTTAAATATAGATAAGAATATATACAATGGTATAAGAAAAAAGAAAAAGAAAAAATCTTAATAACAAAGTAAATTTACCTTACATTGCAGAAATTACTGTTTTGTATTATGGATTCCTGGAATAAGAATATGGTTGGTAAATTATTCCTTTGTTTCAGTACCATTTTATAACCTCTTTATTTTTCAGATTCAGACTTCAGACAAGGTATTTTGCACCAAAAAAACCTCACATAGGAAGTATATGTATACACAGTTACATGTGCATGTACACTATACATGCTGAAGAGGTTTGATATTTGAATTTATTTTCCTATATACCATTTATCAATAATGTTATATGGTAATCATATTACATTGGTTGTAAACATTTTCTTTGAACAATAAAAAGCCATTTTGAGATTAATTATGTGTTAATACTAGTGGAAGCTACTCATATGTTATTTGCAAGATTCACTCCTCTAACAGTCCTGATTTCTGGTATTAATAGTTTACTGTTTCAGTAAGGATATTGGAATTTAGCAGAAAACAAACCCCCTTCATTTGCTTCCCAAGGGTTGTATAAATTAATATGTTAATGGGGCTTAATGAGGATTCTTTTCACAATCAATAGTTGACAAGAGATACAATAAACACTTTGCTCTTCCTTCACATACTGAGGCAGCAGTAAAGGTTCTCTGATCTTCATCAGCAGATCTTCGCACACATCTTCAATGAAATAGATTTATAATATGGTTTGTTTTCCATGGTTAACAGAGTGTGACTGTTGGCTGGTACAGAGGTGTGATGTTCTTCTGTACTTCACTGAAAGAACATCTGGTGGCAAGACAACCTCTTCACTCCAGATATTCAATTGTTAGACCTTGCTTGAGCCAGGTGCAAGATAAGCAGTAGGACCAGCTCCTATTTTCTCAACCAACCTCAGCAATTCTTCACCTTCTTAAAACAACACTGTACAATTCTGACCACTTACCACGCTATTGCAGACAGATGTTTACAGAGTCTCTGTTAACTTGCAAACAGAATACTACTTGCGAGTAAATTCCTTCAGGGTCAATTTTTTCTGTGAGTCAATGGAATAATTGATGAAAATGTGACCTATTACATTATGTTCTGTGATTTTGCTAAAGAAAATAGATTGATTAATTTTTTAGTGCACCAATAGACGACAATTATAAAATCAGATTGCACATTTGGTATAATTTTGGTGAACCGGGTTATCCTGTTAAGTGCAGCTATATGTGAGCAAAAAGATACTTTTGATTCATTATATTTTTAAGTGTAATTTTATCAAACCTGAGGAAACTTCAAATGAATCTTGATATTAAAACCTGAGTATTAGAGAAGACAGTAAGATAATCCAGTGACCAATTTGATCCCATTCCTATCAGTATGGTTGCAATATTCCACTAAGACCAAGTATCTCTGTAATCATAATATAATGGGGTAATGACAGTCCTTTTAGAAATATGGAAGGAAAAAAAAGAACAGATAGAAATGGGAAACACCACTCCCCATCCCCAACACTTCACAACTGCCATCACTGTTGGTTGCAAATTATTAGGAAAAAGAAATTAAGTCTATGAAAATTAAAGCATTTGAGTAAGAATATCCTAAAAGAATGTATTACAAAGATATTATCTCCCATGACAGAGGCAAATATGCTAACCTATGCATGCTCATGGGACAGATAGATTCTGTATGAATGCAAATGCCAATAAACATATGAGAATAAAAAAACAGATGGAGAAACTTGGACAAAATTTAAGTACTATGTCAAATTGCTGTGAAACTGACATGCTACTGAGGAAGCATTAAAAAACAGAACTTTCTTCTCAAGCATATTCCCTGGATATAGTGATAGAAATGTATTAGAAGCAATGTGTACTGTCATGTTTGCATCAAAAGAAAATCTGATCAAAATAACTTAATTAAAACAAAATGTTTTATGTACATTTCCTCTGTGAATTTGTGTTGTTATACTCAAAATCTCTTTTATAAACAGAAAATAAATGTGCCTTATGTACACATGTATATGCATATATATGTATACGGCATATTTGTGCATATATAAATATATGTATATATACGAAACCAAATGTTTATTTTTAGAAAAACAAATATCTTAAAAGTCTAGTTCAAGAATCATTACTAGTATAGACCTATTTTTTACAGAAAATATAAGAAATAATAATAACATATAATCCTTTTATACAGAAAAAAAACCCCAGTAATACTACTAGTATAATTAAAAATGAAACATACCCAGTTCTTAGTTTCTATGCCTTTTCCTACTTTTATGCTCATCTTTGCCATGCAGCTCTGGCTCTTCGCATTTTATTCTGGTGGTGGAGGGGGGATGTGCAGCGTGTTACAGCGATTTGTTGGTATCTGGAGTTCTTCACCGGGAATAATACAATGTTCATGTCAAGGGTTTCTTCTTCCTCATTATAGGAGACAATTTCAGAGTCTTTTTACAGGTTTTGATGGTTTTTTTTGACACATGTTGACATGCGATGTATTCTCCATTCATCTGCTTTTTTTGTTACATCCAAACATACTATATCAGCTGCCATTTATGTGTTATATACTATCCCTTCATTTCTTTTGCTACCCAAAACTGAGTTTTACCTGCCTCCAGATCTTCATTTCTTTAAATGATGATTACTGATTCTCACAGTTTGTGATCTTTAGATCCAAGCCTGCTCCTTATCCTAATCTTCCCATGCCAGTACTGCTCAATGCTTCATGCTGTCTCTGATTTTTTGAAGACCCCTCTGTCATACTTACCAGATATGCTATTGTCTGCATCTCATCAGTCATAAATGAGTAGAGTAAAAAGTGTCTTTACATAGAATAACTGCTTATTAGTAGTATTCATGTAAACTATGGTTGTATGACATAAAGATGAACTGATGCACAGGAAGCTCCATCTGAACATGAGGAAGAACTTTACGGTGTGGCTGACTGAGCACTAGAACAGGCTGCCCAGAGAGGTAATGGAGCCTCCCTCAGTGGAGATATCCACAAACTGTCTGTATGCAAGCCTGTACAATGTGCTCCAGGGTGACCCTGGTTGACTGATTTTCCCCCAGACTCAGTTTATACATGGGTAGATCCACAGACAGTAATACCACACACGTCTCATTTTTATCTGTTGAGACACAAAACAATTCTGTACTGGAAAATAAAGCTGTTTGTTCAATGAGGGTATCTTTGTTCACTTGAATGTAGGAAAAGGGAAACCACTCGCTGTTGAAATCATATTTATACAGTAAGATACTAATTTATAATTTTTAACATATTCCAAAGGAATAGAAGGTTCTTAAAGCTTAAATATCAACAATGATATGAAGAGACTGTAATAAAATGTAAATAAGTTTTTATAAACAACACTAAATACTTGCCATTAAATACTTTCATTGCATTTACACAGTTATCTTTCTCCTTTCAAATTATTTATTATATTTGACAACTTGTGCAGTTATTCATGAGATTTCTTTGATGACTGGAACAACTGAGGAGTTCTTATGTGAACAGTCTGTAATAGGATGGCACTAAGTGTTCCATCTCTAGGGCTGGCTATGAATCATATATGCATCTTCTAGAATATGCTAGAAACTGTCTGCAAAACAACATAAACCAAGAGAGGTAATAGCAATACATAAAGAAGAACATACAAGAACTTGAAAGACATAATCAATAGTCAGCTCAGAGTGTGTTGTTGTAAACCTACCACTAAATACTTAATATAGCTACAGTTTGGCTCTATGACATGACTGAGCATGCAGAGCCTGTAATCTAAAATTAATTTGTAAATTGATAAACCATCCTTGGGTTATTAACACAGTACTGAAAGATAGATATGAAGAGAGAAGATGAGAGGGAGAATAACTGTCAGAAGACAAAGACTATTATGGACTAAAGAAATAACAGTGGAAGAGAAGAGATTTAGACACAATAACATCTATGGGATAGTGCTAAAACATGCTAGGGCTTGAGGAAGGAATTAGAAAAATCTTTACATTTACAAATACCCGTGAGTTTTTGGATTATCTCTGTATTGTCTTATTGTCAGACAAAAAAAAATATCACAAAAGCATTCAATTTTTGACAAATAAAGGATTGAGGTACTCTGTGTTCCTTCCCCTAACACCTGCTTTCTTTTTCAGCAAGAAAGACAGAGATATTTATAAATATGCATTGCACAAAAGCATTTACTTATTCTTTGGAAATAAGAGTCTATAGGGTAACCCTCCTCATACATACAAAGCAATACATGCATATAAATAGGTAGATAGATAGACACATGAGTGAGTAGAAATAGACAAGAATTTAAAATAATCGTTACACAAATTATCAAACATTGATGCATGGCAAATATACAGAACTTTATTAACTAGAGGTATCTATGTCTACACACAAATACAATACACATGTAAAAAGCCAGAGAGATGCAATATACACTCTTATTATAGTCATATCTGGAATCTCAGAGCACTCTAGAATTACCTGGCACATCTTGGAATGTTGCTGTTAAAAGGGATTTTCCCAACTAATTTCTAAGGTTGGTGAAAGCCTGAGTTAACAACAACATAGGCTTATTATGACATATAAAGGACAAAAATAGATTACCCTCAAAAGTATCAGTTTGCTGTCAAAAAGAGTATAATTTTTAGGGTGGAGGTGGGTATCGGGGGTGATAGTTATAACACCCCCTAAAGTTGAGGACCCTGGGGGTCCATCCTGCATAAAATTCACTTACACAGTGAAAGACAGGA
>JAWWES010000001.1:93539722-93549950 GCA_035583135.1 Lophotriccus pileatus
AGGGGGAGGAGTTTTTGGGTCTCCCCTGTGGTTTAGTCTCAACAAAACACTTGTGTCCCACTCAAACGGAGACATATACTGATGTACAAAGCATAATATAAGCATAATATATAACATATATTTCTGCATAATACAGAAAAAGCTAAATGATTTTGCCTAAGTTGAAAAATAATGCTATTTTTTTAATTGTCATTCATATGGCAAAAATAAACAAGAAAATTGTAAATAACTTACAATTCCATGGTAATTGAAATCTCTTGTTATGAAAAAAAAAAAAAAAAGTAAATGTCTAATTATGCCTAATTTACTAAATCATATAAATTTTGTTAAAAATATCAGTGGATATCATAAAAATACAGTAGTCACAGTACTTTTATGCTACTCACTTGCTTGAAATTCAAGCCTTGAAAGAAAATAATGTCTTTTTCTTGTCTGGCTTTTACACCATTAGAGTAAGTCTAGTCACTTCTGCTTGTCATCTCACAATATTTGACAACTTTCAGTATTGAAATGCACGTGCTCCAAAAGGACTTGCAACTCTCCTTAATTTTACCTCTTCTTCACCAACTGTGTTCACCTCATTAACCCTAAATCACTTTACATTATGCATATATCTATCAGACTTTCAGAAATGTCACATAAATTGTCATCCTCACACCCCAAATCTGATTGCTAATTCTCATTATAGAGTTTCTGAAGCTAAACCCAAACCAGACAGCCCCCCACTCCCTTGCCGTGAACATCACATAGACTGAACACGGAAGACAAAGTTCTAAATGTTTCCTGACACTTTTATCTCTCCTCTCCCCTACATCCATTTTAGAGGATTAAGTGCCTTATATAGGAACATGACAATAAGACTGAGGAAAAATAACATCTGATATCTCAGAGCAGCATCAAGATGACAAATTCTAGTCATTCATATTATAATGTGGTGAGGCCAGCGAGGTGAGTGCTTACAGTTCCTGCTTCTGGAACTGGAGCTTGTAGTAGCAAGACTCTTAATAAGGCCAGTTTGGCAGAAAAAAAATAACCATCTTTGAAAGGAAAATTAATAATTCCTTTTAAAATAATTTGCATAATAACCAAGTGCCATCTTTTGTTACTGAAATTCCTACCAGTGTGAGCCGAAATTTTTGGAACTTTTAAAAAGCTTCATTTTAAAATTGTATACATCTTTATTTAAACAGATAGTAAATTTTTAAATTGTTTTTATAGAAAATTACTTGTATTACCCTTATTGTGAATCTGAAGTCAAATAATTAGTAGTTTTGTGCCTTGTACTTTGAATGGGAAGCTATCTGTAATCTCCCAATTCTTTGGATGTCATAGCCTGACTACCTGTAATTCTAAAACTAAGCTCCTTTGGTATTCTCTTTGTTGAATAATTAAGTATTTTGGCTGAATATAGCTGATTTTGTTATTCAGCTTTGTCTATTTGCATCTCTATAAACTAACTCCTTAAAGTTTTGGCAGATACCCAAAGCATTATGTACTTCTTGGAAATCTATTAGCACTTGCATTCTATAACATATTATGTCTCCCACTCAGTGTCAGACTGAAAAAGTTCTTTGATATTATAAAGAGAGATACAAAATGAAAAGGTCAAAATTTCTGACTTATCTATGTACCTGTTATAATGAATTCTGATCAATTAATTCAAGTTAGATTCTTTTTATGTAGCCAGTGAGATCTGAAGTGATGCAACTAAAAGTATTCTGTTCATTCTGTCCTGTATTTTTTTTCAATTAAATTATGCTAAGAATTATAATTCAGACCAGTCCTCAGGCAGTTACCTTAGTTTAATATTACAAAATTTCAAATGTTCACAAGGTAGTTTTCTATTAAGACTTAAATAAATGGTGCAGCAAGGAACTACTTTCTTCCCAATTAGATCCAAATTACAAATAACATATCAGGGTCATTAAAAAGTGTTTGAGCTTATGGAATTTAATAAATAGGGTATCTCAATTTACCAGAGGAGCAGCCCAAAGCCCTGGGTCATTGCATCAATGCAGTTATTATCTTAGCTAATGAGAGGTTCTTTCTCAGGAATTTTGTGTAGCAGATGAAACCAATTGTTGGGAATATATTTTTAAAGGGATACAGTAATTTTCTGAGATATGGAAGTCATCTTTCTTGAATGAAAGTTGAAAAATTGTGTGATACATTATTTCATATGTATACATTTTATCATATTCATTATAAAACATTTAATATATATTATATAACAGTATGTGTTTTTCAGAGAAATGCCAGGGAGAGATTTATACTAGCTTCTCTGGCACTGTTAAAATATACATGTTTTGCATACTTAAATACAGAATATGTGTTCCTTTTTAATCCAAGGCTATATTCCCTTGTCAAGACTATATTATTCTACTGAAACTACAGCATGTATAGCTAAGAAACATCTTTTGCTTCAATCTTATGACACATGGGAAGCCAAGGATTTCATGGTGAAATTGTTTCAGGATTCCTAGTCAAGTTGGCTTGAGTTACCTTCAGCAATCATGCAGCTACTCCAGCATTTGTTGATGATGACCCTTATACTGGTCATAAATGCACACACACACACACAAAAAAGACAGAAAATAGGAGAAAAATATAGCTACCATTTTCCTAGTACAGCTCAAGACTACTCAAATGTGTTTCAAGACTAGAAGATTTCTCAGAGCTCCTAGTCCAGAACTGTCTTCTGCAGCTAGATGTCTATGTCTACACTTGTTCTCTTGCCACTGCAGGATGAGGAAAGGCTTCTTCTTATATAGTAATTAAAGCACTGGCTTGAGAGATGAAGACAACTGTAAGAACTTGTGTACATTTCTTATTCTTAGGAGGGGGAAGAAAAAAAAAAGAAAGACGAAAAACCCCAACAAAAAACAGAGAAAAAAGCCCCCATACTCAAATGAGTACATTGCAATCTTTGTACTGCATAAGTTTAACATTCTTTACATATCCCATATATGTTTTAACATTTCTGTAAATAATGAAAATGACAACACTCAAAAATATAAACACCAGAAGACTTAAAGTGGTGTCTAATACTGAGAGCAGTTGTGTTGAAGAAGGAATCCTGAATCCCGTTTCTTTCTCCAAGATGTTTGTCTTTTGTTTTGTTTTGTTTGTCTTTTAATGTACTAATTTAGGTAAAAGGCTCTAAGCAGTATAGATATTAAGTTCACCTGATTTGAAGAAGTGAGGAAATTCCTCATCTAGAGAACCATGATGAGGCTTGTGTTTGCTTTCTTTCCTTACCTATTCTTCATTCACAAGAATATCTTTTTACCAAGAGAAACAGGTTTCAACATGAGGGATAGAGTGTCCCTCTATTTAGTATAGAGAGAAGGAAGTAAAACATTCCTTCAGAGGAGGGAGAGGGATCATTTTAAAAGTCATTGAGCAGACCACAGGACTGCAGACTAGTGCTTGACAAATGTTCTTACTGTGTTACACTCTCAATTTACTGTATATATATGTTGATAATAAGTTCACTATTTGCTACTCCTTTTCTCTCTTATTTCCAAGAAATTGGGAGGTATATCCGTATTTTGATGAGAAATGCAAGACTGGATATTCTGTGAAAATACCAGATGAGGAAATATAGCTGTAAACATGACTATTTTCTAGACCCTTTCTGTGCTTATGAACATCTGATAAGTTCTCAGCTCTGCAAAGTCTGAGACAGTCTTGTATATTTCCAAGGACTGAAAGCAAGAAACTTTAAGAGACATAATTAAGTTCAGGAGCCTCGTGAAAGAGATGACAGCTGGTCATATTTGGAGGAGCAGTTTCAATTTTTTTTCCTATTTTTTTTCTAAATCCTACTCATTTTTTATCTAGAACACTACCCTCTCTCTGTCTAAAGCAATGGTTTTGTAGTCCTTTGCAATGCTGTAAAGATGAACAGATTAAATACAGAAGTATCACAGGGACCTAGAAAAAATCAATGACCTATGGCCGACAGACACTATTTTGGTTCTTGAACAGCCAAATAATACCTGTAGAGGCTGCTGGTTTACGTGGATCCGCTTGCAGTAAGTCCAAGAATATACTCTGCACAGTACTGTGGCCTTTATATTTATTCTGAGCAAAGCTGTAACACCTGCTGCCTACCCTTGGTGCCCACTGCAACTCTGATCACAGAATGAAAGCAGATGGTCAGTGTGTGCAGAGGGTATTCTGGATAGTTTAGAGCAACTGAACAGGAGCTGTGCTTGTGTACTGGTGGCTTGTCTGGGCTTTCTGAGCAGCAGGCAGACAGCTGGAGTCCCTGTCCCAACAGAAGTAGGCAGAATCCCAAAATCCTAGATAAATGATCCAATTCCCATATCATCTGCAAAGACAAAAAAATCAAACTGAATCTGAAACACAAAGACAGTGGTAGGACTAAAATGTAAGTCTTTCTGGCTCCCTGGTAAAATCATCTATTTAAAATAATATCACAGATTTTTCTAGTGCCTATTGGGTAAATCAAATCCTTTAAAAGATTAAAGATTAAATTTCACTATGCGGGGAACTAAAGATCTATTGACTCCTGAATAGTTTCAATGAAGGATAAAACAGAACAAAACAAATGAAGGAATAATGGTATGTGTAAAAATGGGGGTTCAGGAATGCTGAGGAATGGGTGAGAGAAAGTGGAGTTGAGGAAGTCAGTCACTGAACATCACTGATATTTTTATACCTTTTTAGAAAGATAAATTTGGTCTCTGTGAAAAGAATTGAGGCTTTGAAAACACACACACAAAAAGGCAAACATTTTCTGGAATAAAACTAGCAGTTTACTTGTCTGTGTTTATGCACCTTTTCTAATGGTATTCCTGTGGATATTATATTGATTGAGTTGATTGCAAAAGATGTTTTCTCAAAGGCAAATGTTAATGGGATTGAGTCTTAACTCATTGCAGCATTGAAGAATCTTGGGTCCATGAAAAATCATTTATGAAGCTATAAAGCAGAATCAACTATCTACATATTCAGGCAAAACCAAAGAACACAGTTTTGCTTCAGATAAGCCAACACTCACAGACTCTATGATATAATCCAAAGACAAATTATTATTGGTGGAGTTTGCTTGGAGCATAAATGTCAACACAGAATGTATGTAGTAAACGTTGAGAACTATCCATGCACAAACTGTTGACATAGAAGATTAAGTCTTTGATTAAACTCCTACCTAGTGTTTGTTTAGATCAAAATGCAGCACAGATCCAACAATCTTTTCCTTCCTGCCAGGAAGAAACATAGTAGCAATTGCAGGTTTAAATGCTGCAGAAAAAACTTAAGGTTCTTAGGGAAAAAAATCACATTTGGAAAAAGGGACAGGCAACTCGGGAAGTATTTAAGGATGTTGTTAAGTCATGCAGAAAGAGAATTAGAAAGCTGAAAGCCCAGTTGGTACTTAATCTGGTCAATTCTGTAAACGATAATAAAAAGTGTTTTTATAAATGCATTAATAACAAAAGAGGACCCAAGGAAAACCTCCACTGTTTATTGAACACAGCAGGGAACATAGTTACCAAAGATGAGGAAAAGGCTGAGGTACGTAACTTCTTTGCCTCAGTCTTCAATAGTGAAACCAGTTATCCTCAGGACAACTGGCCCCCTGAGCTGGTAGACAAGGAGCAAAATGGACCCTCCAGGACAAAGTAGTTAGCAATCTGATGAGCCACTTAAGATATTCACAAGTCTATGGGACCAGATGGGATTCATCCTAGGGTGACGAGGGAGCTGGCAGAAGAGTTTGCTAAGCTGCTCTCCATCATTTATCATCAGTCCCGGTTCACCATGGAGGTCTCAGATGACTGGAGGTTGACCACTGTGATGCCCCAATTGTGATCCAAAATAAGGGCCAAAAGGAGGATTCGAGGAATTACAGGCCTGTCAGCTGACCTTGGTGCCCAATGAGGTTAATGGAGCAGATGATCTTGAGTATGATCACACAGAGCATACAGAACAGCCAAGGGATCAGACTCAGAAAGCATGGGTTTAGGAAGGGCAAGTCCTGCCTGACCAACTTGATCTCCTTACATGACCAGGTGACCCGTTAGTAGATGAGGGGAGGGCAGTGAATGTAGCCTACTGCGACTTCAGCAAGGTTGTTGACACTGTCTCCCATGGCATACTCCTGGAAAAGCTGGCAGCCCAGGCAGCCCATGGCTTAGACAGTTGCATTCTTCACTAGGTTAAGAACTGGTTGAATGGTTGGGCCCAGAGAGGAATGGTGAATGGTGCTTTATCCAGTTGGCATCCAGTCACTAGTGGTGTCCCCTAGGAATAAGTATTGGTTCCAGTCCTGTTCAATATCTATATTGATGATCTGGATGAGGGGATTGAGTCTACCCTTAGTAAATTCATGGATGACGCCAAGCTGAGAGTGAGACTGTTAATCTCAGAGAGGGTAGGAAGGCTCTCCAGAGGGATCAGGACAGGCTGGGTAGATATGCCAAGACCAACAGTGTGAGGTCCAACAAAACGAAGTGCTGGATCTTACAGTTTGGCCACAATAACCCCAAGCAGCACTACAGGCTCAGGGCAGAGTGGCTACTGCAAAAGGACCCTGGGGCGCTGGCTGACAAGCATCTGGACATGACTCAGCATGACTCAGCAATGGCACAAAGCTGACTGTAACTTAATGACAGCTATGGAGCTGCCTCAGGCTTTGGTATATAAGGCTTTAGCTAACCTTGCTGATCTGTGCAATTTCCCCTTTTCTTCTGAATGAAGTTGGCAGATTATCTCATAGGCAGACAGAAATGATCACTCATAAATTTTGTGCTGCATCATTATCTGTAGAAGTACTGCTGTATTATCTTTAAGGGGACATTTATGACTATTGCCTGTGCCTTTTCTTGTACTCCTAAAGGCTATTTTGTTTTCTTTTATTATTAATTTGTATGGAATCTATCACAGACTGTACTGATCCCAAGCTACAACAGACATGTTCTCTACTTCACTGCAATTTGGACTTTTGTATGAAAACATGTGTTTCAATGTCTTTCATTTTTTTCATTTTCCAATAATTAAAACTTTATTTTCATTGTTTCATGTGAATGACATAAAGTTTTCAGACTAATGAAATTACCTAACTAGATCTTTAGCTAATAAATATATTTAAACAAAAATATTAAATGCTTAAAATAAACCTTCCATTTTACAGGCAAGAATCTGGTGCATAGACAACAGTTTATAATCTGCCTGAGCAGAAGGTAAAGGTAGTCAGGGAATAGAACTAGTATTATGAAGCTGAGTTATTAAATAATTGTCCAAATTGCAAATGAATAATCCAACATGGATACTTTTAGAAACACTTTTAAATTGTATATTAAATGAAGGCATTTTAATGAGAAACTGCAATAAAAATGAGAACTCCACAGGAACCACAAGTATGTCTTTTATTATCAGTGTGATAAAGAATATTAATCAAATTCTTGATGATAAGACACTTAAAGTTCTACTTACTTTTAATAAATTAATTCTAAACATTTAATTTTAACTGAAGTGGAAACAGATGCTTTCATTTAAGAATTAAATGTATTGAATTGATGTATCAAAAATAGAGTAAATTACTACATTCTGCTTTAGTGACTCAAGTTGTTTTATTAGATAATACATTATTTATTTCAGCAACTTTTAAAATATAGCTAATTAGTGACCTTAACAAAGGTATCATTTAAAAGAATACCTACTCTGAACTAGAAATCAGAGTGAAGAGATGTTTCTGTCCCTATGGATCTTTTATGATTTTTTTATGTCAGTTTTGTTTTTCCTCTCAGAAGATAAAACCTATGGATTCATTGTCTGTAAGTGAGAGAACATAGAGAAAAACACCACAGATTTGCGATAAGGTTTTCAACTATCACCTCACTATTACTCTCACATGAACACTATATCTGTTACTCTGAAATGGGCATAAATTCATTGGACCCCAAAATTCTTTCGCTAAGAAACCTTAAAAGTTTGCAACCTAAAAAATTTGAAAGAATAATGTCTGGTAGTTGTAACACTGAGGTAAAAGTATATGTCTGCAGGTAAAATATTTGTTGTGACACAAAGTGTGGGCCTACTAAATGGATTCTGTAGCCAAAAACTTATTACTTTATTAGTATGTCAATAAATGTAAGTATTTTTCTTATGTTTTTACTACAGCAATTTCAGCTTTTCAGTTAGAAAGTAGTGAGGTAGCAGCAAGCCTCAAAAGTGTCATTAGTTGAAACCATGTTAATTCTCACCAACCTCTGTAGACTTTGACTCAGACTAGGATACATTTTTATAATAATAGTTTTATTTACACTGAAAAGAGCTTCTTTCTGTATTTTATCTTGTTAAAATCATTTGGACAACAAAGAAATGTGTGTTTACTCAAGATATAAAGCCTAAGGATTTAGCTCAACGTTGATATTTTGTTAGGATACTATCCATGAATAGTACATTTGCATGAAATCCCTACCCATATTTTCTGAACTGTTTATGATATTTTACACCAAGAAATGTTTCATTATTAAATATTCGACACTGAAGATGTTTTATGAATTCAGTCTTATTAAAAGTCATAGAAGGCTAAGAAAGATTGCAATAGTTATACCTTAAATATTGTAGTGACTTGTTCCTGGCTTCGAAAATTTGTTCTTGTCCCTGTCCAAATGATCAGACATCAGTGAGGCCCAGAATGATTCCTAAGAAGAGCTGTACCTCTGAATAAATTTGTTGACAATAAAAAGTACTAATTGTTGACAACGCAAATAAAAATATTGTTGACAATTATAACCACTATTAAATGTACATGTATGTCTCTATCAGATTCTCTTCAGGATATAGATATATGGTCAGGGTTTTTGTAAAGAACATAATTTAACAAAATTTAAATTAAAAAGAATTAAAAAGAAGCATGTCTCCTTATGCTTAAAAAAAAAGTAAAAATGTATTGATTCAGTGCTGAATAGACTATGCCTCTTTCTCAGGGGTTAGCACCCATTCAGGATATATTTAGTAAGTCCAATATGTGAAACTAGTGATTTTATATCTCAGAGGTTATGACAAAACTATGGAGCAAATAAGTTCTGTGGAGTTTCAAATCATGGACCTGTGTTTTAATACTAAAAAAAGGGCTAGTCTTCAGAAAAAATGTTCTTTCTCCAGCGGACATTTGTGACAACCAATGTTCACAGTCAGACTCAGGGAACAGAAAACACTCTTGTGTCTTGTGTCATATCTGAAGGAAGAAAAAAGAGAATTAGTTTAATGATGCACATCTAGGCAGGAGATTTGCTACCAGAATCATGTGGAATTAAATTAATATCCACTACCTTGACATGGTTAGGTTAAAACACAGTCACTGTAGAATTATAGTCAATTATCTAAATCACCCCACTGACATATAACTGAGTTCACTTAATTTTGCTGAATATACTCTGAGCTTAGTTTTCTTAAATCTGTCATCTGTGGTTTCTGTTCTTTCCTGAGTGGTACTAACATGCAAGAAGTGACCTCTGCTTGAAGACGAATTTAAAAATGCTTAGCACATTGTAAAATCTGTTTTCTGGTTCAAGTTTCTCTCTCCTGATGTTTTTTCACTCACATAATTTGAAAGTATTCTTCTCATGCAGGGTGAAGTATTTTTCTCTGCTATTCTTCTCTTCTTTTAGAATTTTGTTTATAGCTTTTTATTTTTTTCTACCTACTGACATCAGCACATAAAACAGAAGTAAAATCCCTGATAATTTCATCACTGAGATACTCCCACAAGAAGAGATATTTTTGTGGTTTTTTGTTTTTGTTTTTGTTTTTGTTTTTGTTTTTCTTGGTTTGTGTTGGTTTTGCTGTGTGGCTTTTTTTTTTTTGGTCTTGTGGTTTGTTTTTTTTTTTCAGTGTTACTCCTTTATACTATGCCCAGGAATGGGAACGTCATCTGTTGTCCAAGTGTTTTCTACCTCTTCACAGCTGTCCAGGAACACCACAAATTAAGACACCAATGTATACATCCCAGCTCAAAGTCAATGTTGGTTGCTGCATGAGAGATCAGATTGCTTCCTTATAACATGAAAACATGACTCTAAGATGTCATCTAAAAGGGCAAGTCTGCACACATAAGACTTTAATGCATTGAAATACAGAACATATTTATCCCATATGAATCTTTCTCCATACCATGTATGGGTTAACAGAGGCCTGTTAGGCCCTCAGAAGAAGAAGGGGTGGACCTGATGGGTTTTTGTGTGTTTACCTG
>JAWWES010000001.1:93549997-93573225 GCA_035583135.1 Lophotriccus pileatus
GAGTACAATAAAGAAGAAGCTGTCATGTTACCCTAAATCAAGCCTTCTGATCTTTTATTTCTCGACCGTCACGACAAAATAACGGTAACAATACCACATTCCTTGTTTCTTTTCCACTGTTTTCTTCCTCTTACATTTAATAGAAAACAATTAACTACATTGGGGAAAATAATAATCAACTAAGTAGAGGTTAGCAGCATAATAAAAGTGTGTGGAATTCTTGCCTATAGATATTTTGTCTTTCCTAGAGGAATGTAAGCTTCTACTTGAAATTGGAAGATTTAATATGGAAAGTTTTCTGAGTGTATTCGCAAGCCGTAAAATCACGCGTTTCCTAAAAACCTCTTTCTTCAGATTGGTGTGAAGACTGAAGAAGCTCTCTTCAGCAAACTTGCTTTGCTCGCTTAGTAATTTAGATCATTCCTCAATCATTTAGACCCAAGGAAGTTAGCTACTAGCTCAGTAACAGAAAGAGGTAGTCTGTTTCTCTTCTTGAAACTACTCTCAGAGTATTTTCAAGCATCGTGATTTATGTGCCATGTATCTTATGGCTCTTAGTTACCCCAAAATTTTGAAATGAGACAGGGATTCAGTACAGTGAGACATTTCCAAAAGCAACAAACAAAAAAATAGATAATCTATTGTAGAAATAAAGTTACTGATGTTAAAAATATAAACCCCCCCAGATCTATAGTCTTCCCAAATACTAAATTCAAACCTCATCACTGAGAAACATAATTTAAATTTTAAAATATTATTATGTAGTTTTGATACTGAAAGGAGATAATTGCTTGACTAATATAAAGAATTCTGTGCAATGAAATTATGTTGCAGTCCTTTGTTCTTGATAGGTGTGCAAGATTATCCTGCTTCTTGTAACTTTTATTGGTTATCTGATACAGTGGAAAATATCTCTACATTTCTAAAATAGTGTTCATAGCAAATGCTTGAAGAGTCACAAATATTTAAAAGTATTCTGTAAGCTTCACAATTCATTGTCAAAAGAGATTCCTTTTCCCCTATTTTCCCTATATAGTTCTGTTCTGCATACTCCTCCCCTGTTACGCCCCTTCTTCTGGCAAGTTCTACACCTGCCCTATAAAAGGCAGGAGCCATTTTAATAAAGGTGCCATTTTGCACCAATCTCCTGAAGTACTGAACCCTTATTCCCCAGGACCATCAGGAAACCAGTCATTAGTAATATTTTACTGAACACAGTCCCAGGCCTTCAACATTATGCTTATCTCTTTTCTGTTTTGATTATTATTAGCACAGTTCATGGTGAGAGTGACTGAACTTGTACTTAGAAAAGGAGATGTAGCCAGTAATTCTAATGATGCTTCATTTTCAAGACTATTAGCCATAGAAAAAATAATTTTAACTTTTCCATTTTCACTTTCTTTTCTCCCTTTTCATTTCCCTTCAGTCATTTTGCTTTTCTAGGCTTTGGTTTGCCTGACCTTTTCTAGGCTTTGGTTTGCCTGACTACTCATTTACTGTCCTTAGGGCATATTTATATGGAGAAGACAACTCCATCATTTCTACACAATGTCTTCTGAAGCAGGGATACTATCTAATGTTTGGCCAACAGTCTTGCTTCATTTTCTTCTCTGAGTATTTCCTATAACCATATTCAATTTTTGTTCTCCTGTTGAATTTCATTAGCCTCACTCTTCCTTTTCTCTCTTTTTATGCTCCATTCTTAAATATTTTTCAGTCACAACTTAGGGGACTGTGAACTTGCTTTCCTGCATTTATTAACTGTCTCTACCATGCAGGCTCAATACCTTGAAACACATTTCTTTCTTTTCAGTCTAGACCTTTCTGTACTTTACAGATAAATTTTGGCCTGTACTTGGAAGCTTTGTAAGAGACCTATTTGCTACATTGTGAATCACTGATTGTCGGGCGTCGGCCTCCCACAACTGATGAGCAGCCCACTGACTGATCCTTAAACACTTGCCCTTTGTCAAGTGAAGGTATTCTTTAGCATTTCATCTGGGTTTTTTTTTGACTCAAGCACTGCTGATTTTGCAACCATTGCTTTCTTTTAACAATATCACGGACTTATCATGATGTTGTTTCTATGGTAATCTCTCTTACTCTCAGTTTGTTTGACCGGGGAGCATACAGTGTAGTTCATTTGTGCAACTGTAACTTAAAAGTAGCAGTTAACATTATAAAACAAAGGCACCAAGATCCAGCAAAATCTCTACATACTGTCCCTGTACTAAAAGTAATATCCAAGCCTCTGGAGTTTTGAGTGTTAATAATACTTTTTTTTCATTTATGAGAAATATGATAGAAAAAAAAAGGAATGACAACAAAGTGCAGTAACTACTACTAAAACAATACTGGAATAAAACCTGAGAAACCACTGAAGAGCACATATTTACTATTTTCTGATTTCCTTATCTATGGGGTTTAAGCCTGAACTTAAATAATTTTAGGAATAGCAAGGAAAATCTTATTCTCTGATATTACATAATATATAATATGATATAGTATAATAGAACATAATAGTGCCAGAAAGGTCATATAAAAATTATTAACTCATAGCATTTTGGAGCTGAGGGTAAAAAGAGTTACATTTTACAGTGTGCTGATAAAAAAGGTAAAATTGCATAATTTAAAAAGGATTTTATGCTTCCTTTGTTTATTTGCAGCATTGGACAAAGAAATTACATGTTATTAATGCTTAAAAACACATTCATGCAGAATGGGAATATTAAATCAACCCACATTCCTTCATATTGGCTTTCATGCAGGGGTTTTCAGCATCTCTATAATTTTGTCTTGAGAGACTGCAATGGGGAAATTAACACAGTTAAAGTGACTCCCAGTTACTTCAGTTCTTCACCTGTGTTGGAGTCACATTCTTTCCTGTGAATAAAGGATGAATAAAACCACATGGTCCACAAATCCTCCTAGGCATACTAGCCCCCCATGAGCAAAATTTTTATTGAGACCTTCTTTATGTTTAATTAGATTTTAAATTTTCCTTTTCAGGAACACATCATAGAATTAAAAACTCTTAGGCTTGGCCAAGCGATCTGAAATAATAAAAAAAAATTATTAGGATTTAGCTTATTTACAGGAAATAAAGAGTTTTAGATGAAAAATAAAATATCTTCTATTCCCTCAGAAAAGGAATCCATCTCCTTTTGGATGCTGAAACGTTAATTATCTGTATAACAGGCAAACAGACTTGCAAAGGACATGCCTGAAATGTCACCTTCCTCAGATTTTAATAAGAAGCCTCCAGACATGAGATAGACACAATTTAAATGTGTAAAAAGTTTTGAAGTCTTTGAGTTTAAAGTTAAAACTCAGAATGTCATATTGACCTTAATTGTGGTGCTTCCTGCTGAAGAAAATTAAGAGTAAATTTTGATTACCTGGTCCAGTTCTGTGAGCAAGTTTACCATCACTATATATATGACATGAGGTAGTTTTGGGTAAACAAACTAAAAGAAAGTATTGGTTTAAATTAAAATAATTGTCTTAATCCTTATGTCTGTTTTGATATTCTCTGCAGAAAAGCAGATGCAAAATGAATCTTGCTCAAACGAAAATACAAGATGTACTGTGTGGAGAAGCTGTATGTGCTGTCTCGAAAGGATGGCTTCAGCACTGGTCCGGATAACTGCAATGCTAGGAAAGAGAAACACGTTTCCTCCATCTAGATTTATCATATACAATATGTTGTTGCCTCTGCCCCTCTAGTCAGGGGAATACTGAAACATGCCACATCTCCTGCTAAAATGTAAAACATGAGATGAGTTGCTGAAAATTGAAAAAACGTGTTCAAAATCCATTCCCAATGTGTGCCATTTGCCATCAGCAAAGTAGTAGTGTTTTTCTTGTAAAGAAATGTGATAAAACATACACAGCACAAAAGGGAGGAACTTTGTTAAGAAAATATATCCTGACAGAAGATATGATTTCATAAGGAACAATGCATACAAAAAAGGACTCCATAATATTGATGAGAATTAAAAAAACCCCCAAACAAACAAAGAATTTTTTTTTCTTACAAGGTATGCAATTACTGTGTAACTGTAGTAGTTCTTTAATGAGCTTCTTAAAAACAAAGGGATAGAATAAAGATTCTAAACCAATTCATAGAAGAGCAATGATGAAAAAAAATAAATAATGGGGGATTCATAGATCAGGTATTCAGGAAAAGACAGGCTTAGGACCAAAATATATACAAACATTATGTATGCATAGATATGTATGTACATGTGTCTATATATGTGCACATACTTTTTATATTATTAAATAACATTTGATAATATAATACTCAAAGGAATTAATACAAGCCTTCCTTCATTTTGGGTCTTATTTGTCATATTTGTGAGATTTAGGCAGAGGATAAAATTATTCTCCAGCATTCTGTTGCTGAATAGACTTGAGTTGCAGGCCTGGCTAAATTTAACTGTTCATCAAAGTACACTTTTCGTTGTTAAGATGCAAGTATGCGTAGCTATACTGTGTAGGAGGACAGTATTTTGCTTGCAATACTAAAGAAATATTTGAAGATTAAAACCAAAACCCCCGTAAATTTGGAAATATCATTTTAAAATACATCACAATTGAATTTCATTTTTAAAAGTTATGCTCCTCATTGAATTAAACAAAATGTCATCGCTGAAGTCAATAGGAACATATGTTCTTTAGGTTTCGGTATGTTTTGTATGCATGACCTTTCTGATCAGCTATTTTCATGAGTAAACTCTTCTCCACATTCTGTTTCATAGATATAGCAGTAATACTGATTAATTCCAGATAGATTATTCTAAAACCATACTACCTTCTTTCTCTGCTTTCCTGTCTGCCTCTTTGAACTTCTTCATTCCTTCTGCTTTGCTTTTTCTAAGAAATTAGAAGGGAGTTAGAGATGGAAAAAGGGCAGGAAGGGCTTCAGGGGTTAGGATGTAGATTTGAAAAAAAGAATAAAATATGTTCCATAAGTATTTCCTACAAGTGAAAGGAACTCCATAGTAGTTACTATTGAAAAGGTTTAACTAAATTTAATCAAAAAAAGGGATATCTTGAATGTCATTTGAATGATGAATTAAGCTAATGAACACTCTCACATAATTTTCAGGTCTAAAGCAATTTTATTAAACTGGTAGAATAAAGTGAGTGCCACATACATTTAGAAGCAAAGTGAAATGGTGAATACCTAATAGTGCAATTCTGCTTCCTGACACAGGAAGACAACATGATTTCTTTTCATTATATTCAATTTTTGAGCATATAATGAGGATATAACATATTCTAATGTTTTCTTGAAAAGCAAATATCTTTTCATACTTTCCTTCTTTAAACAGCTACTATGTCTTAATATTTGATTCTGCACAGAAAAAAAACCAAAAACAACCAACCAAAAAAAACCAGACCAAACATTTGTCAAAATGTAAAGTCCCACAAATTTTAAAGTTGGAACTTAGCTGAAGTTTAAGGTGCTCTGATTGGATGCTGTAAAGTGAACTCACTAAAATTTTATTTTGAAGGAACTTTACTGGAAGTATTAATATTTTCTAAATGCAAAGGAAAAATCCTTTTAAAAATATTTAGAATAGAAAATCAAGGAAATTTATCTTTACAGAAAACGTGTTTATTTTAAACATTATGTGGCAAAGGATAAAGGTGCATGCAATAGAAGTCTAAACAGAGTAAAAAGTAACTTCCTTATTAACTTGTGTGTTAATATATAATCCAAGTTAATAGAAAGGTTAGTTCACGCTCTCCCTAGACTTCTGATTAACCCAAGCTTAGTCAGGGGTCCACGCTTTCTGAATTTGATTTGATATCAATTATTGCTGAGATAAAGTACTTACTGATTTTTAAATAGGAATATTTTTCCCTCTGGTTGTATATTTGTAAGTGGGTATCATTATCACATTATTGGACTACTGGAGCAGTAGAAGCACATCAGAAACTCACTAATTTCCATGTTCTTAATTAGATAAACAGTGCATAGGTCTCTTTAGAGACCTGCGATACAGGCAGCAAAGCCTTTTTAATCAATGTACTGCACAATTCTGCCCTTAATCTGCTTTCCTGAAGTTCCAGCTTCTTGTCCTGTTTTAAAAGATCATGGCCAAAACATTGTTGCCTTCTTTTCCGGTAATCTTTATCATATTTAAAGACATTATTTTCTCTCCTCAGCCTTCTGTTTTCACAGTCAAGTCACACCAACTCTTTCTGTTTATCAGATCTTTATTCTTGACTTCTAATCATATTTACTGAACTACTTAATATTTTTTTAGTTGATCTGTATCTTTGTTGACATGTTGTTCAGAATATGAGGTAAGTACTCCACTTAAGAGGTTTTTGGAGCAGAATAGAAGATTACTTTGACAGTCTTAAAAACCCATTCCCAACTAGCTATTTTTTCTTTAACCTAATTTTTTGTGAGAAACATTGTTAATCAGTGACTGATATTCAGCCTACACTTCAGTATAGGCACAAGACTTTATGTGATGCTGATGCTTAGCCAGTCTTTTTCCTATGAGGCATTTTTGCTATCAGCTGAAACTCCAGATTCTGAACAAAATCCTTAGTCGGATTTACGGTATTTATTTAGAAGTTTTACTTACTAGCAAATTATTTTAATGGTAACAGTACTTGTAGTCCTCTCATTCTCCTTTCCTTTTCTCCTATTCTTTTCCCAGAGTAACATCTCTAGCTTTCAGTGTGGATACTCTGTGCTGCATCAGGTCGTTAATGAGAACATTAAAGATTAAGAGATCCAAAAGAGCTCCCAAAAGTACCCACTGAATAGTTAGAATGTTGACCTTTGTAAAACCTTCCTTTCTGGGAACATTTTAATGAGATCTCCACTATGCCTTCCCTAATTTCTTATATTCTGTGTCTCCCTTTAACACATATAAGAATACTATATTTTACTATGTGCTTTATTACATATATGAGACATACATGTATGTGTTGTGAGTAAATTATCTTAGCAAATAAGTAAAGCAAATTATCTTATTTGAATATATGTTTTTTCTTGGCATTTCCCATGTGCGGGAAATGCAAATGTCTGCTCTGCATTTTCTTTGGTCCTGTTTCAACTTCCTTTGAAGTTGGACAGCATTTTCATGCTTTACCTATGCTTAATAATCCCCCTGATTTCCATGGATCCTTAAACTTAAGAGCCAAGTGGCTCTAATTTGCTTTAGACAAATCTCTCACTACACAAGAATGATCTTGATTAGGCTTACTAAACTGAAGACACATATGTAGCAATTTTTTTGAACTGATTCTTTATCTCATTGCAGATTAACCACACGTAAAAATTTCAATATTAATTTTGTTACTTAGAAAATCAAGAGCTTTTGCTTTTCCATGGGCGTTTTTTTGTACAGTGAATACTGATGCTGAATAACACTGAAAACTTCATATTGGTCATTTTTAGCTTTTAGTATTTATCAAGCCAGTGATGCCTTCTACTCATAAAACTGTATTTCGAGAATGTTTTTCTCTTACTGCCTGACATTCTGTTCACTGTAACTCTTTGAATCTCGTCCTTTCTTACTTTACTTCTACAAGTTATAAAACTTCTTATTCAGTAACCTCTAGTAATATGAAATCATTTCACATTTTATACACCTCTGTGTCAAGTTTCAGGTCAGTTAAGAGCACCCGAGTTAGCTATTGCCCTTTTCCTGCACTTCTCTGCTTTCTTTTCAGCTTCATTAATCAACATTTTCACCCTTAATAATAGTATTATTTTAAAAGATGTCATTTACCCAAATACTGTTTTCTTTATAATTTATTCCCAAAGGGTTTCTTATAGATTCTTTGTTAATTTTGTTTCTGATGAAAAATGTGCAGTTCACATCTACAGCTACTAGAGGTCTGTGATGCTTCTTTTCCTTCTGGGAAATAAAGAACTCTTTTATTCTATGTTTACAGTCACTACCTTGCTTTTGACACAGAGGAATTATTTGTTCTTGTCAGAATCAAGAAAAGAGTCTTTTGCTCTTTATTGTCTGTATCAAAAACATTCTTACCAATTCATTCAAAGAAATAACTGGATAATATAATAATTAGATAGTTAATTAGACAGTAATACATAACCTACTAATAATTTATGTTGTTTTTGCAAATTTATCAAAGTAAATCAGGAGCCTTGTTATTCCAGTGTTGTACTGTTTACTTTATTTTTTCTTCTGGGAACAAGTTTTTCCTCATTTCTCTTAAAAGAACAACAAAATAATTTCCCTTTAGTTTTCAGATTCCCTGTTCAAGTAGATTGTCATCTGACTTCATTTAAACTACCAAGCTAATTGACAATATACAAAGATAGCAGTCACTTATCTTGAGTTACGCAGATTCCTTTCAGTACTGATATTTACATATTTTATTTATAATAAGTACACTATAAATATTAAAATAAAAAATGTAAAGAAAATATACATTATTATATATCTCATTATTAGCTCCATATCAATCACTTGTTTCTTGAAAAGTATATTTTGTCTGGATGACTCTCAAGAGCACAAGTATTTCAATTGTATGAATTTAAAGCAGAAGTATTTGTAAAATAAACAATTAGAATATATTAATAAGACATCTATGCAAAAGGTCAATTTTGTATATTACTGAGTACTGTTTGTGAAATATATTCTGCCTGGATGTAGCCTGGTTGTTCGCAATAGCTGGACATGAAATTTCAGCTCCAATAGCTGAAACTAGTTTTTCTCTTGGGGATAGTCCTTATCATAAAAAGCAACTCTGGAACTGAAGGGACCAAGACTGAATGGTTGTTATTATTCTAGGTTGCTAGGTCACCTAATTTTTCATCAGTGTTTCAATTGATCTGTCTAGAATGAAGTCTTGATCTAACTTCAATTATAGCTGATTTCTCCATATATTTTGCACAATATTATAAAAAACTACATTCAGTTACTGGTCCATAAACTCATAAACTTTTTTTTTTTTTACCCTTAGGAAAAATGAACAATTTTGAAATGCACATAAGATGGCAAGGGTTATATGTCATAATTTAATTAAACAAATATATTGGAATTGATTTAATTCAGAGAAAATATCTTTTCATTTATCAAACAAATCTCCATAGTGCTCTTACTGTTCTCTGTAAAAAACAGAAGAAAATTTATTTCAGTCACAGGGCTCTGGAAGAAACCTTCTATTTCCCCGGTTGTTGCAATTATTGTTTGAGTTTTTTATGTAGCCTTTGTTGTAATTAAGAGAATCCTTCTTAAAAGTAGTTATACTTTTTTGTGTGTGTCTCATAATCATCCTTTTGAAAGATTGTCCCAAAGTGAAATATATATATAGGTTATGGATAGACCATTACAAATATTATTATACATGTTCCAGTGATATTTTTTTAACATAGATAACCAAGGGATAGGAAATCAGAAAAAGGGATTTTATCTTCCCTTGTGTTTACCTTGCTGTTACATTTATAGACAGAAATCCATGTTGCTAGATTAAACTGACTGAAGTTTTTTTAGTCTCTTAATGTGGCAGAGTCCACATTACATCTATTTTTATTACCCTGAATCAGCAATGTAATTTGGATCCTTTAACCTTGTTCTGCTTTGTCTTGTTTAACTTTGCTTTTTCTTCCCTGTGGGAATATTCTATGTTTCAAAGGTGTTTCCCATATCTCCATTAGTTTGTCAAGATCATTACTAGTTTACTCAGCAATGTTAGTCACCATACTTACACCTGAAACCCTGCGTACCACTTATAACATCTCCTTTCGGTATGACACTGACCTTCCATGTCATTCATTTTCCTCTCCTTATAGAAAAATATTTCCTCAGTTTTAGCTCCTATGCATTTATAATTTAAATAATATTTTCCTATGAATAATAGTTGTACTGTGTCTGGATGGGGTTTGGCAGGTATGAAGTTAACCTTTTCCATAGAAATCCCTGGAATGCTGTGATTTGGATTTGTGACTGAGCATGGCTAATACACCCCTTTTTTGTCTAATGCTGAGCAGTGCTTGCACAGGCTTATGGCTTTCTCTGGTTCTGTCTCTGCCTGAATCCCAGAGTAAGTAAGAGAGAAGATGGGAGGCAACACAGACAAAACAACTGACCCAAGAGAGCTGACCTGAACTTGCTCAGCAACAAATACTGGAAGGGTTGGGATGGTCTTCCAGGTAAGCCATTTCTCAGACTGGCTAGGCACTGATTTTCTTGTGGAAGGTGTTGATTATTCTTTTGCAGCTGTTCTCGCCACCTCCCACTCCTTTACTTATTAAATTACCTCAAATCATGAGTAGGCTTTTTTTTTTTTTTTTCACTTTTGTTTTTTCTATTCTCCCCCCCTTCCCACTGCGGGCGTAGGGAGAGTGAGTGAGTGACTGACTGACTGTGGGATGCTTAGTTGCTGGATGGAATCAACTCACAATAATTCATAGAAGTTCTACAATTTTTTATACTTCTTCTTTGCAGGAAAGTAGTTATCTAATAACATTATCTGTGTTGTCTTGTCCTGATCTATCTTTGATATATTGCATTTTATTTATTTTTCCCATTTATCTCCAAATACTCATTCTTTCTTATTTGAGATCAAGTTCTCAGTTTTATGTTTTCATGAGTTATTCTTTCCTTACCTCTCTTCTTACAGAGTCTTAACTCTTAGTCCACCTATAGCAGGACATATTTCAAAACTATTTGTCCATGTACATGGAATTTAAGCATAATGGCCTTTAGAACATGCACATATAAAAGCAAATCAAGAATGAATTCAATATTATTTTGTGTCCATACATAGGAAAATTAATCATTATTAAACAGACAAAGTTATTATTCAAAGACCAGGGAAATGATCTGAAGTTTATCCAAATGAAGAAGGGAACGTATATTGATTTTAATTAAACTAAGGAAAGGAAATTAACAATGGACCAAAGATCCAATGAGAGTATTGTCTTCAATAGTAGCTAATAGTGAAAGCTCAGTGAAAATTTACAGAGAAGGACAAAGAAATTAGCTCCCCTACTGTATTCTTTTATCCTTTGGCAATTTACACCTCAAGAATTTCCTGAAATAATTGAATGAATGAATGATTTTTTTTTTTTCTGTCTTCTTATGAATTTATGCCAGTGTTTAATGTTCACAGCTTTCCATAGCAAAGAACCCACAGATGTTGTGAATATGTATCAAATGAAAAGTAACGTTCATTCACATGTTTTGAAATTACATTCAGTTAGTTTCTTGAGATGTTCACACTTTCAGTATAGGAATAAATGTTGAATAATTGCTGCCTATCAATTTTCTGGGATGCTCAACTGCATGGACACCTAAGATACCTGCCATCTCCATGGACATATAAGATTCCCACCGCTTCAACTGTTTTCTTTTTTGGAGAAAATTCATTCAGTTGTTCCCTTCATTAAATCTATTTTATGACCAACCTTACCACCTTTCTCCTGACCTTTTAATTTAGTAGAAGGTGTGAGATGCAAGTTGTTGACCACAATTATTCAAATTATTCAAATATGAATGAGCAATAAAATTGTGTTCTACATTTTCTGGCATATTCCCACTAACCTGTCAGAAAAAATAGATGGTTCTCTCTCTCTCACACCAATATACACTTCCTATACATTCAAGAAATACATAGAACAGTTTCCTAACAGTGTAGAAAAGTTGGCAGTGTTCTTGATATTTATTTCCTTAATGCATGAAAAAAAATTCCTTTTTTTTTCCACAGAAGTATTGTGATATTCATTGCTGATCACAGTCTTTTGAAAATTGATTAGAAATAATTCCCAGGGTAGGTAAATTATTTGTTCCGAAAAGAATCGTAAAGTAGGATTATTCACTAATTCTATAGAAAAAGTAATGTAATAAAGTGGAGTCATTCTTGAAACTGAAATGTAGTTTGTATTCAGTTTTGCCTTAAGAAAGTCTTTCAATGCCTTTCAGGCAATATAGTTTTTGAACATGTTTTGATGCAATTCATAATGTTGACTTTAAAATTTTAGGAACAAGTAAAAGAGCATCTAGTTTCCCTAAATGGGCAAAACTGAACAAATTAGATAGAGATACCTACATAGATTAATTAGTCCTGTTACTAGTACTAATAGTAACAGTAGTAGTTAATGTCTGACACTGTGTGGGGCATTTTTATTTTAAAAGTAAATTGTAACTAATGGTTCCCTGAAAACAGATGTCCTGGTATAAAAGGAACTAAATTAATTCTCTTCTGGTGTTGTAAATTTAAATAACTAAAAGTCTTTTCTACTTGAGCAGTACATTTGTCATTAGATCTGGCATTCTGAATCAGATCATTTAGATCATTATTTTAAGTTGGTACAAAGTCTACTGTTTGATAAATTTCCTTAGGACATAAAATTATGTCATATTATACATGCATTGATTACAATATTTTGTTCAAATTCCCAGTTTCTGTAATTCTTATTATTTCCTGTTCCTTGGAAAAGCGACATTTAAAAGTGATGGCAGCTCCAATATAACTTTTTCACCATTATGAGATCAAATTTGTCTTCTCTGCTCTTCTCTTTTGCTTACCATCATTTTGATTTTATGTGTGAGAGGTCACGGAGGGTTGAATTAACACAATAGTGTTGCTTTTGTATCTGCAAGAAATTTGGCATGGGAATAGTGGTTGACTCAGATATTCAGGTCCCAAACATAATATCTGACTGTTTCTTAAGGACAGAACAGATAATTTGTTTTCCACCCTTGACTGAGTAATATTCATGTGTAAAAGGGTGTACAATATATGAGGTGGCTACACAGTTCTGCTGACAATCAGAGGTGCTTTGGCCATGAAACAAGTTGATACCATCCACATCAGTTTTGTTGACTTTCAGTTTTCCTACTGTTTCAGACTGCTGTTTCTGGGAATTTGTCAAGTAAAGTGAATCCTTCCCTCCTATTTCCTGTTCCATAAAAAGGATTATTTTTCAGAGAATACTAATGGTACATAAGTGTTTGGGTGTACATTATGCCTATTATGGGCACTCCAGAAAGGTTTTGAAAGCATTATCCTCAGAGAATATAAATACCAGTGTAATGGTATAATTTGTAAATGGTGTAGTGTGAAACCTTGTGGACCTCTCTGGGGAGAGAAAATTCCTGAAGTGAATAGCCTTGGTAATTTTACTTGTCATGAATAGGCTGATGTCATGACATCAAGCCACCAAGCACTACAGAGCTCACTCCCCCACTAGCAAGATCAGGATAAAAGTCAGAAGAATAAAAGCTAGAAAACTCATGGGTTGAGATAAAGACAGTTTAATAGGGAAAGCAAAAGCTGTGCACACAATCAAAAAAATAACTAATTCACTGCTTCCCGTGGACAGGAGAGCAGGGCCCCATCACACACAATGGTTACTTGGGAAGATAAACACCATCACTCCAAATATCCTCCACTTCCTCTTTCTTCTATCCACTTTATATACTGAGCATGATGTCATATGGTCTGGAATAGCCCTTCGGCAAGTTTGAGTCACCTGTCCCAATTCTGCCTCCTCCCAGCCTCCCATGGACCCCCCACATCCTAGCCAGTGTAGCAGTATGAAAAGCAGAAAAGACCTTGGTTAGGCCTGGTGTTAGGCTTGCTCAGCAATAACAAAAACATCTTCATAATATCAACCCTGTGTTCAGCACAAATCCAAAACAGCCCCATACTATCCACTGTGAAGAAAATTCACTCTGGCCCAGCCAAAACCAGCACAGCTGACAAATAGAAAATAGTTGAGAGTATATTATTCTAGAAATAGAGGGGTAAAACATTATCACGGTCTTTTGGTAAGTCTTGGTATCCATGTTAAGATTGCAAGTCATTTATAGGGTAGATGAAGACATGGGAATGTGACATAGAGGGGCTTAAAATGGGGCCAGAAGGTATAATTTATTGTTGCATTTTATAGTCAAATTATTGTTGCATTTTAAATAAAATTGTTATCAGTAACTGGTGGACATTTTTAATCACAACTTGTGATATCCTCACTATGTCAGCGTAGCCTCACAACCTGTAATCAGTGTAATGTCTCTACACATACGTTTGTGAAGCCACATCTCCTGATATATTCTAATCAAAATATTTTTGCTTCTGTGATATATGTGAAACTCAATGTGATTTATAGAGTACTTACAGATGCTTTCTGGAAAAAATATAAAAAATTAGGTATATGTCACATACTCCTGTCATTCCTTTAAACTGCTGTTTGAACTACAGGGAATTTATATAAAATCACCAGATGACCAGGCATATTGTAAATGAGACAGTTTGTTTCCCCATTTCACAGGCATGTTATGCTTGGAGAGGGTTCAGGTGGAGATAGACCGTGCAGTAGAATGGCCTGTACTATAATCTATAATTAATGTAAAATTATATTAAAATTTTATATGTCTTCCAAAATAAAATCTGAACTTCAATAACAGAAATTATAATAGGAAAAGTCTAGACCAGCCCACTGATAAAATACAGTAAATTTTAGGATTCATTATCAAAAATTCCTTCCTTTAGAAAGAAGAATATATCTCCACTGATCCTGCACTCAGGGAATTAGCAATTTACAAAGAGGTACTACTGTACCATTTGGAAGCAAAGTTAAGTAATTAGGAGCCATTGAACAGCACACACACACACACACACACACACAAGATATGTTGTCTAAGCAACTGAATTAGGAAAGCACATGGTTATAAAATTTAGAAGCATTTAGTTTCAGGCATTCCTACATATCAAAAATATCCTGATAATATTTGTTGTAAGGAGACAACTGTCTAAACAACATCACAAATTTCCTCCTAAGATTAGCCTATGCTGTACAGCTGGGAACATCCCACTGCCTCTGCAATTTTTTGTTGGAGCTCTAGACCCTTTGAGGAGAGTTCCATGGAATGTGTCCCCAGATATGCTGAGACCATATGTTGAATAAACATTAATTTCAATTTATAATACGAAGATTATGTACAGAGGACTTTGCTGAGATAGTTGTGCAAAAACAAAAGAAGACAGCTCTTAAACTACACACACTTTTGTTCTGACCCACCTGGTTCAACAAGCTAAGAAGCCTGTACAGTCTCAGTTGCTGCATAAATACATTTCTGCACAGGGGACGAGAATTTTCCTAAAGCCTGTGAGACCACCATTGTTGCGACCTGCCCCACAAAGGGGAGAGTAACCTAGGCTCTTATTAATAAATCCCTTGGGGTGGATTAGAGTGAAATGACACTGAATAACTGGTGTTTGAAAATGTATATATGTAGGGTTTGTTTTAGAACAATTTTGTTTCAAAGGTAAACAAGTATGTTGCCATTTTGGGTGTTGTCATCTATATCTATCATCTATAGCAATATAGCAATCCTTAGGATAACAGTTAAGGAAACACATAAGGGAGAGAAAGGGAAAGAAAAGATAAAGGTGGAAAGATATATATAGTCACCACCCACAGGGTCCAGTGATGAAACTTGGTAGTTGTGGCTTCCTTGTCTATTAGCTGAAGTGCTGGTCTTGATCCGTTGGGTGGTGGAAGGAAGCCCACACACTCAAAGAAATTATGAGTTATTATATACTTCCAGAACGCCTTGTACCTCCTCAGAGCAGGGAGTTTTTCCACAGATAGTGTCACAAGCCTCCAACATCTCCTGGGCATGTGCAGAGTTCCTGTGAAGGGCATGGTAAAAAGGTTTTTCCTGCCTTTCAGGATTGGCAGGGGATGGGCTTTGACAGGCCATGCCATGAGCCTCCAGCATCTCCAACAGCCCCGGCCAGACACACAGAGTTCATGTGAAGGGCATGGCAAAAACAGTTCTTCCTGCCTCTTCTGGACTTGACCCCTCAGCAACAGTGGCAGGGGGATGGGCCCCACTGGATGAGCAGCCACCTCTTCCCAGCCTGCAAAAGTCCCCTGGTGATCCTAGAACGTGTAAATCATTAACCGTTTCAGTCTCTGACAACCGCACAAGCTGAAACTTTTCTCCAAGTGATTTATGTTATTCATGTATTTGATGCTTCATCAAGCTATCCATTTCTGACACTTTTCCTAAGGATATGCTGACTTTTACTACACAGAATCTCTTCTTCATATGGTCAGGTACAGCCATCTCCTAATTGGAGAGTAAACATGAGATTATGTAGTGACCTAGTACTTAGTCTCCTTAAACCTGGTAAAGGCTGGGGTTTCTGGAAAGGAAAATTAATAAAATTCAACAAAGATTTTGAGGTTTTATGTAACAGTCTATTTACCTCTTAGTGTAGTTGTGATAACATAAGACCTGTTAAAAGTACTTGAGTTTTTAACGGAGCAGGACTCCTATTTTGCTGCCAAGAAAGTTGAAAATGTCAGCTCTAAATATTAATGGTTTCTTCTCCTTTTTGCTATTTATTTTGCTTTAGTTCATAATACAGTTCCAACTGAGAACAGATTGAAAGCTGCTCCAGGTGTATTCTTGTTCTTTACCTTTTAAAATGAAAATTTACTTCCCTAGATTCCGGTAGTCTCCTAACTCATCACAAAATCTTGTTCCACTTCTTTCTTGTTCACAGGAAAATGACAGAGAAAAGAGAGGTGATAACTGCTTGGTGCTGCCTAATCAGAACCAAGCTTCAGCTGAACTGATCATGAATTTTTTGCAGTATCAGAGGACTAATATTTAAGGAAATACTGTGGTGAATTGTAGCTACAAAGAAATCACATTTTTAGCATATTGTGCTCAACATGGATATATTTCACGATGCATGACACTGAGCACAGTCACATGTTACAACTCCAGATTTTGGCATGTTTATGTGATGAAGGAAATGTTATGTCAATCACATATCTCTTTGGCATAGAAAATAACTGTTTCACCTCATGAGAAAGTTTCATTTGCTTGAATTTTGGAGATCAAACTCAAAGTTTCACTAGCACAGGCAGTACAAGTATTTTTATGTTTAAAGCCTGATGTAAAAAAAAACCCAACCAAACAAAAAAAACACAAACAACTGGTGGTCTTTTAGAATATTTTTGTTAGCTTCTTGTATTTTTACATTATTCAGGATCAAATTAACTGTCTAGGGATATCCCAACAACCCCCAAAGCATTTGATTATATGTTTCCTGTTTTTAATAAGACCTCCAGATCTTAACAAAACATTCATAGTATCCTTTACTAAGAGAACAGAGTCAGACTTTGTTCCTTGCCTCGAAAGTATGGTTACAGTTTTATGAGTGTTGTGCTACTAAAACCTCAGACACTGTTTCTTGTCTCATGGGTCTTCCTGAATTATGTGCTCTGTCAGTCAATGGAGGAGTCTCCAAATCTTTACTTCTGAAAGCTCAGTTTTACGAAACTGCACTAAAGAATCTGCCTGAAGCTTAGAAATTGTAAGCATGTAATTTGCATAAGTATTTATTTACCTTTTTTTTTTTTTTAATTTCACAATTTGCTCCCAATCTTATCTACACTTGTGGAAATTCATTTCAGGAAACAAACAAAGATGAAACTCTCAAAAAAAGAAGAAAATCCTCTTGATGTTTTCCTGTAGGGTTCATTAACAACAATGATTCATAGACCACATCAGATATCATAATCCTTTCACAGGTATTGTATTCTCTCTGTAAATGGTTAATAGCACAAAATGTATTTGAAACTATCTGTGTCCAATGAGAGATGCTGAAACTCACATAGTTTATAATGCTGATGTTTGTCATCATCTATAAATGCAATGGGTTGACCTTGCCTAAGTGCCAAGCTCCACCCACTCCCCATTCCCACTCCCTAAAAGACAGAGGGAGAGAATAAAATGAAAAAGCTCTTGGGTCAAGACAAAAACAGAATTATGATCATGGGTAAGCCAGACACAGCTTGAGAAAAAGCTGAGTGGAGAGCAATGCTGAGCAGTGTTCCTCGGACTGGCATTGGTATCAGCACTCTTTACCGTCTTTGTTAGCACATGGACAGTGGGATTAATAAGTTTGCCAGCAGCACCCAGCTGTGTGGTGGGACTGACACCCTGGAAGGAAGAGATGGCATCTGGAGGGGTCTGGACTGGCTTGAGAGGTGAGTCTGTGCAAACCTCATGAAGTTCAAAAAGGCCAAGCAGAAGTTCCTGCACATGGGTCTGGGCAAGCCAAGCACAAACACAGGCTGGACCGAAAATGGAGGAGAAAGGCTTGGGTGTGTTCGTTGAGTAGAAGCTCAACATGACCTGGCAATGCGTGCTTGAAGCCCAGAATGCCAACCATATCCTGACCTGCCTCAAAAGAAATCTGGCCAGCAGGCTGAGGGTAATGCTTCTGTCCTTCTATTCTGTCCTTGTGAGGCCCCACCCATAGTACTGCATCCAGATCTGGTGTCCTCAATACAAGAAAGGTTGGAGCAGTTTCAGAGGAGGACCACAAAAATGACTGGAGGGCTGGAGGACCTCTCCTATGAAGACAGGTTGAGAGAGTTGGAGTTGTTCAGCCTGGAGAAGAGAAGACTCTTGGAAAAGCTTATGGCATCTTCCAGTACCTAAAGGGGGCTACCAAGAGAGATGGAGATGGATTTTTGCAAGGATATGTAAAGGTTAATGGCTTTAAACGGAATAAGGGCAGGTTTAAGTTAGATATTAGGAAGAAAATTTTTATTGTGAGGGTCATGAGGTATTGGAACACGTTGCCCAGAGAAGTTGTGCATGCCCCATTGCTGGAAGTGTTCAAGGCTGGGTTGGATAGGATTTTGAGCAACCTGATCTAGTGGGAGGTGTTCCTGCCTGTGGCAGGAAGTTTGAAACTACTCCAAATCATTTTATGATTCTGAGATTCTATGTACTAGGGCATATCACATTGCTCCCAGACACCTAGGCTGATAAAACCCTTCTGTTTAGTCAATAATCAGCCTCAACACCTACAGTGCCTGATGCATGTGCCTTATTTTGTGTGCCTATTTTAGGATGCAATGGATAATCATCCAGAGGTATTTAATTGTTTCTGTTGATTAAAACAGGGAAATCAGTTCATGGTCACCTAACTTGTCCATGTTTCATTGGAGAATGTGCAAATCTCAAGTTTAATTTTCCTGAATTGTTATCATGTTTATTCCTTTTTGTTTTACCTAACAAAAACAAACAAAGAAAACAAAACAAACCAACAAAAACAAAACCTACAACCAAACACAAACAAACCAAAACAAGAAAAGACAAAACCAACAGCCCTTTATTGAGTTAAACCTACAGTAATATACTTAAATATTGCACTTAAACCCCATTACTTTCAGGTGCCAAAAGACCCCAAAACTCTGTCTGTCTACTTCTGTTACTTGTCTGGAAAGGGAGAAAGAGAGAAAATGATTATCATTAAAAGCTTCAAGATCTCATTTGGTCATCTGGAGCACTAACAAATGCATTACATTTAAGCAAGAAATAACAATGTTTTGCTCAATAGTTTCTGAAATTATATGTTGAAATTTTTGAACTTTCTTTTTCAGTAGTTTAATTGAAGGCAAAATATTAAGGGATAAGTCTTTGAGATAATATGTGGAGGGTTTTATTCCTTAACAAACAGGCATTTCTTACTGAAAAACTATGGCACTGTGAAGTTCATGATCAATTCTTACAGTGCAATGCCCTCCACTGTGAACAAATAAATGGTGTGTGTGAAAGGTAATTAGAGAGTGGATTAGAAATAATATTATGTCATCATAGTCAGAGAGTCACAGGTCAGGCCCATACTGTGCAACAGAGGGAAGTGCACTTCCTTAACTGGCCCTGACTGATTCAGCTCTGCAGCAAGCTGCAGGAGAGTTAAACCCACGCTGTATTCTGTTTGGGCTGATTAATCATACTAACAGGCATATAGTGTTACCTGGACTGAATCATAAAAACATGCTGGGTATTACGCTGCACCATGCAGAAATGATTGCTTGAGCCAATGAGAATGAATATCTCTATCAAAATATTGTATTCTACAGCACAGTCTTTGTCAGTTTCAAAGGGGACTTTTACCAGGATTTCTTTTTATTACAACAAAATAGGTTGGGCTTGGTTTTTGGGTTTTTGTTTGGTTTTTTTTGTTTGTTTGTTTTTCAGAAGGTGTTTTTAATAAAATAAATTAAGGGATCTCTCAACTGGAAGTGAATTTGGGAATAATCCGATCATTGTTTCTTCAAAATTTATTGTTATTTGCAATAATACGTGATTTTAGTTTGCTCTGAATAAACAGTCTCCTGGTGTTGCCATATAGCCTCTTAGATTCCAGGGATTTAATATGGCATACTTGACAAAAACAAGTCAGTTATATTTCATTCAGATATAGAATCATAGTATCATAGAATCATTAAGATTGGAAAAAAAGATCATCAAGATCAACCTTTCACTGAACACGACTTTGCCAACTAAAACATAGAATGAAGTGCCATGTCCAGTTGTATCTTGAACACTTTCCAGAAACGGTGACTCCACCACCTCCCTTGGTGGCCCTTTACATTGCTTAACCACCCTTTCAGTGAAAAAATACTTCCTAATATCTAATCTAAACCTGGAGCCTGAATCACAGGAAGTACCACAAACCCAGGAGCTCCTGGGATGATTTGTGCAGTACTCCTTGCCAGCATGTTTCAAACAGAAGTTCAGCTATGTTTTTGATAAATTTGTACTTTACAGACGGATGAGTGTTTTCAATATGCAGTTTCGATATGCATATTTTCCAAAATAGCAATAGTCTAATTTACTCTTTAACAGAGATCAATTCAGAAAACAGATCTCTTTCTTCACTGATCACAGCAGAGATTATTAATTTAGGTATCTATATTTGTGATATTAACACACTTCAGATCCTAAATATAGGTTTTGAAATTAATGGAGAAATTATCAACCATAATTTTATTTAAATGTGATTATTCTTTTCAGTTTATGATGAGTTGAGGAATGAATTAGTCTGAAATTAATTTTTACTGACTTGCCACTAATGTAAATTCGTGATGAAGTTTTAATATAGTGTTAGTAGAAGTCACAAGGACTTTGCTCTCCAAGTTATCACTTTTAACCAAGGATAAACAACCTAAAACTACAATCTAGAGTCTTATGTTTTGAAGCAATTGAGAAGGCCTTTCCTTCCTTCCTTTCTTCCTTCCTTCCTTCCTTCCTTCCTTCCTTCCTTCCTTCCTTCCTTCCTTCCTTCCTTCCTTCCTCCCTCCCTCCCTCCCTCACTCTCTCCATCCCTCCCTTCTCCTCTCTTCAAAGAATAACTTCTTCCTCCTGTTATTCTTCCTTTTGTCTAACAAAGTTCTAGTTACAACTATTGTCCACAATTAATTATTTCTTGTGACTGAAGCAAGTGGCATACGCTTATAATCAGGGAATCATTTAGGTTAGAAAACTCCTTTAAGACCATCGAGTCCAACCACCAATCCAGCACTTCCAGATCCACCAATAAACATGTCCCTGAGTGTCACAGTTATACATATGTTAAATATACCCAGGGCTGGCGACTCAAGCACTTCCCTGAACAGCCTTTTCCAGGGCGTGATAACCTTAGGGGAGTAGAAATTTTCCTAATATATAACCTAAACCTCCACAGTACAACTTAAGACCATTTCCTCTTGTCCTGTCACTTGTTATCTGGGAGAAGGGACTGACCCCCACCTCAGTATAGCCTCATTTCGGGTGGTTGCAGAGAGCAATTAAGGTCTGCCCTGAGTCTCCTCCAGGCTCTACAACCTGTACAACTCCTCACAAGACTTATGCTCCAGACCTTTCACAAGCTTTATTGCTCTTCTTTCAACACAATCCAGAGCCTCAATGTCTTCTAGTAAGGGGGTTAAAACTGAACACAGGACTCGAGGTGCAACCTCACCAGTGCCAAGTACAGGGGAACAATCACTGCCCTTGCCCTGCTGGCCACACTATTGCTGATACAAGCCAGGATGCCATTGACTTTCTTGACCATCTGGGCACACTGCTGTCTCATGTTTATCCAGCTATTGACCAACACTCCCAGGTCCTTTTCCATCAGGCAGCTTTCCAGCTACTCTTCTTCCCAGCGTGCAGTACTGCTTGGAGTTGTTGTGATGCAAATGCAGGACCCAGCACTTGGCCTTGTTAAACTTCACACTGTTTGCCTCAGCCCGTTGATCCAGCTGTCCAGATTCCTTTGCAGAACCTTCCTGCCCTCCATCAGATCAATATTCCCACCGAACTTGTTTTCTGGGGAAAAATGACTGTAAATGCCTTCTATCCCCTCATCCAAACCATTGATAAACATGTTTAACAGGACTGGCCCCAGTGCTCAGTCCCAAGAGGCACCACTTGTGACCAGCTGCTAAGAGGATTTAACTCCATTTAACTTTTCAGGTGAAGTTCCCACATTTCACAAGAACACTAAAGGTTATGAAGTTGAAAAGACAATCATCTCCTATCTTGTTAAGAATGTTTATGTATTTAAAAGTTTCTAATAAACTCCATACTAAATTTCTGAGTCAGAGCAGAGGACTTTTACAATTCAAGGGCTGATGGTTATACTTTGGTAATTCCTTTAACTTGTCAATGTTTTGGAAATAGAATTGGACAGACAGGAGGATGACTGAAGTCTGGTGTTTTAAGCAGAGTTATTTAATTGTGTTAATAAAGGGAAAAGGTAAACTATTCTGAGCTTACACAATCCTACTTCTTATACAATGCCAGATGTGTGCAAAACACACTAAATTTTCCTAATGCTATAATATTTGCTTCAGTTTCTTTAGTAAAATAAAAACGATACACATTTTATAGGCCCATAAATGTAAAACTTTCATAAAGTACATTCATTAAGTTGCCAAATAAATCAGGAATGTATTTAAAAAATGTATGAACAGTTGCCTACTTGCACATATAAATTCACTCTAAAAAATCTGTCTATGTCAATATAGTAACTAAATTAAGGCTGTATATCTAACCTACAATCCTTCTAGCTTTTCTGTAAATCTTCTTCATTGTCAGAAAAACAAAGCTTGGAGGTGAAAACTTATGATAGTGGAAACTTCTTTCTACAGTAAGATTTTTTCACTCTGACAGTAGCAGCAAAGTGACATACAAGGTCTGAAAATACCACCTACATCAATATTTAATGAACTGTCATCGCTGACTTCTTTTGCTTGGTGTGCAGTAAAAAGAAATATTTTCATTGTAATTTTCAATCTGTATACACATTTATTAACACAACAGAACATCACAGAGGGAAGGGAAGGGAAGGGAAGGGAAGGGAAGGGACGGGAAGGGAAGGGAAGGGAAGGGAAGGGAAGGGAAGGGACG
>JAWWES010000001.1:93573325-93608951 GCA_035583135.1 Lophotriccus pileatus
GGGAAGGGAAGGGAAGGGAAGGGAAGGGAAGGGAAGGGAAGGGAAGGGAAGGGAAGGGAAGGGAAGGGAAGGGAAGCTCAAAGCAGAAATCCATTTCATTATAACATCACATATAAAGTTGTTGGAATTTCATGTTATTCTGCTCTTAGATTCAGTTTTCTACTTCTCTTTTGCATTCAAATGCCTATTCACAAAGCCTAGCTAAAATTTTCCTAGCTATGGAGATAGTCTATTCATGTATACAAGCAATTGTTATCACCATCAAAGGGGCTACATATTCATCAAAGGGAGAAAAAGCTGTATTTAGGTCTCATTTGTTCTTTTTGTACATGGCAAATTTCTACATCCTTTGCCGTATTTCAAGAGTACTCAGTACAAGGATGGGGATATAAAACCGTATTGTAATCCTGAGATTGCTTGAGTAGTGGGTTTATCTGTAGTATATGCGAGATTTGTGTTCTATATATTGCCATCAGGTGTCAGGGGATCCGTTTGCTTCCCTCTTTCTGGAATAATGACAGGAAAGATTTAGCCAAAGAAAAAACATGATAATGTGTCCTTGTGGGCTTCTTCTAATGGTTGCTAAAATGGTTTATATTATTCAAGTAGTGCAAAAGTATGCAGATGACAGCATTATCCAGATCTTAAAGATGCATAAAGGCAGCAGGTAACATTTTCACTTCTTGCTTTAGCCCTAGCATAGATGTAATGCAGTGAGCTATATAAGCTTAATATACATAGCTCAGTGTCACTGCTATTCCCTGCTGGAAAAATGCTTACGTTGTTATGATTCTCAGCAACTTCAGGCTGAAGCAAGATGAACCTGAGATAATTTCAGGCATCTAAATTTCTACAAAGGGCCCTGTGGTAGACAGTCATGAAGACGTGAATGCAGCTATTGCTGTCTTCCTCACATCTTTGTTACTGACACATCTTTGTGAATATCTGCATAACTTTGCATAGCTCCAGTACAACTGGAAGTTTCTCATTTCTATTTGTTCTCACAGTGAACAGTACATAGTAATGCAGATTGTCCCACTGAAGTTAATAGTATTTTTTCAATGGGGCAAACCCACAATGAGATTGTGTCCCACACTATCCTTGAAATCAAAATAATAATTGATTGTTTTGAAAGAACTCCAGTGAGGTGAAAAATCAGACAAGTTGCAGAGCTCAAATGGTTGTATTTAGTTCTATGATGTCAAGCTGACTCTTCATTACCTGTTTTGTTCCTTGCAGCAAAGGTCTTGGGATGCCAGTGTACAAGTTAAAGTGTGATTTTGTAGGGCAGAAATTCAGCCTGGGCATTCTGAGATGAATCAGTTAGATTAATGCCATCAGGTCCAGGGTAGTGATTGCTCTGCTCCATTTGGCACTTGGTGGGAGAGTAGTTTTGGGGTCCCCAGTACAAGAAGGGTACTGACCTACTGGAGCAAATTTGACCAGGGATCACCAGGATGCTCAAAGGCTGGAGCACATGATGTGTGAGGAGAAGCTGAGTGCTGGGTCTAAGGTAAGAGAAGGTATAATTGTGCTTCAGATATTCAGTAGAGCATAGGGGAGAAAGACTCCTCTTGAAGGTGCAGAGTCCTCCTGAAGGTGCACAGTGATAGGACAAGAGGCAGTGGACATTCAGGTTGCCATACAGAAAATTCCAATTAGATCTGGGGATGTTTCTACCATGAGGATGGTCTTACATCATGACAGGCTGCTGGAGAAGTTGTGGAATCTCCATCCTTGAAGATGCTCATAACTCCACTGACCAGAGCTGTGAGCAGCCTGATCTAATCTGGATCCTTTTTAAGCAGGTGGATGGACCAGATGTTTTCCACTTCAATCTAATAGATTCTAAGATTACATGATTTTGTGAAAAGTTTCAGATTTGGACTAGTAAAATGTATCCTTTATAATAGGATGTGGGGGAAAAAATGAAATTATTTCCTGTTAGTTGCAAGGATTTTTTGTTTTTTATTTAGAAAAGAGCCATAAATAAGCAATTAAATATTCTGTCCTGGAGATGAATATAAATCTGCAAATTTATTTATTTTAAGACTTAAAACTATCTTCCTGCTGTGTTCAAAAAATAGAAATAAGTGTTCTAAAAGCAGGCTGGCTTTAAGCAGTACTTGTTTTCATTGATGATACAGTATTTTCACAAGCCAATTGTAAATACAGTATTCTCTGTCCTCAAAAACTGTTTGAAAAATTTAGCAAAATCTTATATATGTATTCTGTTTAGATATAGGTATGTTTGCTAAAACCAGTGGTGTTTTTTCAAACTTCGTTCAAAATTATTACAAATTAAAATCACGGAATGTGCTGAATTGGAAGAGACCCACAAGGATCATCAAGTCCAACTCCTGGCCCTGCACAGTAGCATTCCCAAGAATCGCACCATGTGCCTAAGGGCATCACCCAAATGCTTCTTAAACTCTGTCAGACTTGGTGCTATGAGCACTTCCCTGGGGAGCCTGTTCCAGTGCCCAACCACCCTCTGGGTGAATAATCTTTTTCTAATATCCAACCTAAACATCCCTTGACATAACTTCAGGACACTCCCTCAGGTGCTGTCACTGGTCACCCCAGAGAAGAGATCAGTGCCTGTCCCTTCTCTTCCCCTCACAAGGAAATTGTAACTGCAGTGAGGTCTCCCCTCAGTCTCCTCTTCTCCAGGCTGAAGAGACCAAGTGACCTCAACAACTCCTCATACATCTTCCTCTCAAGGTCCTTCACCATCTTTGTTGTTCTCCTTTGGACTCTCTCTAACAGCTTAATATTTTTCGTTTATTGTGGTGACCAACAGATTTTCAGAATTGGACCAGGAGTGAAGTATCAAAAAAGGTGTGTAAAATGCTGGAAAGTGTGCCTCTGTTCAAGCATCTGAATCCATTCCTTGAGATTTGATTTATATGCCCATATAAAATTATCTAGTGCTATTTCTATGTCACTGGTCTACAATACAATACTGTTCTACAATTAAAAAATATAATTTACATTCTGAATGGTATGTTACTAAAATCAGTAAGTCATCAAATTTTTCAAAAAATTTGATAACTAGAGCTAGCAGGCTCTAGCACTCTACAGAAATCACTAGCCTCTATTCCTGCAAGCCACTGCTCAGATCAATTTCAAACTACATATGCTTATAATTAATTTAAATAAACATCCTAAATTTGCTATGTTGCAGTTTTGAGAATAGAAGTAGTTAACATGCTAATTTTGGCAACACACAATGATATTTTTTATCTACCTCTTTATGAGAGTGAACAGATATCAGTAACTTTCTGTAAAACTACATGCTTCACTAGTTGGGCAGACAGTAAGAAAGTCACAGTATCACAGAATGGTTGAGGTTACTCTGGAGGTATCTGGTCCAAACTACCTGCTCTGGTAGGGCTTCCTAGACTGAGTTGCCCAGGACCATTTCCACACAACTTTTCAATATCTCCAAGGATGATACACAACATCTCTGGGCAACCTGTGCCAGTGCTTGGTCATCCTTGCAGTAAAAAAAGAAAAAGTGTTTCCTATTGTTCAGATGGACTCTACTAAATTTTAACTAAAGTTGTGCCCATTCCCTCTAGTTCTATCCCTGTGCACCACTGAAAAGAGACTGGCTCTGTCTTCTTTGTACTCTCCCTACATTGACAAGGTCACCCTGAAGTGTTCTTTTGTCCAGGCTGAAAAATTCCATCTCTCTAAACTGTTGACCATAAAACAGATTATCCAGACCCTTAATCATCCCTTTGCTGGGGGTAGTTCCATGTTTCTTTTGTTCTGGGGGAGGCCAGAAGTGAATAAAGTCCTGGTGTGGCCTCACCAGTGCTGAGTAGAGGGGAAAGATCACTTCCCTTGACTTGCCTGTAGCAGCACAGGATACCATTAGCCTTCTTTGCAGCAAGAGCATATTGCTGGCTTGTGTTCAATACCGTGCCATCAGGAAACTTTCTCTGCTAAACTGCCTTCCAGCTGGGGCAGTCCCCACCATGGGGTTGTTTCTCCTCAGGTGCAGGATTTGGCGCATCCCCTTGTTGAACTGTCAGCCCATTTCTCCAGCCTCTCAAGGTCCCACTGGATGACAGCATGATCCTCTGTCTTTTTAACCATTCCTTATTTTGTGTTTCTTCAAACTTGGTGAGGGTTAACACTCTACCACATCACCCAGATGATTAAAGAGGCTGTCAAACTGGAGTGAACCCAGTATTGACCCCTAGGGTACACTGTTAGTCACTGTCACCCAACCAGACTGTTCCACCACCCTCTGAGCCTGGCCAGTTTTCAACTCCCCTTACTGTCTGTCCACCCAGGCCATATATCAAGAGCTCCTCTTTGAGGATCATGTGGGTGAGAGTGTCAAAGCCCTTACTGAAGTCCAGGTAGACAACAGCCACTGCTCTCTCCTCATCTATCAATCCAGTTATCTCCTTATAAAATTTGGTCAAAATGGTCAGGCATGACTTCCCCTTCGTGAGGTCATGCTGACTATTCTTGATCATTTTCCAGTCATTCATTGTTTGGAAATGATTTCCACAATTAACTGCTCCATCAAATGTAAATTAAATACCATAGGAAATTTCATGCATACGTAAGTGAGTCACATACTTTCCAAGGTACACAAATTTGTATCTGGTTGAAATCCTTTGAAATATAGGAGTTCTTATCATTGAAAATTTAACACATAATTGTAAAACTTAAGGTTGCAGATGTACTAGATAAATCCTTACCCTAAAAACATACCGAGGCACAAATTTACATGACCCATTTCTCAAAAAAACCGCAGTTATTAAATCATCTGGTGTACAGTATGCATTTCAATTGTAGGTTGGCATAGAAACTAGGTTCAGCAGTCTCTTTAGCAGAGTAAGAGCAGTAGAAAATCTTTAATACTTGCAAGCTGTTACTCTTAACTGTCTTATGCTCTGAAAACTGAGGTGTACTGTTTAGAGACACAGAAAACTACACCCAAATAAATCAAGACTACTGTAATTCCTGCCATGAATCCTTAACTGTCCTCTCTCAAAAATAACTGTGAAACATTCTAATTAAGGGTTTGACTTTGCTGTATGTTTTGTCTTTGTTATTACCCCAATCCACACACCAAAAACCCTGTTAAATTTAAGAGATCCTTCAGAGTTGAGCTAGTTTGATCAATAGTGGTAAATTGAATGTTGCTGATGCCCAGGTGGTAATTCATACAGGACTACAGAAAAACTTCTCACTCTGTATATGTAATGTAACTTTTTGCAGAGTAATTTCACTCTCTCTGGTTTTATCTAGTTTCAGTAACTTAAGTGTGATGATATGATCCAACCTTTGTAGTGTAGATAGGCTGAGCACAAAAACCCAGATGTGCTGTCCCATTAAGTAAGAAACACTTACATCTGGAAATGGAGATGGTGTTTGGACACCAAACCCCACATTTATTATGGTCCTGTGGTCACACAGATAGTTAAATAAATCAAGTTACATAAATTCAGTCCTCACTTCGTAGCAAAATTTTTCCAGCTATCAGTAATGTGAATTATAGAACAATAAAGAAATACAAAGGTAGACAATACTGAAGGAAATTTGTAGAATTTATCTTGTTAGTCCTAACGAGGTATTAGTCTTTAATTATATATTTTGATTATGCCCAGACAGAATATGTCTAAATTATTCTGATTGCAGCTTCATGGGTCAAAGTCAAGGCTCTATTATTGATATGTAAAAACTCTTACAAAAAAAAATCAAAGCTGCATATAATACTTTTAATAATTTTAGAAATCATCAGCATTTCATGTTACTGGTTTTACAGTTTCCTTCCTCAAATGTTGAATACTCATTAGAATAACAGTGACTTTTAGGTCAGATGACAATAGTGTGTTTTTTTCTGTAACAAAACTAAATAAATACAAATTTCTTTACATAGATGAAAATACATTTTATGTATTGCTATTGTGCATTTATATAAATATTTTTTCTGTGTCTAAAATAAGAGTCAACAGTGCCAGAGAGGAGAGTCATAAATGATAGAAGCTTAATTTCTATTTTAATATGAAAACATTTTTAGTCCTTCACATCACTGTTCTTTGATATGAAATCAGACTGAAATTGGAGAGGAAAAATGTTGTAAAAGGGTACGTATCATATTGAGACATGAGGATGTAAGAATGACACAGTAAATAGTACTGGCTTTTATTCAGTTACAAGTAGAATTCAAGGAGAATTACATTATGCTATTTTTAAAATATTTATATATTTATTTTATAAATATTTATGTTTATCTAAAGTATTTAGGAAAACAGATTGATTATGGGATTTAAATGCTTCAATTATCTGAAATTAAAAAAAAAAAAGAAACCATTTTTAATCTGATTTTTTTTCCATTATAAGTATGTCCATACTTTCACTCTTTGATGGACATTCTCTTAATTGCTGGAGTTGTTTCAAAGTTATAGATAACATGTAGTACCTAATTCCAGAATTCAAGGCTCTGTCCAGGAAAGAGTTAAACAGTATCCACACATAAAATCTTTGTCTTTCATTGCTTTTATTAATAAAAGCAATTTGATATATAATGCAATGTAAAAGTCCCTAAATTATTAATGGTCTAGAAAAATCTGATATAGGATATACTTTATCTGTAAAGGAAAAGGAAACTAAGAGGAAATAACTGCATCTTGGGAAAACTCAGCTGTGATATCTCCAGGAAAAGGGCTAAAAACATGTCTTTTTCCACCATATGTAAAAGTTTAATACTCTTAATAAGACATTATAATAAAAGGGATCTTATTATGGGAGAACGTTATGAACATTTGGTATATTCTCTTGAGAATTTGTTGCTTATAATGATATTTCTTGGACTGTAACAGATGAAACACTGATAGTTTATATATCATATTAGTTTAAGATGTGCAAGGTTTCCCTCAAGCTACAACAGAGATTCTCAAAATGACAGGAAACATTTTATCAGACAAAAGGCACTCTAACTGTACTGAAACAAAGTGTGTAGTTAAATTTTGAATGATTAGAAAATTGGAGTTCGCATATCTTTCTTGAACCATGAGGCAACACACGAAGCAGAATTCCTTCTTATTCCCTTTGTAAGTGATTATAACTCTTAGGGTAAAAGAATATGGTTAAGTCACAGTCCTTTCATGTTTGGTGTTCTTTCAGGAGGGTATGTACGTACTATATGTGTAGTTTCTTCATTAGCTGTAGTTACATTAAGTAAATTCTACCCAAATAATTTAGGAATATGAGCACAAGGTACTTTTGTATCCTGTATGCTTTTGAAATCCCCAAAGTCTTATTGGTTGAAATGACTCAGAGATTCTCAAAGACTCTAGAGAATTGTCTAATTATGATGGTTAGAGATAAGAGCAGGACAGCTGGGAGATAGACAAAGAAACTTATGAAGTATAGGGTAGTATTTGCAGCAACTATTTAGATATCTCACCCGAAGTTCCACCTATTTTATCCCATTTTCTATTTGTACAGATTGTCTGGTTATTCACTTTATTTCAACTCTGATCCAACATTATTTGTCTAATCAATTTGTTTGCACTTAGAGATTAGCCTAATCCTTTACGAGAGATCACCTTGTTACACTGTTTTTTCTTACAGCATCCTTTTAAATTTGTCATGGTTTAACTCCAGCCAGCAAGTTAGCCCCACACAGTTGCTCAGTTATTCCCCTTCAGTGGGATGGAGGAGAGAATCACAAGGGTAAAAATGAGAAAACTTGTGGGTTGAAACACAGTTTAATAGGTAAAGCAAAATCCACACATGCAAGCAAAGGAAAACAAGGAATTCATTGACTACTTCCCGTGGGCAGGCAGGTTCAGCCATCTCCAGGAAAGCCAGGCTCCGTTGCACCTGACAGTGCTTGGGAAGACAAACACCATTACTCTGATCAGCCTTTCCTCCTGCTTCCTCCAGCTCTGTATGCTAGGCATGACACTGTAGGGTGTGGGTTAGCCCTTTGGACAGCTGGGGTCAACTGTCCCAGCTGTGTCCCCTCCCAGTTCCTTGTGCACCCCCAGCCTCCACGCTGGTGGGGTGGGGAGAGAGGCAGAAAAGACCTCAGGTCTATGTGAGCACTGCTCAGCAATAACAAAAAGATCCCTGCATTATCAAGACCATTTCCAGCACAGAACCAAAACACAGTCTCATACCAGCTACTATGGAGAAGATTAGCTCTATCATAGCTGAAAACAGCAGTAAACTCTAGGTGAGTAAGAAAGCTTTAATGCATTCAGGGAAACTATAAATTCCATTATCATTACACATGTGAACCTTGAATTTTCATGAAAATATATCTCATTGTTTTCTCCTGATTGGACTGAAAGGAAACCAAATGAGACCCATCCTTTAAAAACTTGCCTTTGTTTACTGACTTTACTGTTGTAACAAATAAATTCATGATATTTTTCTCACTAATGGCAATAAAAAGTAATATATCACAGTCAGTGGAACATCAGAAGGATAAAGAAAGGGAGAACTCATTGCAAAGTCCTTGAAACAAGTGGAAATATTTATGTTGTCTTCAGAGGTAAATGGCACTGGTACTACAATACAAGAAATCCCTTGTTCAAATGTCCTGGCTTCTCATCCTCTAGAATCAGTTCAGAAGGATAGTTTTGCCACTACATGGGGAATATGATCAATAATGCTTTATGCTGAGCAAGTGAGCAGGATGATGAAACATTATTAAATGGTTCAGAGTGTACTTGTACTATCCATACAGCTAAGTACTCACTTGACACTGGAATCAAAATCTTTAAGTGTCATGGAGTTTTCCATCAAATGCAATGATTTTATCTCAGGCCTTGGAAAAGAGACTGAAGAGTTTTAATTTTTAAAATTCTGTGCCTCTGTGTGTGTGTATCTTACATCTGTATTCTTCATCCTATTAGAAAGTCATAGAACTTAAAATAAAAAACATTGGAGAAGAGATAAATTACTATGAAAACCCTGAAATACAAAATATATTCATTAGTAAAGACTGAACATCTGGAATCTAGGAAATTTATGTGACAATTTCTCTATAAGCCATTGTACAATACCTATGCAACTCAGGGGTACTGTGCCTTGGCTATATACAGTTTCATCAGTAAAGTATTTATTTGCAGACTTACATAATTCTTTGAAAATTGCACTAAGACTTTTAACTTTCTGTTCACTGTTCTATAATTCATTTGTTCCAAGTTGTATTATAACATAATGTTCAGTCCATTATCTACCTCCAGAAAAAGGTATTATAAAAGAGAAAGAGTGCACAATAGTATTTAGCAAAGTCATTCTTCTTCCTCTTAAAATTTTAGCAGGTGCATTAGCATTTATTCATGGACATCAGATATGTCATACTATTTATTTACCCAGTAATGCTGATAGACATGTATTTACTGCTCATCAAAAATTCATAGCCCGAACCTTCTAATTTTTGTAAAAGTTGTAGATAATTTTAATGTTGTTTTCTCTTGCAGCAGAATACTCTGAGGACTGCAAAAGTACATAATAAGAATGATGGGATTAATGAAAAAAATGTTATTATGAATGAGTTCTTACTGATTAAAATTTAAATTTTTCATTCAGTCCTATTTGAAAAGATGCTTTTCACTGAAACAAATTGACGCTACTCATACCTAGGACCATTAAGTTGATAAATGAGGTAACTTAAATCACCCTATAGGCAAAGCAGATCAATTCCTTCTAACTTGAGTCAGATTACACTGTAATCAGAAGACTGTTCTCTCCAACTGGCATTTACCCCCCTTCCCAGCTGAGATAACTGCATGAATAACCCTTATCTGAGATCGGGGTATTTCTCACATATATACAGTTGCTGTAGACTAGATTGTTTTTCACTAGTTCTGGTTTTTTTATTCATCTTCTTTCCGTCTGTTTCTACAATCACTGTATTTTGTCATACCTTGGAAATATCCACCTTCTCTAAGCTTTCTGCAAGATATTTTTATCCACAGTCTGTTTTCTTTCTGGAGCACACATTCCTATCCTTTCTAAGCTCAACAATCTGATTTCACAGCTTGCATAATATGTTCATACTCTGTGACTGATTTCAGTTTGTATGAGCTGATAGCTGACATTTGATATCCAACAGAAACAAACATATATGGGGTTCTTATCTTTTATGTATTACCCTGAACTTAAGATATTTATGAATGTCTTCAGCTGCCATGATTTCCAAAATGTAATTAGGCCAATCACAACATAATGCTCTTAAAATGTAAAAATTAAGAAATTGTCTGATACCTCACACATTTGGCAGATGAGTACCCATACACATCCTAGTTCTAATGCTAGAATCAGCTTTTGAAGTACTATTAAATCTATAAGAATGGATCTTTTCAGATTAAAAAAATGAAAGAACTGAAGCGGTACTTCACTATTTCCTACAAAACAGCTCAGTGATAAAGATTCTCAACAAATTACAAGACAGTAGCTACTGTAGTAAGCTGTTTGCTTCTCCAAGCATCCTTTTTTTCCAAGAGTGTCCTTTACATCTCAATAAAGTCACTCTAAATAATACACTTGATTACATTTTTTATATCTAAAGTATGGTCTAGAGTTTATATTGTATATTCTCTAACTCAAACTCAATTTGTCCTATGAACAGAATTTGTTTATGTAACTGATTAACTGGCATCAAATTAGGTCAAAGACTGTTGACACAGTTTGGAGCTGTAATTGGTTTCTCTAATAGGTAACTATAAACCAGAATGTAATCAGCTCAAGTAAGTACACGCTGTGCCATTAACCAGTAAAGTTTAAGGTCTCTTGGGAAAGCTTTGCAAACTGTACATGAACAAGATTAAAAGCTTCTGTTTTGCTGAGAAATTTATTTTGTAGAGCCAGCCATACAGAAGTGTAATAGCATATTTTAGTCAAATAGCAAGCAATAATGTTAACAGTTCTACCTTGGTGTGGAAGGCTCCACTTCAGGGAATAGATTTGAACATTATACCTTTTTCCTTACATTAACTGAAAAATCAGCTTTCAAATATAGTATTCTTGAATGAAATGTGATCAAATTATGTGTATCTTTTTAACAGTTCTATCTCCAGTCAACAAAATTACATAGAAACAAGGAAAAAGAAGGTAATTTTAAGTATAAAAAGCTTTATGCAAAATCACTACAAAGAAAATGATATGTCAGCTTGTTTGGGATGATCAAGTATGTCTTCTACTCTCAGGATATAACTCACAGGAAACATATGTGACCACCTCCAGTGTTAGGTGTCAAACTGATCTTAATTTGTGAAGCCTCATAATCTGGAAGTAACATTGCCCATATGACTACTAGTTGAGGCCATACCATTTCTTTGCCGAAGTCATAAATTATGATCATGCAAATAAGACTAGAAGGGGACTCTCTCTGAAAGGTTGGTTCTGCAACAGCATTGTGTTGTTCGATGGATTTTTGCCTAATTTTTCAAAACTAAAGATTACATAACATTCTTTTAAAAATCATGATTTTATGATGGTTTTCTTTTTACTTCCTTCCTTTCCCTTGATTTATGGATTTCATCATTTCATGACATTACATGTCCTTCTCATTGAGTACTTTCCAATTTCAAATTCAGTCTAGAGCACCTTTTTAATTTGTCTTATTGCTTCTTTATATCAAATAATTATTAAAAGCTTTCAGAACAGTAGTCAGGTGGTAATTTACAGTTGTAAGCCCTGCCCAAATATAACTGATTACCTCTCAGATACCTCAAAGAATCACTGAATCACAGACCCTCAAGGTTATCTGGTTCCAATCCCCTGCCATGGGCAGGTACAGCTTCCATTAACCCGGGTTGCTCTAAGCCCCATCCAACCTTGCCTTGAAAACTTCCAGGGATGGGGAGTCCACAACCTCTCTGGTAAACCTTTCCCTCTGCATCAAGACCCTCACAGTAAAGGATTTCTTTCTAATATCTACTCTATACCTGCCCTCTTTCAGTTTAAAGCCATTACCCCTTGTCCTATCTCTACAAAGCCTTGTAAAAACTCCCTCCCCAGCTTTCTTGTAGGCCCCCTCCAAGTACTGAAATGAGCAAAAATGTCTCCTGAAGCCTTCTCTTCTTCAGGCTAAATAATCCCTGTTGTCTCAGCCTTTTGCCATAGAAGAGTGCTCCAGCCCTCTGATCATTATTCAGCACAATCATCATTCCTCACAGCAGTAGTCTGGTCCAATGTGTCAGTGAAGTTCAGTCCAGGAGTTAAATCTGTTGCATATCTGGTAAGGTATAGTCTTTATAGTCTGTCAATACACACTTATGTACTTCTATTTAAAAGGAAAATAAATCTCTACTTCAATGCCTGGGACCTCACCAGTTACTTGAAATTCTAGTCCATTCTAAAGAACAGTTACTCAGTATCAAAAGTAATCCCATGTATAACAAGAAAAAGTAAATTGTGATAATTAAAAAGTAAGCCTAGTAACAATTAAACTTTAACATCAACATTTCTTTTCTTTTTACTTCTGAGGATAGAGAAAAAATTACTGGGTATATATTGTATATATTCAGGTGCTCTGTAAACAAATACCAAAGTTATGTTGAAAGTTTCAAAGTAAAATTCAGGCTATATTTTTGAACCTTCATGTTTCAAGACATGTAGGGAACCTATCTGAAAAATAATTGTCTTATTTTTACATAAATCTCTGTCATGGCTGTGGCCAACTTATAATTAGTGATCTCTTTTCTGCAGAAAAGTATAAACTTCTTTTTATTCCTTACTATCTGATTTATTATTTCTGCCTTAGATACTGGTGTTTGAGGTTTAGGGGTCTTTGATTTATTTGTTTATTTGTTTATTTGGTTGATTGGTTTTATTTAATTTTTAAATTCTGTTTTGTGTCTTCTTAGTTTTTCTACTGGGGCTCCACGAAATTTTCTGGGAGGCACAAACTCTCTTTATAGGCTCCTTAAAGACTTTTATTTCTCCCTTCTAGTTACTGTAAAGTCCCTGAAAGGAAAAGTTCTTCAAGACAATAAAAATTGCAACTTAATATGTAATAAGTCCTTATACTGCTGACTTATTTTGACAGAATTTAGATGTGCTTCTTCAGTGGTACTAAATGCATATGGAACATCTACAGATTTCTGAAAAGTAAGAGTAAAACTTTCTGAGACCTAGGCTTTTACTTGCTCAAGGAAGAAAATAAAAGCTGTGCAATGATATTAACAGATTCTGAAGCTAGTCTTAACACACAATATTGTTTTCAGCAAAATAACTTAATCTAATGTGTGCATTGCAATATTGCAAAGAAGTTATGATGATGAAGTGCTTAAATGTAGTTCACAGAAAACATTAGGAATTTGAAAGTCACACTGCTTTTAGGTATCTGCATGTATTCTGTAGTTTAACATAGATATCCATACTAACAAATTATACTTCTCTGGGTCTGGTTGATGTGAAGAGTGTAGTTTGAACTGCACTTAAGTGAAGGGTAAAACATTTTTAAAAATTCTCATAATATTAATGTAGACAATTAAAATTAACAGAAGTTAATTTTGTAATGCTTGTTATTAATTTGGTGACTGGTTGTATCAAATCTTTCTTGAACTTCAGGACTCAAGCAACAAATGAATAAGAGAGACTAGAAGTTCCAGAGCAGCACAGAAACATTTTACTACAAGCCTGGGTTGATCTAGTTGTAGTTCAAAGGTAAATCCTAACTGAAACAGTGTCTGACAAGGTGTACAGGGTTGCAGTTATTCTTGGTTACTCTTTTTCCCTCTTTCTCTATTAGTCTGTTCTTATAAGATAGTAAGTGTGTAGTGACATGTATAAAGATAAATAAAACTCAAGAAAATGTGTGTGTCTAGTGGTACTCTGTAAACATTTGGTGAAATTAGAGCACAGTGAAATCTGTTCTGAATCATGGATATGAGTTGAATTTATATTTCTTGCTTATTTTTTTGTTAAAATCCTACTAAAGTTGATAGAAGGGAAATATTGCTAATAATCAGTATTTTTCATGTGAAGATATAACATTATTTGTGTCAATATTAAGTAACTTAAGTATTGAATGCTCAAGGTTAAATATTTTAAAAAGGTTCTAATTTTCAGAAACAGTGAAGTCTTCTGCCCTTATGAAATCAGGCCTTTTATAAACAGAATAATTACAAGAGCATGTACTTTTCTTTTTGAAAATAATAGTTCTCTGTAAACCAGCACATAAATATATTAAAAATATTTTTAAATTTAAAGCATTTATAATTTTTTGATTCAGGGTGTACATTCATATAGATTTGCCATTCTATGGGGTACAGAAATAAAAAGTAATTAAGACAGAAAAAGAAGGTCACAAGGGACTCTGAGAGATCATCCAATCCCACACTGTTCACTGAAAATTTCCAGCAGAAAATTGAAGTATGTTAAAGTATTTCTGTAGTCCATTACACATTATGTGCAACTTCCTACTAATTATTTAACTTCTACATCAGAAATACACCAGTTCTTCTGAAATGTAAGGATGAGGATTTTTTTTTTACAACATTTTAAAACTTACTGAAGGAAAGATTTTTTCACTTTACCTGTGACACACTGCATCTCTTCAAATAAAAACAACTTTGAATATTGAAGCATCATGCCCAGTCTAACAAATCAAATGTGCTCTCAGTGTTAAGCCTCAGTATATTTGTTTTATTTGTTCATTTCAGTTTGCCTTCAGTCCTTCAGGTCACAGATTGCTTAAATCTGAGAATGTACCGTATCTTGGAGTGTATAAACCAAACATTCAAATTCTCCTTATCTTCTTTACATAATACTAAATTGTTTGCTCTCAACTCTAAATCAAGAAAGAGCAGTGAAATATTAATGATTCACCGTGTAAAACTTAGGCACCTAACAGGCAGTTGAAGTGTTGAATGTAATAGATACATTTCCTTAGTGCTGTTTTCTTTTACTGCTGCTTTTCTTCATTTTGTGTATGTGCATTTATCTGTAAGTAGGAGCTTTCTCATAAGTGGTGGTCTGAGGGGGTGTTTGGCTCACAGTGAAGACAAAATGAAGGGGTCACGGCATCACTGGAAAGTATCTACACAGATTTTTTTATTATTTCTTTTCAGATATCATTGCCAATACCTTTTTAATGCCATCAGGAATTTGACTTGATGGACTATCTCAAAGACAACCTCTAGATGACAGTTTTCCTGATAATAATAATTATGCCCTCGTGGGCATAACCAGATCTTCAACACCTACTATAAATAAAAAAGATATGCACTATAAGTTAAGAACCTTTCGAGGTCTTGTTGAAAAATAACCATATAAATCACTTAATTAATTAAAACAACAGAAGAGACTAATTTTTACGTTAGCAGTAAAATGCCTTAGTACAAATGTAACTTTTTTCAGTTGTAGCTGAATTCTTTAATGATTTGGTATGATTAATTAGGATCAAGTTGCTTTTAACCTCTGTCAAATTGAACATCTTCATGCATATCCTTTTTGTTATTTTATCTTATATTTTTCAATTAACAATGTAGAAGAAGCCCTGTTGCTTGAGATCAAGACTCACATAGCTCAAAATTCTATTAGAATTTGGCATTCAAATTGTGTCTAGTGGAAACAATGACATTTGGAAGAAAATAAAAAACTCCACACCAAGAAGGAAGTGGAAAAATATGATCATACCATAACACCCAAAAATGTAGGAGCATAGTCTTTGTAAAATTTTGCCCCAGCAGCAAATGAACAGGACTCTGGGGGTGAGGTAATGGTGAAAGGAATGCTGCACTGCATGGATGTTGGCTCCGTTAAAAGAGCACGCCATCCATCAGCAAGAATTATAAAGTACCAAAAAGAGAAGTTGAAAAGCAATGGTAGAGGGTAGGGTGAAAGACTCACCTTTTGGATACAGAGTCCTCTTGAGGGTGCACAGGGATAGGACAAAAGGCAATGGACACTCAAGTTGTCATATGGGAAATTCCCATTGGATCTGGAGATGTTTTTACTGTGAGTGTGGTCGATGACCATGAGATGCTGCTGGAGATGCGGAACCTCCATCCTTGAAGATACTTACAACTCAGCTGGTCAGAGCTGTGAGCATCCTGATCCGTGCTGGCCCTTCTTTAAGCAGGTAAATGGACTAGATAACATCTAAAGATCCACTGCAACCCGAACTAGTCTATAATTCTACAAGTATTTTACAATAATTAAGAATTTAGGTGTATGTGATTTTGAAGAAATAGCAGCACTGTTTGCCAAGGAATTAATTCAGTAGGGTTCTCAGGTTTCCTCTTTTCCATTTTATGCAATTACAGGTTGATCAGTCATGATTCTGGTGATCACTTCTAACAAAACAAAATATGTCTGCTTAGTTACCATTTGTTTGTTACCATCTGATTATTGCTGTCTCTCAGGACACTCTGATTTCAATCAGTATTTTTGTTTAGGGTTACATTTATTTTTCCACCTCTTTCTATAATTTCCAAGCTTTCACTTTGGATATAAGCAAAAAAATATAAGATACATATGTGTAATCAAATAAAAACTTGGCTTGTTTATCATGACAGCTTCTGAGACTTTTGAGATTGTGCTGAAAGGAAAATAAGTCTGGTATGAAGTAAAAATGGAAGTGTCAAATTAATTATAATGACTGAAAATGCAAGTAAAAATCAAAGTTTTTACTGGCACAGAAAATAACAGCCAGAAGATAATAAAACAAGATTAAAGAAAGCTCTTTAATTCTATTTAATTTAATCAAAATCCTTGCCATCACCTAAGTATTATTTCTTTCCTTTTGAACAGAAATTAGCAAATAATGGTTCCTGATATATTTTTTTTGTAATTCATCTATTTTTTTATGTATCCTTCTATTCTCATTTTTATGAATTGACTACTTCAACTCTTTTATTCTCCTCTTCTGAGAGAATATTTTCAGATCAATAATCATGTTCCATATCTTTCCTTAATTCTTCTGTGCTTCACTTCTGCCTAAATAGAATGAGATGTTCTCAGTGTAACATTATAATCCATTCAGTGAAACTTACCGTGTCTTTAAATTTTGAATAACTTTTGCCTGTTGAGTACATATGTTGAGCAACCATTCTCATCTTCACAATTTTTTCCAAGTTATTTCATTTCATACGTATTAAGGAAAAGCATTGCTATATTTCCGATTTTTTTTGCTTTGTGTTTTTGTATAGATAAATTTTCCCATTTTTACTTATTATCTAGGTTCTGATAGAAAGTCTGACAAATATTTTCTTTTATTGAAAGTGCCTTTAAATAGGTCAGTTGCATAATGAAATATAAATAAATTATAATTATTAGCTACACATAGGGTATTAAAACTCAAGCCACTTTAAAAATAAAGCAAGGATGTAGACAGTAGAAATTAAAAAGTTTTGGAATGCAGCTCTATAAATACAAATGTAAATTTTTTTATATATATATGATATTTTTGTAAAAATTCTAGCTGTAATGTCCTTCTTCTAGGTAATATGATAATTTGAAATTCATATTGGCCCATTTTAATGAGAATTTAGTCCCTTTTTGTCTAAGTTTTAGCTTAGGGGCTAAGTGTTATGCTTTTACAGTTTGACTGTAAACAGATCTAGAAAAATACTGCATTTGATTCCAGGCTTCCTCAGTGAAACTACAATATGCTGTGATTTCTTGCTGTCTTTCTTTATATCTGTAGATGTCATTGGTGACTCTAGCACTCCTTTTTCTGTGATAGATATTATTTCTCAGAGTAGGCAATTAATATTAAAATTTTGCTATGAGTCCTGGTAGGTATTGTACTTCATTTTCCCCTTCAGCCAGGCTAGCAACAAATGAAAATTGTATCTAGGAGATTCTTTCTGATCTGTTTACTTTCATCATTACCACATGCCTTCATCAGTAAAAATACACTGAAGGGTTTCATGTTTAATCATATCTGATCACTCAGGCATTTTTGTAGACCTGATCTAGCAACCATTTTTGCTTACTGATTGTAGTTTTGTTCAAATCAAAGATTGTCTCTCTCTTTCTGTAAAAGGCCAGGTTTTAGAACAAGGCAAGAAACCTGGATCTTATTTATTTTATTTTCCCCAGTAATTATTTGAACCTGAAAGTTTTCTGCAGAGAAGATAACAGCATTGGGTTCTTATAGCTAGTATCTGATAAAAGGCATTTTTCCTCCATTCCCAGACTGTAATTCTATTACTTGTCAATTTGCTGGCAGCTAACACAGTTGGCTCAATAACTTCATATAACTCTGGAGTGATAGACCAATGTACACAATATCTTCTAAAAATTTTGTAGCAATTTGGGGTTAGAATCACAGAATCATCAAGGTTGGAAGAGACCTTTAAGATTATCAAGTCCAAACATCAACACAGCACCATCACTGCAACCTCTAAGCCAGTAAACAATATTACCTAGTGCCAGATCCAGACACCTCTTACCTCCAGGGGTGGGGACTCCACCAGCTCCCTGGGCAACCTATTCCAGTGCCTGACCACCCTAACAGTGAATTATTTTTTTTCTAATACATTGTTATATATATAACTAAAGGTTATATGCCTTATCCATTAGTAAGGGTTATATGATTTAGAATGATTTCTTTGTTTCCAAGTGTTTTTTTGATAAATCTACCTGTTCCCAGATAATCCATAATAGGAGCAGGCCTTTTTTCTGGTACACCCTTTTTAGGATTGAAAAATACATTTTTCAAGACAGGCTTTGTAGTGATTACTTATCATTTTATATTCAGTCATCCAGTTCTTTAGAGCTGGAGCTATTCCATAACCTTTTCTGTTACTATTTTTCATGACTCTGATGTCTAACTATCAGCATGATCCACAGCCTCTAAAGAATCTTTTAAAGCTTCAGATCTGTTCTTAGCATGATATGTCGAAATCTTCAGTTTTACAAAGTGTCTGTAGCTCATGGGTTTTTTTTTTACTTCAGTATAAAGATTTGCTGCTGTTCTTGGCACAAAATAATTGAATTCAGCACCATACTGTAAGGTACAATTGATTATATATTTAAATTTGGCAACTCTTTTGGATGCTTATTCTGAGATAAGCACAATATTTCAAAGGTGAAACATGATAAAATCAATATTTAACATTAATAATCGTCAATAACATATAGGAAGGATAGTAGCACTCTCTGTTCAGGCATATGTGTAATTAAATAATGTGAAAAATATCGTAGCAAATGAAAGCACAAATCTTTAAAATTATTTATAAACTAAAAAATTATTTATAAACTAAAAATATTTTAAATAATTAGAAGAAAATTTTTTGCAGCTTGAAAGTCAGACTGAATATTACTTGAACTCATTCATTTTGTTTCAGAAGGTGGAATAGATTCCCTGGAGTTTAATATGTATTTGGCTCAAGCTAATGACATTACATTAGAAACATTGAAAGAATACTGAAAGTATAAATGTGGTATTTGAGGCTGAGATTCATTTCACTTGACATCGGTTATCTAAAAATTAAAGATCTCAACATTGACTCAACAGACACTAAAGAGTATCCTTGTTGCACTGATCAGAAACATTTTTAGGATAAGATAGATTGCTTCCTGAAGCAGCTTATATCTATCATGTGCAAAGAGAAGAAAACTGAATAACTATCCTGCCTTAAGATGGAAAATTGTTAGATGACCTAAAAGAATATGAAAGACTTCCTTAGAGTCACAGAAAAAGAAAAATATACATGTCCTAAATTTATTTAAGGTCCTAATTTAATAGTTTTAACTTAATAAGTCAACAATATGTAATTGTAGTGTTTCAGGTATTTATATGACATTGCAACATCATTCTAACCTTCCTAAGTCTCTTATTGTGGATGGATGAAAGACTAGAAGAGTAGTTTTTACCCATTTATTACCTTTTATCTCTCTTTGCCTTATTACTGAGCAGAGTGGGCCAGTTTCCTTTCTTTTCTCTGATATGGGTAACAGGAGGTTTAAGTTTCTCTTAACTGTTTAACTCATGTCTGACTGCCACATCTTTCTTAACCTGTTTAATGCATAAAGAATAATAAGAAATAGCTGATCATCTTGACCGAGAACAGTGAATAGTTTTCAAAAAGCCTCCAACTCTGTAGTGGCCATGGGTAGACCTCATGGTTGTGTCTACAAGGGACAAAACCAGGCAAAGTTGAAAGCCAAAGTGTGGTTAATGAAAATAATCAAATATCAGTTAAAATATCAGTTTTATTTCACTAAAGAAAGCAAATAATAAAATAATTGTTTAGGAAGAGAAATTAGCCAACATATTTAAAATTCAACATTTACCACTGAAGCTGTCAATTAAATATATATTACAAAAGTAAATATGTCATGTGTTTATTTGGTTTTGACAGTGCATATCCATGCCTTGTTTTCTACCTGTAAAGATTTTCATTCACAAAACTCTCAAAAGAAAAAATTCAGTTATATGGGCCACTTGGTAGGGCAACATTTAAGTAAATATCACTTAAAATTCTATATCTTTATTAGAAACACGCTGTCTTTTATTAACACAATGTCTAAAACTAGCACATAAATTAAATTTTATAAGTATCTGGGAGAGATCAGTGAAAGCAGTAAAAAGAATAGAAAGGGAAGCTACTGTGGAAAGTGAAGCAAAATGGGAAAGGAAATTAGCTGTGGCATTGCAAATCCCAGAGGCTTTTGCACTGTGTGCGGCTCTGTCACTTGCACTGCCAATGCTGTATTTGCAGAACTTACATTCTTTCTTGCATGTGTCTCTGCCACTGATGTATTGCAGAATGGCTATCCTACTAAACATATATAAAAACATAATTTTTGAGACTAAATACTGTTAGTGCAATGCAATATAAGGAATTAATCTTTCCCAAGACTATGTTAGCTAAAAAATAGGACCATAAAAACTGATTGCATGAGATTGCTTCTTTACAGAAGAAAATAAAGTCTGCTGTAAACTCTCCTTTACTAGGAGAAAAAAAACACTAAAGACAGTCAAATAATGAATTAAGCAATATTTTTGGGAAGAGCAAACTGAAGTGTACTGTTAATTATTAGAGCATTTTTAAGATGGTCTTTTAAAAGGATGAGAGTAGGAACTGCTTTCTTTCTGTTTTTCACTCTTCACTATAGTTGAATCTCTCTATGTTTGTAGTGGGTTCTCTTCTTAAGTCAGAGTTTCAGTGCCTGTTTAAGGCTCCCTGGAAAATTTATTACTGAAGTAATTATTTTAAGTTAAACTGGCACATTTCTTCAAGTATGCTAAAATCATGACACTCCTTTTGTTTCATTCCTATATGACATTTTAGCAAAGAGAGAAGAAATACACTGGAATAAAAGCAAAGAAACCAATGGGAACAAGAAAATAATAAGGAAGAAACATACTTGATGTTTCTTTTCTTCCTGGAAAATATTATCTGGGCAAGTCCCATGCAATGTGGGTGGATCAGAAAGCGAAGGGTAGGAATAAGAATGTTCTAGGCTCTCACAAGATAGAACTGCTCTTTAAGATAAAGACTAGGATATATAAAGTTGAATAATTAAATACTGGAAATAGCCTGACAAATAATTTACTGATATAATTCTCCATTCAGGTCAGGTAGATTATAATACTGTAAAACTCCAGAATGGTAGCACTGAAGTATGTCAAGGATACCGACTGAAAAGTAAATACGAATTTCTCTCAATTTTGAAAAGACTACTTTTTTATTCAGGCAGATGTAACATTAATTTAATGTCAGAGAAATACACAATTCAGTATTAATATTGGGGATATCTTACAAATTAAAACAAGAAGTAATTTCTTCCATTTGGGAAATGAAACACAAAACTGGGAGGAATGAAAAAATATAAAATTGTTATTAATGTGGATAATTAGAGTTTGTCTTTGGACACAAGAAAGGAATAGAATAGAATAGAATAGAATAGAATAGAATAGAATAGAATAGAATAGAATAGAATAGAATAGAATAGAATAGAAATTTCAGTTGGAAGGGACCTACAACAATTATCCAGTCCAGCTGCCTGACCAATTCAGAACTGACCAAAAGTTAAAGCATGCTGTTAGGGGTATTGTCCACATGCCTCTTAAATACTGCCAGGCTTAGGACATTGACTAGATCTCTGGGCAGCCTGTTCCAGGGTTTGACCACCCTCTGGGTAAAGTTACGCTTTCTAACATTCACCCTAAACCCCCTCATGCAACTTTGAGCTGTTCACATATGTCTTGCCATTGGATCCCAGGGAGAGTAGCTCAGCACCTCTTCACTTTGAAGAGAGCTCAGCACCTCTTCACTTACTGAGAATATCTCACTCTCTTCATCTCCACAGGAAGCAGCAGAGAGCCTGCTTCTCTCTTAACTAGGCAAGCCCAAAGTCCTCAGCTGCTCCTCGTATAAATCAAAACAGATTTCCTTTCACCTTACTCAAAGTGTGTTTAACATGGATATCTTGTAATCATGTGATGTATATGAGATAAAAAGAAAGATGTTGAACACATGAGAAATACTGTATTTATTATGTATTGTAATCAGTGGAATAGTTCTGCATTTATTCTGACAGCTATTTTTTTTGTTGGACTGAATACCATTCATTTCACCACTCCACAAATTAACAAACTTAACAAATATTTTTTCCCTAAACTATGACATGCTTAACCTTAAAAAGGACCTACCCAGAAAGATCAGTACTTCACTTGAGACTACCATTTTTGTATCTTAAATGGTCCACAACAAGCTGCTTGTTCCCAAATCTTGTTTAGTTCCATTAGTGTTATCAGCTCTGTCCTTGCTTACTATGATCTCTCTAGATTTGCTATTAAATATTTAGCCATAATAATGTTATTAAAATATCTGACTGGGATATAGAATTACAGGAGAAAATATCTGTTATACAGTGACCTTTATATGCATGCACTGAAGGTTAAATATTAAGAACGTACTTGGTCTCTTCCTGAGTATGACTGATTATTGTGTAATCCCATCCTGTCTGAATTAGACAAGTTCATGTTCTACTGCACAGGGTAAAATCGTCCCTCTTTGAACAGTTGTGTATATATTGCTGGTGTGCAACTTTTTATCTGGAAACAAGTAGGAATCAAAAACATTTTAAGGAAATTTTAAGACTTGAGAGCAAGTAGGGAAAGACTCACCATGAGCATCAAAACTGCTCCCTGCAAACTCAAGGTGCTTAAGACTTGCTGAGACAATTTATTTTATCTTTACTTGAATGAACATTGGTACTGCTGACCTTAGGATGCAGCAGAGCCATAAAGCTCTTTCTCTCCGTAATTCCTCTGGAAACAATTGTTTCCATAGCACTTGGCCACCTGTGTACTGAGGAGACAAGGCCCACCTCTACTATGCCAAGAGTGCATAGTTTTGTCTGAGACTGATGAAAAAGAACTGTAAGAAAATCCATCAAAGAAAAAGAAAATAAAATTACAGGCACCACAAGAACTTTTGACAGGTGGTCATTAATAATTCAGACCATCAAAAGGAAAAACCAAAAAACTCCAACCTGCAAATGTATGGAATCCTAAAGGGGGAAAATACCACACTAAAAACCCCAACAACAATAATGTAACAAACAAAGAAGCAAAACTCCCAAACAAACAACAAAACAAACAAACAAACCAAAAGAACCCTCAACAATACAAGAAGTATAGTAAGTATAGTAAAGAGTTATCAAATTATTTGTTCAGTTCAACAGTGTTGGATTATTAATTATTATGCTTAACAACTGTATTGTTACAATATTCTGGAAACAAAAGCTTACTTAACTGAAGAATAAGACAACATTGTTGGAGTAACTGCCCCCCCCACCGCCCCTATTCCTGGAACAAGGAATAAGAAGGTACCAACTAGGAAAAGGAGCAAAGAGGACTAGGATAAGGACAAAAAAGCAGAGGCAGAAGTCAGAAAGTAAGGATGAAGTTTTCCAGGATGAGGTGAAAAAACCCAAAAGACCCAAGCAAATAAATAATATAAACAAAACACCCCAAAAACCAAAACAGCTTAGATAGGAATAGGAGTGAGACCCTTAGAAGTGCCACCGCCATTAAGTGGCACACAGAAAAAGAAAACTTAACAAGTGATGGATTTTATATACAAAGAATAAATCACCAGTCAGGCTAACAGGCTGTTCTTGGTCTACTGATTGACTCTTGTCAGGCATCTGACTTCGGCTCAATTGCCCAGACCTGACATAGACTGACAGATGCCATGTTTGATGTTTCACGCCTCAGAAGCCTCAAGTGATTCTTGCTACACATTTTTATTTTACTTTTCTTTGTATTCCCTGCTTCAGGATAAATATAAACTCTGAATGAAGCTTTTTTTCTCCTGATTGAGACACTTAAGACATTTTTCTTTCATTTGAATTATCTAGTGCCTACCACAGTGTAAGTTCAGGACTAAGATTTTAATTCCATCAAACTGGTTTCTGTCTTCTGCCCTCTAACTACATACATGCCTTGTTTTTACAAAATATCTTGAGAAACACACAGAGAAAACTCAACTAGCTCTTGTATCGTTTAAATAGTAAATGAGCTAATGAAATACTGAAGGCAGCAGAAGAAATTCATCTCTAAGAGTAACTTGATCAGGGTCACATTTCCGAAGGGGGGAGAGGGAGACATAGTTCTTTGTTACATTGTATTTAGTTAAGGAAAAAGAGTGAATAAAATAGCAACCATTTTCAAACCTGAAGCTTTGGAAAATTTACAGACTGAAAAATTCATATCCATTCTTTGTGCAGCTGTATAATATCTTAGGAATTGGAGGATTTTTAAAAGAAACAGAATAGAAATTAAACACACGTCAATCCAAATAAAACAGGAAAGGAGTTCAGGTGCAAGCTTTCTCTTGGTATCAATGATTCTGGTGTATTAATTAATAATTATTAATTAATAATCACCGGTAAAAAAATTTCAAAATGAACATTTATTATCTCACTAAAAATGAGGAGTTGCTTTATATATATATATATATATATGAAATATATATATGATATATATTTGATATATTAGATATATATTAGATAGATAGATAGATAGAAAGATAGATAGATAGATAGAGAGATAGATAGATAGATAGATAGATAGATAGATAGATAGATAGATATAGAAAGACAGATAGATAGATGATAGATAGATAGATAGATAGATAGATAGATAGATAGATAGATAGAGCCACAAAATCCCTTGTAGCTAGGAAATATTAGCCCCCGTCCATCATTCAAGTACAGCTAGAATAAAATAATAGTTTAGCAGAAACTAGCATCAAGTGCTGCTAAGCCTAAACAACAGATTACTTTTTCCTGGGATGAAACACAATATGAACGAAAACATGGTGATTGTTCATTTTTTATAACTTACAGGTTAAATAATTTCTTTCATCTCAGATTTTTTTTTTCACACATGTATATCTTTTTCTAAAAGAGCAAGAACAAAGCTTGCTGCATTTTGTAGACTAAAAAATGTTGACTACACAATACCGTGATTTCCATGAAAGGAAAACTCTGGAACAAATCACGCATGGGATTGTAGTCATCTTCAGTAGGTTTGCACACGTACAAATATCCCTTTCCTTGTTACAAAGTCATTCTAAGGGCATATAAGATGCTTCTATCTAAAATGGAAAAATTACAAAAATAATTATCTCTAGGTTATTCTTGCCTAGATGCTTAACTTTGAAAACTGAACAAATATTTACGTAATCTTATTGCTGAAGGGAAGGACCATGCAAGTGTCCTGCTGCAACCATGGGTTCTGTAACAGGTATGCTGTAAGGGGAGGTAGTTCTGTGGGAAACCATAGTCTGTCTTTCCCTCATCCTTAATGTGTGTATGAAATAATCTTTTTGCTGTGCTGGTTTCCACAAGTACTTACAGAGGTACATAGGTGGGATTAAGTTCAATAGTTTTGAAACACTGCCACCCTTGGCTGCTTTGTGGTAACAAGATTGTTTCAACTGATAGAGAGCTTTCACATTTCAAAAGTCTGCTGAAAACAAATAAACAAACAAAACCAAATTAAATACAATTTTTTTTTTTTTGGAAAGGGAAAGAAGAAAACACAACTGAAATATCAGTTCTTAAAAAATGGACACTTGAACTTGAGGCCTAACTTTTTCAGAAGCTCAGTTGAAGGCATTATTTGGGTACTGTAAATGTCAAACAGGTTTCTATGACTGTGTAGTAGGAACGATGGAAATGCACAGCCAGTATTTCTCATTTGCATCTTAGCTAATGTGACCAAAGTTATCTACTGACTCAGTGGTAGCACCAAGTTACTCTGCAGTCTCAGCCCTTTATTATTTCTATTAAAAAAATGCTATTCAAACAAAAATTTTCTTAGAAACTTTAGAATGTAATGAGACACTACAGATTTGGAAAAAGTACACTGACAATATGAATTTAAGTTAACTTTGAAAGGTCTTGTTCAAAAAGCTTCTCTCAATGAATTGAAAAAGAGGTCTGAGAAATAAATGGTGGTAGTTATGTGAGACTCAGACTGTCATTAAAATTAAGCTACAATGTTTAGTTTCACTAGGACATTAAAGTCAATGAGTATACTGTGTATCTTGATAGAAATGCCTTAGAAGGAAGAAAGAACTAACATAAAAGAGAAAAAAAAGCATTTTATATTTTTGAAAAGCTATGTTATAAAAACACTTTTGGAATAGTCGTACAAAGATTTTTTTTTTTTTCCCAGAAAAAATTATGGTAAATTATTGATATCTAGATATCTGAAATAGTAACCAGTATATTTAACTTCATTAAATTCCTTTACAAAAAGTTACACTTTACATTTTTCAAATAAATTAATAATTTTTCTCTATTTTTTTCATTTTTAAAGCATATGATTTCTAACTCTAATCCTTACTCTCTATCTTGTTTACTTAGTATGACTGATTCTGAAAACAGCACAACTAAGGATCTGATGGGAAAAGGGAGCAAAGTTTGTTGTTTTCCTCTAGACTATGTTGAATTCAAAGGCCAATGAAGTCAATAGAAATCTTTCCATTACCTACAGTGAGCTTTTGATCATGTCACAACTTTATACTTCAAAGGATAGCTCCCTCTCATCCTTTAAAGTTTTTCTCCATTTCAGGCATCATAACTTTGCTTCCCTCTGTGCCTCCTTTTTTATGTTTCTTTTAGAAAATCTTGCCCCACTTTTCCTTCTTTATTACAGAAGATTTTATGGAAAGGCCAGCTGATACAATTGCATGAGGCAGCAGAAGACCCAAAGAAATAAACAAAATAATTCTATTCACAGGAAGAAGCAGACTTCACAACTTTTTGAGAGTGACCAAAGACCCATCTATACTCTGCTGTCCACGAGAGATTCAAAACTTTTGCTTGTCTTGAATACCACCTTTGGTGCCAATATCCAAGTCCAGGTATTTATATATGGAAGGGGCTTTTGTGAATTCCACCAGACTCAGCTCCTTCACTTCATCTAAAACAAAGGGTTACTCTCTAGGATAATTGCATAAGAAGTAGGAGATGCTGATTATTCTTCTCCCTTTTTTAAAAAATTTATTTTATTTTTCTGTTAATGAATGCTTTAATGTAGCATGAAGTTCATTATCATCAGAAATTGAATGTATAACATTCCACAAATGACTGAGATGTTCAACTTTCTTGAAGGATGACATTCCTTTTCAGAATAGATGTAACTGGGAACAAGTTTTTATTGGGAGGGAGTATTATTTAATTCCTCAGTTATCACAGAGAAATTAAAAAAAATCTTGTTTTGTCTATTAGTGTAATGATACTTTAATTTACTTCTACTAAAATGAGAGAAAAGAGGTTATATATTTTTATATGTGGTTTGCCTTCAAATAGAAAAGAAAGCTGGATTTAGACAGAGCTATTTTAAGCATACCTGTTGGTATTACAATGAGACAAAGGAATAGCTTCTTAGTATTAGATGTTGCCAGGAAAAATTTAAAATTTCTACGTGAGTCTCTATCCAAAATGACTTTTTGCTGTACTCAGCTATTAGTTAATGCATTAGCAGCACAAATCTATCAATTATTTTCACAGCCTTCCTGTCTGTACTTTACACTCTTAGCAAAGAGGAAAATTTACAAAAATAGATACAAAGACTTCTTTCAGAAGTCTGTAAGTCAACTTCAGATCTTTGATGATTATGAAAGATGTGGTATTTAAATAGGACATATTGTGAAAGTAGTGACTAATGAGAGTTCTTAGTGTCATTAAACTTCAACAAATTTATTTTTGAGCCAAAATATGTCCATTAATTTTAACAAAGTAAATTTGTTTCTTTCTAGCTATGATAGTCTTATGAAAGGTACTACCTTTTTCCACCAACTTGCTTAAATCATTAAACTGCATATATTTATGTCACAATAGAAGATATTATAGGAATTTTCTATGTAAAAATCTAAATATTAATTTCTGTATCAGTTATGCCTGTAATTTTACCATGAGGACAAGGTTTTGAAGTCACAACATGCAATGCAGTGTAGGAGTAAGGGAACAGAAACAAACATTACATCAGATCCTCGGCACATTTAGGTGTCTCTCTTACTTAACAAAGTGAATTAAGCACCTACGTGCTTTTGAAGATCTGGTTCTTAGCAGATTGTTAGAATTAAAAAGAATTTAAAAAGCTGGTGTTAACAAACAAGTAGAGAGAGAAGCCGCTGGGGCAATTCTCCTATTTGCCAAGAGAATATTCATCAGACTCTTACCGCAAATAAGTTTAAAAAAGTAATCGATGTTGTTACTAAAATTTGTGTGAGTCTTGGTGCTTCATAGCAAGGGTAGACAGATATTTGTTAGTTTCCCTGTGCTGCTCCTTGAATTCCTTGTGGACTGGTAAGGGCCTATGCTTCCTAAAGAAGTGTGATCTATTTATCCTGATGAATGAAACAAGGAAAGGAGCAGGTGTGGAACTGCTTTTCTCTGCCTCAGTATTACATACTGAACTGAGGAAATCAAATTGGCTATTATCAATCAGTGACAGGGGGATTTCCAGCTACTGTTTTTAATTCATTATCTGTACATATGGCTATTAGAAAAAGCTCTCTAATCAGTTATTGGCTGCACTAATTGTCTTGCAGTTGAATTAACACATCTTGAACAACAACCATGGATATAAAACTCTTGGAGAAAATTTAAATGATCCAAAGTCACCTGCTTATTTGGAAGAATCTAGAAGTTCACCCTTAGACTTTATTGGCATTTGATCCTTTAAAAAAACATATTGATATCTACCTTTATTTAAGATCTTAAAAGTTTTTAAAGACAAAAATAAAAGTGTTAGTTTGACTTCATATTATGACTTTAATTTAAAAAAACATATATACTGGCAGAAATTCTGAGTCTAATTTCTGCATTGTGGTATAGTCCATCTAATTTAGTTTCTATCTATTTGAAAGCCTTCACTTGAGTCTTTATGCATATTATGCTAAGCTAATTAAAAACATATTAAACAATAACAATTAAATCATATGTTTAGTCCAAGGAAAATGAATATTGTGAGGAAAAGAGCAAATGCTCTGCAAAACATGTAAAATATGGATAACTTAGTGGCTTCAGCAGCTACAGTACTGCATTCACAAAAAAGTTATGCTAGAAGCCTTCAACTGAAGTAATCAATGAAGGCAAAAGTTCTTGAGAAGTGGTAAATCTGTTTAGAAGGAAAACTACAGGTGCAGTCAATATGAGGTGAACTTGGGTTCTCAAACTGGAAAGACATTCATAGTTCTAGCATAAAGTTTCTCATGCAAGGGAACCTTAAAGTAAATGCTATCTTCTCCTACCTGATTCAAATAGGAGTCTTGATAGAATAAAGAATGAACAGGAAAGGTCACTTTTTCAACCATTTGAAACTGTAATTTGAATCCAGCCTATCTCCCTGTTGTATGGCAAGACTGTTATCAGTTACAAAATCACTTAATACGAGTGCTTTATTCTTAATGACTGAGATTAACAAAAGCTGCTAGAGTTTGCTGCAATAGCTATATTGATTTAGAAGGATAGCTGGAATCCAATCTCAGATTATGTGAGAGAAATAAAGGCCTCTTTTGAAAAGAGATCTTGCTGTTAAGATCATATAATACTGGTATGAGTTTCAATTTTGTGAGTGTTCACACTCCTGCATATTAGACTAAAGAGGCATTTCAGATAAAGGGTAGTTACTCCTTGGTGAGGGGCAAGGCAGTGAACTACAAGAGCTATAATAAAATAAAAAACAAAACCAGAAATATCAAAAACAGTTTCAAAATTTAATATCTATGAAAGAAAGAAGTGACAACCTGTAGCAATATATGCTATTTCATTGTTTATTGTAAAGATATTGTATACTTTTAATGTTCATATGAAAGGAAAATTTTAGGTACTGAGGGAAAGAAGGGAGAAAGTGAAAGAGAGGCTTAAAACCTTATTATTGTAGTCAGTATTCAAAAGCTCGTACCTTGGTAAAGTCAAACCCAATTTTGTCTGAAAGCAAAGCTACTTCTTTTAAACAAGAATTATTTCCATGCCAAATTTCATCTGAAGTTCTCATCCATTTCAGCTCTAGGGCTGTTCATAAAAAGGTTACAAGCTTTTTCCCTCTCCCTCCTGCTCTGTAATGGTAATAGCATATTTTCTTCACTCTCCCTGTGTTTGAAATTTACAGACCTATTTTTGCTCAGGCTTTTTAAACAGATGAACATCCATGCAAAATGAACAAGAAAAATTTCCAAACAAGATGAATTTATGATTATCTATAGTTAATGACAACAGCAGAAAACCTTGTATTTTTTCCTATAAGAAATGAAAATTATTCCCCCAGATGTTTTTAGCAACATTTGAAAAACAAACCTGTTTTTCTTTCAACTGCATTAATTTATTTAATTTTTAAAATGAAGCAAAGCATAAAAATAATTGATTCAAAAAAAGAGTAAAGGAATGTATTCTGGGGATGAGGAAGGGATTTATGTCTTATATCCATGGAGAAAATAAATTATAAAGAGATATATGTTTAAAAGCAAAACTTCCAGGCAAAATTCTACAGCTGACCCATTTGCCTTTATAAGATGTTGTGCCTAGTTTATCTAACCTAATATTATAATTATTATGCTTCCACAGACTTAGTATGTTTACGTATCATCTTCCATCTTTCTGACATCCAGAAACTGATTCACTATGCAACCAATGGATGACAAATTTTAAAATTAGTTGTCTTTAGAGTCATTTTAGTGACATCTACTTTATTTAGAAAATAAAAGTTAAATAAACTGCACATCCTCTAGTTGTTTTCCTCTAGAACTTGAAAAGAATTAGGCAAACCCATCATTTCTTTAAACATGAAGAGAGGAAAGCCTGGTATTAATATGTGCTTAAACCACTGAGTTTTGCAACTTTTATGCTAAATTATCCTATACTGCATAACTTATTTAAAAGTATCTTCATAGCAAAGACCCCTTTTAAAATAACTGCTTGAGTCTAAATTATGAGCACCAATATCAGTTAGCAGATTCAAAATTTAGCAACTAATTGATGATTATTTAATTTAATTGACTAAGATAGCATTAATTAACATGCTGAATCTTAGGCCAACTGAGAGACTTGACCATTATTTTCCCTTGCCTCTTTTGTTGTTGGGTACTCATCATTAGTTATGGAGAGACTCTTAAGATACAAACTTGGACTTAGATAACTATTTTTAGACAGCTAAAGTCAGATAAGGTGAATCCCACACAGTGTGCCCATAACTTGGTTGGAATATTTGTTTAAACTAAGTCTACAAAATGATCTCATTAATCATATTTTCTTATGAATTATTCATACAATGCTTCATGTGATCTAATTATGAAATATCTACATCTTTGTCTAAATCAAGCCAGGTGTAATTATACTTTACTGGATTACAGGCAATTAGTTTTATTATTACTGTAATCAACAGTAGAAATGAAGAAAAAACAGTTTTTCAAATCTAGTGTATTAACTGCATTTAAAATGAGGGGAAAACTCTTAAAGGCTCATTTTCAAATTATATCTCTACAATTTCATAATAAGTGATTAGAGGTCTGAATGTGATAGTGATGTTTCAGAAAATTAGCTACAAGTAAAACTAAAAAATTTCCGTGACAGTAAACCTGTTATCAATCAAACAGAGGGTAGCAATCAGTTACCATAGAGATGCAAATTGCTTAATTTCACATGCTAAATATAATTATTTCTTTATGTTATTTAGGAAAAAAACCCAGAAGTTAGTTTCAATATTTTTCTTTAATAGTTCTGTCTCAATTTCTCTACTTGCCTGCTATATACTGAAGATGAATGGGCTAATATTCCACCAACACAGGAGTTAGGCTTGTGTATGCCCCCAAGGACACGCTAAGGACACTTGGATTCTAGCAAAATAAGATGTGTTAATACAAACCTGAAACCTTTTGACTGTCTTCTCCTCCTGCCATGGGTGTTCAGCTGTCTGCATACCAAGGGCCCAAGGGTGAAACCTGATACATGCAACGTTGCAACCTTGGCTCTGACAGCTGATAAAATTGCAGACTTATAAGAAATAGCCATCAGAAGGTCTGCAGAAAGGTTAGAAAAGGTAAAATTGAAGACAGCCATGTTTAATATCTGTAGAGATGATCTGTACAAGGGGATCAACTTGCACCCTCAGTAATTTCACAGATGACACTAAGGTGGACAGGAGTGGTGATCTGCTGGTGGAAAGGAAGGCTTTGGAGGGAGCAGAATAATCTGCATAGGTTAGGATCAATGGGCCAAGGCCAATAGCATGAGATACAATAAGGTGAAATGCTCAGTCCTGCACTTCAGTGACAGCAAGCCCATGAAATGCTCCAGGTTGAAGAAGAGTGGTTGGAAACTGCCCAAGAAAAGTATTGGTCGACAGCTGGCTCAGCACGAGCCATCAGTGTGCCCAGGTGGCCAAGAAGGCCAAAGGTATCCTTAGTGTTGACAGGACTAGTCAGGACCAGGGCAGAGATTGTCCCCCTCTATTCAGCATTTGTTAGGCCACACTTGAAGTACTGCGTCTACTTTTGAAACACCTCCTCCCCCTCTTGAAGGAAGTAAGATACAACTCCATAGGACAAATTCTGAATCCTGAAACTAATGTTCTAACTAATATATATCCCCAAATTCCAAAGGTGTAAAGGGCAATACCCAAGCATCTAAACATGGTAACAGACTCACAACTTCAGTGGCTTCTGGAAAAAAAGTAATAATACTGCAATGTATCAAGCAGAGCAGAAGTAATATTTTTAAGAGACAGTAGCTTTGTTTTGTGTGACCTGGAGGAGCAGTGTATGTTACACAACAGTAGATTTCAGATCTTCCATCACCATTTACTTGCTCCATCACCCTGAAATAATAACCGTCACCTTTCTTCTTCAGTGTTTGTGAGCAGTGCTCTGTGTGAATTAAAATTCAGTGCCGAGGACAGCAGATTAGCTATTGTTACCTGAGCAAAAAGACCTTGTTTGTATACAACATTGCAATGCTTTTTGTATGGGGGAAGACAAATTATATGATAATAGAGTGCAAACTTCTTTGCATCTTTCCTTGAAAATTGTGGTTATAATTGTCAACAGCATAGCTACTCAAATATTGTTCTCCCTCTAACATGGATTCAGAGTACACAGCTTTGGGTTTTTCTACTTATTCAAAAAGATACTGCGTCATCCTTTGTTACATATGCTGTATGAATTCCTGTCACTAACAGTAATGAGTGGTTTGCAATGTCAGCTAGAGATGAGAGGGTACAAAGTCAAGTGAAAACCTGTGAAGATGAATCTCATGACACCCCAGCAGCACTTAGAAGTCCTCTCTTTCTTGAATCCTGACAGGAAGATTAATTATTAAAAACTTGGTCATGGCATTTCATTATTAAAAAAACCCTATGCACACACAAATACACACACATTTAACTTGCACTCAGAAATGTCAAATTGTGCTTTACTGTTTCAGTTTTTCACTCTGTTTCAAAAGTTCTATAAACTGCACAAATTTGTACTTGTTTTGTATTAAGAAAATTTGTTGAAAATAGAAATTTTATGTGCAGGATTTCTGCCTTTATTTTCCATTGTTGTTTTACCTGGGAAATTGTTATGTATAATACTGAAACAATTTTGGTTACAGGACAACCTTTTGGTATATTCACATGTGTATTAAATGCTTTAAAGAAATCACATGGAGACCACCTTATACACAGTCAAATTTCTTTACTTTGGAAATCACTGTGCATGTCCAGTATACATTTATAAAATATCAAAGAATTTAAGGGAAAATAGTAATATTCTTATAATGTTTCTGAATTAGAAAGGGAATAATATAGAAATTTTTTTTCTAGCTAATTTAGTGTCATCTCTGTACCTTGGGGTTGGCTCTGCTGGACATGGGACAAGCTTCTTGCAGCTTCTCACAGAAGCCACCCCTGAAGTTTCCCTGCTGCCAAAACCCTGCCACTCAATTCCGATACTATTAAGAGAGTGTCAAAACTGATAACTTGTTTTAGTTTCTGTGGTCTTCAAAATTCAAATGTTCTTTACATGGAGTATATGTTATATGGTCATGAGAACCTCGCAGGTTAGGAAAACTTGCCTATCCATATGAAAATGAGAGTAAATTTTTACTCTATGGTTAAGAAAACAAGACATTGATGATTAAGTGTGAATGTCAAGGTTAAGGTGAAACCCCGTTTTTCATTATACTTGAACAAGTTTTCTTTGAGAACACATATTTGAAACTATCTGCAATGTACCAGAGAATATAAATACCAAAGTCTTTTTCTTCTGATATTCTAATTCTCTATGCAAACTGATAAATTAAAGAGAAAAACACAAATCAAAAACTTCAATAAATATGGTCACTAGAATTGATGAAGAATAATTTCTAATTTTAAGGATAAATTTCAATCTATAAAAATATGTGAAAATTGTGAAAAACTGTATTTAACTCTAAGATTTAGAAAGCTGATATCTCCAAAACATTTCAATGTTTCATCATTAAGTCATAACTTATATTTAATCTCAAGGAAGGATTGTTTCCTCAGTGCACTTTGCTGGAAATTGATCTAATTAATAGGAGGAGGAAGGAGGTAATCTGTGGCCGAAACAAATAACATTATAACTCAATTGAAGTACATCACTCAGGATCCCGGAAGGTTACTTTCTATAAGTCTTGGAAATAAATATATTTTATATCCTTTATGCTGTATCCATTTATGCTGTAGGGATAGCTAAAATTTTGGAAGAATTTGTAATGGAAAGTTAGGAACTTGGTTTTCACTAGGAAGGTTTTCTGCCTAAATGGTAACTCTTTCTCAAAGGCAGTTTCAGTGCTTTCCCCATCCCCCATAGCAAGAGAAGCTCTCAGCTTCTCTGTCTGATATGTGAAAGGAAAGAGATAGACCTAACAGACAGGCGCAGAGGTCTTGGAAGGTGGGGGAGAAACAGAGAGGATAAAAGAGGCCCTGAGGGGGCAGGAACTTGCTGTTTTTCCCCTGAAGACCCAGTGCGCTGCATCATAAAAAAGTGGTCCTTGCATCCGAAAGAAATCTTTTTTTTTAATCCTTCCAGTGCCTTGGCATTCTTGGGAAGAATACCTGCATATATTTACCTTCATCATCATCATGGCAAGGCTTCGCGAACGAAGATTTGGGAAGGGATCTAACCACGCTTGCTACAAGCGCGCTGGT
>JAWWES010000001.1:93613159-93655097 GCA_035583135.1 Lophotriccus pileatus
TTCTTTCTGCGCTGTCTCTTCTCCTCGAGAGTGATCCTGCGCGTGTTCTCAAAAGAAGCAGCAGCGTTACAGATTGTTTGTCTCCAGGCCTCCCGATTGGAGGCCAGAGCAGACTTACAGTGCTTATAAAATATGTTTGTCCTAAAATTAGCAAAAAAATCACTGTAACTGAAGGATGTGAGTTGTTGCTCATTTTGCCAAGTTATATGTATGCAGCAGTAAAAGTTTCATACATCTGTTTGCTGGCTTGTTATTATGTTTGCCGTATGATTAAAGGCCATTTAATCCAGTGGAGTTTCTTGAGCATGCACTGAAAATTGTTCAAAAGTGATCTCTTTTACCAAAATTATGTAAAAATACAATAAGAAGTGTAATTCTCAGTAAATTTCATATTGTTCATGTTGTGATAATGCAGCAAATACGTGAACAAAAACGAGAGAAGTGGGAAAGGGTCTGAAGGTGGCAGAGGGAAAAGATAAAGAAGATGAGTTCTACAGCCAAAAAACTCCACCAAGAAGGAAACTTACCTATAAGGTGATTTTGGGGGAGATAGTGGAAGCTGACAGAGAGCATTTCTATGGGGAATTCTGTAGGATATTAGATAAATTAACTGGAAATATCTGTTTAAATAGAAGTTTGTGCTACTCATCAGAACCAAAACAATGAAAAAAATCAGACTTTTGCCAAATAATGGTGGTGCCAAGCAATAGGACAAGAAGCAACAGGCAGAAACCGATGCACAGAAGCCCCACCTGAAAATGAGAAATAACTTACTTACTTAAAGGGAGTGTGATCAAGCACTGGAACAGATTGTCCAGAGAGGTTGTGGAGTTTCCCTCACTGGAGGTTGAAAAAAACCAGTCTGGACACAATCCTGTTGGATCTGATGTCCCCACCAGTGGGGGCTTGAACCAGATGTCTCCCACCTTACCCATTCTGTGATTCTGTAATTTAGATCCTAGTCTTCTTATGTAAAGTAACCAGTCCAGCTAACTTGCTTACTGTAGCATCATATAACTCAGTTATATGTGTAAAATTTTTATGATGTGAATTTATTTTCTTGATGCATTATGTTACTGCCATTCCCATGCTCTGCTACACCTCAGAGCATTTCTTGTGAGTATTCATTCGCTGTTCACACTCCATTACAAAAAAACTTCACTAAGATACTTGTATTAATTTGCAAGAAGGAAAAAATATCCAGTTGGATTTGGATAAAGTGACTTCCAGTGAGCCTGGACTTTACTTTTAAGATAATGGATAATAATAACAACAAATTATGTGCTTTGTAAAATATTCTAAAAATATTTTAATATAAATATATCTATTGTTGTCTTTAGGCTTCAGGAGCCTGATTACTATCTTCTAGTTCTGTTTCATTTTGTGACAAAAGAAGTGTATGCTATAGCTGTTCTATATCAAAGAGAAACCTTATTTGGTTCAGATGTTCAACGAGATCTTTCTTCAAGTTTGAACTATTAGATGGAGAAAACATTCCCCCTTTTTAAAAGCAGAAAATGATAAGTCTTATCGGTTTATAAGATATGGACATGTCTTATAGTCTATATGTCTTACAGCACACTGAAAATACTGAATGCATTACTCCTTCAGGATCATGCAGCTCTGATAGCAGGGAATGCACTAGTATGTCCCCAACAATAATAATCATCTTGCTTTAAAATACCTTACCATAATATATTAAAGTGTTTATACAAAGCCATTCAAATGGAAGTTGAAATCCAGTAGCTGAATTTGTCTATAACCTCTATCAGGCAAAATGATGCATCTTTAGTCAGTGATTAGTTCCTCCTTTAGAAAGAACCTAAAAGAATCTAACTCTCAAGTAATTAAGATGTATATTTAAAATCAAGAGACAAGTTTATGTATTTAACTACACTAATATTGCCCTGAGATTTGCTAAAATGGACTCTAAGTACCCAGGACTCTAAAGGCCCAGTTTGCTCCTTCTCCCTCAAGACATAAACCCACTCATCAACAGAATTTGACCCATTGCAGATTGAGCTAGGCTTCAAGCTCATCCTAGAAAATATTCTATATCTACTCTTAAACGTGCAAAAGCTAATTTGCTACAAGTCTCTATGTTTGAGATTGTGTATTATTAGAATTTAATTTTAAATAAGTAAATATGAACAGGATCTTGATATTATTAATAATTAAAACCCATACATCTTTAATTTAAGCATATAAAATTTTTCCTTACAAAAATTAAAAAAAAAGAAAAAATCAGTTTGGAGATAGCGATGTATTTCCAGTTGTAATGCAATGATTTCCAATAGATTCTGTAAAAACTTTGGCAAATACCTTTGGAAATGCCAATGCTTTTCACTTTATCCTGTGTTTTTGTTATCTTCCTCCATGGTAGTAAATACTATTTAGTAATTTACTACTTTAGATTTATAAAATAAATCCTGTTAAATAGAACACAGAATGATAACATTTTTAATATATCATACATAAATTAGGTTAGAATTCATATTTGAAAAATACATTTATCAGTCAGTATTGGAAAAAACAGTCATCCAAAATATGCCTCTAATTCACATAAAAAAACTCAATTAGAAGTAGTCATGACCTTCCAGCTCTAAAATCAAAAAGTTGTGCTGTATAGAGGAGTTCAAATGAAAGAGCATTAAAATAGCTTATACAATATAGAACCAACAAGTCCTAGTTAATGAGCTTAAAAGGAGAACAAAACTCCAGGAGACTTGGAAGTTTCAAAATTAGTGGAATATAAACTATTTAGTCTGAACTTTTGGGATAACTCAATGCTGTCTAAATATACTTTTTCTGCTGAACAGTTAGAGTTGAATAAAGATGATGAGACCATCAGTTTGAAATTACATTTACAGTCCAAACATGATGAGTATAAACTGTTCTGAACATGAAAAAAAAAAAAATCCTTTGTGTCTACAGGAGAAAAAGTGAGTTTAAGAGCTACAGCAGCCTTTGTAGCTCCAAGTATGTCAAGTAATAATATTTCCAAAGTCAACAAGGTAAATATAAGGTAGGCCTGGTTTAGAGGTTAAGTACTCTATAAATCTTCAAGATTAACAACACTCAGTGGTTGAAAAACCTATCCAAGATGAAGCTTTCTCTAAAATTACTTCCTTTTACACCTGCTTCCACTTCAAACTTCATTTAGTCAAGGCAGCCTCTAGAGTTCCCCTCAAGTGTTCATCCTATTTCTGAGAATAGCTTTCAATACAAGGGAAAATGTTGAGAAATATTTGATTATAGGAAATCTCTACAGTAGGTTGAGTCCTTAAAATATGAGTCATGGTTTAACCCCAGCTGGCAACTAAGTGCCATACAGACACTCATCCCAAGCAGCCCACAAAGGGACAGGGAGGAGAATAAAAAAAAACAGTAACACCCACGGGTTGAGATAAAAACAGATTAATAACTGAAATAAAATAAAATATAATTATAATAATATAGTAATAATAAGTGTAATGAAAACAGAGATCATGAAAAGAGAAAAATTAATAAAACCCAGAAAAGACAAGTGATGCAGAATACAATTTTTCACCACCCACTAACTGATACCCAACCTGTCCCTGACCAGCAGTCAGCCCCTCCCAGCTAACTCCCCCAGTTTATATACTGGGCATGGCATCTTATGGTATGGAATATTCTTTCTGCCAGTTCAGGTCAGTTTCACAGCTTCTTGTTCAACTTCTCATTGGCAGAGCATGGGAAAATGAAAGGTGCTCAATTTAAAGTAAGCACTGCTCAGCAGGAACTGCAACATCAGTGTGTTATCAACATTATCCTCATGCTGCATCCAAACCTCAGCACTGTACCAGATACTGAGAAGAAAACTAATTCTATCACAAATGAAACCAGGAGAGCATGTGAAGAAGAACCCTAAGAGTTTGTTAACAAATTATACTTGTCACTTTAAAATATGGTTTTTGTCATTTCTGAAGTGGTTCTGGCCAGTCCATAGGTTTCTATCTAAAATAATGAAGAGATCGGAAGAAAATATTACTCAAGTCAGTCTTTTCCCAACACATCTCTGAGGCTTAAAAAAAACCTGGGAATAACCTTTTATTTTGCCCTGTAATCATTCATTTATGAGGCTAAATCAGACATAGAACACAACGTCAACTAAATTTTGCAGACCAAAGCAATTTATATAATAAAAAATATTGTCACTAATTTAAAAAATGGACACTTTACTGAGAATTTACAAATGATCACTGGAATTATGAAATGTATAAAACAAATAATGTTAAATTAACTTGATATTATTATTTTGGCAAATACATTTTTCTAAAACTTAAATCAGAGGTAAACTATATTTTTGATATATTTTAACAACTGAATGGAAATCAAATGGAAAATCAAAACATGCATCTGAATGATCAAAACATATATCTGAGTCATGAAATAATTTTTATTTACATTTAAAGTATTTTTGAGAATAAATTTGATTCCTTATATTTCTTTATCTATCTCTATATTTATGCATAAATTTGTTGAAAATAAGTATTTTATGCAATTATAAGTATGGTTTTAGACAACTTACTAGAATAATTTGAAAAAATATATAAGCACTGTGTGTACCTATTTTAAACGTCGTTTGAATCACCTGGTAAAATTAAAACTGTTTATTTGCAATGCATTAATATTGGAAACAGGGTAGACTGTCACATATACTGGACAAGTTATTAGTAGAAGAGGCTGTAAGCTCTGGAGGTCTTTAGTAACTAATGTTCTTCCTTCAAGGAATCTGTGTATGGAAGTTGAATTATTTTTGTAATGGCACTCTCATTGATTTGGGAATTTATTCAGTGATTAGGGAAGATTCAACTACTACTGTAAACACTGGGCTGAAATAATTGAAAAAGAAAAAAATAGACAAAAAAAAGTCTGGAAATACAATTTATTGGAGAAACAAAATTGTGTCTACTGTTGAGTTTGGATTTGACAAATATCTTAATTCATGTTTGTTTTTATAAGCTTACTCTTTAATTGAATACATAACCACAGAAGAGAATGTGACCGAAAAAATCTATTTGTCATGAATTTTATTTAGGAAAAGGTAAATGAAACAAAAACTGTAAAGGAGTTTATAAAGGACATTTTTCCCCTCCTTTGTGCATGTCAGAATTCTGATCCTATTAGTAAAATGGAAAATCTAAGTATATATATACAACATATATATATATATACACACCACATATATGGATGTATACATTAACATATGCACATATATTTATAAAACTCTATCAGATATCAAAAATAAAAATTAATCTCATTAATGTTGATTTTTTACTTTTTTTATTTTAAAGTTGCAATGTATTATTGGTAGCAAGTAATTTCAACTGTAAAGTTTGCAAACTAGATCTCATTTTCACCTGATACCTTTGGATAAAAACATTATCAGAAATAATTGCAGTATCTAACAAGTGCACACTAGGAATTTCATCCACCAGTCTCTAAGGACTCTGCAGAACAAAGCAAATCATATTATACAGTTTTATAGGTGTAGAAACAACAGTATAATATATCGAGGGAAATAGTTCCCTCCATCTCTTTCTTGACTCCAGCAACATGCTTGTCCCACTAGATCTGAGCCTAATGTATTGATGTGAATCTTAGAAATTTAGGTAGTGACTTACAATAACTTATTGAGTATTTTTCCATAACAATTTAAAATTAGTATTGAAAAAATAAATTAACATATCTTTGCACATTTCTTTCATGGATTATTTAAACCTCCTGATATTTCTAAGCTATCATGGTGTGATTTTATCTTCTTTTTTAAAAATTAATTTCAACTACACATTTTAAATACCTGAATTAAGTATAAGAAATGAAACTTCATAATTCATTTTCTAAAACTAAGTTATTCAGTCACGTTTGTCTTAACCATCCTTCCCAAATAAAATATTTTGGTTTCTCAGCAATTAAAAACCAAACAGTTGTTGACTTTGATGAATAAATACAGAAAGCTAAAATTGCTCGTTGAAGTATTTTAGAGAGATTTTCAAAGAAGTCATATTTATCTTACTACTCTTGCTTTGAAGAGCAATTTTTCAGTTACATGTGACTAATAGAGATTCTCATTGTTACCTGTCCTACATCATGGAATAGTAATTGACACAGATTTGTGTTTTCTTAAGCATATAATGGCTGTCCTTCTTTTCTATGATGGAATTTGACCAAGGAGACTTATATGCTGCAGTATCATATCATAACAGTAGGGAAAAAAACTCCCTGGTTATTACCCCAAAGATAAAAACCCACTAGTGGTTTTATATATCAATTATTTTCATACAGGAAGAAAAACAAAGACTTCATTGTAACCCAGAATTCCAAGGTTATCCCATAAGGATCTTTTTTCCTTTTCTTTACATTGAATTTTCAGCTTAAATAATTTGAAACAATAATAAATAAGAATAATAAATTGTATTAAATATTTTTTAAAATAAAATTTACAAGCTTTTCCTTGTGGTCTAATTTTACTAGCTTTACTTTTTCCCTAACCTGGTCAGTGAAGATTGCCCTCCACCACATTGTCAAAATTTGACAATGAAAGCTATCTCTTGATCTGTAGTGCAAATACATAAAGGAAAATATTAAAAAGACAACATTCCAATACATTTGGACTACTAGATATCATTGTTCCTCTTAGGAGATAATCTGTCACTACTTGCAGAAGAAAATAATGAAGTTACTCTACCCTGTATTATGCCATGTGGGTCTCTGGTAAAAGATCTATAGCTAGAACACAAGTTCTGTTCTTTCATGACTCCTTATATCTGCCAGGTATTTAATGGGGTGTGGGGGGTGTCCACTGTTCATGCTTTAACAACAATGTAAATCTGTTTTTAGATTATTTGTATTGTCATCTTTCTGAAATTTCCCCAAAGAGCAAAAGTCAAATTTATAAAACAGTTACAGGGAAAAAAGGAATGGAACTTTGTAAGCCAGTTACAATAACTGTTTTGCAACACCATTCCCTCAGCTGAACCTCAAAGATTGATACAAGCACTTCTACTGTGCAGTTTCTTGTATATGTACACAGAAAAGTGTTTCAGTTGCAAAGGATCAGGAAACTAAAATATGAAGGTTTTAACATACTCTTAACCAGCACATTCAAACTGACTCTTCTAAACCCTTTTTTAATTATTTATATGTTATAAAAAACATAGCTTCATTTGATTTAACAGATTATAAAATCTGTTATCTCATTGCTGCATGTTCTTAAATACTTGCATATTCAAACATTGTAGAATGTAAGTTTTGAAAGTAAGTTTTGTATTTTAAACTGTGTCACTGGGGATTATCATAACAACTGAGAGATGGTAAAATGAATGACTCTTGTTCTAACCCCAGTGGACAGCTCAGCCCTACCCACTGACTCATTCCGTGGTGGAATGGGACACAGAACTGAAAGGGTTAAATTGAGAAAATTTGAGTTGAGTCATAGTCTGGTGGCTACAGTTATTACTGATGACTGTGGTCCTTGGAGCATTTTAGTTGCTGAGGTCAAGGTTGTCAGGTGTGTCTTTATCTATATATCTGTCTGGCAGCTTTTCTACTTGGATGACTTTCACGTGCAACTACATTCATAGTTTTACCCCTTTGGTGAAGACAATGCTCACTTCTGTAAAATTGTGTCTGGCTATGACAACACAATGCTATCAAATTCTTACATAATACTATAAGTATAAATTACCATGCTTAGATTTAAGACAAATGTCCTTTGGTACTTACTGATATTTGATTTTGAGCAATACTTAATTTCATTCTCTGTTCACCTTCTCATATTTATTAGTGTCCTTCAGCTATCTTTCCTCCTATCTGAAGAGCTTACAAAAATCTTTCTGTATCACTCATCTTTTTTTCTCTTTTATTTTCTATTTTTATAATTTGGTTGGATCCTTTCTGAGATAGGATAACTAAAACAAATATATTTTTAAAGAATTAAGCACATAAAGAATTCACGTAGTAATATGATATTCTTCTTTTTATGTTTTTTCTTTCCTAATAATTCCTAGCATAATATTCTTCTCCTTTACTATACCTAGAAATAGATGGTTAAAGCTTTTTAAGGATTATTCATAATTTATTCTTTATATGGTTTCTGTGCAAATTTAATATCAGCACCTACATGATAGGGAGCCACAGTGGAGACATCAAGGATTAGCTCAAATGACTTATATATTTCAGAAAAACACTGGGAGCAGAAATGCAAACTCCATCCTTTCTAGTCTACTTGAACTTCCTTTATTATTGTCAGACACAGGAAATTTTAATTAATTTTTGCGTGGTTATAATGTTTGAGAAAGTGACCTCGTTATATATCCATGATATATAAGAAGAGAGGAGCAACGAGGCTGGTGAAGGGACTCAAGCACAAGTCCTATGAGGAGAGGCTGAGGGAGCTGGGGTTGTTTAGCCTGGAGAAGAGAAGGCTCAGGGGTGACCTCATCACTCTCTACAACTCCCTGAGAGGAGGTTGTAGCCAGGTGGGGGTTGGTCTCTTCTCCCAGGCAATCAGCAGTAGGACAAGAGGGCATGGCCTTAAGCTGTGCCAGGGGAGGTTTAGGTTGGATATTAGGAAGAAACTTTTTACAGAGAGATAATCAAACATTGGAATGGGCTGCCAAGGGAGGTGGTGAATTCTCCACCCCTGGAGATTTTTAAGATGAGGCTGGATGTGGCACTTAGTGCCATGATCTAGTAACCACAGTGGGGTTGGATCAGGGGTTGGACTCAATGATCTCAGAGGTCTTTTCCAACCCAGTTGATTCTATGATTCTATGATTCTAAACAACAGCTTTCAGTTTAATTAGAGTGGAGTTCTAAGGGAGTGTTGAGTAAGCTTTCTGTCAGCATTTGCACTTCCACTTCTGTTGTGCTTTGGTCCTGGGCTTGATGTTGGAATCTGTGCTGCCTATGCTTGTTGTAAGAGAAGCAAAAGGTCAAGAAAGACCACTCCAGAAGTCTAGATAACTTCTGACAAAACAAAAATCAATGCATAGAAAATGAAGCTATGACAAGAGGTTAGAATAATTAAAATTAGGGCAAAATCCTCTGGATTTTTTAAAGCAGATTTTTTAAAGCTAAATTTTGTATGTGACTGTCAACCTTTTAAATATGTACCTTTTAAATGTATGCTATTATTAAGAATATACAGTGAAAATTGCAATATAGCACATTAGATAAATAAAACTTAAATTCAGTTGAAAAGCAACAGAATGATGGAAATTAGAAATACATTATGAAACAACTCTTCAGATCCAAGACCAGGAAAACTTTAGCATCAGAATCTGAAAAGGTAGGGGGATAGAAGTTCATAATTCAAAATTAAAGACAAGTTAGGGACATCTAAATCTACCTTTAAAAATTTGAGTCTTTTTTTTTTAGATCTGGCAATATGCTATATGCAAAATAAGTATAACTATTACAGGAGTTAGTAAAAGCATTTCCTTGACAGCAACTTTAAATCAACTCCAAACTGGAGTGGAGGAGATCTGGAACAACACATATTTGAAAAGTGAACAGTATTATTCTCTGGACACTACCAAAGATTAAAGAAAAGGCCATTTTTTGATACAGTATGTCGGTTGCAGATTACAAAGTAATACTGTCATGCTTAACTGTGGTTACTAATCTGCTAGAGACAGTAATTTGAATATCAAAAAACTGGAAATGTTTGGTCAGTTGCTAGACTTGGCACAGCAGTTTATTGGCAGATTTTAGACAAACATGCTGTAAATTAATAGTGGCTTAAGATGAAAGTCAGAGTATGGAGTTAAGAGTATGTAAAATTGGAATTTCAGATGGTAGTCCATTCATTGCCAGTACTGGGATGTGGAAATGTTATTTTTAAGAGGCACGTCAAGTATTCAAAATCTAGCTCTGTGAGGGTGAGTCTAGTTTTAACTGGCTTAAACAAACACAAATTAGAGTTAAGGTTTTAAGACATTATTCTTTATCCATGAAAACTTTCAGTCACACACAGAAATCTCATGACAGAAGGTCAAAAGGGACAAAAATTGCAGAGGAACACAGGAGTAGAAATAAAGCAGTTAAAGAACAGCTGATTGGAATGATGGTTAAATTTCATCCTTTTTCCCCAGATGAATGCTGGTACATCACTTTCTATCTTTCTGATAAAAGTCACTGCAGTGACAGTTTTTCTACTATTAATATATTTTGCCAGAGTTTAGAAAAAAGTTATAGCAGATAAGATTTCTGGTTTTGAGAACATTCCTGTACACTTCCCCTGGGTTCAGGCGTGTTCTGTTTTACTTCTTTTCTACTGAGTGTTTTAGAAAAGAAAACAGAAAATAAATACATTTGTCAAAAAATATACATGTAGGAAATAAACCAGAAATAGAAAATAATATTTAAATTAGGAGTGAGAAAAAAGTGGGAACAGTTTCATAGATATAATATCACACATATCTTTGATGAAATTGATCACTCACATACTGTAGACTTCTGTGAGCTTCTCCTCTTCTAAACAGCTTCTAAAATACTCCTTAAGAATCCAAATCTAATCCAAATCTCTCTCTGGCAGTGACAAAGTTTCTGAACCATGACCTACAGTAACTATTCTGCAAGCTTAACCAACACATTCCATTTGCAGAACACTGGATATATCAGAAAAAGAAATAGGTTTATCTGTAGGTTTATCTGACAGGTCTTTCCAGGTGACACAGTTCAACCTGAAAAAAATACAATTTTTAAAAGTAATTAATAATAATAATCATCATCATCATCATAAATATTAAAAAAAATCACACATAAAAGAACTGGTGGAATTGAAAAAACAATGAAAGACTTTATGGGGGAAAAAAAAGCCCAAATATGCAAGAATTTACCTGTCGTAGGAAATTATATTGTCTGTGATACTCTGCAACATGTACTGTAGATATGTATTTGTAGACACTCAATTGAAAATTGCCTTTAAGGAAAACCATAATTAGATTAATTCTTTCCAATGCTGCACTCAATTTATTTGCTCTTGTGTAGGAAAAAGAGGTTATTCCATTTATTCAGCCTTTTTTCAATCAAGTAATTATTATAAATAATCTATTTAAATAGTAAATTAATTGTAATAGAAGCACAAGATCTTGCTGAGCGATGCTACCTGTAGTCTGTCATGGGTTAAACTAATGTAAAATAAAAACACTTTTATTAATTAAGGAAGCATAATTTAAAAATTGCAGAAGGCTGCCCATGATTCATGGGTAGGAATTAAGAGTATTAACTTCTAAAAAAATATTTCCAACAGCTTTGACGTCTTTGAAGTCATTCTGCATAGTGTAGTTTTATACTCATAATCATAATTCATGTTGCATAGCATTTCCTTACAGGATCTTTAATTCCAACACATATTCTTAAAAAATGCCACAGCATACCACAGGAACAAAACAAAAACTGTGTGAAGATTCTATTAGAAAGGCAAATTCACTCTATTTTCCTACTTTCACACAACAATTTGCAACAGACACAGGTATTAAACAGGCATGTTCCGTGACTGTAATAAAGTACCTGTGTTTCCACATATGGCAGCTGTGGCAGAATCTGTTATATTAGCATCTCATGTTAATCCATAGAAAAACCCAAAAGTAATAGTGCATTTTTTGCCTGTTATATCCATTGTATAATTGTGCATGATTTTGTATTCACTTATGCGCAGATATAACATTACAATTTTGGTCTCGTCTCAATAGAATAGCTTTAGACAACTCACTTTCCATAGCATTCTTCATTTTCTGTTGGTCTGATATCACACAGCCTATATTATTTATACTTAAGAAACCTAGCATGAAGATTTATTTTCCATTATTTTTTATATTGACCACGGGCCATAGCTATGCTTATCACCAGTGCATTTCACGTTCACATCCCACAGGAGCTTCCCTCTCGAATGCACCAAGCCATTTATCTTCATTCTGTGGTTGAAATCTAATGTGACTCTCTTGTCTGTGTCTTTTAACATGGTTTGACCAAACTGGCTGTGAGGTAACTAGTACAATGAGGAAGACTTGGCATTTTATTAAAATAAAATATTGTATTTAGAAGATGTGAAAACAAGGGCAGTGGGAAAAAGGTAAAGAGAGGAAACTAATTTTTTTAATTATATATTGTGAGGTTTTTTAGTATTTTGAAAATTTAAATTACTATTTTTCAACATTCAGATAGATCTTAATGTTTCATCTGTTCAATTTCCCACGAGGTTTAAATCTGTTTGAGTCTGAAGGAAAAGCTCATTTGTTTTGCAAAGTTTTCATGTCAACTTTGTCACTGGCTTATTTATATAAATCCCTATAGCACATTTTATTTCAGTGAAGGTTAGCATATTTACACCTTTGTTTCTGACCGAAGAAATTGTTTTCATATTTCCTTTGTATTTCTTTTCTCTGTTTCTACTTATTTCAAGGCATTAGCATATCCTTCTTCTCATTATTCACACATTTGAATAATGAAATTGGAACAGGATGATTTTCTCTATTTTTTTCAGTTATTTCATTAACTGCATTTTACACTTGCAATGTTTTCTTACAATATTAGAGAAAATATTATTTGCTGTGTTTTCTCTGTGTTTCCTAGAAGACAAATCAGCATATTGCTCCTGTTCTGTTCTCTAACATTATCTGTATTAAGCTGACTTTCCTGAGCACAATCACACAACAGGATAATGATGTCCCATTGTGGATCTAGACCCATGTTCACACTCCAATGGCACAATATCGTATCAATTCTTGACTGATCAAAAACCCACTATATTTTGAAATGTTATTGCACAGATTTTACTGTCCAGTCAGAAATGGCATGGTGTAAATCTCAAAAATACTTTTTTTTCATTATGTGGGAAAAGTGTTTCTATAGAGTCAAACTCTTTTTCATCATGACTTATACCATACATTTTAAGACCTGCAATTACTAACATACTCTCCATGGAATTATGCAAACATTCATTACTAATTCTTTAAGTCTGAAAAAAATAACACTCTCTACTGCATTTATTTTCCAATTTCATTTTTTCTGACTTGCTGATTAATAAGCCCATTACAGTGCTTGAAACAGTTAGGGTATTTTAGGAAATATATTTATTCAGAGTAGTTGTATTCCTCCAAGCTTTAAGAACATAGTAAATTATGTACAACAGAAAGTTATTTTATATAAAATAAATGAAATATTTAACCAAAAAAGGAAAAAAAAAAACACTAAAAGAAAACCCAAACAAACAAATCAACCAAAAAACTCCAAACCCAAGAACATGGGAAAGACATGTGATCAAGGTCTACAAAAAGTAGGAAATGTCTAGTCTTTCATCTACTGGTAGCAAAATATTTTTTCATAATTATTATTTAAATGTGTGAGTAATGTGCAACATTTCATTTCCTTCATGCTGTGTATTAGAATACTAAGCTGCTTTCAGTGACTGGAAACTACCTAAGGCAGAAAAGCCTTCCCTCAGTGCCATCAAAGGTGTGTCTCTATCCCATTCCATCCTACTGGGAACCTGGGCACTTGCTGTAAATGACTGCTTTCAAAAGCACTGACAATTTAGCTGACATGGAGTGCTCAGGTTAGGCAAATAAGATTCTGTTCTGGTACACTGAGCAGTCTGTGGTCTGTAGGCAAATGCTGACACTGTCAGGACTGAAACTGGCATTGATACAGCAACACCAGGATCTATCCATCTAGATGCTCCTCCACCACACCAGGAAAGAACCGTTTCCCAACACACCAAACAGGTGCTGAAAGAAGTAAAATTGATTTAAGTAATTTTGAGGTGCTCAGGTCTGGAACTATAATTCAAAAACTGCATTAACTCAGCAATTCTTTGCTGCATATTCATACTGGAGTTATTCAATGAACATAATAATGAGTTAATGCAACTCAAGTTAGGACGTTTCCCTATACTAAGAAAGCAATATATTTTGACCTTTTTTTAGACTTCTTATATTCCTTTATAAAATTTGATTTTAAATGACAGTTTCCAATAATGTGTTGTCCGGACCTCAAGGTAGGAAATAAAGAATCCATTACCCCTGCACAGCACCATAGCAACTTTATCAGAAACTTATGTCATTGCATAGTAATCTTATAACTACTGGTATACACAAGTAACATCTCAAGTAACTGACTGAACTTCAAAGTGCTGTGGCTTAACCCCAGCCAGCAGCCAAGCTCCACACAATGGCTTGCTCACTGCCCCACCAGCAGGATCAGGGACAAAATCAGAAGAGTAAAAGCTAGAAAACTTGTGGGTTGGATAAAGACAGTTTAATAGGGAAAGCAAAAAACAACTCACGCAAGCCAAGCAAAACAAGGAATTAAGTCACATTGGCAGGCAGGTGTTCAGCCGTCTCCAGGAGAGCAGGTCTCCATCACACATAACAGTTATTTGGGAAGACAAACACCTTCACTCCAGATGTCCCTTCTCTTTCTCCTTCTCTCCTCCACTTTATATCCTGAGCATGACGTTATATGGTCTGGAATACCCCTTTGGCCAGTTTGGGTCACCTGTCCTGACTATGTCTCCTCCCAGCCTCCCATGCACCCCCAACATCCTTGTCAGTGTGGCAGTACAAAAAGCAGAAGAGGCCTTGGCTCTCTGTAAGCCTTGCTCAGCAGTAACAAAAGTATGTCTATTCTCATCATTGTGTTCAGCACAAATACAAAACATAGCCCCGTAACAGCCACTGTGAAAAAAATTAACCTTATTCCAGCCAAAACCAGTACACAGAGTTAATGAAAGCATTGTCATTCTGTAGCTCAATTATGCACCATTAGAGTTATTTTTCCTTTCTAATTATCTCTTTGGCGCTGTGTGTCTTATAAGTCTGATTTAATATGATACATTTTGCAAAATATAACTACTCACCATATTCACATCCAAATTAAATTAAAGAGTTACTTTGCAAGAAAGAAATAAGGAATAAAGAAAAACCAGAACATTATGGCTATTATGATAAACTACTTTTTAATTCCAACAAGTACAAACCAATAAACAAGTCTTCAGAAGACAGTATTGAACAAAATTATGAAATCTGTTTTCTCTCTGCAAGTTACTCTAACCTTTAAATATAAATCAAAAGCAATGATTACTCCATGTAAATTACTTCAAGAGCAGAGCTTGAGCATCCAATCTTCTTTTTAATCCTGTCAAAACTTTCCCAAAGTCATATCAGGTACTAAACTCACAGAGCAGGGTTCAATGTCATCTCTCTTAGATTAGAAAAAAAGCAAATACCAGGATTGAGTCCTTAATCCTGCAACATGGTGACTGTTTTAGTGGAAAGTCTGTCTGCTTGAAGGTGTTTAATAGGTCCAAGAATGCCACAGTACTTTTCCCCCTGTCTATCACAATAGTTTCTAGTATTTCTATTATTTTTCTGAAACAGAGCAGGGACTAATCTTGTCTGATCTATTGTTTCACTCTATTCTGTAAAGTTAGATGCTGTGAAAATATTCTTTCATGGAAATAAAGTCTAACAAGCTATCCCTGTTTGTGACATTCACTGTTGTAAAGCAAAATAGAAAATTTGTGTTCAAGTTTACTTAGAACAAGCATACATTGCTAAAGAGAATATTTTAATTCAATTAAATAATTCTCATTTTAACCCCACATTTTTATCCTTGGAAATTAGGTGGATTTTGAATCTAATTCATCCAGTCTGATTATACATTTCTTTCATATAGATGCATATATATCTTTTGTACACTATGTTTGTCTAAACAGTATCTCTGAAATAAAAATTTCTAAATTTAATTTTGAATTGTTTTACGAGATCACCAAACAAAATACTTTAGACTTTTTATATTTAGATTTAATCTAATCTTCTAGAAAGATATTTATGAGGGATACTTGAAAAATGTATCTATTCCAAACCCAATGAACAGCTGTAAAAAATTATTCATTTTTTCTTATGTCTCTCATAAAAATGAATACAATTTAAACACATAAATTTTAAAATTATACAGGCTTTTTGAAAGAACAATAGCTTAATCATTTAAATATGAGACTGAACCAGATTTAATTGCATTTATTTAATTTCTCAATCAAATGCACAAAGGTTTTCAAAATTATGGCGTAAAATAAAAGACCTTTAAGGATTAAATTCAAGAATGCAGTTTGCCAGTTCATGCAACACAATAACTAAGTATGATGCTATCATAATAAATCTGATAATATGGTAAGATTGTTCTTCTCATTGTTCTCATTAATAATTAATGTCTATCAAAAACATAATAAATAATTCTCTTTATAACTGTGTTGACAAGCAGATGAAAAATATGAAATTTTCTTAAGCTGAAAAATCACCCATGCTTTAGATTGACGCAAGATATTGTCCTTAACTAATATCCCAAATGATGGCATGATAACACTACTTTTCATATGCATTAAGTCTGAGTACACATTTGAGAGAACCTAATCATTTATTAGTCAAATGAATCAAATAAAGATTACAAAGACAGAGATTGCTAAGTATAAATGTGACATAGAAATGCTCCACTCATGCACAACATTAAGCAAAGCAAAACACCAGATCTCTTTTTGGTTGTGCGGGGTTTTTTGGTTCTTTTCTTTTAATAATTTCAGGAATTCTGGTTTAACATACCATGCTAGATTACTTGGACAATTTCAAAGAATGTGGTAAATACAAATGAAAACTTAACCCAAAACAAATTCGTGAGTTATAGGAATTATGGGTAGGTTAGCACTTCGCAAATAATGTTCCCATATATTCTAATCCAAACTCTTCCTCAGTACTTTAATGAAAAATACAGCTCTCCACTTTAATATATCATATCAATTTAATGGAATATGATATAATATCATATGTTATACCACTTGAATTGATAATATATTAATATATCAATGTAACTGAAAGTTTTCCACTTGGAAAATGTATGATATTTTGTTACTTTAATACTTATGAACTGATAATTCATCAGGCACTAAATGAGCTGATAAATGCTGTGCACGATGTTTTTGGTTTTCTATAGACTAATTAAGAATAAGAAATCCTCCCCTAAAATATGGCTTTCAAAAGGCTTGAAAAGAGTAATTTTAGAAGTGATGTATAATTTATTTACTTGATGGACTTGAATGGCTGTTTTTACACGTGCTTTTTCATTATTAAGCAGTGAAATCTACACTATGATTCAGCTGTAAGAATCTAACCACTTTTTGTAAATATTTCAGTCATACAGCAATCTATTATTTCACCTAGAATTTTCCATCAGGTTGATTGTCCTCTGACAACAGCAATCAGTAATATTCAGTATTATCTTTAGAATTAATAAATGGTTGCATTTCTCTTGGTGTTATAACGGGCCATATAAGCCTTGCTTTCACAGGATTCTAAACAAATATTGGCTGAATAATCTTCAATTCAATCAGTGATACTTCAAGCTAATAATATAAAACATTAAGAAAATCAGTCACTATGCTTCTAGTTAAGGTGATATTGTATCCTAACAGATTTTTGTTAATAATTAAAAAAAAAAATCAAAAAAGTAAAATTTATTCCGGTCAGATATTAAACTTATTATCTTACAGCTTTTAGAAACCAGATTTCTGATATGAGGACATAAACTTTACACCACTTGATTTTTTCAAAACCATATGACTCCTGTTGAGAAAATCTTATGGTGAATGAGAAACAGTTTTCTAAGTGTAGATTTTGATTCTGGTAAAAATGCCTTTGAAAAGATTGATAAGCAAAACAATACTAAGAAGACCAAGAATTAAACTTCCTGAAACACAGAATTCCCACTTGAAAATGAACATTGCATTTCTCTTGGCAGAGACATGGCATAGGCTGACATTGACTGCATCATTGGATGGAAAGCTTTCCTCTTGTGATCTTGTAGCCTGAAGGACTGCACTGGATGCAGCTGTGTTTGGATGTCACCTAGTAAATGGCTCACTGTTTTCATTGTACCTAAATGTAATGAAAACTCTACTTATTATCGGAGGACAGGCACAGAAAAGACAAATTACAACATTATGTTTTGTGTGGACCACGGTGTCCAGTTCCAGGTTCGTCAAGGTGAGAAAAACATAAATACATGGGAAAGAATAACATAGAAAAGAGTTCAACAAAGGGCCAGTAAGATGCTGAAGGCACTGGAGAAACTCTCCTATGAGGAAAACGTGAGAAAGCAGCACTGTTTCATCTAGATAAGCTAGGTAGAATGTAAAGTTGAATGATGTGCAGCCCTTCAGAATCATCTGGACAAGTTTGAAAGGTCCTGCACCTCAGAAAGAATAAACCCATGCACCAGTATAGACTGGGGGCTAACCTGCTGAACAGAAGCTCTGTGAGAGGGACCTGAGGGACCTGGTGGAAAACAAACTGTCTATGACCCAATAGTGTGTCCTCCTTGAGGCCAAGAAGGCCAACAGTGGATTAGGAAGAGCACAGCCAGCAGGTTGAGGGAGGTGATCCTGCCCCTCTGCTCAGCCCTGGTGAGGGCATATCTGGAGTGCTGTGCCCAGTTCTGGGTTCATCAGGACAAGAGAGATGTGAAGCTCTTGGAATGAGTCCAGCAGAGGGCAACAAAAATTTGGAGACAGGGTATCTCTCCTATATAATATAGTTTCTCAATCTTGTTTCAATATTTCTCCTTCTTTCTAAACAGGTTTTGTCATTCATTTCTTCCTTCTGCCTCTGTTACTGAACATTATATGACAAGTTGATGTGTTTTCAGAAAATACTCTTTGATAATTTCAGGATATCATTCATGTATAGTAACTGCCTGGTTAAAAACATTATCAGATGCATAAAATATTGAATATTATATCTTCTGTACATGATTTTTACTTTCTGTTTTTTGTTTAATTTAGCTGCATTTTACTGCCTAGCTCTTGCACAACTGCAAGGACTGTTTTCATTCCTTCATGGTCTACTTGAATTCATACTTATGATATTTTCATCAAGCAGTGTCTGTAGACAAAATTATGAATAACTGTTTATCAACACTCTTTTAGATAAGAAAAAAGCCTATGTATTTTCTGCCTCTCTTTGTCAGAGTAAAAACTGAAAATTAAGGAGTGCAAAATTTCAAATTACGGGAATATTTTTTGGCTGAGCTTTGTTCATTGATTGTAGTCCATAAGACCATAGTTTGAAGTTTAAAATCAGATTTAAACATTTTCTGGATTTTTAAAAATAATTTAATTTTCTTAATAGTCTTTTTTTTTTTTTTTTTTACTTCAAACATTTACATGAAGTCAGATTTTAATTCAGTGCATTTTTATTATATTTTACAAAAAAAATAATGAGACAGTAAAATAATCTCATATAATGTTAGATTACTTAAGAGCCTGAAGGATTAAAATTCTTCTCTAATGTTTCAAGTTCAGGATAGACTCCCGTGACTCAATTTTTATTCAAAATAAAATACTTCAGTATGAACTTTTTCACTGAGACATTAATAATATAAGTGCTTGTTATACCTTGCTTTGCAAGCTGCCTACTTGTATGTGTTTACAAGTGCAGAATAGCTAATTCTTATGGGAAAGTTGTCCCTTATTCATACAGGCTAGATTATGAAGCCAAATAAATCTCAAAGGAAAATGCTGATGATACTCACTAAACAACATTCAAAGCAATCTTTACATAAGTCAAACCATGGAAAACATATCCCCCTTTCCTCCTGGACGCACTCTCCAGAAAGGTAACCTGTGTGCCTGTAAAGTTGTACAACAAGCTTATCTTTTCAGGGGCATCTCTGGTAAATCTATTCCAACACTACTGATGAGTACAAACTGTATGAATTAATATTAAAATATGAATTACTCCTGCACTGAATATGAATCAGTATATTTACTGAATTTGCTAAAAGAAGATTTGCTTGGATGAAGGTATCTGCTGAATTGAAAATGAAGCTTCTTCATTATAGACCAGTGCATTGCAACTGGCTTATGCACCCCTGCAGAAATTCAGTTTATATTTCCCTATGCCATTGTGGAATAGAGAAAAAAAATCTGTCATTTTATTAAAAGAATTATGCTTGAGATTCTCTAAGAAAAATATGATAACAACCTGCACTTTCTGTTCTCTGAACTATTCATGAGTCTTTGTCAAGGGAGCTAGCTTTCTCATTCACATGCTGCTGCAACTTGCTTTCTGTTTATTTGAAATCTTGTAGTGTCTTGAGCATCACCTGGGAAATCAAGGTCCGTGTCAGATATGTTGAAGCCCTGATGAAAAAGCTGATGATTGGATGTGACTGAGCTTGAGCATAGTCAAAGGCTATTTCAAGATAAACATCTGATGCTGAAGAACTTGGAAGATGAAATTGGTGCCCTTCTTACTCAAATTTTGGGGAAGATACAGAACAGAATATATTGCAAAAAGAGGAGTCATCTCTCAAACTCTCCATTACAGGGATGCAAAATTACCAGAAGAGATATGTATGTTTTTCAGGAAGACAAGCATTAATATTCATTGCAAAATCTTAAGCATGTCAAAAGATGTCAGACTTTGTATAATAGAAGAATTATTCTTAAGCAGTTTAGCAAAAGAAATACAGCTAAATGGGAAAAAAAGGGTAAAATAATGAAAGGACATTCAACTATAAATTTATGTTGATTAAGGTTTTTTTTAAAAAAGGGAAAGAAAAATGTGATTTGCATTATTTTTTGTCTCAGTGACCTACCTTTTATCAATGAAACAAGTAAAAGTTTCAATAAAAGTAATCATTTGAATGTTGTCAGTAAATTGTAAATGAGTCATCAAGGACACACTACAGCCTTTCCCTTTAATTGCCTGAGATTGTATCACTTACCTCCACTGACAGCTCAAAACTGTGTTTGTATCTTGCTGATTTTGACAAAGTCTGTGTAAATCAAGCTGGAGAGTTTGTCCCAATGTGCATGACTGTCCTTGCAAGTATAAAGAGCTGCATCGTTCACCTTCTCATACGCCTTCAGCACCTAACCTTACTCTAGAGGGTTATTTTTTTTTATGCTAATCATTTCTTTTCAAAACTCAGATAACTCTAAAGGTTATTTGACATTCAGAATACTATAGTACAAAAATTAAACCCCAGGTCCTGACAGGTTTTCAAGCAAAAAATTGTCTTTCTGTTTAGAAACTATTATTTTTTTGTTAGGAAACTATTATGGCCTCAGGTTAAGCAGTTCCCTGAGCATTTGGAAAATGCATTATCAGATTAGCAAGCTGAATATTACTTAATCTTTATTTTTATCCAAAAAAAATATGTTACACCTTCACTTCATTAGGGACAAACTGTAGTAACATTTCAACAACACTGTGTTTTATTTCTAAGCATATAATCTGTATTATACTCTACTTAGATTGATGGTCTTAACCTGGTGAACAGTAGAAAAAGTTTAATTACTAATTTCTTTGCATATTTCAAGTTTTCCCTCTGCTACCCAGTCCTGATACACTAAATAACTTGCAGTTAAAATAGTTAATATAGTGCAACACTTTATGAAATATCTAGCATTTTCTTCGGGAAAATCCTCCATAAGAAGATTCCTTTTGCTATGTGTTTGTCTTTTCATTCACCAATTTTTGCTGATGCAGAGAATATTTTATTATTCAACTGAGCAGAAAGTGGAAAGGTTCTGAAGCATATGGTGCCCCACTGGTTCATATTTCAAAAGACTTCACATAGATGCCCTACTCCATGGTGCATGCTGCTGCTTCTCATGAGAGTGATTTTGTCTAATCGCCTTCCTAATGTTGTCCTTCCCTCTAGTTCAACACATGGAACTTCTACTGAGCCAAGCTTAAAACTGTAAGAGGTGTGAGGGTTTTATCTTAAAAAAAAAAAAAAAAAGTCTTACATGATAACATGGCAATGCTTCCAGGGTTTTAGAAATTGGTTTAAAATAGATTTTTGAGATGACTGCCTAAACTCATGGAGTTAAATGAAAACTAGAGACTAGAGTTATGAAGTAGTTTTGGGAAATGTTAGAATTCAGTTTCCACACCTGAGGGGCCACAGATCTATGACATTTTAGATTAATTAGTATTTTGTTTGAAAGATTAAATAGGGATGTATTGAATTGTATTTTATTCACAGTAAGAATATTTCAAAAAGAAGCCCAATTCTGGCAAAAAAAATCAAATTTTGACAGTAGGGAAAAATTTCTTTATGACATCCTGATATATATACACACCTGAAAAACAGTACAATTTTGGATAAAAACTGTGTTATATACTGACTTCTACTGTTTTAGTTTCAAATATAATTCTTCATTAACATTTAATCATATAAGCCTTCATACACTCTGAAATATGATAAAAGAAAAATTAGTAACTCTTAATATGACCTTGAGATGATAAAACCTCTGTTTCTGTGATAAATGCAAGTTTGCATTTATAGCACAGCTGTACTTTCAGTTGTCAGTAAAATAGTTTTATGCAAGTTGAAACGGAAAAAAAAAAAGTAACATCTTGAAGACTTGCCTCATATTTCATTTATAGTAGGTAGAAGACACATAGCTGGCACAGTTTTATCTGTAAGTCATATATCACCCACATAAAAGGGCTGTTGGCTATTTATGTAACTATCAACATAAGAGGATATACCCAAGGTGAATTGGAAAATCTCTGTAGTCATGCCAGTTTACACACTGTAGATGCTTCTTTCAGGAACTGACAGGCCTAGTGAAGAGTTTGGCATTTAAGTATATTCATAATTTCATTTTCCAAGGTATTCAGGGACATGAAATCGAGCTAGGAACATGCAAATTCCATGAAGTTTCTTATATGAAAGTATGTATTATTTTTGCTGAACATTTTAATACATATTTTGGGGAGGAGGAAGGGAAAGAAAATTAGTCTTTTTTTTTTTAAATATCAGGATTTGCTAAGGTGTGATATCACTTCTCATTACAACCTTAATAATTCCTTAAGTGGAATACAAAGATATTTAATACTGCTTTTGAGGATAGATAGGCTTACAGAAAACTTTATAATTTGTCCTTGTAACTCTGCAGTACAACACATACCTTGAAGAAAAAAAGAAGCTATTAACTCACCTTCTGAATTGCATGGGAGATAATTCTGTTGACTGCTCATACATTGAGTGGGTAACTAAAAAGCATGTGGCTTCAATAACAAAGGAATATATTACTTCTCTGTAGGTAGAGCCACATCTTTTCACCATTAAAAAAAAAAAAAGTATTCTGAAATGTCTTTTTTTGAAGGTTGTGAAAGAAGGAGACTTGCTACTTTATTGTGTGGCTTCAATTTTCCTAATGGGTGGAAAATAGATAGTAGTCTCCCATGCTGCTGTTTTCAGTACCTTAAGCCCCAGAAGGACTTTCTTTACAAAATAAAGAAAAGGAGCCTACTGGGTTTGCATTATCTGGCCATCAAATCCCAGTAGAAACCTGGGAATGACAAGGGAAGTATACCTTCCTTCTGCGTGAACAGTCTGGGGAAAACAAACAAACAAACCCCCAAAAGAATAACAACAAACAATACAAAACCCCCAAAACAAAACCAAGCAAAACACAACAAAACACATACAGCCCCCCCCCACACACACACACTAAGCAGAAAAACAAACAAACAAACAAAAAAACCCCCCCACACACACAAAAAACCAAAACCAAAAACAAAACCAAAAAAAAAACCAAAAGCAAACAAAACAAAATAAGAGGTTTGACTAGAATGGAAATTGTGATTCTGTTCATTTTGTTGCATTTGCAAGCACCCATCCTAGTGAAATGAACTACAGGCTATTCCTTTTAAATAGGTATAAATGGGTGTTTCAGGATTGGAAAGAAAGTAAATTCCAGATATTAGGTAGTCTGTAAGTTTATTTGACACCTTGTTTGGAACATGCTGCAAGAAATTACTTTTCATAATGTCATAGTATAACCCCAGGTAGTAACTAAGTGTTACCCAGCCGCTCACTCCCACCCCAACCCCCCAGTGTTCTCTGGAGCTCAAAGCTTAATCTTTGAATCGAGTACCTATTAATATTGAACATCTCAACCACGGTATCTAAAAGTCAAATTGAATCGCTACAAACATATGCAAATACAAGGCCTAGTTATTTATTTATGTTTTTGTGACTGAAATAGATGGGTCTTTCTTTATCAGGAATACTGAGAAGCATTTTACAGCACAGGAATCTTAATTGTGTCTTTCAGCACAAACAAAGACAGCAGAACTGGATTTAGAAGCTGTAAATCTGAATGCTACCATACAGAGAACTATTTTTAATTTACAGAAATCCTTGGACCCAGTTAGCTTAAAAATAAACACCCAAAAGAGAATTTACTAGGAAAGTAACTAAATAGAATCCCTTCATCCTAGCATAATGAGTTCCATATCAAGTTAACCTAGTTTTATATGACAGTGTAAAATATTAATTGCTTCATTGTTTATTTACCCTTGCAAGATGTAAGGAAGAAAAAAAAATTTTTTCCTTACCTTGCAATCTCAGATTTACCAGGAAAACACTTCTTCCTGAAAGTAATGTACTGAATGAATGATTTGGTTGCTTTTAGAAGAAATCCCCTCTTTGCGGAAAACTCCATTCTTCATCTGTAAAAACACTTAGTTTAATTTCTTATACATTTATTATATCTGTTTCACTTGCAGCAAGCGTCCAAAAGACAATGATGCCTTATTTGCATATATGCAGAGAAACGATTGAAATGCCAAAAACTGTTCAATAAAAATTGATTTATAAACAAAACAAAATTAACTGAAAAGGTTAAATGCAAGTGGATTTTATATAAATTCAGAGAAGGAAAAGTAGTGTAAGAAACACATGGTCCCAGCAAAATGTGCTAAAGCTAACATAGGGACTAAAGCATACAAGAGGTATAAAACACTGGTTTTCTGTCATTTAATCAATGACCACTTGTAAAACTTTTATTTTTTGTCACTTAATCCTTCCTTATGAATGTAAGAGGCACAAGCACACTTACATACTATATTAAAAATGTAATGAAAACATAGATTATCCTGAGTTTGAAGGGATCACAAGAATCATAGAGATCCCACTCCTGGTCCTGCACAGCACCATCCCAAGAATCACACTGTATGAGAGCTTATTAAGGAAGGCTAAAACTGGTTTCAAGTTTCTTCATTTATACAATGAACAAATCTGATAAGAAGTAGAGATGCCATCCATATTTTTTTATTTTATTCTGAGTTTCAGAATGTTGCTGAAAGTAGTATTAACTATTATCTGCTTAAATCTTTATTTAAATAGAAGAATGCTGATTTCATCTGAGGCTTTTCTATCTTAAAATGCTAGTATAGATATCAGTGAAAACATTTGGTTTAATATGCCATTCAACCAAATTTTATTATAATATGTTTCAAATTAATAGAACTGTTTTTCCTGAAAACAAATGGAAAAAAAAGTAAAATATTAAAACATTCTGTTTCAACATTTTCAGAATATGGTAGTCCATTTCTAAAAGACATTTAATTTCAGGTATTTCTAGTTTAACTTAAAATTGAATGTAAGACATCCAGGGAGTTTTATTTGTTGACATATAAAATCAATATTTTGTACAGTTTCAGTGTACAAAAATGTGTTATTCAAGTGTTTCCTACTATACTGAAATGAAAATTTAGATCCTGAGATATAAAGAGAAATTACCATTGTCATTTTGTAAGTGAAGAACTGGGCCATAGATTTGATTTCAGCCAAATATTTCCATTAATTCTAGGTATCCTGAATTATATATTATATATTATATACATTATGTATATATTAATATTATGTATATATATATATATTATAACTAGCAGCTAATTTCCCATACGATTTAAAGTGTATATTTTTTATATATATTCCAGCAAAACTTTCTTTCTCATGGATGCAAATTTGACTAATAATTATGGTTCTAAGCTTCAACACCGGCGCACAAAAAGTGAGAAAAATGCAATTAATGCTATCTGTAAAATGTCTGGTTTAAGTGAATTGTCTATCATCTAGTGAGAACTTCATACCAGATTCAGATGTTATCTAATAGTCCAAATCATAATTCAACTGTCTTTATCATAGAGATATTTCCTTTTTTTTTTCTTCCTGATAAACCCATTTTAATAAATATATAGATGGTCCAACTCCTTTGGTGGCAGCCACTCCACTGCTGAACACAGCACTGAAAGATTTGATTATAATTATTTCAATATTTCTGAAGCACCAAATCCCTGTAACTTACACAACTTTCCAGCTCTTGAAAGTCTTCACTGAGCAGTGCTGTATAAATCCTGATGCAATTCTTTCTTTATTTTTTTATGAATACCTGGATTCCTGTTATTCCTATAGCTATATTAATCCCTTCTATAATAACAGAACTTAAAAAACATTTAAAAATTAGTCAACTGAGCTCTCATCTATCTAAAAGCAATTTGAAATTCTATGGGGCTTTAGGTATGCTTACTGGTAATACTGGTATATGTATAAGGAATGAAGGAAACAGGCAGTATTCTTTTCCAGACTGCTAATTCCAAGTCTGGGCTATGAGGCTACAAGCTGATCTGGTGAAAGACGAGCCCCTGTTTGAGCTTGGAGATGGGGAAAGATTTTCCTTTTACGGTGCAAAATTGCTTCTCACTGACTGTTATGAATTACACTCTAACTGTACAAGGGTGTCAAGAATATAAATGAATTGTTTTATCAGTAGAATCTAAACATGTGGGACAGAATAAGTTGGGTGAATGTGACATAAAATCCTCAAATTTTGCTTAAGATTTATAAGCAAAATAAAATTTATTCCTTGTCATTGAATTATTCCTCTTAGCAGACATCTTCAATAGGTTTTACTAAATGATGCGAAAATGATCTGTTCAATGAAATATTTTCAATATGCTGAAAGACAAAATAGAAACATCTTTAAAGTTCTATTTAAAAGGTTTTGACAGGGTTAAAAATAGAAGAGCTAAACAGTATATGACATGACACCATGACAGATATGATTTTCTTAAAAGGAGTTAGAAAGAATGAAATCTGCTGTTGAATTGCATAAACTTGTCATGTACTACCTTTTTAAAACACAGCTTGCATCTGAATTCAACATTAGGATGACTTTGAAATTTATAGTCCAAAAACGAACAGATGTACCATTAAAGCAAACAGGTACAGCCAAATTCTTTATACTGCAACTATGTGGAAAAACACCCACTGGTGCTGTATATAGTCACTGTTTCTTCGAAGCCAATAAAGTGCAAAACTTACCATGTTGCTCTATAAAGCCTCACTGAGGCATTTGAAAGTCATAAGAATTAGTGGCTGGATTTAGGGAACATGAAGCACTATTGAAAGAAAAACTCTGCCAAGTGCTAAAGAAGTTCAAAAATAGTCTGATATGACTGATTATGCATAACAGAATTTTGTTGTGATTGCTATCTTCTAATTACTTATTATAATATACATGACTGAAGTATACTGGGATTTTTCACAAGGTCTCAGCATATATAACCTCAAATAGATTAATTGCTTGATCTTTTCCAGGAGAATGGTTATAAAGTAGATGTTATTCAGGTCTTCACTGGTCTCTGGGATCTAGTCATATCTATACAAGACCTAAACTAAAAACTTCCTTAAGTAAATGCCAGTTTCTGTGTCATCCCTTAAACACATGTGGCCCAGTTCCAGTTTCTGGCCAATAGCTGAAGGTGTACACAACCCAGAGGAGGCCCTGAGGTCAGCATGCCTTATCTGAGCAAGGAGCAAAGGCATTAACATCGGCAGGCTCTTCAAGACTTTGTCTTTTCTCTCATAAAATTGAAATTTGGTAGTGTCACGATGGAGATTTAAAGCTGACCCTCTTTCTGATTTGGTAGTCTTCTACTACCAGGTGACCAATTTGGAAAGTCTGAAACTGCAAGTATATTTCTATGAAAGCCATGATTGGCTCTGCAAAACACAGTCCAGGCAAGCTGTAATACTTTTCCATTTTCTGCTCTTTAGCTAAAACCCCCTTTCTATTCTAAAAATTTCAGATTATAAAACTGTCTAATAAATATAAAAGTTTTATTCGTACTTATTATGTATGCATATGCCATTGCATACATTTGTATGTGTGTTTATATATAACTTAAATATATTCAAATTTTAGTACCCAAAGCCCTCTGATGCCTAAGTAGCCCTGAATGCTAATGTTTCCCAGAATCAGTTGATTTTCTCTACAGAATTACTATTTCCATCTACATAGCAAAGAGTTGAGTCATGTAGCTAGTATCCCTGTATAGGTAGAGAAGCTGTAACCTATGCCTGCACAATTATAATGAAGTCTGATGGCTTTAATTGGGCCTATCTATTTGCATAAAAGTTTACTTGGCTTTCCTGTGGCCTTTTCTCCAGTTTGATCTATTTTAGTATCTTAATTTTCAAGAACATTTTTCCTTGCTTAAAATTCACATCTGACAACACCAATAAGCACTGCGAGCCGCTCTTTTAATTCCTTTCATTTATCTTCAATAAACCATGTAGGTAGACACAGGCACACACAAAAGGCTGCTTCAAATACATCCATCTCAGTTCCACAAATGAATATTCTAAATAAAGCTTCTAGCCACCTAAACTGAATCTGAGTAATTGAGGACTTCACTCAGTCTCTTAGTAATAATCTTCTGCTTAGGTGAATAGTTTCTCCTGACTCCAGGAATATAGAAAGTTACAAAAACCAAATTGACATGTGCAACCAACCCAGACAGCCCCACAGCTCATCCTAATGTACCCCATGACTCAAAGATTACAGTTCAGGGATGAGCACAACAGACAGAAGCTTCCTTAATCCTAAACTATCAGCCCATCAAAGCCCAGATGTCCTTGAAGCAATGGAGTTTCACAAATTTCACAAATTCACAAACTCTGTGGCACATTGAAAGACATGGACTCAGTGGGGGAAGGAACTGAGACAACTTTATTCAAAGGACTCATCCTTTTATAACCTTACAAAAACACAGAAGTATTCCTCATAATATAAAAACTGTAACCACAGCATCTGTTTTGCTGCTAGCTGTCACCTGGGGACATGGCAGGCTTTTGGGGTAGCAGCTTATTTCTGCAATTAATTGTTCTGTACTCTGCTTGGCCCGAAACCTGCTGCTAAGGTCTGGTTCTTTCCAGGCCTTCAGCCTGTATAATCTCCACAGAAAACCTCTGTTTCTTCATTTTGCCTCTTCGTAAAAGAGTAGTGAAATCAAAAAGCTATTCAACTCTTAATTAGGTAATCTGACCCTGCAAGGTTTCCTGACTGTCCAGACTTCTCATATGCATCAATTTTCTTTTCAAAGTGGTCTATGGCTGGCTCTATGTGTTGCATTCTTAGTGTTGACTGGAGCTCTGCTAAAAGAGAAAGAAAAAGCCTGAAGTTCTAATCAACACATTTTCAGGAAGGATTCACTACTCATCTTAGATGCTTGTTAGAGAGAGAAATTAAAAAAGAAAAAAAGCCACAACCCAGATGCTTTCATACCCAGGGTACCATGGTAGGAAATTTTCTTCAAATTCAGCTGTTGTTACCACCACTCTCCTGTACTATGCTTTTTATATAGGTGGATTCTCTCTCACCAGAAGCAAAGCCACACAGCCCACTGTTTCTTCTACTACTCTGATCTATTCTTCTTTTTTTTTGGGGGGGTGGGGGAGTAAGTATTTGCGATAATCCTAAAACAAAATCCAAAACTAAAAGAAAGTTTTATTGAAATACCTTCCTGTGCTGCTTTGAAATACAAAAAGGGTATCAGTTCCTCTGTTGGGAGAATTTTGGACAGTTCAAGCCTTTTAATGCACAATCCAGCTTCCACACAGAACACAGACCAAGAGACCTTGGACGATTTCGTGGGAATAGAGCTGTGTGAATGATAGGAGTGGAAGGCAGTTAGGCAGCATAAACAGCACCTGGTATTTTTCTGCTAAGAATGTTTTGTCTATCTTGTGTGTGATCTTTGAATTTGAATACCAATGGGGAGAGGGCAACAGGTGCCTCTTTAGCCAATGACATTGCCAAGAAATGATGTATGTACCTTAAAAAACTGTATATAAGTAAGGTATCTCTTTAATAAAGTTTGAAGCATTGTGGTACTTCTGTGAAGAAAATCAGTGCATTCGGAGCTCCACTGCGACATTCCTCCATGTTAGAAAATAAATAGTTCTCTCCTTGTCTCTTTTCCAAAAGTCTTCCACATGTTTTCAAGCCTGTCCCTCACCTGTGAGGCACCAACAGTGATAGGTCTAGATTACTGCATGGCACCAGTCACGGTGACCCAGGCAAGGCTGGTAGCCTGGAGTCACAAACTACTCAACCTGCAGCCCTTGCCACTCCAACAACCCTCCCAACTTGCTTGCCTCCTTTTCTCCATCCTACTGTCCTTCCAATCCAAATTGATTTACCCCCTATTTGTCATGGGGTTTACTACATCTGTATGGAAATTTGATTTCTATTCCCATTTAGTCAGCTGGAGTAGATTGCTCAGGGCTGATCCAACCATGTTGTGAATATCTCCAAGGATGGAGAGAGCACAACCTGTTTGTGCAATCTCTTCCAGTGTTTGAGCACCCTTGCAGTAGAAGTTTTTCTGTGTTTGAATGGATTTTCTGGCATTTCCATTTGCATTCACTGACTTGTCTTATTACTGAGCAACACTGAGCAGCGTCTGACGCCATCTTCTTTAGACCGTCACATAAGGCATTTAAACACATTGGTAAGATCTCCTTTTAGCCTTCTCCACTCCAAACTGAACAGTCCTACCCTTCTCAGTCTCTCTACCTATGAGAGGTGCTGGCCATCTTTGTGGTTTTTGCTGGACTCAATTCTGGGTCTTCATGTCTGTGTCTTCTTGTCTGTGATCTAGCAGTCCAGATGATTCTCATGACAATAGAATAGATGGATCACCTCCTTCAACCTGGTGGTAGCTGTCTTCCTTATGCCACCCAGGAGGCTGTTTGGATAGGGTTCTTTGCTGCAAGGATGCATTACTGGCTCATATTCAGCTTGGTGTGCAGCAGGATTGCCAGATTCTCTTCTGCAAAACTGTTTTACAGCCAGTAAGACTCCAACATCTATGGGCTGCAGGACATAGCACATCGCTTCTGAGGTGCCTGCTTGCCCATTTCTCCAAGATGGAAATGTGCCTCCAACCAATTCTCATATCATTATGTAGCTAATCTCAGCCTTGCAAAATATACTGATATAGTTGCCTAGGCACCACCTTCCTTGCAAGATCATACTCTACAAAGGTTCTGCTGTGCTCCCCTCCATTTATCTATGGGGTCTGGCTGTTTCTCGTAGCTTGCCTTTGGACCTGTAAGATCCAGCTCTCCCTCACGGTATTATCCACAACTTTAATCAGTTTGTAATTCAGTTGTTATTCAGCATAAAAACGATCAGTATTTTTTTTCTGTTCTCATCAGTCTTTTTCAACATCTTCTTCAGTTTTCTAAACTTCATGCCAAAGCTTCCTTGACAGCAAGGTTGCTTGTGGCCCTAACGCTACACCGCTCTGAAAATGCATGTAACACGTATTTCTAAATCCCATCATTTATGCATTGCAGTTCAAGATAGTGTTACACAGCATTTTAAACTTTTATATTAAATCATCTCATTGGGACAGAAAGAAAAACAGTTCTGATTTTAATATTGAAGATTTCCATGCTATTACATTGTTTAAAAAAAAAAATATTACGACAGTGTAGAGGACATTCTGTTCTGTTCTGTTCTGCTCTGTTCTATTCAAAGCTATCTCATAGAATACCAAATGAAGTGTACTCAGATGATCGATAATATATGCAAATTATTGTGATGGAGTACATTGTTTTTACTTTAACACAGTATCATTTATTTTCTAAACACAATCTTAATATTGATTATATGTGGAATTTATTTTGCTCCTTTAAATTTAAATTATTTCAGAAAAAAAAACCCACGACATATAAGAAAACATGTCAGATTTTTTTAATGAATCTTAAGACATTTGTCCCTTCTGGAAGCAACCCACTACTAGCAGTATACAGAGAATGATTTGAATGCCAATTATATACCATTTACTGCAAAGTAATATGCCGATGGTAAATCAACAATTAAATCACAAGATCATCAATGTAAATGAGAAAGAAAACAAAATAATCAGCTATGGTTAGCAGTGTTCTAAGTTTTCCAGCTATTTTTCACTTTTAATTTATTTAATTTCTATTTATTTATTTAGTCATCTGAATCTGAAGGAAACTGCTTCAAAGTTCTAAACTGCTGGATATAGCAATCTGTTTAAAATTAATGAATTTGCATCCACAGGGTTTTTATGTATGTGATATATTACGCAGTTGGACCAAAAACATATCTAGTAACCATCTGCATCTCTAAAATACCGAAGAAAATTAGCTCCATGATATCTTTTACTATTCTGATACTTTGTAGTAGCTTGTTAATTTTCTCTAAGGAGGCACAGATCTATTGTCCTCCTCTGGACACACTCCAAGACCTCAATGAATTTCTAGTAGTGAGGAGTCCAGAATTGGACACAGCACTCCAGGTGTAACTTCACCAGTTCCAAGCACAGAGGGACAATCACTGCCCTCATCCTGATGGCCTCACTATTCCTAACACAAGACAGGATGCCATTGGCCTTCTTGGCCACCTGGGCACACTGTTGGCTCATGTTCAGTCGGCTGCCAACCAGCACTGCAGATCCTTTTCCTCTGGGTGTCTTTCCAGCCACTCTTTCCCTAAGATGGAGTGCTGCATAGCGGTTGCTGTGAGCCAAGTGAAGGACCTGACACTACGCCTTATTGACCCTCATGCAATTGACCTCAGCCCATTGATCCAGCCTGTTCAGATTCCTCTGCAGAGACTTTCTTCCCTCCTGAAGATCAACACCACGTCCCTCCTGGTTTCGGCAGCAAAGTTACTGAAGGGGCACTGGATACAGTCATCCACGTAATTCGTAAAGGTGTTAAACAGCACTGACCTCAGTCCTGAGTCCTGGAGAACAACTCTCATGACTGGCTACCAGCTGGTCCATTCATCACCATTCACTTCATTCAGCATCACTCTCTGGGTCCAACCATCCAGCCATTTACCCAGAGAAGAGTGCACCCATCCAGGCCATGAGCAACTGGTTTCTCCAGGAGAATGCTGTGGGAGATGGTGTCAAATGCTTTACTGATGTCCGGGTACACAACATGCACAGGCTTTCCCTCATCTTGTCGTAGAAGAATATCATATTCATAAATGGTGTTTATGAATTTAACTTGATAGGTTTCAATGACCTTTTTGTATTTCACATCTAATTTTTTCTGTCACTTTACTTCTCTGTTGATTTTGTGTTCCTAAAGTACACTTGCCAGATTCATATCATTCTTCTCACTTGCCAGATGGATCAGTTGGCTGAAAGTATATTCAGGAGTGGCAGTTTTTCATTACATTCACTGTTGACCATTTTTTCCTTTATATTCACTGTTGACCATTTGTAGCACGACATTCCCCCTGGAATATGGACCAAGAAACTCAATACGACAAAGCCTTATTTGCAAATCTATCAGTGGCGGACTGAGAGGGGCTCCAGGCTAAGTTGAAATCAGTCTGATTTCAACCCTGAATTAACATCCTGATGGTGAGGCAATCACCAGTCAGGTGACTGTCAGTCAATCACTTGATACTATAAGAGTCCAGTCCACTTTCATACAGTCAGGTTCTTCTAAGATAACCTGTCTTGGGGTGAATGTATGGAGATTTCTCCCTTGGGTGAAGACATTCCTCAAGGATACTTCTCGAGGCTGAGAAAAAGATCTGCTCATGAGCATTGCTATGTTATGCTTACACTGAACTCTAATTAATAATTCTTTCTTTTTGTTAGCTTCAATATAATTGCTTCAATAGTTGTTTTAATACAGTGCACTATCCTATCTTATACTATACTAATAACAGTTTTAGCATTTGTGTTGTGCAGTAAATAATTCTGATTAAGAACTTTTGTCTGATCATTTGCAATAATAAATGATTAATTTTATATAAATATTCTCAGTTTGCAACCTTTAACCGGGACGAAGTTGTACTTAAACCATTGACAAAGTCTTAGGGCCAAGATGGGATCCAGCCATACCTAGACTCCTCTGTGAGAAGGAGTTTAGAAAGCAAGGGGATCCTTTTTGCACCTTGTGACTCAACAGCAGGGCTTCTTTAATAAACTTTGTCTAAAAGCCTCTACTCCCACCCACGACACCATTTCTTCTAGGCAGTATTCTAACATACTTTTACCATCTGTGTGCGCACTTCTGTGACAACAGACCAAGCCATTAGGATGCAATGAACGTTCAGTGTATGAATGTCTGATGACAAGCAGATGATAATTAATTCTCTTTGATTAATTTTTTTCCCCATCTGACCTCAAGCTGGGATGTTTAATCAAATATTTAATGTAGCAAAGACTATGGCAACATCCTATTATATTTTCCTCTGAACAGCTCCACCCAACCCTCTTTTTTCAGTTATTGGCAGCAGTCTGACAAGCCTTACAGGAAAATAAAAGGGTGTCCATAAAATTGTGGATTTGTCACCAGGACTTATTGTACTACTAGCAAGCAGGTAACAAATACTTGCTTGACATCTGGGGAACCTTCTATATTTATCATATACAATAAAATTGGTCTTTCCTGCAGGGCTCCAACGTTAGGAGGATTACTATAAACTAAGATCTCATTGTTTGATACATCATCAATTGAATCTTATTCAGTTCCTTCAGAGACAAGGCTAATGGAATTTTTCAAGCTACTGATTGTAGTAACTGTTGAGACTCCAATCTTTCTACTTGAAGGAAGAAAAAAAATTTTTTGATGGCACAGTGATTCTTTAAAGCCTGATTTTTTCTACTAATATGAGCACTACTAAAAGAGAAATTTTTGAAATGAGGTATCTAATCGTCAGCTGCTGTTAATGTCTAAAGAATGCTCCCAGCTTATATAAAGTTCAGACCCCCCATTTGTTTGGCTTCACCAGCTGTCATGAGTAGAAACCTGTTAGTTTTTCTTTAGCAGAGTGCAACATTAGTTGGTTTTCTCTGGGTTGAGACAGAAAGAGGTAAATTACTTTGTGCAGGACTGTGCAAATCACTGATATTTAAATGTTGCCATAATTCGTTTGCTTCCATTTTTATTACTGATTCTTTTTTCTTGGGGGAGGGGGTGTTTTTAATTTGTTTTTCCCTTGAGATCCATTCATTAGAGCACATGTTTTTGGCATTGCACACTGTTTTCTTTTCTGGAAGCTCTGGTTTTGTGCTACTGTTTCTTCCAGAAACTCAGGAAGAAAACTAAGATACTGTACATGTTCTGTGGGAATAAGAGAGAAGGTACCTGTCTTCAGAAGATTACTCATGACTCAGATAATTTGATCTACTGACATTTAGGTGATACATCAGAGTAATTAGGGTGATTTACTCAGCTATGAGTTCCCAACTACTTTAAGCAAAACTTGAGGCACAAGTTTTGCAGGTTATTACAATTAATACTCAAAATTCACATCAGCAGACTTCTTATACTCAGAAATGCAACAAAAGTAATTTAGTAAAGGAGAAAAGTTTTATGATATACAACTTTTCCTTTTTGTAATATAAATTAGGTACTACATTCACAGACAAAGGAGTTAATCCGTATAATACTATTGCTCCTATAGATCTTTAAATACATTTAAGAGTCATAACTTCCTAAGAAAGGAAAAATAAAACCTTTAATTCATTAAGACAATGAAATACTGTGATGATAAACAAGGAAACAACTTTAGAATGTATTGGTCCTTTCAGAACCAAATAAACAACAAAAAAACCCCGTTTCTTTAAAGGAAAACTGATTATCTCTGGCTTTATAATCAATGTTACATATATATCTTTGGAAAAAAATACATGTAAGCAATAGCCTTATACTCTCTATACTCAGTTCTTCATCTGCACAGAAACATGTTCAGACAGAAACTCAGTCAAGGCCCAAAAATCAACCTATGGTAATATCAGCAAAATATTCAATAACCGATTATAACAAAACTAACATATTTAGCTAGCTCTTCACAGCTCTGTATGTTTCTTCTAAAACTCTGTTTGGCTATGTTATTTTACTTTATTGACTTGGATCAAATTAGAGAAAAAATGTATTTGAGGAAGACAATGAAGAATAATGTCATGAAGTAGAGCACAGAGGAATGTAATGAAAGATTTACAAGGTTGCATGAACCACCCTAAAAACAACAGTTACTGTAGATGGAACTAGACACTGATCTCGTAATAACTTTTCAAGTAAGCAACTAAGTTTAACTTGATTTTATTGATTAGTATCTGTTTTTTCTATAGATGTTTGTCAACAAATGAGATCAAACATGATCAAATCAGAAAGCATTACAAATATATGTATGTCTGAAAAAAAGCAGTAAGCAAAATTCAGTTACTGCTCTTAATGTTTGAGTCACTTAACTGTTAAAAATTTCTTATACTCTTCAATTTCTAATGGGATTAATTTTCTTAGTGGCAAGGAATATGTAATTAAAATGTAACTATTCAAAGGTAATTCCAAGATTAATTCAAACTTTATACATTTCATATTGCATGGAAATGGACAATAGGTGGTATATGCATTGGCAACTAGAATCAATATCTAATTACCTACAGCACATTCCAGCAAGTCAGTATAAATAACACCCTGAAGCATTTCTTTCTAAGAAAATCCCAAGGGTACGTTCAATAACATTCTAAAGGTTACTTCAGTTAGTCATTTGCATGTTTTTTTCATACAGATCCCCCTTTCTTTACTCTAGTAGCACTATTATTAGTTTTCTTTGATGACTGTTTTCTGAAAATTGCACTTAATCTTGTAACAGTTATGACTATTTTCTCTGACATCAGACTGTTTAAGTGTATCTACTCTCTAGAAAGTAAATTCATCAAAATTTGTATTTTGAACACTAATTCACATAAAAACAATTTACTGAAGAGAAAACCTCCTGTGCAACTCTACTACTGGTATACTTTTGTGCATATTAAAGCACATACCAAAGTCACAGGAGTGACACAATTGATGCAGCAATAAGAGAGCAGAACTCAGTGCAGACAAACCATTGATGTAATTTGAGCTTCTCAGGAGAGCTTTTTAGCTTGTGATACATTTTTTTCCAATACACAGCTAGGTAGTTTAGATCCAGCCCACAGATCTCCTGATAAAATACAGGTCCAGCAGTGACATCAGTACAGAAATAGCCTGAAACAGAACTTTCTAGGTATGATCCATGATGTACATAAAACTTTAGTATGTTGATCCTGGAAAGCATTTTTTATTACAATACTCTTATATTTTATTTAAATGTATGAGAATAATGTCGCTGTAAGTTCTATTTTGATCTTTTTACAATTTAATAGTTTTCAATGAAATTTCATCCATAATACAAGGATATAACAATTCACTTAAAAAAAAAAAAAAAGTAAAAATGGAATACTTTACTTCAACAATTAAAAAAAAGGTTGGAATTTTTGTGAGATTTTTTTTTTTTTTTTTTGAACTTACAACCAAACTGTCTTTGTGGCAAAAAGGCAGTGAGAGGAAAAGAACTTGGGTAGCCAGCCTCCAGCAGTGTTCCAGGAAACTGAGAAAAATCTTCTACATACATGAATGAGAAAAACCACACAGTTATTACTGTGGTTTAGGAACAGCACTCCTGCTCTCCTTCCCTCACCTTCTCCTGTGAGAGAGACAAAAGGCAGAGATTACAAGTTGAGATAAGAGCAACTTACTGGAAACAGCAATGAGATAAAAGAAAAAAAAAAAAAAACAAAAACAGTAACAGCAATAACATTAATAAAAAATACAAAAAGAGGGTGATTTACATGCAAAAATTGCTCACCAAGCTCAATCTGATGTGCTTCAACCCCTAAGACAACAAATATGCCCATGCTTTTCTTCCTGACTGCAAGCCACTTCTCTGTCTTTCTTGGAAGTGAGATTCCATTACTTCTGCCCTCTAGCTGTGATGTGAGGTGGTGTAGAATAAAACCTAGACATGTCCACATGGCTCCAGGCTCTGCCCCCTCATGCCTACTGCAAAAAAATTAAATGTGTCCAGGATGAAAACCAAGAGATTTATGGAAAATAAGTTTTAAAAGTGAATTAATTAATGATGTTTATCCCTGAAAACTGATGTCTTTGAGAAGAAGCAAAGAAAAAGAAAGAAAAATCCTTCTCCATTAAATGAGGAGGTCAATTAATCTCTTTCCGAACAACAGAAAGAAAATTAAAATAAAACAATATAAGAAAAGATACATTGGGGGTTTTTTCCAAACACAATCTGGATCTGTCAGAAAAGAAATGTCAGTTTCAGCAGAAATGGTAAATACAAGAGTTATCTCTTTCAGTGCTTTCTTGTTTTACTTGTGTGATTTCCCACCTGGCACTGAATTATGCTAAAATATAAACTCTACTTCTGTGATTGTAAGCTTAGATATTAAATGAAGATAACTGCTTTAAAAAATAAAATTAATACTTAATGTCAGAGTATTGCTTCATTCTAAGACTTCTCTTTCTAAGAATTCTAACCCATGTATAATTGTGGGCATAATTTTTTTCCCCCTGCTGTGTTCCTGTCACTCCTAATTGTGTAAAAATCCCAAAGTTACCTTTCTTATTGTGAACTGCATGGATTTAATTTTGTGCTTTTTTTCATTGGACTGAAGGATCTTCATTTACAGTATGTTAATTTAATCAAGCCGTATCCAGACTGCAACCATCACTTTGACCAGACTGGGACTCTCACCACTGAGAAGGCCAGGAGAAAAGGATCAATAGGATGCCATGGAAATCTTTGAAGTGTTCACTCCCTTTCTCTCCCCACTGTCTCCTCTCTCTTTTTTCCCATTTCTTTCTATATCTCTCAGCCTCATATTCCCTGTTAAATAAAAATACATACCATTGTCTTTGGCATATGGTCTCATTTGCACTTTAATTCAGGCAAATGTATATCTGTGTAATAATTTTAATGATCTGATCATAACATACATTCTGCGCTTTCTGTAATTTTATAGTGGAAGAATTCCCACAGGTCAGACTCCTGCCGGTCTATGTTCCCTGTATACTGCTTACATGAGGTAAATTTTACTTTACATACTGGAGTACATTGCCAAGAACACCTAACTTTCTGTAAGATCTTGTCATGGATTAACCCCCCATGGCAACAAGTCTCTCTCAGTATCCACACTCAGCCCAGGGGGAAGCAGAATTAGAAAGAAAAAGGAAACCTCATGGGTTGGGATGCCAGCAATTTAATAGTTGAAACAAAATATAATAATAGTAAATATGAAAATAATGATCATAATAATAGTAAATGTAAAAATAATGTTAATAATAGTGATGGTAATTACAAGAATCCAAGAAAGACGAGTGATGCCCAATACAGTTGCTACTTTATGCCCAGCCAGTCTTCAATCAGTGACTGGTCCCCTTCTGGTTAACTGCCCCATTTATATACTGGGTATGGTGTTCTATGGTATGGAATACCTCTTTTATCAGTTCAGGTCATCTGTCCAACCCATGCTCCTTTCTGGCAGTTGTAAGACGCCGGGCTCTGAGCTACAAGCTCATCAATGGGGTTTTACTTTAAAAATATACACAAGTCCAAAAATTTGCCAGCCCTATTTATTAAAAGGGCCTTCTATTCTTTTATACCTTGAGATAGCACATGGAAGAAGACACTGCACATGTTTTGTCAGGAAGTAAAATACTTTTCCTGCCAAACTTTAGAAAATAATGGAACTTGTCAAAAGCTAAAGGGCAACATTCAACCAAAATAAAGCATTCCACAAAGCATTGACTTAACACATGCTAACATATAAACTTGAAAAAATTCAACCCATCTGGTTTTAGGTTACCCAAAAAAATCAAGAAAGCTGATTAGGAGAAGAAGAAGAAGTAAAGAAAGAGAAAAAGAGAGAATTATAGCTACCACACCTAGAGCCAACATAGATCCAAATATCAGGAATCAAGAAGATGATAGATTCTGAACACATGGAGCTCACATGTTGCTGCTTTTTTTGCTCTGCCCCCGCATGACCAATCCCGCCACCACACCCAGGCTAGTTTTCCAGTGTGCCAGCCAATCTGGGATTGGGTTGGGGCTCCAGGTTATGTGGTGTAGGGCAGTGCTCCCAGTGTCCAGTGACTGACAGGTGCCCCAGGGTTGCCCAAGGAGGCTACAAAGACCAGGGCACCACTTCACCTTTGTGATATTTGACCTGTCCCTTCCCCCACACATACACGCTTGAGTTGATCCGAGCCAATATGTAATGCAGTAATCTAACGTCTCACAGAAGCTCTGCAGATCATGGGAAACTGAAAAGTCCTTGACTTAGGGTAAGCGCTGCTCAGGAACAGCCAAAATGTCAGTGTGTCATCAACATTACTCTCAGCCTAAATCCCAAAACACAGCACTGTACCAGCTCCTAAGAAGAAAATGAACACTGTCACAGGCAAAACCACGACAGATGTCCACAAAGTCCATCATGGAAGAAATGGTATGAAGAATAAAAATTTATATGAAATAGACTTCACATTTTCTTATCAACAGAGACATCCTGGTTTATGTACTTTCTTACAATACAAAAAAAAAAAAAAGCAAAAAAAATAAAATTAAAGAGTTCTGTCTTTTGCTGCTTTGTAGACTGAGGTTCAGTTATGCCTCAGGGGTACTGATCTGCTGGCAAGGACAAGTAGCATTATCAATCCCTACAGATTTTGGAAAATGCAAGTCTTTGACAAAAAGGAGCATGCAGGAACTTTACCAATGCAAGGTATCCCAGAGATACAGTTAATGAGTTCATCTTCTACATATTGGCTACATCCTATCCAGAACAGCTGTGACTTCTCTCTGGGCAGCAAAACGTTTTGCTGTAATCCTTATGGGGAAATTGTGATAGCAAATTTTTTTAAAAGTTATAACCGCGATAGAGTCCTTAAGCTTGAAATAACTCTGCCTTTCCACTAGTAGAAACTATCTGGTGATCTATTTTTGTATAACATATTCCCAGTAATGGATTTTAGATAGAGATTTATTTACTATTTTCTTAGTCAGGAATTAGTTTGTATCAAAATTAACAAATAACCACATTAATTTTATTGTTCTTAAAGTTGTTCTTTAGGCCAATAATTTGTTATTGTTTAATGGGTTTGAGGCATATATTTAGCTGAGAATTGGAGCTGTTTTTATGAACTGGAGTAATTATCTGAGGTTCCCTGAGGATTTTATTTATTGGAGTACACTGCTTTAGCTGTAGATTCTGAAAGAATTACACCTATTGCAGGAAAATGCCTAAAGGAATTCTATACAAATAAACAAACCAGTCATCCTTGCATCTCTTCTTCTTTTTTATGCATGATGCATTATATTGCTTGAGAAAATAGAATTTATTCAGTGGACAGGGTTCTCTGTGAAGTGTAATGCTACAAATTTTATGCCACTAATAGATAATAATTCCAGTTCTTTCTAAGCAGGTCTTCATCAAGCCTTCCTCTTTATGTTTTTTCTCATTTACTCCCATGAACACAAAATATAAACTTATCTATCTAATTACTCAGTGTTCCTTGAGAACTGTGCCTTATGTCCCAAAATATTTTGTGTGGCAAAGTTTAGATTAAATTAAAAAAAAAAAAAAAAGGAAATGCTTTTGTTCTTGTTTTTTTTTCCTTTTTGAGGGTGTGTGACAAAGATGAAACATTTTGTTTTATCAGAAAAATTGTAATGAAATTTTACTGTTTTCCCAAACCTTGATTGTTGCATGATCATTCTACTTATTTCAATCAACTACCTTTTCTAAAGCAATTAAGAACAATTGTTTCTCCACCACCACTTCTTTTTTCCTTTTCCTTTCCCTTTTCCTTTTCCTTTTCCTTTTCCTTTTCCTTTTCCTTTTCCTTTTCCTTTTCCTTTTCCTTTTCCTTTTCC
>JAWWES010000001.1:93664547-93686159 GCA_035583135.1 Lophotriccus pileatus
GTGGGAGAGCACGCCCTCCAGAGACTAAGCCTGAAAGCAAGGCCTGAGGGCTTCCCCTTCCCAATCAACCATCGCAATGATGAATGTGAACTTTTGTATATATGAATGTAATTGGATAAGTTTTAGACATTGAAATCTAAGTTACTGTCAGATGAAAGCAGACCCAAAAATGAACTAGATAGCTGAAGGACTTGTAAAACTAATAAAATAAAATTTGATTAAATAAAATTAGAGACACCCATATTAAGTTTATAGGTAATTGTCCTCTGTATAAGAGCTGCTTTGAGTCTCTGGAACACTAGATCAGCACATATATTCAAATTAGTTTTGTAAAACCATTACCCATACACTCAAAGAATTGGCTTACTCTGTTTTCTGACTAACTCAGTACATACGTGGTCATACCTTCTGTATCATTTGTGGTGTCCCAGTGTGTAACCACAACTTTTATCATTACAGCAAATTGAAAGAAAATCAGGGAGCAACTGCCAGTGCAAGCCAACAGAAAATAACTGAGCTTTCATAAGGGAATCTTAGACAGTCTATGGAGCATTAAGGGTTTTTTACCTAATAAATACATAATTCTAATACTATGTTCAGTATTTTATATCTTAAAAGAGGAAAAAATATTAAATTCCTGTTGTAAACTTATTTTAAACTCCAACTTTCTGGCTTCACTTTGCCTCTATGGAGCATTGTTAAAGAAATTCACTAATCTGAAGATTAAAAGTCTAATTGCAAACTTAAATTTGTCACCTGCTAAATATTTTTCCATTTGTTCCTCAGTCCTGAATGAATCTTCCACATCTATCTAAATTTTAATTTAACTTATTTTTGCCCATTCATGGTATTTCAGATGAGATATATCATATTACCTCTTCACTATCCCTTCTCTAAGGTGAAAACTGAAGTAATTTTAGATTTCTTTTTCTTTTTCTTCCCTGACTACTTTTATTATGTTTCTCTGTAGCAGTTTCAGATTTTCTGGAATATGTGAGAATAAAACTATCCACAAATTTGCAGATGCAGTTTCAGTATTGCCTAGTATATACAACTAATACTATGAAAGTTTGGCTGTGTATTGTAGTACATTCCCTCTAGGATTAAATTTACCACTTTATGACAGCAAAACAAAGGCAGTTTTTAGTTTGTTCCTCTGTCTGTCTCTGGTTAGCTACGGATATGTATCTGTTTAATGCTGTCACTTCTTTAACTTACACTGAATTAACTCTGCCATGAAAGAGTGGTTTTCATCTTTATTCTAGGACACAACTAAGTCTTCTCCCTTCAAATTTAAAGGTCAGATGTTGTATTAAACAGTCTAAAAAAATAAGAAACTGTGATTTATTTATTTATTTATTTATTTTAAATCCAATACTGTTTTCAAACCGAACCCCCTCTTTGATACTAATTTCCGCTTGTTCCTGTGTGGAACATGTCCTACACCAGTGATCTTCAAAAAGAGCCAGAGATTTGTCTGATCGAATAGAGACTCTTCTACCTTATAGATATCTGGTTAATTAAATTCTCTTGATAGGAAGAGGAAGAATACATTTCCAAAGCTGAATTTGTCTCTTCTGAAACTGGGCATCTTAAGTGGACTGGTTACACTTGTCTTAAAAATATACCCTTCCCCGACAGTAAAATATGTTTGCAACATTGACAGATTTATTGAAGTAAGGCAGTTAGGTTTTGCAATGGATGCTGAACACGTGAAAGTGTATTTTATGCAACAAATTACTTCTGTAGCAATCCTGTGTTATCTGCAGCTATATTCGTTGTTAAAAAAATGTTTCTGCTTTCATATTATTGTAATTACTGCCAGAACACTTTGACTGGGTTTGATTTAGGCACTGTCATGGAATTCTCCTTTTTATAACACAATTTAATTGTATGTGTTTTTTTTTCATCAATGTAGTTTTTACTATACGATAATCAAAACTATCCTCCACCTAAAGTGAGTGTGTGAAGGGGAACCAAAAGGATCAGAGCTACAAGTTACAGCTGAATCAGGACAATACTTAACAAAACCTCTTTATTTTCTGCTAGAAGTTGGACACAAATTAAAAAAAAAAAAAAAAAAAAAAGTTGACTGACTGTAAAAGAATGATCAAACCAAACCATGTGTATGTGAGTGCCTAGCACTTTGCAGAGCATGCTAGATAAATAGTTTTTGCTTTGGTGGGGTTTTTTGTTTACTTGGTTGTTTAGAGTTTTTCCACCTTTGGGGCTATCTAAATAGATGCATTCTATCATGCCATTGATAAAATTATGGTATTTGTATCTCTAGCTATATTTTTCAGTAGGGCTAACATGACAGTAGCAGTTTATTTCCTTAGTGTTTCCGTTCCATCATTATGTTCATTCCATCATTATTTGCTTTGAAAACTACAGAGAAGTTATTGGAATAAGAGGGAAAAACATTAATCTTATGAATGAAAGTGTCAGTGTTTAGCACCCTATTTTTAGGACTTCGGTTGTGATCTTTTTTTTCTCTTTACCTTTAAGAGAATAATTCTGTGGTATGCAAAATAATTTGGTATGCAAAAGACTGGTATTTGGTTTTAGAATGCTGCTTCAAGAATTATTTGCAAGCAAGCTATCCAAAGCATTTGAAATCAATAAAATACTAGAAATTCGTAAGTACCTGCAGTAGGTATGTATGTTGTTTTGTATGTTTCATATATCTTCTGAATGATGACTTGGTGCAAGGATAAAATTGAGAAACAGCAAAGGCATGAGTGAAAAATTGAAATATTAATTATATATTTTACTCTATTTTATTACAATTTAGTAGATGATGATAGGTGGTGTTTTGTGTTAGTGTTTTCCAAGTAAGCAAGCTTTATTTATTAAGGAATACGATATGAAATTAATTAGTTTTTCCACCTTACAGACTTAGAGATTATGATGGTAATGTTTGTAAGATGAAACCTATGCGTCTTATCAATCATTTTTTTTGGCTGCCAAGGCAACAAGCAGAAGAGCTGGAGTCGGCAGCATGAGTGCACCAGCTCATATCAAAAAACAACTATATCAAGAGCAAATAAACATGCTTGTTTTCTGCCTGTTTTCTGTATATGGTGAATAACTACATTAAATCAATGTGAACTGTCCATCAAAGTCAAATTTATTGAAGCACAACACTGCAACTGAACTGAATTTTTGAAATCAATATGACTGATGGCTAGCAGCATGAGGTTTGCACCTACATTTACATTTTGAAAGACTGACCTTTTCCACCGTCTTTGATTTTTCTTTAATGGGCATCCATCCACAACTTGGAAAGTAAGAATGAATGTCTCCTTATCATTATAGAAGCAATATAAACACTATGCTATTTCTTTCAGAATTATATAAATCACAAATGAAAGAAGAAACAGAAAACAGCAGAAACAAACCCTACATTTCTCAACTTGTCAGCTACATAAAAAAGGCCCGTTAAAGCAGAGTAAGTGGCTCAGAGAAAGGAAACCGCTGCTACAAAAAACTTCATTGCAAATATAGAATAAGTCAGACACACTCCACTTTTATTAATTTAAAAATATATCTAGTAATCCTACCAGATCAGTCAAACTGACTTTCTAATCCACCACTTCCAAAGAACTGTACTTTGTTGGGTCCAAAATGCTGTAAGATTATTTGACTGAGAATTATCTTTACTTCACTGCTTGAATATTTAAGGCACAGAATGTTTTCAGGGCTTGGAAAAGATTAACATTAAAAAAAATTAAAAGGCTTCTGTCTTTTTTTTTTTCTTAACATTTTTATAGCATCATTCATTTAACACAGAACTGTGTGACATTATTAATTATTTTTCCCCCTATAGCTAATTCTATTTTGGAGATCTGAAGAAAAGAATGATCTCAGGTTACTTATGTCTCTCCATTAAGCATGGAGAAAAAGGAAACAGCAACAGCTCATGTAAGATAAAAAGTTAAAAACTCCTATGATTAGTAAAGAGTCACAAGTCTGGAGATCGTAATGATGGAGCTATAGGATATAATATTTTATTGAGCTGTGTAACTACATTCAGCAATTTTTGCTCCAAGAGACTCATTCTTGATTCTGCAGCACAGTTGACAACACTTCCCATTGGGATACTGGATTTGTTAAATCTCCATCTAATTAAAACCCTTCAGATAGAGAAAACAACTGTATAAACATAGTTTATAATAACTAGATTGCTACAATATAATTCAGGAAAATATTGAATATATGTCTTTTGAATTTTTAAATTGAAAATAAGTCCATTTTTCTTACTGACAGCTTAGACTTTATTTTTCGTATAACAGAAAGTTTATCAATATTCTCAAAGCTTATTGAAGAAATATTTACTTAAGGTTTGAATTTATTTAATTTTGAATCTAACATCCATGAAATAAAGAGTGTTTTTTTTTCATGTTGCTTAAAAAATACGGTATTCTGATCTTGAAGTCGCTCAACTGGAGAATATAAAGAGAAAAATAAAATTCATTTATTAAATAACAATGGAAATGTTGTAAGTAGAATTTATATAATATTAATCAAAATACATTTTTCCTTTCTGTTATTATATACTTTTGGGTAATAAAAAATTTTTAACTAGCTAGTATAAAGCAGAGAAAATTTAAGCTTAGAATAAGAGCAGAAAAAAATAGTGATTTCGTCAGCATTTTCATTCATAAAGCCCTACTGCAAATAATGAATGCTAAGGGAAAAGAAAAATTATTTGAACCTAGACTATGAACTAAAAAATTACCATTCTCATAAGAATTTTCCAGTCTTGCAAATGGCTCCAGGGGACCCTGCAAGAAAAAGGAGAGTGGACCAGACAAACCCCAGACATCTCTTCCAATCTCAGCCATCCTGTGATTCTGTGATCTAGTAAATCTAGATTTCTTCTTCCTTATGTAGATAAAACTCTTTTTTTGGTGCTTTGGTTTTTGTTTGTTTGGTTTTGTTTTTTGTTTCGTTGATTTTGGTTTTTGTTTGGTTGGTTCGTTTGGTTTGGTTTTTCTGTTTGGTCGGTTTTTTTGTTTGGTTGTTTGTTTTTTTTAATTGGCTGTGGTTATCCACTAAGGGAAAGTAACAATTCTCTCTGATCTGGGTAGGTATTACATCATACACAAAGAAAAATGATGTAGATTTTATGAGAATAATTCAAGAGCAGGCAGTGAGTCAAGCTATAGTTGAGAAATTCTGAATATGGAAATAAGTCAAATATTGCTGAGAGCTAATTTACAGATAAAAGAAAAAGATTATAAATGCCAAGTGTATTATACACCATGAACACTTTGCCCAGTTCCTTCTACAAGTAAGTCTAAGCTCTTGTTTAAAAATATTTTAAGAATAATATTATATGCCTCCTGGAGCACATCTATGTGCAAAAGAACATGTTTCATAACATAAATCTTTTAAATTTAAAATGTGGCAACTGGACTTCTTTTCTCAGAGGAGTCAGAACAAATGCATATATGATGAATAATGCTACATATTGGCATAGTACTGAATACCAGATAAGACAGAATAACAAATAACAATTTATTCTTATCCAACTGTTGAAAGCACTTTATTATTGTTAGTGTTTCACTAGTTCTTCTAGCTGTTTCCCACAAAATTTGAATGGAGAAATGGTGCTTCTCTTGGATACTTAAACATCCGAGGTTAAGACAGTAACCTGAATAATCAACCATTTAGCACATATGATAAAATTTGATTCTTTACTATTTATGATCGGAGACATGCTGAGGAAGGAGTATATTTTTCTTAGTCATAATGTTCCACCAGCTTTCTTCCACTCTAGAGAAGGAGTTGAATTGCTACAGATATCCACCTGTTGCAATGTACTTGTATCACTACAGTGGCTGTCATAAGGATGTCAAAGCCACCATGTTCCTGATCAAATCCTGTACAGCTGGGGAAGGTGGGATGCAGCCAGTTTACAGAGCCTGACATGTCCATGCTGTGAAATCAGTGGTATGACACACTCAGAAAGGCTAAAGGGCAGGTACCACTCCCCTGATCCACTTAACTGCCACTTGTTTCCACCAGTTTCCATGGTGGCAGCAATCTGTCACAAATGGTAGTGGAAAAGAAGGTAATATACACATGTCAAAGAGTAGAGATGCACTTAAATGGCCAGTCATTTCAGTCGTAAACGCAAATGGACAAACAACTCAAATGCTGCTTTTACAGCGTAGAGTTTCAACACGATCTTGATACATTTCAGTGGGCATCTTAGAGACAGGGTTATGAAGAGGAGATGACGGTGACTGAGCATTCATGAGTTTTCAGAATGAGGCAACCACAGTTGAATAAGCAGGAGTATCAATAAAGCATCTGAAGTATCGTGATCAAATGGAGGTGGAGGACAAGGGAATACCAACTTTCAGTGCCCTGGAAAGAGTATGTTGAAAAAGAGAATGGAAACGTGTCATACAAAACTTCAAGCCAAACAAAGGTTTCCTAAACCTTTTTTTATTATTATTATTATTATTTTTCAGTATGCATTTTCCTCTCATATTTGGCCTTCATGATCTTAGATTTCTGTTTTAAGATGCTTTATCTTATGTTTCCAGAGGTGTAGCTTTAGCAGAAAATTCCCTGGCATTTAGGACCACTGCTTAGTGCAAAATATATTGCTACCTAAGTACTGCCATATGAAATATATAGACAGCTAGTTCTTCCATTTAGATAACAGATAGGCATCCAAGGTTTCAAGTTTGTGTGTTGAGACAAATAGTTTTTCAAGTATGACTTCCCCAGGATAAATGTTACCATACAAGGATTTTTACCACTGCAGTTGTAATGGTTAAAAAAGGATTGCACTATACAACATAGTCATAGAACTAAGTGCAGACCAAGCCCTTGCCTCTGGAAACTAAGATGAAAGAGTATGTCTTCCTTGAAAGCACTGTGTAAATTTCCAGCAGTAGATAAATGATGCAATTGAAAAAGTATTTTTTTTATAGATTTCTCTGACAGTAATGCAGGCTGCCCATGAAAGGAGTATTTTTAGAGGCTGAGAAGCTCATAAAGGAAGATGGTGGAAGTATAGGCCATTAATATAAGCAAGCAAGCATCCAGTACAGTGTGATGCAAATGAAATATGAGTTGCCTGGGAATGCTTTAATCAGGCTGATGTAATAGCATAGATTTTACGTAAAAGCAGGAACCGAGTTTTGTACTTACTGACTTATTTTTATTTCTTTGTGTTTATTTATTTTTCCAGCTGGTTTACCTTTTGAATCAAAACTAAGGCAAAAGAAAGAAAAATAAAGAGATATGTTACAGTATGTTAGGTCCCAAGTGCAAAAATTGAACTATAAAAAGAAAATGCCTTAAAATTCAGCTTCTCAGTGGATTCTGATACTGTACCCATTAGAAATAAATGCTCAGAAACGGTGTCACTCCATAATATTGCTGATCATTTGAGAAGAAAAAAAAGACAGGGTAATTTGAAGACAGTCAGTCACCACTTTTCGGAGAAGAAATCAGAAAACCTGCCATTTTTTACATTCTACCTTAAAAAAAGTTCACCAGCATTACAATAGTCTTAATATCTTCATGTCATTATTAGTAGAAGATTTGTGAGATGTTTGAATGCTCACATAGGAAATTATATTATACTTTTAAAACAAAATGAAATGTCCACAGATACTGTCTCCAGATTTGGTTAGTGAAATGAAAAGAGAAATATGTTCTCCTTTTTAGTATTTAGGGTGCACTGTTGATCCCCATAAGGCTGATAAAATTTTCACAGATCTGTTGCATCAAGACAAGGAATTATCTGCTTTCAGTATCAATAATAGCTGCTCCATAGGAAATTATTTACATAGACTATGGTTTGCTTTCAGAGGAATTTATAAATGTTATCGTTGTTCTTATTATTAACATATATGAATATTAACTTTTCTGCCTTCAACTTTTTTTGAGCCATTGTGTTGATTTGTCACTGCTGCAGGAATATTCCAAAAAGAAAAGATTACTTTTTAGTGGTATATTTCTAGAGGACATTTTGCCTAACATCACATGGTATTTAGGAATATGCTTCTTTGCACTGTGTGGCATTTAAACATAAATAATGGGATTTGCAAAAGTAAGTAGAATTCTTGCTCTAGACAGTAAGTTTGTTCTTGTGTGCAACTTTTGTGTTCAGATCTGAGTATGGATGATTATAAAACAAAGAGAACAAGATTGAATATATACCAGATAAAACTTGCAAACCCATAAAATGGTGCATGAACAGTGACACACTCCAACCCTTGCCCTGCATGGGGAGTTTTAAGACCAGATTCCACCTGTTCACTGGTCACTCTTTCATCTTCATGGACTCGTCCTTCAAGATGAGGTCTCTTTGGTAGGCAGTCTCTGTCTAATATAATAACTAGTTTTTATCTAAGTCAAGCAGTTAACCTCTAATTAATTCCAGAATCAAGGCCTTCCTTCACCAACTGGATGTATTTATGAAAGAAATCATATCCTTTCATTTTCTAAGAGCAAAAGCACTTACAGGATGCTTGTAGGTGCTTGTAGCACTGATTAGAAGATGAAAAAAAAAAACAGATAAAGGGCTTCCCATGAAGAAATGCTTGCCAGGATCTGGCTGTCAGAAATTAAACTGAGTACAAGTTCACGTACAACAGTTTTGTCCTAGACAAGCCTTTCTGAACCACTGAGAATATACCACTCCATTCTACAGCTATCACTACATCTCTCCTCTTTGTAATATTAGTTCTCCAGAAGCCTGAGGAAGTTGCCTTTGTGAAAAGGATTAGGTTTAATTTCTTTTAAATCTGATGCCTTATAATATCCTTGGTAGTTCCAAATTACCTTTCATTTTGTGTATTTTTACTTAGGACGCAGTATGACAAGATCTTTCTCCAAACTTTCATAGTCAACAGCATAGTTTAACCCCAGCTGACACCTCAGCCTTACCCAGCCACTTATACATGCCCTTCCTGGGCAGAATGCAGAAGGGAATTACAAGGGTAAAAGTCAGAAATCTCATGACTTGAGACATCTTAACAGGTAAAGCAAAATCCACGCATGTAAGCAAAAAAAAATAATTTAATTCAACTCTTCTTGTTGCCAGGCAGGTGTTCAGTTGTCTCCAGGAAACCAGGGCTCCATCACACATTGACAGTGCCTTAGGAAGACAAATACCATCATCCTGAATGTCTCCCATTTCTCATTCATATAAGCATGACATCATATGCCGTGGGATATCCCTCTGTTCAGTTGGGATCAACTGCCCCAGCTATGCCCTCTCAGATCCTTGTGCACCCTTAGCCTACCCTCTGGAGGGAGTGGGTTTAGAAACAGGAAACTCCTTGGCTCTGTGCAAACACTACTCAACAACAGGTAAAACATCCCTGTGTTATCAGCACTGTTTTGGTCACAAATCCAAAACACAGCAACATATAAGCTACTACAAGGAAAATTAATTCTGTCACAGCTCAAACCAGTGAAGTCAGTTTTAGTTTTAAGTATCTTTACTGTGTTACTAGTACATTATAGCTTCATAGTTTGCCCATACTGCAGATAAAACCAGTGTAGCAAACAGTCTCTCTCCCTTAGAACAGCACTCTGTATACTTCCACGGATAACTTCCTTTTTACTATGAGCAAGGATTATTAAAGCTATTCCTTAGCCAGAGAGAGTTCTCATGCGGCTAACTGTGGTTGAGTGGTATTCAGCTCAGTTCTTGAAAAGAACTCCTTATCCACTTAGAGGTCTGACCACAGCTTCGTGGAGTTTTACAGCACTGAAGTTATTTGGCAAAGTCTTTATCAATTTAAACAACCCGGTATTTACTTATCTGGATTAGAAATATTGTTGAAGCTGCACTAATAAAAAATGTGTATTTTACTAGACTGTAAAAATTTTATTTAGGCTTACAGTAAATTTTTGGGTCTACATATACAGTGCAGCTAATTTTCCAATAATGTCATTTTGACAACACAACAATAAACATTGTTTTTCATAACTCAGTACATAGGAAGTGAGATACATTCACAACCAAGAATTCAAAGAAAAATATATCGTTCTAATTATTAGCATCAAGTGCTGAACTCTACGTAAGTATTCATACTCCCATAAAAAAAAAGTCTTGAAAAATTCAGCTGCTAGAAAATACCCTCCTTTCTTAAAGAAGTTGCATATGTTGTTGTTGTTATTTAAACCAGCAATATAAAAAACTGTGTTTTGGTGAACAACGATATTACCACTGTCTCTCCCACTTAACTTTTTCATTTGTTTCAGAGTGGGTGATTTCACAGGAGGATTAATAGATTTACATTCGGACTTTTCTGTGTGCATAAATGAGTTCTTTCCACACGCCATTAGTTCTAGCCACAATAAATATGAATATGATTTTGGGGCCAGAATATCTCAGTTAAATATTCGATATTGTAAATATAACCATTTTTTCACATCTCCCTCTTGTGAGTGAGACTACCAACAGAATTTCATACAGAATTCTAAATTAGAGCTCTTTTGATTACAGTGGGTTGGTGGAGATTTTTTTCAGGATTTTTCAGTTTTGAAAATGTTTCAAAAAATTTTAATAGCTTAATTTTGATGCAGACTTGCTGATCCCAATGTCTAATGTTCATATTCATAATAAATTTGGGCTGATTTTTCCAAAATTGAGCTAATGGAGATGTAGTTTTGTCAATTTGCATTAGAATGTTCTTTTGGTAACCTCAAAAGGCAACTAAAAATATCCTCCATTCTTCTTTAGCAGAAATATACTCATTCTGTAGATGAATCCATGAATATAGGAAAATATATCAAGAAAAAACTATCTGGAAAGTAGCAAGTTGTACTACGTGGGAGGAAAAAAATTTTGAAGGAAATTGTTCAAAAAGAGGTAAAAAAAAAAACCAACACTAGGAGAAACTCCAAATTCAAGTTTGAGAATAAATTCCAAATAAGAGAGGAAAAAAACTTTAAAGAAATCTATTATAATGTGATGCAAACATAGTTTTCAGAGCAACCATAATTGGTACTTTTTACATTGCTTTCTAATGTCTCTTCTTGACTAATATTTCCTGTGTGAACCATGAATCTGCATTTAATCATATGAATTCTTTAACAAAAGTAGTTTCAAATAGATGCTTGCCAAATTCTGCACATAATGTTACTCAGAACTATTGTTTTATTCTGAAAAACTATGAAAAAAACAGTGGAGACTGTACTATCTGTGGGGCATTCGTTTTTCATTTTGATTTTTTTTTAAGTGTGTGGTAAAATTGATGCACCTCAAATTCCCTAGAGTCAATTTGCAGTTAAGATTATGTAACAGATTTTGGTTAGATGATTCTTATGTTCTTACCAAGAACAGTGCCCAAAAATAAACTTTCCATAAGTGCCACATAAGATAATTTGCATTTCTATTATTTTTCTACTTTGTTACATATTTTTTCTTAATATTTCATTTTAAATACCATAACTGCAAGCTTATGAATGAACTAAATTAGATTTATATATGCTTTAGTATGATTTTATTTGAATTCTACCTGAACTTTAAAGTGTCTGTGTGCTAAAAGTACAATAGAAGCTAAAATTGAATTAAATCAAAGACAGAACTAGACTGGACTCTATTATTGTACCTTTTAGCTATGAAAAATGGCTTTTCTTATCAGGTTTTTAATGGGTTTTTTCTGTCTTTTGAGTCTGATGCTTTCTACCTGCTGTAAGCTTGTGGGGAAAAAAAGAGATTATATCCCTTTACTTGGTTTCCACTGCTTTGAATTTCCTATAGTCTTCTCTGCTTCCTGAAGCTACAGCTTGAGACTGACCCTTACAATAGCTAAAAATCCAGTATCATTCAAATAGTTACGAAACCTTCCTCTAGACCATTGTTTGTCAATGAGAACTTCAGATATTATGAATATTTTCTCCACTCTGTAAAAATAGAACTTGAAATGTATGTGTGGGTTTTAAGTTCTCAAGTTCTAACTTTTAGGATCAAACCCAAGGTACAGTAAGGGTTTCTCCAAATAAGAAATATAACTTTTTTCTTTACCCGACACGTGTCAAAGAAAGCATAATCGATATACTAACATGACTTTGCTGAATGTGTGCCTATCTAATAACAGTATTATAAACACAATTTCAGCCATCAAACATCAAAAAGATTCCAATCTTTCATCTGAAGTCTCTGGAGAGGAAAAGTATATTGCAAAATCAGATGAGTACTTATCTAGTTAGCTGGGAGGCGCACCACTTGGGATGTGACACAGCATTGAACTTCAACACATGCAGGCAGTGATTCCACAAAGTACTCAATGGCTTAAAGATGTTTCTATCCCATTTGAAAAGACAATGTCTTTACCTTGTTGTATTCAAAATTACATAGTTACTTTTGGTATTTCATAGTCTTCTTTTTCCTGAATATGGATGACTGTGCAAGGCAATATTATACTTTGCATTTGCTGAGGTTACTATAACAGTTCATGAAATCTGCATTTAATAATTCCTTAATATCTACTCTGTACCGCTTCTGAGCCAAACCAACTGCTCCTGTGCCTTCCTGAAAGTTTCTCTATGGTTAGTACATTACATTTTGTCAAGGGAAGGTCTATTTCGTCTAAAAATAACTGTTTCATTTACATTTATATAGTTCTATTCCAATCAGATGACTTCTAATGAAAAATTCAGAAATCTATGAATAACAAATTTTCCTGCTGAACATTTTGCAGAAAGAAAATATTTTCAATTATTTGCTTTTAGTTTTTAAATAGTCAACTTCATATTTCTGTTTTCCTTCTTTGCTTTCTTCAATAAGTATAATGCAGTAAGTCAGGAAAAAAACCCAATATATGTGGGTTTCTCTAATAGCATCTTTCTAATGGTGTGACCCATTCACCTATGCTGGGAAAGTTTCAGTGGTCTTTTTGAAATGCATAATTAAACACCTGCTATTGTTTGCAAGACAAATGCCAAATGCTTCAACAGTATTATTCCTGATGTTATGCTTTTCTAATGAGATGGGAAAATGAAGAGGGTAGAATCCATTTAAAAGTATAAAATGGTTCTATAATATTTTCCATAATAACAAAGAGAATCTCCTCCTTAAATAAATTTAATTTATTTTTATCATCCAAAAAGTAAGGGAGTAATCTTGCCTTCATAAGAGGTAAAGTACTTCAAAAATTGACTTTAAGAGGATCCATGATATTTTTACCATGCTGAGAAAACTTAGTTAATACTTAAATGAAGTTATTCTGCCTGCATAAATCAAACAGTCATTGACAAGAGGATTTGATTATAGGAATTAATTTTAAAAATCAGATAGAAGTCTTGTATTAAAAGCTTTTTAATTTTGAATTACAGGAATATTTTTAAATAATTATTGTGTGTAAGACCATTTTTTTAAACAAATTAAATTACATTAAAAAATTGATAAACTGTTTATAGCAGTCAGTGGGTTGCAATTATCTGGAGGATTTTGATAACAATTTAGTGTATATTCAAATATTAAAATAATTATAAAGTAGAATACCACAAAAATTATTTTTAAATATCAGTAACACCAGTGTTTTCTATTTTAATAGAGTACAGTACATATAACTTCAATGCAGTGAAATCTTTTGCTAGAATCTATTGACAGAGCTGGTAGTTGATATGCTGAAGCCCCAGTTTTTTTAAAAACCTTTTCAAAAACAAAAAGACGAAGACTTGCAGTATCACGTTTGAACACACACTAAATGGTAAGATAGAATAATGATGCAAATGATACTAAAAAAAATACTGAAATTCGGTTGAAGTGTCGCATATAGACTAATCAAAACTCTGTCATCTTTGAGCGATCTGAAACCCTTAAGAGCAACAAATTGCCACAGTCAGCAGGAAGGCAAATGATATCACTGACTACTTACAGAAGTGTGGAATAAGCCCAAGCCCAAAGTTTTTGGACAAAGAGGATGGGATAACTGGCATGACTGGAAAGCTGTGGAGAAACCGAAAAGCGGATAGAGGCCATATAAAGTCTTGGGAAGACTCTGTCAAAAAGTCTTGGAAAGGTAAGATCATAAAACATATTGAGCAGTATTTAATAAAACAGAAAATAAAAGCTGGAAAAGAGAAAGGAATTATCTGTGTTATATCAGACTTTTGTCTATCTTATGCACAATGAGAGGCTAAAGAATGTCTGTCTCCAGAAAAAAAAGCAGCAATTTGATCTGAAAAGTATGTGCTAAAAGCATCATTAGCTTTTGAAAAGGGAACTGCAGAAAAATTGGAAATCTCTATACATTTCCCTATAGAGGAACTGGAATTTTAAAACATCAGTTGTGCAGAAAAACTTGGCAAACATCTGCAAGTAAAATTAGATCTCCTAATAAGCCAATTACCCTTTCCGGGAATAGGTAGTCAAATTCTTAACTTAACCCATTATGGAGACTCTCAAACTTGGTATGGGAACGTTTGGAATGGTAGTGGAGAGAATTTTATTGACATCTGGCCCTCTCCCTAAACCTTTCCTTTTATGACCATTAATTAAGACTGAAATTATTACCAAGGGGTAGAAGGAAATCGTTAAGGCAGTGAGTACAACTCCCTGGTCTCCTGCAGAATTGGCTAAATTACAAGAGAAATGTTCAAGGCATTTGGGAGAATCTGAGATGGAATGTGTGTGTGTTGAGTCTCTCTGACTTTGGGAGATTGGATCCTATGGAATGAAGAAGAAGCAGAAAGTTATTGGGGTCCTGGTATGTTTTTAACCACAACTCACAGAGATCATGATTATTCTTTAGCTACATGAGTTGTATATTGGGCAGGAGGAATAGATCTGCAGGATGCAGGGAGATTTACTGGTTATTAAAAATACTGGATTCTTGGATCTCATGGCTTCTGTGCAGAAATCAGCTTGTACTCAGACTATGCTCTACAGCACAGTTTGAACAGACCAGCACAGTTTGCTGTCATGGGACCCCAGTTGGTTCTGGGGTCTCTGGGTACCTGAAAGGTTTAGTTACAGTAATGCAACAAAATTCAAAAGTGAACTGAAGTTTTAACTGCTTGCAGGCAGGAAGATGGACAAAGATGTTTCTCTCAGACAGCTTTCTCAGCCTGGTCCAGGAGCAGGATGCTGTTAAAACTTTTTTCCAGCAGGCAGATATTGAAAGTCCATCAGAGTTAAAGCTCTGAGAGCCCTGTTTGTGCTGTAGCTTTGTAACCTGGCCTTGAAAGCTCTTGCTCTATTCCTGCAAGAGCACAGTTGCCAAGCGACGAAGAATGCAGCTAATAAGAAAGTGTCTGAAGGGAGAGAGGGGGACCGCTGAAGGAGCTGTGGTCCCCAGGTGCTTTCGCTGGAAACTGAACTCCGGAGGAGGGAGGGCTGGCTCCCAGCGCGGAGCAGGGGCAGGCACCAGCCCAGTGTGGGCACGGGCAGAGACCCCCCCCCTGGCCCGGCACGGCGATGGAGTTGGGCTGCACAGCAGGCAGTGCTCGCAGGCACGCGGGACGCAGGCAGCGCAGCCATGAAACAGGTGTCTCAGTGGTATGCTATAGAAATGAGCCCAAAGCGGCAACAGCAGCTCCACCCCCCCGCCCTCAACAGTGAAGATTTTAAAGGCACAGCAGCAGTTTCTGGCACGGGTCGTGCGGCGCTGAGGGCTGAGGGAGAGGAGTCGCAGGGTGAGCGGTGGGAAAGGTCTCTCTGGGGCTGGTTCCGGGGCAGCGCTGGGCAGAGTGGAGTCCTGGTGCTGCAGGGACGGGGCAGGGACAGTGAGACGGAGCTGTGCGGAGAGCATGGCTCCGTGGAAGAAAGAAAGGCAGCAGCACTTACAAAGTTCATGGAAGCAGTGGCAACACGGGTTGAAGCCGGGATAGATCAAAGCAGGGGGGAGCAGTGGCGATCTGTCCTCCCGAGCCGTCCTAGGTTGTCAGCTTCCCAGCGAGTCTTCCCATGCGTTCTTCGTTCGCTTTGAAGTTCGTCTTGTTGTCTTGTTTCTTGTTTCAATCATGTCAGGGTCACCATATATTGCAGCCGGGGATGAATCATGCGATATGGCTCACGTGTTTGGAGATCAGGAACTTCATTTAGATGCTGGAACCTACTACCTCAGGCAGCGTGGCTGCTTATATACTGTACTCAGTAACACATGTACAATTGGTTTAATACAATTGGTTTAACTGTAACATAAACATCTCACAATTGGACACCTGTCCACGCATGTCCAGCGGCCCTGACTCAGCATTCCTGTCAGGAAAACCATTCTTGTGCCGAGCTATTACTGTCTGTGGTCATTACCTGACTGGGCACAAATGTTCCACCTTCAACCTTTCAGCTACCCATAGACCCCAGAACCAGCTGGGGTCCCATGACAGTTTGCCTTTACCCAGTGAGGAATTTGTTATACTTTTAATGGGCTCCCTCAGAGGTGTAAACTTTCAGCCATGATTGCTCATGCTGCACTTGCTGAATTTTTACAGACAGTCTCACTCACCCCAGATGTGAAACTACCAAGGTATATGATGATATTTTAAACAGAGGAAATTCCTGCAAAAAGGTAGGGGAAGCAGCAGCAGCAGTATGGGAAGCATTAAATGAAGCAGAAGTTGAAATTCCAACTGAAATATGTCAAGGACAAAAAAAAGAAGTAAAATACTGGGGTATAGCAAGAAGTGTGTAGTTCCTCCAGATGCTTTAAGAAAAACAGAACAAATACAAATATCCCAATCCAAGACAGAACAGAAATTTTCTAAGTGGGGAAAGGGTCTTTAATCCAGTCAGTGAAACATCAAGAACAGCCTGTACCAACCAGAGGTCCATTTAATTTGATGGAATTTATTTTAAAAGGGACAACTCCCCCAGAAGGAGTTGCACAAAAATCTACAGTCAGGAAATGTTGTGCCGACCTAAAGGCAGCTGCAGAAGGATTGAAATGATCTAAAAGGCCTACTAAAGCTTCCAAAGTGCAAATTACTATAAATGCAAATCCATTAGCACTCCAGCAACATTTTAAACCCTCACCAATTTTAGATCACCTCCCTTTATCGAGGGGATCCCAACAGAAGGCATTTGGCTGATCAATATAGAAAAACAAATAACAGAAGAAGGTGGTCATAGTGTACAACTAGGACAGTTGAGAACAGTTGCTGTGGTGGAAGAGTAGAGAGGTGTTGCAGGATGCCCCGGGCGGTGAGGGGAGAAAGACATCAAATCCATGGGATTCATAATGCAAACTCCGTTTCATTACAGCAAAACACTGTCTTATATTTCATGCACTCATACATATGTACACATCAAACACCTGTCCACCACCGATTGGTCATATGCAAAAGAATACATTTTCCTAGGTCCATCCCATAACTTCATGGGAAAAAGAAGCTGGAAAACAAGAACAGAATAAACAGCTACTGTGACCTTGTTTCTGCTATGCAGGAGATATTCTCCTACACACAGCTGTGTCCAATCCATGTTTCTCTGGACAACAGCCCTTCACTTATCAACCCTTTTCCCATCAGAGAGGAAGTGATTTGTCTGGACTTCTATGTTGTTTGGGCTGGCACTGCACAGTGGCTCTGCCAATAGGAATCGCTAAATTGAAAAGGAAGAAGATCTCCCATTTGGAGATCTCAAGATTGGCAGTTATTACTAAATATAGCCAGAGAAAAACGCCATTCAAGATAGGATGGGTTAAATCCTATCCTATTTCAAGGAGACAAACCAGGAGTAAAATAAAATTAGGGAGATGGAGAATGGCTTAAATATATAAGTCCAAAGATTTTCTCTTTATTTAGTTGCAGTATAAATAATCTCCTATGTAAATAACTGTAATGACTTAAAGGTGTAATACCATTCCAACAACTTTCAGTAAATTAATCCTAAAGGGTATGACTGCTTTTATTAAAGCAAATCTAAATCTTTCAATTTAGTAAATATAACCCAAAACACAGCCAGCTATTCTGACATTCAAATATTGATGGATGACTTTAAATAAAGTTTGATCTTTATAGGCCTAAATTCTAGAATTTGAAGCAAAAAGCCAAACTTTATAGAATTTATCATTTAAACTTCATTTTGACTTAAAATGCATTGTTTGTTGAACAACAGTTCAACAACTGTACAGGTGCCAAGATAACGCAGTCATAATGAAAAGTAGTTAATGTTTACAAAGACTTCCTACCACTTGTGTGCCAAAATGTATATGAAACTCAAAGCTGGGTTGTTAAGAAACAATTTAAATGTCAAGAAAAAAAGGGTCAAGAAAATAATGCTGTATACGCAAAAAAAAAAAAATTCCATGTCATTTTCATGGATGTAACTGGTTAGGAAGCATATAAATAAAGGAAGGAGTACCTCAAGCATGAATTAAATTATGAGAAAAGTAAAAGAAAAACAAATGGAAATAAATCAAGCATATCACTGGAAGGAAAAACAACAGATGGTAGAAGAATTCAACATAGGTAGAGAATACATGCCAGCAAATAGAAAGTTCAGTAGTAGTAACCTGCACATTCACAAGGAAAGACAGAAGAATGATAGCATTAAAGTACTCATACTTGCAACAGATTATTCTAGGGGGAAATATAATCATTAAAATAAATGAAATAATTTCTAATCAGAATCTACCTGCTTCTGATATTGATTCTGGTATTACCAGCAAGTTAGGATGTCCTGTAAATCCTCTAAGTCTGGAAAACATTCTGAAATGTATCAAAAGTTAAAGACTAACTGACCATATGTGGTGAGTTGACTGTGGCTTAATGCTAGGTATCCAGAAAGTCTGCTCTATCACTCCCCTCCTCAACTGGACAGGGGGGAGAAGATATAAGGAGTTGCGATAAGAATAGGGAGAGAGGACAGGGAGTGATCATAGAATCAGAGAATATCCAAAGTTGGAAGGTACCCACAAGGATCATTGAAATCAACTCCTGTCCCTCCATGGGACAATGTCACGAATCTCATCGTGAGACCATCTTTTAAGTACTTCTTGAATTCTGGAAGTCTTAGTGCTGTGACCACTTCCCTGGGGAGCCTGTTCCTTCACCCTCTGGGTGAAGAACGTCTTCCCAATATCTAACATAAACCTCCCCTGATACGATTTTGTGCCATTCCCTCAGGCCCTCTCACAGGTCACTAAAGAGAGAAGATCACTGCCTGCCCCTCGTCTTCCCCTCATGAGGCAGATGCAGACTGCTATGAGGTCTCTCCTCAGTCCCCTCTTCTTCAGGCTGAACAAAAAAAACAACCTCGGACACTCCTCATACAGTTTCCTCTCCAGATTCTTCACCATCTTCTTAACCCTCCATTGGAACCTGCAGAGAGACCTGACAAGTCAGAGGGGGTTGGGCAATAACCAACTGTATGTAGTTTAAAAGACAAGTGTCAAATTCTGCATCTGGGATGGGGCAACCCTGGATCCACTTGCAGACTGGGGAATTAGAAGCTGGAGAGCAGCACCACAGGAAGGGACCTGGCAGTCCTGGTCAATGGAAAGTTGAGTATAAGTCAGCAGTGCCCTGGCAGCCAGGAGGGCCAACCCTGTCTGGACAGACTAATATCAGGAAGAGGGTCAGTGCTTTAGAAGTTGTCTGAGGGACTGGAGACTTGCAGGACTTCACCTGAAAGGAATCTAAGACTGATATATTTTATTTTTATTTTATGATGCAGTCCTTTTTTTTAAGATATTTTATAAAAATCTGTCATTACTTATATGAATTTTATTTACATCCCAAGCAAATATAAATCTGGAAACACCTTAACATAATTTGAATTATTTAAATAATTTTACAATGAATTTCTGTGTTGAAATATTGTGTAATTTGGAGTTAATTAATATGCATAATTATTATACATTAGAAAAAAACCAGCAAAGGTTTTAATTGCAACAAGAACATACTGACTATATCTGCCACAAACTCAAATTTCCAGGAAACTGAAGAAATATACTTTTCACATTATTAACCACAATTTTAAGTTTTTTGAAGAGGAATTTTTCTTAGTGGGAAATGAGAGAATGTTCTCCCTGTCTAAGACAGGTTAATAGAATGGGCAGAGAAACACACATTCACACAGTCTCTGATTTCCTTAATGTGGGACTTCACATCTATTCACGTATAAAGTTCCATTTGGGTTTTGACTGACTACTTAGCATGAAAACACATTTTGATGGAGAAAAGGAGGTTAGTAAATTAAAATAATATATCAGTACATCTTTTTCCAAACTTGCAATAATAATAAAATAAATTGAATCATTAATAGTTGCAAAAAATATTTTTTCACAAAATATTTAGCTTAACTTATATACCAAAAATCTTTCTAAGCAAAGATGACTGCTGATGTTTTGCTATTGTGTGAGTGGCACGTGGTTCAGAATTAATTCAATGTGCAATTCTTCTCGGCAGTAAGTCATTCTTGACATGACATTTATAACATCAGAAAACATAAACAAGGAAAAAGGAAAAGAGAAGAAAGGAAATAATTCTACTTAAATAGTTTCTACTGTTGTTGTGACCACTCATCCACAGTACATTTGTTACCTGTAAAGGAGAAGAAAATCTTTGCACTCTGGGAGGTTTAAGGAGTGCTTAGACAGCATTTAATTAAAAAGATTGTACAAAAGCATCCATGAAATGATGGATGTTTCACCCCAAAGGACTCATGACTCTGTCTGGATATGTTCACAGCTCTGAAAAAAAGCATTTTGTCACCTTGCATTTTTGGGATTCAGGAAGAAGTTGAAGACTCTAGTGTGCTAGAAAAATCTCAACAACAGGTATTTTTTTCCAATTAGAAAGCATATCACTATTGTAATGTCATAGCACTTTTTTGGTCTTGTTGATGATGATGATCAGGAAAGAAAGATTTATTTTTCGTAAAAATCCTTTGAAAGCCGCACATATGCATGCAGACACTAACATGCAAGATGGCACGCGTGTTCAAAACATAAAATGTATTAAGTGTAGGCCTACACCTTTTAATTTCAAAAATTATGAACTCAAATTTTTATTGTGTATATAGTATTGGAACAGAGACACAGAATTAATTCTTGGACTATAGTATCACCTTCATTGTAAGATTTTGAAAGAAGGATAGAAAATAGATATATTTTGAAAATCCATTTACTTTTCTATTTCCTTTTGGAATAATAATAAATTTCAGCTATCTATTACCTAATAAATGCATTTTTACTTTTAAATTATTATGAATTAAGTAGATTTTTCTGTTCACCTAATTTACACCACTACTGTTCAGCCCTGACATTTAAATTATTATTGATTTTCTGCTTAATGATTTTATTTCTCTTACTCACCTTTGCATCAGCTAATAAATAGTTTGATTGTCTTCTGCCAAAGCTCTGCTTCTGCTTTTAATTAGTACAAAACATCAGTCTAAATGAAGCCTACTACAATCATAATCATGGCTAGGCTTCACGAACGAAGATTTAGGAAGGGCTTTACCCTTGCTTGCTACAAGCGCACTGGTGGCTAAAAAGGCTAGTGCGAGACAGACAAGTCCAGTTGCAAAAGGCACAGCAGAAAGACTCCCCAGGTGATGTTGATAAGATGCGATTCTTTCTGCATTGTCTCTCTCCTTGAGAGTGATCCTGCGCGTGTTCTCAAAAGCAGCAGCAGCGTTATAGATTGTGTGTCTCCAGGCCTCCCGATTGGAGG
>JAWWES010000001.1:93695726-93712414 GCA_035583135.1 Lophotriccus pileatus
CAGTGTGCGCGGAACTGAGGCCACCCTTTAATCCTGAGGTTCGTCTACCGGGGCCAAGCGAGCTTGGATGGTGGCAGTGAGGTCCTCAGGACGTAGGTTTGTTTTCAGAGTGACCTTCTCCGGGGAGGTCTCTGACCAGGAATTGAACCTGGGCCTCGGCGGTAACAGCGCCGTGTCCTTAACCACTAGACCACCGGGGGCTCCCTAAAGGTGAACTAAAAGTATAACAATTAAGTCTTACTAATAATGATTTTTTTTTTTTTTATTGTGTTCCATTCCCTTTGTCATAGTCTCTTTTTCTTAGCATAGGTACTTACATAGGTTCTTTTTCTCTAAAGGACAGAATAAATGTAAATTATATTTCAATGTGTAATATGACGCCTAAAGCATAAATTAAGAATTTTATAAATCTGATTTCTTAGCAAATTTCTCAAATTCTTATTTTCCTGATCACTAGCTATTTTTGACTACCTATTTCAGCTTTTGATGGTGGTTATTAATTTGTTTTGTTTCTTAATTCTCAAATGAAGAATAGGAAATAGAATATAGAGCAAATATTAACATGAAAATGTACTCAGACTGAGGTTTTTAGAGAGTCTTAAATTAGTAGCTTGTCTTGTGAGTAAGTAGAATCAGAAAGATAAATCAAATTTCAGTCCTTCAACAAGGTAATTTTTACAATAGCAGCCTGTATTAAAACAAAAACAAAAACAAAAACAAAACCAAAAAACAACAAAAAAAAACAAAAAACAAAAACAAAAACAACAACAAAAAAAAAACAAACAAAAGCAAAACATTGTCAACTTAGCTGTAGAGTGGAATTCAAAGTTCATTTCACAGAATTTCCTAGTGCCTGCAACATTTAACAGCCTCCTCACATACTTAATTTTTAATCTAGAGAATGGTTTATGCATGTTTGCATCTAGATAAAACAAATATGGATTTATTTTTACAAATGTATCAAATTACAAAATTTTTGGGGGGATAAATTTAAGCTGTAAAAGCTCAAGATACTTACATTGGCATAAAATATGTGATCAATTAATGAATAATTATAAACTCATGTTTTGACAGAAAAATAATAGCAACAGTCATTTCAGAAGGACCATATCTGTCACACTTCAAGCAGAATTTGTTTTGAACTTTTTTTGCTTAAAAAAATATATTCAGAATCATCTGAATGCATAAAAAGTGAGAAGTGATAGTACAATTTCTGTGTTATCAAGATGGATTGAGTTTGAGATGTACTTATAGCAGATGTAGCACTCATGGAGTTATCATCAATCTTTGTTTATGACAAGCATATGGAAATCCCACCTAACCAAATATCTGATTTACATAAAGACATTCTACAAATTTAAATGTCTGTTAAACATTTAAAGCTACAAAATAGCTTCTGTTTACTGGGAAAAAAAATGAACTAGTAATTTTCTTTGTGGAAGTTTTTATAGGAGTAGTATAAAAGTCTGGGACACCAAAAGAGAAGCTGACAGCCTTGAAAGCTTCAGTCAAGAGCTGTCAGAAAATTGCTACACCTACTTTCATATTTGGAATTATAAGTTTACATAGAAATTCTGAGAATAAAACAAACAACAAGTTTCATGGGTTTTGAAGACCATGAAGTTTGCGTATATATATTGTATATATATATGCATATATATATATATATATGCATATATATATTTGCATTTATAAAATTACATAATTCATCAGTTTCAAGATCCTAAACCTACAACTTTCTCAACCATTTATTGACTTTTTATGGGTTTTTAATATAACACATTCACTATATAGTGAATTTTAAGCTGAAGACAAAATTAAAAAAAAAAAAAACTGTAAATAAATGAAGTCTTTAAAACTATGATACAAAAAATTGTAATCCTGTATCTCAACAAGTATTTCAGGGAAATAGGTATAGGTTCTGTGACATAGTAATTATTAATTAATTAATCAATTTGGATTATCCTGGGGTTTAATATTTAAGTGCTCTCACAATATTTGCTTCTGATTTAAAAAAAAAATCAAGAGAAGAGAACAAAAAAGTAAGAAACATGAAAAACTCATATCTTACTCCCCAGTTTTTATCATAAAATTGTTTGATTTTTCCAAATATTGTCGCTTTCTTGCTTAGACTGAGCTATTGATCTAAGATCCATGTATAAACACGTAAAGGGAATCTTCCATTGGCAAATAATTCCTCCTTAAGGCAGATAGCTAAGGTATATAGGACACAACACACTTATAGATAAGAAGAGGCACAGTTTGGAGGAACTTGCCTGTGTTTTCTGATGGCCTAGGAGGGGTAGACCTCCACTCTAGACTTTTAATCAACTAGAACTCAGTTAGGTAAATTCTGTCTCTGTAGTTTTCCTTACATGTAAGGACAGACAACTGTTTAATCTAGAGTCCCCTTCCAAACCTCAGTTGCTTGTGCCTCCTAGTCTGTTTCTTTTCTGGTCTTTGTGAGGACAGCGTTGTCAGAACTGAAGATCCTTATCTTATAGTCTTGTCACCTTCCTTCTGCTGTAATTCATTGCCTGTCCTTTTCATAAGGTATTCCTGGAGGGTAATAGCTCTAGTTTTTTGTTACAGAGTACTGACATTAGGAGCTGTTGAAACCATTAATTGCTCTCTGGATCTAAATGCTGCAGAACCTTAAAATAATTAAGATTGTATTAAGAGACAGAGTAAACAGCACAAACAAATGAAGATGAATATTATTCATAAAGCCTCTCTGTCTCCTGTTTTTCATAACTCTCTGGGCTGATTGAGAATGAATCATATTACAAACAGGGTGAAGGTAGAACCAAAAACTGGCACAGAATTGGGATGTAATAAAGGAAAGCTGAGACAAATATGCAGTGCAGTGAAAAATATTACACAGTGTAATGCTAAGTTTGAATTAAATCTATAAAAGGCACACCAAGATTTCTGAAGCTAAGAAATACAAAAGAAAAATATCTTCATAATTTCTGAAACTCTGTCATTGTGTTCAGTCAACCTTTCTTCTTAATTATTTAAATAAGAGATTTTGAATAAAATGTTAATTTCTATGAGATATTAAAATCTGTGGGGAGAGGCACTAAGACTGAAGTGCCATAAATGACAGGATCATGATAGAAAGAACAATTAGAGACTGTATGCTGTAAGCAAGATATCATTAGATCAACCTCTCCACTGAAAATCCAAACAAGATTTTGGTACACACAAAAGGGGAAATTCTTGCTTTTATGGCATTCATCAATTTTCATTTAAAATAACACCATAAAAATTGGAACATTAATGTCTATAATGGTAATAGAAGGAGGAATCTGTTGCTTCACCACCAGTGTCTTTCCAATGTTTAGCTACTATATTCCCATGGGAAGCAAAATCTCGTATGCATCCTTTATATTTACCTGTATTATTTACCTTTCCACCACTGCAGCTTATAATGATCTGATAGTGATAATGATGAAGTAGTTTTGCCATGTTAGCCCACCTTTTCCTCCTGCATGAATCTTCGGTGAAGTTGAAATTATTAGTATGTTACAATGCCACATTTCCAATAGCAACAGCTTGTGCTTTCATAAATAAAGAATTTTGAATTAATTCAAGGTGCAAGCAGATGGAGGAGTTGGCTCAGGAGGCAGATTTTTTTTTTTTTTTTATAAAAAAGACATTAAATACTCTTTTTCTTGACAGTCTTGACTTCTTAAAATGAAAGTTCATAGAAGGTGTCTCTTAGTTGTCCGTGATGCAGCAAAAGACTAAATATGCATAGTTAGTTAAGAAGCAAAAACCAAATGAACAAACAAACCCACAACTAAATGCTTTGTACATTTACATCCTAATTGTATGCAGTTATGTGGCAGCAGCAGTCATATATCAAATATCCTGCTTTCAGCAATGGACAGCAATGGACATTGTGTAGTAGTGAATTTTTCTGTGTGTTATATTTTAACATATAAATATATTTAAAGAGTTAGAAATAATACAACACTAATAAGACAGGCAAAAAGACTGACAACATTTTAATACTTCCTGTTATTTCATAAGATATCATCAATGCTTTGAACATCTAAGCAGTGATTTAGTTTTGTTGCTTTTTTTTTTCTTAAGAAACCATTGCATTCATTGTCTTTGACCAAGATCAACTTTAGGTTAATTACAAATTTGTTTAATTGAACCACAAGATGTTTAGATTTGTATTGTGCATCTAAGGTAAGGGTTTTGCATACATTATTACACTGATAATTTCTTTACTACTCATTCTGCTGAATTTTGTTCATTTTTGGGTTTAAAGCAAAGAGTATGCAAAAGAATGTATATATTCTTGACTTGTTCTTTGATAATAAAATGTCAATTTAAAAGCAGACTATCTATTTTACGTTATTAAGAGCATCCTTTTCCCTTTTGAATCCAACTGATATGAGATTATGTAGTTAACTTGAAATACTGTCTTTGTAAACACTATCTCTCGCATTACTTTTGTCGATGGAAATCCCTGACTTAGATAAAATATCAGATCAGAGCCTCTGCCTTGGCTGGTCATCATTGATGCACTGGAGGGTTTTGTAATGTCCTGCAAGGAGGTTTGTCACTAGTGGGTATTTCTATCTTTTATGCTGAAAATACTTTGTTACTAAAGGACAACAGCGGCTTCTTTTACTTTAGAGAACAATTCCATTAACAATAGTGACAAAATTCATATGTGTAAATTGTTCTTCTGGAACAATATATAATTTTATTCCTAGTAGTTTATAACTTAGACAGATTGTGAACCATTCTTTTTCAGTGGTATGGGAAATAACATGGAAACTGTAGAAACACACAGTCTTTAAAAAATGCAATTCCTTAAAAAAAATAATCAAAACACTCTTCAGTGATGAAGTGTGATTTTAGATTAAATCCCTCGAAAAACTACAATTTTGAGCAATAAAAGAAAAATATTTTCAAAGTTTATTTGTGATGTCAGGCTAACAATGCATGATCTCCCTGTGATATAGAGGAGGTTTTATAGGGCCAGAATGTTCTTTAGGAAAACGCAAAAATAGAGACAAAGAAGAATATACTTTTAAATTCTCTCTTTGCACTGTATCTCTGTAAGTTATTGCTCATGTTTGTTTGCTTGCCATTTTGAAAACTGAGTTATATTCAATTAGTTTTCAAACTCTATTCTGCACTCCTACTGAAGCAAAGGTAGAAAAGAAGCATAGAGTATACAGTAACATATTCCCTTGCTTCTTTTCAGCAACTGCAAAGTATGACAAAACAAGAATAAAAATAAAATAATATGAAACCATTTTTTATTCCCCCATGACAGAATAAATGCTATTAAAAACAAAACAAGCTTTGGCTTCTCAAGGGAGGAGGGGTAGCCAGTTTGTATGAAGCCCTGCCTCCCACCAGCTGTTGGAATAGGAGATGGAGTCAAACACTGTTGGAGATAAGCATGAGAGTTTGCATGTCATGGCTGTTTTCCTTTCTTTTTGAGTCTTATGACACGTGTATTGGGAGGAGAAGCATAATTAACAAAGAAGCTGATTGAAATTATTATTCTGAGTATTTATTTAGAAATGAAAATGTTAGTAAAGGGAGGTTCACATACCTTAAGAGAAAGAAGGCATGATCTTGTATAATTGTGATTGAGGGAAGGGTAAGTGAAGGAAAGAATAAATGATAAAAGGAGTAGCAATTGGTTTAGACAGAAATCTTTAGCTGAACATGAATTTACTTAAATCCTTTAGAAAATCCTCGACTAAAACCATTTGGGGGCCCGATGAAAACTTGTTTTTTTTAAGCGACTTAGATTAGGTCCATAGGTTCTCTATGTGAATCTTTGTCCACCTGTTTAACAATAACTCTAGCTATTATTTGGGATGAGTAACATATGTTTTTGTGGCAGAAGGTTTCAGCAGGATTTGGTGGAAATCATGTTAATCATAGCAGGCACACAAGACTCTGGCCCAGTGTAGAAAACAGAGAATTCCTTAAATTTTCTTGCCAAAAAGTTTCCCACTTGTTACACAACATAAAGTTGGATTTATTCTGATTAGATAATTGAATAGAGAACAGATTAAATTAAAGTAACAGTTTTGTTTCAGTTTAATTTAGATTCTGGATGAGAGAGTAAATATTAAAAACTTTGCAGTTGAAAGTCCACTTTCAACTTAGCAAAAACTGCATTATGAGTATAAAATATATAATATACGGTATTTTCATGGTATCCTACAGGAATTTTGGGTTCCAAGTCTTAATTCAAGGAAGCATTCAGTATACAACTGCATGTAAGTTCAAAAGTTCAGAAAGAACTTAAGAAACAATAATGCTACAGAACAGTGGTTCCCCATGGAAATCCATTGCCTGTTCTGAGATCCCCTAGTGATCTTAAGCTCCATCCCTCTCATAAGCAACGACTTGAACATTAGAATACTGTAATTTCTACAGACTTCCCTGAACTGTATAAATCTCTGGTTGTGCACACATGAAATATTGAGAAGGATTTTAGATGTCATTGTGAAAGAAGTAAAAAAGAAAGAATTATTCATGTTAAACCAAAATAATCCAATTTGTTTTTTATAAATGTAGAATTTTTATATTTAAAATTGTTATTTGATAGAAGTTACATATTGGAAAATATGAAATTCTTGTCTGAAACCAAAGCTTTGACATACAGAATTTTATTGTATTTCTTTTGACTCTGCATCAGATTAGGTTATCATATATTAATTTCTCCATTTAGACATTGGACTATAAAATATTCTAATACTCAAAGGTAGTATCATGACTACTGATAGTGTATTTTTCCTTAAAAAAAATGCATGTAAAAAGATAGATTTTTGTGTTTCATGACTTTATCAGTTACATGTTTATGTTCAGTCAGGAATTATACTAAACACCTTCTACAATTTTGTGGTTAGCAAACATACTAACAACTTGCAGAAACAGTCTATTTTAAAGCAATTTTGCCTTGAAAAGTCGTTCACAAGCAATTTGCTTGAGACAGGCAACCATAATCATTAACGCTCTGAAGCCACTCTGACCTAGGTCAGACCTGGTAAAAACAGCTGCTTCTTAAATGATAACCAATTTCCTTGTAAATCATGTTCAGAGAAATTCATAAATCACAAGTTGCTATGAGGCCATGGTAAACCTCTCTTTCAAACCATAACTGTACAGAGACTATTTGAAAGCATATTATACAACTATCCAAAGGGTCAGGTGTTGCCAATTGGAGCATTAAAAAGTCATTTATACCTGTTTACCCCTAGCTGCTATCAAAGGCCCACCAGCTGGGAAGCAGAAATATAATGTACCCATAATTTTTTCAAGTCACCTTTGACTCTCGATGTTCAAATGAAGCAAGAAACCTGATGCCTCTAAAGCAGAGGCGAACAGTCTAGGAGAGAAATTCAGGGACAAACTATATAGAGACAGTTAAGATACTCCGAGGTAACCTACCTAGCACCAAGCTGCTACTTCAGAAAGATTTCAGTGTACCAAAGTCCTGTATCTTACCCTGCAGCCCCAGGCTTTTCTTGGATGTCTTGCATCATCTAAAATGGTAATAGTCAATTATGCTCAGACAAATCCATTGCTCTTTTATTGTATCTTAAGGGTAAAAAATGTTTTCCTCCACTTACTACTAATCCATAGATATGACGTGTGTCTAGAATATTATTCACGAACTAAAAAAATCTAGCTTTCCATCTGTTCAGTAAATGTAAAGGTCACAATTGCAGTAAACTGAAGAGTTTGAGAGTAATACTACATCAAAACAAAACAAAACAAAACCAAACCAAAACAATAAACAAAACCAACCAAACAAAAACCTTCCCAAAAACTAAATTCAACCAAAACACAACCATCCAAACAATAAAAAATATCAACTCGCACCAGATTTCTTAATGTGAGATAGATACCTGAGGAAAGGTCAAGAAGTCACAAGTACATCAGAAGATGGTATAATTTCTACATTCTTCTGTATTCTTATCTCCAAGTAAAATTACTTGCTCAACAGCTTCTAAAAACAATTCCATATAAATACACATTACTCCTACATTTATCTCCGAGAATAAAAATGATCCTAAGTGCCTCAGTAGGCTGTTGTTATGTGCCAAAATGAGCCAGTGGAGAAGAATATGCTGGCTGAACAGACAAATTTAGTTAGAACTCAGGAAAAAAAGAGAGTTTATGAACTTTGGAAGATGGGAGAATTAGAAGATTCAAAGCCCAACCAGAATTTAATTGAGATACCACTGTACAAGGCAATATAAATACATATTTCTCTAACTATATTAACAACAAGAAGAGGGTTGAGGACAATCTCCATCATTTACTGAATGCTATGAGACAAAGGATGTGGAAAAGACAGAGGTATTTACTGCTTTCTTTACCCTTGTCTTTAGTAGAAAGATCACTTGTTCTTGAGTTACCCAGCATCCTAAGCAGGATAACAGAGATGGAGACCAAAATGAAACCCCCATAATTCAAGGGGAAATGGTCAGTGATCTGCTACACCTTTTAGACACAGGGTTGTGTATGTCCAGATGGGATGGGATCCATCCAAGAGTACTAACAGAGCTTTCTGAACACACTAGTGGTGTTCCTCAGGGCTCAGAGTCTGGAGCACAAGTCTGATGAGGAGCGACTGAGGGAGCTGGGTTTGTTTAGCCTGGAGAAAAGGAGGCTCAGGGGAGACCTTATCACTCTCTATAGCTACTTAGAAGGAGTCTGTAGGGAGGTGCGGGGCCATCTCTTCTGCCAGGTAACAACTGACAGGACCAGAGGAAATGGCCTTAAGTTGCACCAGGCTGCTAGTGGAAGTAATTGAGTCATCAGCCCTGAAAGTATTTAAGAGAGGTGTAGATGTGGTGCTTAGGAACGGAGTTCAGTGGTGGATTTATCAGTGTCAGATTTGCAACTGGAGTTGATAATCTTAGAGGTAATTTCAAACCTCAGTGATTCTGTGACACTATGATTCTAAAATTTGTGTGTATTCTTCTAGTGTTGTTGACTCCAAAGGAGAAAACAAATAAACTCAAAACAAAACCAACCCCCCTTTTATAAATTTAACTGCAGTGTCTAAACTTCTAAATATATGCAAAACCTTTTCAGTTTTCATCAGTAAAGTTTTATATGAGAATGCAACGGATGATATTGGCTTTTTTGGTATTAAACTACATGTGTGGGAATATTTGTGGGTACATCACCACATTTATATGCTACAGCAAAACGGTTTTGAAATACATAACAATTAAATGTTATCCTGCAATCTTTGTATATCCATTTTCTTCTGGTCTTAGCCAAGAAATCTCATTAACCTCAGTGTAAGCAGACTTTTAAAAAGCAAAAAAGTATTACTCAACTATATTTTTTTGTACAACAGAGCCATGCAAATTGTTCAAACATTTTTAATCAATCTGTGTTTCTCTCTGGTATTGAATAGTCTTCATGTAAAATACTACTCAATAAATAACAAAGGTATAAAAAAGAGGTTTCAGATATTAAAAATGTGCCTAATAATATTCCATGTAAACTTTCAGGAAATCACTGAAAGTAACAGATTTTAGATGATTAAGAGGGTGTTTGTTTGACAAGTCTAGTAGTGCAGATCATTATACTAATTACAGTACAGCACAACCAGGTTAATTATACATTAGTAATTGACAAAACTATTGTTAATGACAGGGGTTGTGTTTTCAGCCTCTTTTTTTTTTTCAATGAAAAGATAAATGTTTTAGAGTTGGGGATTTTTTTAACCTTAAATCCTTCCTTTAGAAATTCTTTACTTTTTGAACTAAACAGTCTAACAGTATAAATTAAAATATGTAAGCCTTTCACCATTAAATTTATGTGAATGACTAGGCAGATATATTTCCCTGTTTTATCATGTTACTCCCAAAAGCCAGTAAGCAGATTAATGGAGGCTGATGTTAAAACACAAAAAAAGCAAAAAGACCTCCCTCTTATTTCTCAATCAATTCAATTATTAGTAGAATATATATTGTAAAGCCTTTTAGAAAGTATAAACTCATGTATATTTGAGGAAAGCCATGGTCACATAACCAATAGATAGTGGATACTTAATTCAAATTTACTGTTAAAATTGTGCTGAACTTTGAAGAATAAGAAATGTTGGACACAATACAACGTGTTTTGATTAAACAATGGTTAAAGATGCTTCACTGTTTCTTCACATCACTCGTAATAAACTATCTTTAACAACTTAAAAAAACACAACCAAAACCCAGCAATCTACATCTAATTAAATTCTTCATTACACGTAAAAGACTATAGCTAAACTAATGCATCTAAACTAAATTTTTGTATCCAGGTAATAGAGGCATAGTAAAAATGCCTAGATGCTTTCAATGAATTCAGCCCATTTAGTGGAGTGACAGAGACAGTGGGATGGAGTCACCCTCAGCAAGTTTGCAGATGGTGTCAAGGTGATCAGTGCAGTTGTTTTGCTTTGAGGAAGGGACACCACACAGAAGGGCCTTGACAGCCTTGAGGATTGGGACCATGTGAATCTCATGAAGTTCAACAAGCCGAAGTAAGTGGTCCTGCAGAAGGATATGGGCAATCTCCAATTGTAATTCTCCTCTTCTTGCTTTGCTCTTGTGAGACTGCAGCTGTAGCACTCCATCCAGCTCTGGAGCCCCCCAGCACAAGAAAGACATGGACCTGTCAAAGTGGGTCCAGAGGAGAGCCATGAAAATGATCAGAGGACTGGAACAGTTCTCCTGTGAAGAAAGGCTGAGTAGGGGTTTTTCAGTCTGGAGAAGAGAAGACTCCAAGGAGACCTTATTGTGGCCTTCCAATATAGAAAGGTGGCTTAGAAGAAAGATGGAGAGAGACTTTTTACAAAGGCCTGTAGTGCTAGGAAAAGAAGCAACAATTTGAAACTGAGAGTAGGTTTAGATTGCACTTAATCACAGAATATTCTGAGTTGGAAGAGACACATCAGCAAGTCCAACTCTTAAATGAATGATACATTTGATCCCCCATACAGGGATCAAACCCACAACCCTGGTGTCATTAGCACTGTGCTCTAATAAACTGAGCTAATGTTTCACAATGAGTGTGGCGAGATACTGGAACAGGTCACCCAGAGAAAACGTAGTTGCCTCATCACTGTAAGTGGTCGACGGGGTTTTTAGCAGCCTGACCTAGGGGAAGATGACCCTGAGCATGGCACTGGGGTTGGAACTAGACATCTTAAAGTTCCCTGAAGTTCCCTTGCAGTGTAAATCATTCTATGATTCCATAATTCTATGATTCTACAATTCTACAACCTCTATGACAAAGTGCACGCTGAAAAACACACCGAACAAATACAAATAATCAGAATCTTATAAAATCTGAAACCTATCTGTCACATTTTGAAGTCTTGGATAAGGCTGAGCATGGTAAATGGTACTGACATCTGTGATTACACAACTGAATAACATTGTGATGTGTGGGTGCAGACACCTGTGTTGTAAACATAAACTTAAGTATCTCGGTCTGAAGATAAATACCAGTTAAAAAATTGGCAGTGTTAGCAATGAATATAAGCCAGATCAGTGAAAGAAATCACTATTACAGTGAGGTATTCTATGATTAATTTCTGAAATTGCATACATTACTGTTCTTATTTCGTTACCTTACTGTTCTTTTACTGTATTCTTTAATACTTTAAAATTTATCCATTAGTTCCTTCTTTTTCATGAGAAGAGTCCTTCCCTTCTTTTCATCATTTCCTATTTAGTGTCAATACCAATTTTTTTGCCCTTTTTTTCTGATATATTGCTGTTTCTTCTTAATTAAGCCTAGAAGACAGAAAACTCAGAAAAAATATTATCGTCTGTTGTCCAGTTATGTCTGGTTACCCCTCTTTTGCCTCATCTATTTGATTTATAAATTTCTTACATCATTAAAAAAATCTTCTTCACCTATACAAAGAGCAACAATTTCTCCTGGTTCTTAGGCACTTTTTTATTTAGATAATATTAACATAAATAGGATTACAGTGTTTAGAATTCTTTATTGTACTATATAATGGTAACAGACATTTGAGGTAATACTTTAAAAAATAAATTATATTTTAGTTGCTATTATATTAAATATATTTTCTGGGTGCCCACTTTGACTTATATTTATGATCATAAGTGGATAGTAAGCAATATGCAGAGGAGAAAATTAAAATATTATAAAATATATTCATGAGAATTGCAATTAAGATTGTTTCAGTTTTCTTATTTACAATGAATTCTAGTGCTTTTATTGTGCCTGGTTTATGTACCATACATCATATAAGAGGTAAATTGCATCAAAACAGTTTTCTGGCTAATTTATTTCTGAAATTTTAAGCAAATATTGACACTGGCAGTTAGTCATCAGTTCAATAAAATCCTTTGTTTTTTCTGGAGAAGATAACTTATTTTCTGTTCCTCTTCTCTATCAAGGAATCATTAAAAAATCACCATGATTTCTGTTTTCATTCAGTTGGTGATTATTATGTTCTACTGTAGTGATGCTATTTTTCATTTTGCTCAATTACTCTTCTATTACTTCAGTGCAACCTATAAAGTAGTTTTTGTGCTTTTCTGCCATGTTCTTTTATCAATCAGTTTGGGAGTTTTAGTTTTTCTGAGCACATAATGTCTAAATTTAGAAGAATTGAAGGTTTTGATTGACAGAAAATCAAAAAGTTTAGGTGACAATCAAGTACCTAATGTTCATATTAGGCACTTACTTTCAATATCTCAATCCTCAGAAGTTAATGTCCTGAGATTCTTGTAGGCATTTATGTTCCCAAAGAAGCACATTAAAGACTCCCAGGATCACCTGCTGCATGACCGTGTAAAACAGCTAAGACTGACAGAGTCTTTCTTATAAGTCCCATTCACATTTACCACTTAAATATTTCTTTTTCTAGGTTGCCTTAAACTTGATCATGTTGCCATATATCTGACTTCTGTCTCAATTGTCATTATAGTTCACCTTTGTCAAATTAATTGAACATTTTATGGGTACTTTTTGAAGACATCAGCTGTTTCCCTGGTCTACTGGCTCTGTGGACTACACAGTCACCATCAATAGTAAGAGATTACACAGTTATCTGACACCCGGCATATACCTTACAAACATATAAATGTTGGGTTTACATGTTTTATTATTTTACCTTTTTTTATATTCTGTAATTAAAAGGTTGTTGGGTTTTGATTTTGATCCATTAAAGCTTAGAAAGTTAGGTTTAGGAATATACAGCAAAGGTGTTTATTAATTCAATTAATGAAATAGCTATGCAAAAGACTCTAATCAATTTAAAGCACTCTGAAAAATGTTGATCTATTAGGTGACTGATACCTGAGTAAATATAGCATTTCATGGCATTTAGGATATTTTTTTAAAAGTATTGTTATATGATATTCCTTCTATTTCTTCTACTTGTTGCCTCTTCTCACATCTCCTGTTCAGCAAGCTATCTTTTTTCATTTTATTTGTAGGATTTTTTGGGGAGAGGGGGTTGAGGAACGATATGAACCAAACTATCCAGTGAAAATATTTTTATTCCATGGTAAACTATTGTCTATGCTTTCTGATGCCAAAGTATTTATCAACAGCAGTTTCTGAACCTTACTCTGTCACAGCCAATAAATTGCACTATTTTTGCATCTGGCAGTTTACCAAATGCTCCCAGATTAGTAGTGTAACTCACACTATTTGTGCATCTGGGATTGGGATTGTGACCAGACTTAGACTGTAGACATTCTGTTTGTTCATCTGGTACCTTGCCAGACTTACAGTGTCAATTTACTCTAAAATATTATCTGTGAAGGTCTCCCAGGGACTCAGACAGATGGATAATATATCAACAAAGAAAGGAAAAGCCTAATGGCCCACAGGCCTGCTACATCTGCAGATAGTCCAGAAAACAAGGAGGTCTCCTTTACTAAATTTTTTCCTTACATTAGACCGTCACCAAAACAATTTTCTATTCTGAATTTCTTCAAGAATAATTTCCAATTACAAACTCAATGTAACCTGTACTGACACTGCCCAAGAGACAAAAGGTAAGATGCCATGCTTTAATGGAAATATAAAATGTTTGAAGGGTATAAGTAATGTTAGGGTGGATGATAATTTTGTGCACCACGCAGGTGCACAATGTAAAATAAAAAGGTATAACAGCAGTTCAAGTTGAGAGCACACAGTTGGAGGGAAAAGGCTTTCACAGAAAGAATAATAGGCTTTCACAATGGTCCTGCTGAGCAAGAAGATGATTTAAAGATACTGAAATCACTTAGGAGAGACTACTTGCCTTGCAATTTGGCTTTTCTGATGATCCCCTACCAAATCCTTAGTCCCATAGAAAGAAAAATTTCTTTCAGACCTTTGGTGCTCCACAAGACATTGATGGGAACTCACATCGACCTCTGAGTACAGCTGTCAGGTTTATGAAGTGGAGGTAAATGAATCAGTAAACCTAAAACACAGTTTTCAATTCTAACTTTAACCATAGGTCAACACACAGTGGCATCTCAGCACGGTATAAAACAGCATAGAATCTTCTTTAAAGATACTTTTTATTATTGATGTTCATTTCTGTACAGCTAAACTGCAAAAGGCTGCTATAAATGAAAAAAAGTATAATTGTAACAGTGGCTGCATAAAGTCAGAGAAACAAATCAATGTTTAAATTACGCAAATGGAACAGTTTATGTAGATATATAAATAAGCTGAAAAGCAGAATAATATCTCATTTTTCCTCTTTAAATTTTATTATAGGTACAAACAATACTTATGCATTCAGTGGAAATCCTTACATCTGTATTAAAAAATCAGCAATTTCAACAATTATTTTGCATTCTCAAATGTCAGCACAGTAACACTCCTTTTGAAAGCCCATTCCTTACTACAGTGTCTGGTAAATGCAAACGGAAATTAAATTAAGTGTCTTGAGGCAGGCAGAGATCCAAATCAGGCCATTCTGCTCCTGCTGACTCCTGTTGTATTCAGCTAGCTCTGTGTTTGAAACAGACTGTTTGGGTATGGGAGATGGAAACAGAAAACAGTTCAGACACTCTCTTTCAGTGATAATGGTACCAAGGAAAGCAAGTCAGTGAATGGCAATAAAAACTGTACACGGATTTGCACATAAGGTTCTGTACACTTCAAGCTGAAACTCTAAAGTGACTGCTGAGGTTTTGTATAAGCACCCTTATTGAGAAGGGATTTGAGGCTTAGCAGAAATCCTGGAAGGTTATTAAGATAGAAATCAGCTGCTGCCCTAGAATACAGAATACCAAAAAAATCCACAACATCATTGTGATCTTGTAGCGTCTGGCTCACATCGTGAATGCCTTGACCACTGTCATTCTGTGAATTGAATACCTTTAAAAATAAATATTCACCGTGTCAGAATAATGAGGTCTGTGAAATAATAATAGGGAAAAAAATTAATATAAAAATACATGCAACTAATTTTGTCTACTTTAAGTAAATGGCAACAAAATTTGGGATTATCTGAAGGTAAACCTGATAGATCCTAAGGAATGTTCCCTATTTAACTGTTTCTGACTATTTAACATCAGTAGTATTGGTATATATATATATATCAGTCTTTAAGTTCCTTGGTGCGGTACACAACTGTACCACATTGTTTTTGATGCCAGACTTGCACGTCAAAGGCACTATTTGGACTGCAGTTCCTTAGACTTGCAGAAGAAACTGGATATGTCTTTGATGTGGGCTGATATTTTGGCTATGTTGGACCCCTTGTTCTTGGCAGTAAAAGAACAAGCAAAATTTGGCACTTGGCTTTCCCGGTTTCTGGAAATAGTTCAGATATTTGCAATTTGTTGGTTTCTGGGACCACATTAGATTAGATCACTGTTATTTAATACTGGCAGCATATCTGTAACTTCTTGCTGGCCAGGATACTGTGTTCTGACCAGAATTCTCCATAGGGGAGAAAAGCTAGGCAAAAAAAAAAGATAAATACAATTTTTTTTTGTTCCTCTCCCTCTTTCCTTGCCTATTGAAATCAGATTGCACATGATTTTTACTTGAATCTCTCCTAAATGTGATCAAAAGGTATGATTGGATCACTGTCGCACATTTTGTAGCATTTTAAAATTTTCTGAGTTTAAATTGGAGAGAGTTTAAAAGGGACACCATTGAACAAGCAGCTGTATTTGGTCTGGCTGAGATAATTTTCCTCCTACCAGCACTTATAGTGCTCTGCTTTGCATTGGCATCTTAAAAGGAGATTATAGACTCATAGAATTAACTGGGTTGGAAGAGACCTCTGAGATCATCAAGTCCAACCCTTGATCCACCCCCACTGTGATTACTAGATCATGGCCCCCACTGTGATTACTAGATCATGGCACTCAGTGCCACATCCAGCCTCATCTTAAAAACTTCCAGGGACAGTGAATCTACCACTTCCCTGGGCAGACTATTCCAATGTCTGATTTCTCTCTCCATAAAAAATTTCTTCCTAATATCCATCCTAAACCTCCCCGGGCACAGCTTAAGAGCATGCCCTCTTGTCCTACTGTTGGTTGCCTGGGAGAACAGACTGACTCCCACCTGGCTACAACTTCCTTTTAGGTAGTTGTAGACAGTGATAAAGTCTCCCCTGAGCCTTCTCTTCTCCAGGCTAAACAGCCCCAGCTCCCTCAGCCTCTCCTCATAGGACTTGTGTTCAA
>JAWWES010000001.1:93712532-93746268 GCA_035583135.1 Lophotriccus pileatus
TCAGCCTCCTGTCAATCCAAACTCCCAGGTCTCTTTCTGCCTGGCTGCTCTCCAGCCACTCTGTGCCCAGCCTGTAGCGCTGCAGGGGGTTGTTGTGTCCACAGTGCAGGACCTGGCACTTGGCCTTGTTGAACTTCAACCTGTTGCAATCAGCCCAGCTCTCCAGCCTATCCAGGTCCCACTGAAGAGCCCTCCTGCCTTCCAGCAGGTTGACACTCCCTCCCAACATGGTGTTGTCTGAAATTTTGCTAATGATGGACTCAATCCCGTGATCTAAATCCTCGAAAAAGATGTTAAACAGGACTGGACCCAAATAACAAGACACCAGTGTTTTTGCAACTGTTGAGCAGTGCTCAACAGCATCAGGACTTTTTCCCCTCACCAGTAGTCTGGGAGTGGGTAAAATTTTGGGAGTGTACATATCCAGTACAGTTAACTCAAACTGACCAAAGGGATGTTCCATTCCATATGATGACTGATGAGATATAAAAGCTAAGAGAAAGAAGGAGGAAGGGAACTCATGTTTGGGAACTCAAGATTTGTCTTTTAGAGAAACCACTATGGATAGTGAAACACCTGTTGATGGGAAGTAGAAAATAAATCTATTGTTTCCTTTTGCTTTCACATGTGCAAGTTTTGCTTCTTCTTTATAAAACAGCTTTTATCTTGACCCATGAGTTTTTTCCATCTTATTTTCTCTCACCCTGTCCTGCTAAGGAGAGGTATGATAGGGCAGCTTGGTAGGCACCTAGAATCCAGCCACGGTCAACCTCCCAGAGTAATTCTTTGTAATAAGAGTGTAAATGAAACATTGTAAACACCTTTTGACCTCTCTAGCTGCTGTTGCAGCTGCAGTTTCTGTAACTCTAGAGACTGCAGGAGAGGCTGGAACAGGGACACAGAGTTGGCAGCAATCAGACATAACATGCTATTGCAATGACCACACAAAAGCACCTTCGAGGTGGCCTTCAGTATTAAACAGTATTGCTTCAGCTTTGGTCACATACGGTTGTTTTAAGCACTTGACAGGTTTTTCTTTTTATAGATTTTAATCTTATTGTATTTTCAAAAAGGCTGTTAGAATAAATGGTGAAATAATGGAGTGTTTATTAACTTCTACTTGTCATTGTTCGGACTTCTAAGTGCCGGGGACTCCACTGTGCTAAGTATTACACAGAAATGTAATAAAAGATACTTGCTACAGCGAAGACATTTGTAGTTTCAAATATAAGACATAATGGACTGGGAAGGGGCAAAGATGTATTAACTCATTTTAAGGTAAGTTGCTTTGTCCACGTTGTCTGCGTGCAATGAACCATCAGCAGTGTTCAGCACACACTGCATTCAAAAATCCAGAAGATTTTAGACATCATCACTGGCATGTCTGTACTGCAGTGGGTTTGGTAGCTGATTTATGATGGTGCTGAACTCACTGTGGCAGCAGAATTGCTTCTCTGTTTTTTATCTGGTGATTATCCCTAGCCCAGCTTTACACCTGACATCACCTTCATCTTCTAGGTAAAGGCGAATGATCCAGTACTGTGTACCTCAGGAGGGTGGGGTAGACAGGCAGCAAGATGATATATGGGACCAGCTGGTAGACCTTCCATCCCTCTCCTTTGTGGAGTCAGGGAATGTGCTACTGCTCTCAGACACAGCCACGGACTGAGAAGGGCCAAATGTGAGGAAGGAACAGCTTTCCTTGCTGTTTGGCTGTGGACTAGCTTTAATTCTGACTAGCTTTAATTCTGCAAGCTGCATGGTCTCTCATGTAATTAGCACTGATAATAGTGCAGTGATTGGTGGGTTGGTTTTCACTGAAAGTTGTATCATTTTCAGCTTGAAGCCATGCTTTGTGTATTTAGTTCTTTGTTGTTGACAGTTTAGTTGTCTTTGTATCACACTTCATAACACAGAGTACACATATGCTCCAGTTCTGTCTTCCCATATGAGGAGTGAAATTTTGTCTGATGTTCCTTGATGAAAGTGTCAAATTAGCTGTTTTTATCTAAGAATTATCTCAAGAAGTTCAGACAATTTTGAATTGCTCTATAACAATATTTTCCCTGGAAGTAACAAGTTTTCTGTGACAAATGAGCTTTGTGTTCTGTATTTTCTAATGACTATTAAATGTTGATATTCACCCTGGATCATAATATAAACTGAACAAGACAAAATTGCACTTAGAGTAGTTTTTAAGTTTGGAACTGTAGTTTGGTTTTGGCATAAATCCATCTGTGATTTCCATAGGCTCAATTTGCAGAATGGTTTTGGTGCAAGTGTATTACTTTTTAGAGGAAACTAAACATGAGATTCTTTTTCAGCTGCACCCCAAAGGTAGTCTAATCCCTAATAAGGGCATATGTATTTTTATTTCCTCCTGTCAGTCATAGGTATACACTGATAAGATCTCCCTGATTCTTCTCTTCTTGACGCTGAACAGCCCCAGCTGCTTTAGTCTTGCTCTTGCTGTCAGATGCTCCAGTCCCTTTATCATCCTTGTAGCCCTTAGTTGTACACACTTCAGTTTTTCCGTGTCCTTCTTGTACTGAGGAGCCCAGCACTGAACACAGCAGTCTAGATTGAACACAGCAGTCTAGATGTGTCTCCTTGGGACCAAAGCAGAGGTGAAGGATCACTTGCCTTGATCTGCTGGGAACACTGTGCCTGTGGTAGCCCAGGAGACCTTTGGCTGTCTTTGCCAGGAAGGCACACTGCTGGCTCATGTTCGACTTGTTGTCCACGAAGACACACAGGTTCCTTTCCTCAGAGCTCCTTTCCAGCACTCAGTCTCCTGCCTTTGCTGAAGAAAGAGGTCATTACTCCCCAAAGGCAGGATATGGCATTTTCTTTTGCAGTCATTGTTGCATCATCATTTACACTTTGTGAGTAAAATTCTGTGTAACTTGTGATATTTTAGAGTAATTTTTTATACCAGCCAGTCTTTAATTTCTTTCATTTTCTTTAATTTAATTTTACTTCTTTGTTTTACTCTTTACTAGATTACAGAGGTTTTATTCACTCATAATGCTGCAAATGATAAAATTTACCATACTAATTATTCAATGTAGGTTCTCAGATTGATGTTACCTAAACAGAAATTATCAGTGTCTACTGATTTAACAATTTTTTTGAATATGTACAAAAAAATCCTTTAAGTATGAAAACAAAGCATGTATTTTTTTCTCTGTAGAAACTTCTGTAGATTATACACTATGTCTTACACACATTTTAAGAGATATTTCACAGGATCATGGTCATCCCTTAAATCATACAGCATGGCTTTCTCATTTTTAACCTTTCTTTCATACTGTCTTTAGAATAACAAATAACATACATACAGACCTAACAGTATTATGGAGCATTTTACACGCCTGGTACCCTGAGGCAGTATATTATCACTTAGTATGAACACATATTGAACTTTTCCTTTCCTTTGTAGTTCAAATGCAGGTGTTCAACAGTCATCACCAACTTTCTGTCATCCTTCCTGAGAGCTACCTAGGACTGCTTTTTATTCCTGAGGGAAAGGTGGAAATACTGCCAACAGTTTTTCTTTTCTTGTCTTGACCTGGTGGCTGAGTGGCTTCTGTGATGTTGCCTGGTGCCTTTCATCCCCACTCCTGCTGTGAGAGCAATGCTGAGCCTCAGCTGCAGTGTCTCTCCCCAGTCAGTTGCTTCTGTTCTTTTAGCTGAGTGAGGATAATTACTTTACTGGGACAGCTCCCACTGAAGTCAGGGGAGCTAATAGAATCTCAAATAGCGAATAGAAGAACAGCTTTGTTTCGTGTGGGGTTAAATACAGTGAAGTTGGTTCAGTGTGATACCCATTTCAAGTGACAGCACTATGACCAAAATCAGCTTCTGGGATAGAGTTCTCATTTTATTTGGGCTGTATGTTCCTAAGGATACTACTATCTGATACTACTATAGTTTGATATAACAAATAATTTAGATGTGTGTTTATTGGAGGTCCATAACTATTTGGAAAATAATAGTGGAAAAACCATTTCCTTTTTTTCCTTTTACACATTTCTAATTAGGATTTTCATAATATATTTTTAATTGATATGAACAAAATGTATATAAACCATCATATTTTTCTTCACAAAATAAAATAAATATGAGAGCAAATTAAAAAACCCTCCTATTTCACAAAAAAATTAAAGTAAGTAAAATAAAAAATATGTATTTTTTTCTGTACTCCATCATGTCACACTCAGACAGAAAGACTGACAAAGATAAAAAAAATTAAATAATGGCCCAATGAAAAAACAAATGTAAAATTCATTATCTCTATTCCAAGACATATTCAACCTTACTTAAGGAAGTTTATGGTTTTGCATTGCATTTTCTATTTGAATTGAAATAATGGATGCAATTAATAACTTTTTTACTAATTAATTAAATTAGATAAAAAATAAAATGTCTCCATAGATACACAATCATGAATGTATATAACATATATTATATAAAATGATGTATATAGGAGCATATGTATTTGCACAAGTTTGTTTATGCACACATATATACAGATATTAAACAGGAGACTTCTTCACCAAAATCCATGGTGTTTCAAAGCTATCAATGAAAGTAAAAACAGCTAAGGAATGGATTTGTGAGATCAGCTAAACATTATTTTCCCTTTTTATACTTATCTAGTTGTAATCATAGTTCAAGTTCTCTATGTTCAAATATGTAGAAGAGGAAGAGCAAAAACTACAGAGAATTATTTATTAGCAGTAAAATAACTTGTGTGGATCATAATCCAGAAATCCAGAAATCAGACCTTCAAAGGCATCCTTCCCATATCAAAGTTCATAATTTCCATTTCCTCTTGAAAGCATCATTGTGTGATGCTGCTTTGCTCCTATCAGCAAGAATGATCTCAAATTCATTTTACATGCAATTAGAAAGTGCTTCAAATTTTCTAATCCAAGTAGACTCATGGACACAGAAGCATAACCTCTGTAAAAGAGGTTGCACAGCACAACAATGTTTCTTCAATTTTAATATATTTGATGCCTTATTACATTTTCTCTTCTTAATTCTTTCTTTTTCCTTTAAGTCAATAGAAAACATTTTTGTTTTGATCTCCATAGGAATCATTTGAGAAAATTTAAAGTAAATTGTCTATTAGATATCTATGGGAACAGCTCCCAACACTGAATTTTTGCAATGAAATCATTTATTTCTGTGTGCAAAAAAAGAAGTGGCAACAAAAACCAAAATGAACCCAAAACTTGAAAAACAAACAACAGAAAAAACTCACAACAATAGCAAAAAAATTTCCTTTCTCATTTCATTCAACTTTTTCAAACTGCTATGTTAAGCTTCTTTATGCTCTTGCACAACTTTGTCATAGTTTCATAAATTTATGTCAAACCTGCTTTTGCTGATACCTTTGGCAATGATTCTTTAAGTGACTTAAACCACTCATTCACCACACCTCTCTAGATGTTCGCCTATGTTACCATTACAGGGATATATTAATTTCTGAAATAATCCTCAGATGTAGGTAAGACAATCCCATTCCCTTTGTTTTACACCAGATGAGTTCAGGGTAGGAGAGACTAAACACAGAGTCAGACCCAAAGACGCAGCTGTATGGACAGGTTCATACTAGTGTATAATCACTCAACATGTGCTGAGATCAACTAGAAATGAGAAACTCAGTTTCATATCATTTTAGTATAAAATGAAGTTAATGTACAAGCTGGAATAGTGCTATGGGTGCATATCTGTAAGCAGAGAGAAAGAAGCATTTAAATTCTATATTGATCAATAAACGTCTTCACTTTAGACAACTCAAATATCAGGAAAAACCTAAAGTTAACCAATAGGGAAATTTGAGGTCTATATCTATCTATATCTATATCATCCATATCTATATCTATATCTATATCTATATCTAATCATTTTCCAATTCCTTTCAAACATTCAAAATGCTTTCTAGAGCTTAGGGACCTGAACCAGTGCTGAAACTGTATTTTTTTTAATTGCATGATCATTGGTGTTTGTGCATTACCAAAACTACCTCAATATGTACTACCCTAAAAAAGAAGCATAAAACACATCATTAGCAACAGTTTTATTGTGATTTCACATTACAATAGTGAAAAACAGGGCTTCAAATAATTTTTAGATGAACATTTATTTGCCTGAGCTAGAGAAGAAATATTAGAAACATGCCTGTAGAAGATTATGAATATGAATAACATTCTGAATATGAAGAAAATTCATTAATGTACTGAAAAGATCTTGTGAAAATCCAGTTTAGTTGGATATTTTTATTCTTTTTGTTCTTGTTTACCAGGTCTCCTAAAACAAATGCTAATTGTAGAATGGGATGAAATTAATAATCTGAGTAACATAAAAATTAACACAAGGTAAATAGCACAATTATATGACACCTGCCAATGTAATTTTCCCTCAAATTTCTTTCTCCATATGAAGACCAGGACTGGTGTTCAAATAGAATTGCAGAATCATTTAGATTGGAAAAAATGTTTCGGGTGATTAAGTCCAACCATTAACACAGCACGGCCAAGGCCATGTCCCTAAGTGCCACATTCATCCATCTTTTAAATACCTCCAGAGATAGTAACTAGACCTACCAGTTTTTGGACAGCCTTTTCCAATGCTTGACAGCCCTTTTCACACAGAAAATTTTCCTAATAGCCAACCTACACCTCCCCTGGTTCAACTTGAGGTCATGTTTTCTCATCATTTACTATTTGGCAGAAGAGACCAACACCCACCTTTGAAGGCTACTACCTTCTTTTAGGTAGTTGTGAAGAGTGGTAAGGTCCTCCCTGAGCCTCCTTTTCTCCAACCTGAACAACCCCAGTTCCTTCAGCCACTCCTTAAAAGACCATTCACCAGCTTTTTTGCCCTTTCTTGGAACACACCAGCATCTCAAAACCTATGATACATCGCTATGTATAGTTTGCCCAAAACCTGATATTTACATTAAAATCTAATTCCTGTGAGTAAAAATAAATTTAGAAGAAAAAGGAATATGGAAGTAGTAAATTTTAGTCATCCTTAGAACAGTATCTATAATTATATAAATTATTATTTTAATGTCCAGGAACAATGCGGACAGATGGTTTCTTTCATGTGCCAAATTATGACTAGAAGCAATATTTGACCAGTAGCTTTTGAACTCACCATTAAAAGTGAAAGTTTATCTATGAACCTCTGACAAAACTAGTACTGCATCATAAAATTGTTGTAATATGTTTGTTGAATTTAATGTAATGTGGCACTAAACTGGAAAAAAATGACCTTGTTCAGTAGGCAGCAGGTTTGATTTAATCTATGAGACAATGACAGAGAAGTGGATATAAACATTAAAAATCTTCTTATTCATTTTAGTCCCTGTGAAAGCTGAATTTTACTGTAGAATCAGAAAGTACATACTAAAGCACTTCAAGGAATGGGGGATGTCTCATCTTCTGGCTGCATTAGGATTTACCATCCCCTTTTCATGCACTGTGCATCAGCCTGAAGAGCAATATTCAGTTATTAGCATGATCAATAATGGCAGGGAAAGTCACTTCCTATTAACATTTGCCTCACTATGCTTAGATTTCTTGTGCCTGTAGATAGTTCTCTTTCTACTGACAAGTCAGTTTGGCATGAATGGTTTCAGGGAAGCTTTGCCAGCATGCCTTCTTCTAAAGTTAAATGCCTTCTGCTGAACACTTTCTTTCTTTTTTTTTTCCCACCCATTGACTGCTTTTGCCTTAATTTTTTTTTTTCTTCTCATTTCCTTGATACTTTTTATTCCTTTTCTTCTAAAAGTTACTAGATATTAAATCAAAAATTTGAAAGATTTGCTTCTGTTATACTAAAACTACTCTGGCTATACTAACACCATACTGTGGCTCATGTGACAAAATTGCTGTAATTTTGATGCATTATATTTGCTTAGAGGCATATAAAAATAAGTGGCACTATTTAGACCCTCTGGATAAAAATCAAGGGGGGAAACAAATAATGCAGATGTCATTATGGGGGTCTACTACAGACCTCCCAGCCAGGATGATGACGCTGATGAATGTTTTTTTGAGGAACTAAGGGACACTTCTAAATCAAATGCTGTTGTCTCTATGGGGGACTTTAACTTGCCAGAAGTTAACTGAGAGCATCCCACAGCTGGTACAACATGGGCCAGAAAATTCCTAAGAATCTTGGATGACAATTTTATGGAACAGGTCCTAAGGAAGCTGAGTTGGAAAGTTGCCATCCTTGATCTACTGCTTGTCAACAGAGCAGGTCTCATGAGCAAAGTGGAGATTGGTGGCCTTCCGGCAATCAAATTTCAAACTTCAGTTGACAGAAGGAAAAGTGCCAGTAAAACCTCAACTCTGAACATGACAAGATAAGAATTCAAGTTGCTCAGGGAATTAGTATGAAAGGTCCTCTGGGAAAACGTTTTTGCAGGTGCTGGAGTCCATCACTGCAGGTCACTTTTCAAACCTCACTGCCTAAGGGCACAGGAGAAGGCAATTTCCAAGTGTTGGAAATCAAGCAGGCAAGGCAGAAGGCATAGTATCATTCAAATGAAATATGATTTTGGTAGAATTTGATCTCACTCAAATTCTAAAAATACTTGGTTTCTCTTTCAGTGTTACTGATTTTACTTGAAAAGTAAACTCAAACAAAGCCAACCAAAAGAAGAGAAGTTTTACAGAAAAGATCAGGGAAAGCACAGTTAATAATCAGAAGATTAAATGGTTTAAGAAGCTACAGAATTAGGAATATTAAAATAGAGTCCAAATGTGTCAAAAACCAGCTAAGGAATTTGAACTATTCTTCTAACTTAATTTGATTTTAAACAGGCAATTTAATCTTGTTTTTTTCTGTAGGGGTTTTTTTTTTTTTTTGGTTAGTTGGTTTTGTTTGGTTTGGTTTTGACTTGAAATAGTAGTAAAATAGAAACCAAAGATATGTAAGCCAAACCAAGAATAAAGATTTTATTTAATAACTCTGAGTTTCATAAAAATAAAAAAAAAATATCTCTAATTGTACTGAAATTGCATTCAGAAGTGGAGATGAAGGTAAATGTTGCTTTTGGCCTCTTAGGGAGTTAAATTGTGATGCAAGAAAGTATGCGTGCTTGTATAGGTATACATGCATGATTTTTTTAAAATGCCTAGTCTTGTTATCACAAAATTTACATATTGGATTTTTGAGACATCTGATTAATTTATTGGCAAACCTGAAGAATACTTTCATGTGCTGTGGTCTAAGTTAGGTTGTATCTACAAATGAACAGAAAACATAGTGTTTTGTTCTCTAATATAGGTACAACACAATAATTTCACAATTCCTCTTATTCAAGGACATGACATTACATTATCTGTTGCTCTGAGTAATTTGGTACATAGATATTTCTACTTCTGAGCTGGTTTTCACATTTTTTAAAAGCATCACCCTTCTGCTATGTGTTAGACACTTAACTTATTAAAATGTAAGAGGTATTGCCATTAATGTTTCAGCCATATATCTGTGTCACACAACTGTATGAGTGTCATCAATAGTTTGTCATTATATTTAGAGTCAGTAAAGCATCTCCAGGAACCAGTGTTCTTTTTCATGGAAAGTAAGACATCAGTGAAGCAAAATGTCTGTTACTCCATTTCTACTTAATACAATACAAAAGATATATTTGCTTTAGCTCTCAGTACTTCTTTCTATTAGAGAACCAAGAAATATTTGAAACACTTCAGAAACCTCACTGAGCTCATGTAGCCAAAATATTGATTTGCACCATCGCTTGCTCAAACCTTTTGCATTTTTATAGATATCTTGCTTGCTGCTCATAATAAATAAGCCGGATTATGATTCATTCTCATTGTTTTTTTCACTTTCCTTTTCTACTGAGAGTTGTTGTGGTTCTTTTTGGTTGTTTACTCAGTAAGAACACTCATGATTTAAAGAGCTTGATTTTATTTTTCCTGAATAAGTCTTCAAGGATATATAGCTTGGGTAGGCAATAGGACTATAAACAATCTCTATTATCATTGTCTTAACCATTAAAATTTAAGCATCCAGGAAGAAAAATTGAAGAAAATGTTGTTTGCAATTTTTATTTTTAGAATATTATTATGAAAAACTTCTTATTCTTACATTCTTTTCTGAGAATTCATTATCATATACCAGATACATTTTTGCTATTCAATCAAACAATTTTTTAGCAATGAAATCACATGGAACTCAGTTGATGAGGAATTGTATTCCTTTATTAAGTCTACTCCCTACCTGCTTGAAACAGACAATGAAAAAATAAATATATATTAGAAGAAACCCTATAGTATTTACAAACACAGTATTTATGAACACAATATAATTCTCCTCACTTCATATGAAATATAGGTACCAAAGTAAAATGGAAAAAGCTGCCTATATTATATTATGTGCTCCTTTAAAAAAAAAAAAGACAAAGAGGTTGACATAGGGAATTATTATTATTATTATTATTACTAAATATACAATAATTATAAGAAATACTTATTTTAAAAAAATCCATTGAATTCTAATTCTGTCCTGATTCATCTGTGGTCAGTTTTCAGTGTTTTAAAGGAAGGCAGGAAAATACTTGTTTTAGTATGAATCAGGTTTTCTATGCTTCTAAGAAAGAAAGTAGAAGAAAAGAATAATTCTGAATTTGGTGCAACCTTATAAAATGAAGTAAATTTTTTTCTGTGGACTTCTGTTTGGTACATTTGAGCATCAAAAAGTATAAAATGTTCTTAGATGCTTTACCTTCTTTACCAAAACAGTGATATCCATGCAAGTATTTAGTTGTTCAACAAAACTGAATGCAAGACAGGGACAGAAAAATCTCATAGGTGGATGCTTAAATCTTCCCTAATCACCAGGATCAAGACACAGGTGTAGGAAAGGATTACTGCTGTGGGGTGTGGGAATGAGAACACTTTCTACGGAGTTCTCACTGTGTTTCCTAGGTACATCCTAACTGATTTTATTCAGTGTTCAGTGATACCACTGACAACCAGTGATCTGCTCGAATTCACAGCTGAGGTTTTTTTCTCCTATTCTGAGGAGGACCACCAGATTTGTCCCATATAGGTTTCTATTCCATCCTTCCAAAGAGCAGATTGTTTGGTATCAGGCATGATGAGGATGCAATAGTAATATGTACTTCTAATAATATTAATTTCTAGCTAAGCTGAATGCCTCTTAGTCTTCCCTCCACAATTTATCACAAAATGATGGATGGTCAGTCAATTTCGATCTCTTTCAAAATGATTTCAAATCTGGTTCTCAAATAAGTATTCATTTTTTAATTCTCTGAAATGCTGACATTTGAGCTTCTATCAGAGATCAGAAGTACATTAAAAGTAAGAAGCTCTGTGTCCTATCTTATGATGTCTGAAATATATCAACAAAAAAACTTAAAAAAAAATTACGAATGAGTTTCTTTCTGAGTATGCATTTGCTGTCCCTGTTGCTTCATTGTCATGAAGGCCAGTGTATTCTAGAATAAAATTAAAAAAAAATTAAAAAATAAAAATACATCAGTGTTAGATAATGAAGTATTTCATACTGATCATATTACTTCTGTGACTTTACTTGTTTAATTATACTCAGTGCTGTAAAATATGAAGTCTAGTTAGAACTCCTAACAATTCAGTGCAAATATACCTGCAAAATCATTTGAGAAATACATTTTGATAGTTCTGCCAGAAAAAAAAAAAGAAAAAAAATATAAAAATTCTGGGTTGTATAATCCTAAATATAATTCTTTAAACAGTAAGACATTTTCACCAGTTTAACTAATAGCAAGGTGGACTGGAACAGCTTTGTTTCCTGTATTTGCCTTTTACCTCGAGTCTATATTTTTATAACTGGGCAAATATTGAATGAATATGAATCCATCTGTTTCTTGAAGAAGAGTAATCCACTCCTATCTACACTGAATTAAAATTTAGGAAACAAACCTCTTTCAAGTTAGTTTCATAAGACTTCCAGACTACACAGCCACACCTCTATCTCATGGAACAAAATAATTTAAAGTTATTATTGTTTAATATACAAGACATTTTCCTGCTAGCACATGTTCCATTAATTCACTTGGCTATCTAAAATCTACAGTGGATCCTTGGGAAATAAAAAAACCACATATAATCACACATTATGTACATTATTTTTCATCAGTCTTTAAAATCAGCTAGCCACCCAAAAATTTCCATCCCTACTATAGTGCCTGTTTACTTCAACTTCCTCATTAGGATTTTTTTACATAATTTTCAGAATGTGCTTCAATGACCAATGATCACAAATACCAGTGTTGAAAAGTAATAGAGTGCAAAAAAGGTATGAAGAAAAAAAATTTTTTGTATGTATTATAGAATTAATACCACTTGAAAAATTCCTAACATGGCTATTAGAAGAAGTAAATTTTTCTGTAGTTCCACCATTTATCTCTGACAAAGGGAAGCTTTAGGACCTGTTATCTGACCTATTAATTCAATTACAGATACATTTTCACTCTTGTCATATTATATGTTATCAAGTTAACTAGAAAGGCTACAAATAATTCAATACCATTTCATATCTTCACTAAAATTTATGCAACTATATAACTTTCAAGAGTCATAAAATAGTCACTATCAAAAAGGTTTAATGAGAAAGAAACATTCACAACAAATTAAGTGATATTCTTTTTGGTCTGTAATCAGTAAGCATCACTGTTGCTTTGACACCATGGAACTATGTCAGAATGGGTCTCTGCATGTCTGCACATATTACTTAATGCAGTTTCTGGATACATTTTTTTTTTACTCCATACACATCCATTTCTGTCTGCATGAAAAAAACGTGTAGAACATTCTCATGAATTAATTATTTATCCGATCATGTTCCAAAGGGCTTTTGGCTTCTGCAGTTCCATCTGTTACTCTGAAATTCAATCTAGGTATTGTAAGCATATATCTGTAATATATTTGATTTTTCTGAGGAGCTCCTAAACATTCAATAACAGTCTTTCAACTGATAACAATAAGCAGACCGTAGCAGTTTGGTAATTAGGTTTTGGCAAAAGCAACTGCCTACATTTTCCATCAACAATTCAGAGAAAGACATGCAAATATGTTCTGGTGACAAAACACTTCACACTTCAGTTTATAGCAATACGAGTCTTCTAAACTTGGTAACTGGAACAGGTCCCTCGTTTCCAGGTACAGAGGGCATAATCAGTACGTAAGATGGTGAAATGAATCAGGATCTAAAATAATTTTCAAAACATTTTAGCCAATGAAAAAAAATGACCAAAGGATATTATACCGTAGAATATTAAATGCCCCCCAGGATTGTGTTTGTTCTACCGATGACTTCTAAAAGGCAATAAGACCCAGTATAAGACTGAGGTATAGAGATAGATAGAAGAACTGGTTTTAAAAGCAGTTAATAAATGAAGTAAAATTATCTGAGAGAAAAAAAAAAAAAAAGAAGAACAAAATGCCTCACAACATCTTTTCCTGTACCTAATCTAAATTAGAAACATACAAACAAACAAAACCAAACCAAAACTAAAAAAAACCAAATAAACAAAAACAACACATGAAAACAAAGCAAAGAAAAAACTCATGGAAGAAGAGGAGGAACAAAACAGAAAATCCACTCTCTTTGAAATTCAAATCATTTAACAAAAAGCTTCTTCCACACGTTTGTTCTCCTGCCCTTGCAGGTCTCTCCTTAGCATCCACTTCAGTAGAATAAGTAGGATACTCTTCACTCCCACTTGTTGAAACCACTGCTTTCTTTATGGGATAACTGTTACACGTTTTGCAGAGCTGAAAAGGAATGAAGAACATTGTCACCCAAGTCACTCTCAATAATAGAACTTATTTGAAATGTTTAAATGCTGTTTTTGGCTACATGAACATGTGCAATCACACCAGCATATCTTGTTACTTAAGAAGAGCACTATAAACATGGATAAAGCAATGAGGGACTATGCTCCAGATAAAATAGGTACATATTGAAAAGCCAAGTGTATTTCAGCTGATGAGCAGGTGAAAAATGTCATAAAAATAAATAAAATTATAACAAAAAACCTTACATGCATTATATTACTCCAAAGCACAAAAAAAATTAGAACATTAAATTTCTTATTAACTTTCTCACTGTTAGCTGGAAAATGTTTAGGAATAAAGATTGCTTAATATTTCATATGCATTCAGAAAACCAAAATGAAGAATAACAAGATGAATATATAATAGGATGAGCAACAATTTCTTCACTGCAAGTGACAGTATCAGGGTACAAACATCTATGTAAAATGTCCATTTTTATTAATAGTTCCAAATTTTGTGATACTGCACACAGAAATAATTCCTGGATTTAAAAATGCTGACAGGAATTCTTTTGGAATAAAGAAGTAGGAATAGGGAAATCTTGCAAAATTCATGATTGTGAACACCTTGACATCTTGGAAATCCGTGGTTTTGAGTTATTCCCAGTCTGCAGTTATGACACAGCTTAATTGGGGGTGGGGCAGAAACTAAAATAAAGAACAAGCAATCAAATAAAATGCACAAGAGGTATTTACTGTCTTTCCTCACTTGTGCCAAGCCTAGAATCATTACATTTTGTTTTGAAAGAAACAGGAGAAATCATTAGGTTTTGTGTTGAACAAATAGCAGTTCTGCTTTGCTTTTGTGTAGACACCACATTCATTAATTCTGACGTGTAATCAAGATGATGAAAAGGATTCAACGAGGATATGTCAATTTGTTATTGTTGACATATTGTTGAATGATGAAGTAGTATTTAAGAAAGAGTCAGTGAACAGTACAACTGGAAACTAACATTTCATTCAGCTTTCACAAGAATGTGTAAAATGAATCTTGAATCCTATCAGCTTTTTTCACCTTTGTACTGATGTGATCCTACCAGTCCCAGAGAATATCCAAGTTAGCAAGGTCTAGAAATAAGTTTGAAGATATAATATGTAATTTTCAGGTACTCCACAATAAATACTTTATAATTTCACATACTCTGCAGACTGAACTATATGACACAAGGTATTAATTAAAAAGTTAAATGTCCATTAAGTGACACTACATCTAAAACATTTAAGTAGAAAGAAATGTCCAACCTTCTACTCTTGAAATCAGTGGGTGATGACTGTTATGTACCCTACCCAAACCATCTCCTCCAGCCTGGCATTCCCAGCCTTTCCTTGCAGGGTCAGTTCTTCATTTCCAATCACTTCAGAGGACCTTAGTTTGGCTGAGAAGAGTTTATCCTGTTGAATGAGATGTGTCCCACTGGGTTCTGTGGACTCGTAAGGATGGAGAATGCTCAAGATTAACTGATCTACCACCATTGGAAAGTTCTTCTTGCTTAAATAATAATCTGGAAGAACAAAAAATCAAGAATAAATGCCACACAAATTGCTACATGGAAAAAAAGTGTCAAGCCACTGGAAAACAAAACAGAAAACAAAAGAAAGGAATGTTGTATTAGGTTGTATTAGGTTTGTGTGGCAATGTTTTGGTAACAGGGAGTAGGATGGCTTCTGTGGGAAGTTGCTAGAAGCTTCCCCTATGTCCACAGCCTCTCTAACTAAATATCTAAAGAAATACCAAAAAAAAAGAAAAAGGAAAAAAAGGAAAAAACCCTCCAACTCCACAAGCAAGTGTTGTGGGAAGAAAGAAAATCTTCTGAAAAAGTCACTCATAAAGGCACATGTAAATATATAGTAAAATAATAATAGATACAGACTCATATAAACTCACAAAAAATCTGCCAAATAGGAATTTCACTGCTCAAAAATAAACAGAAGACTAAAAAACAAATAAAAACAGCAGAAAAGGGGGAAAATCAAGATAAGGAAATAAAAAAAATAAGGAAGTCCCCCAAAACAATCACCTATGCGTATTTCACATAAACAAAGGGACAAATACAAGACACTACCAAAAATGTTCACCCTCACAAGTCAGAAAAGTAAAAATGGTAAAAACAGCTGTAAAAAATATCTGTTTGTCTCAAAAATGTCTCTTATCTGCATTCTGCACAGCAGGGAACTTCTAAAGGTGCTGGCAGAGAATGAAAGAGCAGGATGGGATCATGTTTCTTATGTGAGTGTACTTACAGGTTTCTTATAACCCTGAAAGGATTCATAAGAGAGAAGACCATAAATCTCTTATGAAATAACTTGCCTTGTTCCATAGTAAGAGGATAAACCCTGACAAAGTATTTTTAATATGTGTCTTCTAGGAATTTGCTATGTTTCTCCAACAATTCCAACCTCCTGAAAACCTTCTCCCTTAAATAGAACTTGCAGTGATTTATCTCACCTAATTTCATTGGGATAATACCCTTGTTTAAACTTTTGCTTCCATTGACATTTTAGGCACTGTAGGGTCTGCCTAGTTTCTAGTTCCTCAGCGGTAAAATTGGTTTCTCCTGGGTTCTGTGTAATATCTGCCCATCCAAAATACAGACACCTCAGGGCAGGAACTAGAGTTTGGAGGTCAGATGAAGGCAATGCAGATTAAAATAATTTTACAAAAATGGCTTTAGATTCTTATATTTTGATAAAGGAATTATGCCCAGAAGTCTATAGTTAGTCCACACTTACCTCTGAGAAAGTTAGCTCAGTATTTCATTAGAGGAAATGGAGAGAAAATAGGTATTTTAGGGCATGACTCATGTGAACTATTTTGGATATCTGCTTTATGAGATTCCACAGAGGTGCTTATTTCTTCACTGACTGTAAAGCAGTGATGAACTAAGATGTAGAAATCAGTTATAGACTTTTAAAGTTATGTAAGATTACTTCACAATCTCTATCTGGAAGTACCTACACATGTTCTGTACCACATTTGTTATACCTAAGAAAACCAGATAAGCCCCACTTCAGTAAGTACATGGAAACTCTGTAGGTTGTTTTTATAACCATATAGGAACTGCTTTTTCCAGCAGATGAGAAGAAATAAAATGTTCTGATACATTTTCCCACTGTCTTCTGGAGAGTTCTGAAAATTATAAAAGTCTCTGTGGCTTCTGTGCTGTTCTGACTAGCTTATCAAATTGAAGATTTTGTCCCAGTGTATAGGGGCTATAATGAACTCCTAATAGAACCAACAGATCATTCTCAAACTAAAAAACGTACAAAGAAGCTTTTGAAGTGAATTGACTGGCTGCAACACTCTGATCTGCCTGCATTTTATCAGAGAAAATAATGATGTCAAAACCTGTGGTGAATATTCTTTAAGAAACATCATTTATTCACAGGGCACACAGACAGCAACCAATTTTTAATGCATCTGTGAATAAAAAAAAGAGTACCCTGTAGGTACACATCATAATTTGTTGTAGACTTGGAAGTGGCAATGAAAAGCCTGCCCTATATTCATGCCCTGTTCATTTGAAATCCACAGTTTAAAGCAATTGAAAGCTACAGGAACGGAGAAGCAAGACAACATTTCTTCTTTCCTTGCTTATATCTGCAAAGTTACTGACATTTCTGTGCTGGCTGGTTACTGAAGTTTTAATCCTCAGTGGATTTAAAAAGACTATAGATCCATCTCTTTCAGAAAACTTCAATAACATTTCACTGTGTGTAAGGTACTAGGTTCCTAAAAATTCACTATCAGGATGTTTCTGGCAGAGTTTTCTTCAAAACAGTAGATTCCAGCACCTAAATTCACAGTATGTCCTAGATATTCCATCTACAATATTGCTATTTGTGTATAATTAATGCTGGAAATTTATTCTTTCCGACAAGAAATCTGAAATTTCTGGCAAACTTTTGACTTGTTTCTCATGCATCTCTAGAACAATTCTTTTTTCTGGTAACAGAGTCTATTTGTTAACAGAGTCTAGTGTTAACAAAAAAAAAACCCAAAAAAACCTTCCCAAACAAAAACAACAAACCACAAAAAAAGCCCAAAACAACAAAACAAAACAAAACACTCCTCATAAAACCCCAACAGACAAGTTAGATATGGCTTCTCATTAGAGAAACCCAAAGTATTACCCTCAGTGAGTGATAAATACAGGTTTTCACTGAATCAACATAATACCACTTCCTTTCTAGTCTGAGAAATAGAAGTACATGAATAATGATCAGCTACTGATCTAATTTGGTCTCATCCGAAGGATGTATCCTATTGAAAGGGGAGTTGAAGTTTTCTCAGAGAGAACAAAGGGAGAGATGTTAGGGAGTACAAGATACACTGATGTCAAAAAGCAAGCTACATGGTTGTAGGGCAACTTAGCATTTTCCATAAATCAGCAACAACTATTTTAAATGTAAAGAAAAGGTTCTTATTATTTACAATGCTAAACAATATACATCAAACAAAAAGTTCTACTCAAGAGGAAGGAAAAGACAGCTGCATCCCTTAACTAAAAGGCATGTGTACAAAAAGTGGGACCTAAGGGAAGAATTGCTATCTTTAGAACTATAAGACTCAAAACCCTTCCCTAAATGTCACATAAAAACCTTCTTAGTTTCAAACAAAATTTATAAGAAACATCTGAATGCTAACAAGTACTTTGTTACTACACTGTTTGCCAGAATCATTCAGCTTATCTTCCTCGATTAAGTTGATCAAACTGGTTCCAGTCAAACTAGCAGATCAATTTCTCACAAAGCCAATGGCAGCTGTGAGTACTGTTACATTCATTTAATACTGTAGCCTGTTTTTTCAGATCTCAGCTCAGTTTTCTTGTCTGTGTAGAGACAACTAGATACACACTCTCATCCCAAGTGAATGACATCCACTGGGAGGAGAAGGAATGGAAGGTAGAGTCATCCTAAGGAGTAAACCAACATACAGTCTGAAAGAGATCATACGTTAATCTTCTGGAAGTCTCATGCCAGATACAATAGGTCCGTTTTACAACTCTGTATCACATGCCTGCAGAATCAAACTCTCCTAAATCTCTCTATAGGCACAAGCGATCCTTCAGCATATGAATTTTAAGAGCAAGGTTAGGACGGAATGACCTAACAGAAATGTGGCTGGGACATTTCTATGTGTGTAAAACAATCTGACCTTCCAACAGCATCAAAGGAAGCACTCACAGCTTCCTTGTGGGGCAATTTTATTTTATACCACCTCATAAAACAGAAAGCAGTTCTCTGTAGTAAATGATGGGAGCACCGACGGGTTAAAGGAATCTTATTTCAGTTACTTCTTGCCCTCAGATAGTTCTGTATTTTACTATTTTGTAATTCAGATTATAAAGTATTAAAGGATATTTTCTGTAGAGAAAACTTACAGAAAAATGAAAAGATCCCAAAAAATGCCAAAACAAAAGAATTAATGAAATTCCTAGTTTTTCTTATAGATAAGTGCTTTAAACATGAGGTGAAGTGTAACATTCATACTTGATTTTTTCTTGAGAACCTAAGATTTGCTAGCTACATATCTCTTTAGTAGAAGACCTGAGGGTACTTTGTTTAACAAGAGATGATAGCATACCTACAGTTTCTTCCAGGGGTTTAGCGACATCTAGGTACCCACAGAATATTTCTAAGATGTTTACAAAAGATGATTAGGAAAAGGAAGTTTATATTTATAAGTATTTATAAGGGAGTTTATATTTATAACTAATATACAATTGTGCATGAATAATTTATACTCCGAGTTCATAAACCAATAAAGATTGTGAACCAAGAATTTGGTATCTGAACAAAAGAAAGGTGTCTTGAAATGAAATTCTACTTTATGACCTCCCGAGATCTGGGAAGAGAAAAACGTATATTGAATACTCCTGTTTTTAAAAGAGTGGATTAAACACTGCGTAGGGGCAAGCAGGAGAAAGCTAACATCATATAGTACACCCTGAACAGGAAGGAGGATGTACTATATGATGTTAGTAATAATACTCCAATGACCAAATGTGCCTCCCTGAGAGACATCAGGGTATTTTCTACTGTTCAACTTAGAGGTTCAGACGGTACTTTGATTGTGGTGTATTAGACTGGGACTTATCTTTGGAGTCCTTTGTTGGAAGTTCAGGAGTGTACATAGGACAGATACCTAAAAGATGAGGACTGCAATCAGTATGAAAATGGTTAGGCCCTAAATCTGTTGCTTCATTTTACATATGTTTTCTTCTTTTAAAGAAAAATAAGAATGCTGCTGTTCTGGATTCTGACAGATGTTCACTGATTCAAAAATCCTAGTTCATAAAGTAAGTCAAAAGACGAGATGACTGCCAATATAAATTCATGATAAACTGTATTTCTAGTTTTACTTTAATGAAGAAATGAGCAAATAAGCTATAGATAATCAAAGTGATAACCTTGTATATTGATAATAGACTATCTAAAAATAGATACAATTTCTAACTCCACTACAATATTTTTCCCCCTTTATTTAAATAAACAGTGTTATATAAACACAGGACGTCTATTCAGCTGGCCAGCTTCCAGGCTAGTGTGACCAGCTGTAAGAACTCTGTATGGCCAGAGGACTCCAGCAGGTCCAAGTGTCTATACCCTGTCTTCCAATCTGACCTTTGCACAGAGCAGTGGCAGACATTTGTGGATATGTTTCCCAAGGGATTCTTGCTCTCACCAGTTATTGCTTTCTAAGCTAAATATAAGTTAACAAAGTTAACAGTCTTACTAGATGAACACTAGATATATTTTTAGACTGATATATCTATAGATATGAAGGATGAATATAATAGATCATAAATATGTGGATTTGCATATATGTGACACAGTAGGTAAGTGTGCTGAACTGAATGGGTGCATAAACTTTTTATCAATAAGAAATGATGCAGATTCTGGTGCCACAGAATTCAGTCACTAGAACCAAAGCACACACAAAAACTGAAATAAAAGGCCAGTATCTTTCAACATCTCTCAAAAACAAATGTAGAGGTGAGGTAGCCACAAGGACAGAAACATGACAATCAATAACATATAATCTCAGATTCACTTGCTAAGCAGGATGGGCATAGTAGGTAAATAGTGATTTCTGTTCTTCCATAAACATACACACAAACATACACACACATGTCCTGTAGAAAACATGTTGGCACTGATCACAGCATCCAGAAGAGTTGTGAGCAGGTGCAGGAACTCTGTTTGGGCAGAGGATTCCAGCATGGCCAAGTGCCTATGTCCTGTGTGCCCACCTGACCTTTACACAGAGCAGACTTTTGTGGATTTTTCCCCAGGGGACTGTTGTTTTAACTATATATTGCTTTCTAAGTTAAACCATTGGTATAAGCCACTAAGGGTTTTATCCTTTGGTTTTTTTCTTCATGTCACTCTATAATTTCTTTTATTATTTAATTTGTATTAGTTATCATTGCATAGGTTATTATCAACTTTTTGTCTCCTACACACAAGAAGCTGTATGAATTAAAGTTGTTAAGAGTTCATTTGTGTTTCTTTGTTTCTTTCCTGTGCATCCCTAGAAAATGTATTCTAATGCTTTTTGGTAAACCTCATCTCACCTATAATCATTATCTGTGTTTTGTTTCTTTTCCCAACACATATCAGAATCACCTTGTAGGTTAGACCTGGGCAGATGTAGTCGAGGTCTTACTTGTCTCAGCAGTGCTTCTTCCATGCTTCCATGCTCATCAGTACTTTCTTCCATAAAGACTCACAGTAGAAGAATAATATAAAAGTAACTCTTTTATACTGCTTTTGCTGCTCCCAACTATATAGAGAAACACTCAGAAAATACATTTCCTAGTTATATAAAAGCTTAATTCTGGGTTTAGCAGTAGTAAAGAAATACTTTTGTGCATTTGCTTTGTTTTAATGCAGACCAATTTTTGCTTGGTTATTAGCAGCTCTTAGAGGACCACGTAACTTCAGTTTTCTCACTGTGTCAATTCTGAAAAGTGTCCTAAGGGTCAAAGAAGCTTTTCATACATAATTGACACCAAAAAATGCCAGGTGGTCTGGCTTCTACAATTTATCATCATTTCAGTAAGCACTCTTCATTTATCACCAAAAAAAAGATACATCTGATTACAATATATGGTTAAGGAATGCAGGCTCAATTTAGCATCCAAATCATATGAAATATAGAATCTGTAAAATCCAGGTAGATTAGTCAAATCTAGGAAGATCTGGAAGTCAAATCTAGTCAAATCTGAAAGTCCAGCTAAAATACAGATGTCACTGTTTGTGGAAAACTCTCAGGAATATGGTTTGTTCTTGAACTTTACACATGGATTAGTTTGGAAAAACTGAAAAAAAAAAAAAGGGAAATACATTTATATATTGTCCAGAAGTAAATTAAAAAACCAAACCAGAATATAATTATTACCTCAAGGTCAGAAAAAAGTCAAACAAACAAGGTAGCAAAGTAAATTGCTAATCTTCACAAAATGTTCAAATTTTCAAAGCACTGTAGAAATACTAATTCTTATGCCAATGAATGCTGAATGTGCACATTGTTTTCATTACTTTACTGCTGCTTTATCATATTTCCTGTAATAAGCTACAATAACTGTTCTAAAAATCTTTTTAAACTTTGAAGGAGCAGAGGATTTAACCCCTACCAGGAGACTGAGTTTTTTGGCCTAAATGACACACTTGTTTAATTTGCTAGAGCAAAATTATGATTTGTCATGCACATGATGCAGTTATTCAACACACATTAAGGCAGAGCAAAGCTTAAATTTCCATTACTTGACATAAAGAAAAAGGGTTCCAATTACATTATTTGTAACCTGCAAAAGAATAAGGATATTAAAGATGCTGAATCATACATTGCAAAATAAGTTCTGCCTTTTAAAAAAAAAAAGGAAAGAAAACAAAATTTTGGTAATGAAGTCACACTTAAATGATGATTTAAATTCATATATCAGTTATTATCATGTTCTTTTGGTCATCAACTTACTATTTACCTATTCATAAATTATTTATTCTTGTTATGGAACCGGTAACAAGCAGGTGATCTGTTTAAAAGAAAATTATTTCATTTAAAAGATTCTTGTGATTGTGGACAAAACTTTACAAAACCTAGCAGAAGTCCACTGACTAAACAGATGCACAGTAATTCATAACAGGGAAAAGCCTTGTCCTTTTTCTTTTTTTTTTAAATCAGAATTCTCTAAGAATATACAATGTTTGGCAGAGGGAAGTTAAGGGAATACAGTGAGGTTTATTTCTAAAACTAGATACCAAAAAGAGTAATAATTATGAAATGCAATTGATATATGTTTGAATATGTTCAGTAAATGAGCTAATATTAACAAAGTTGTGTCCTAAAACATTTTCAAGGATATATTGTAAAGCAACTAACAAATGAAGGATTCAGGGAAAATCACTAGCAAATTTGTTCAAGAAAGCGTTCCCAATCTGCTACATGTTTGAAAGAAGTGGAGGGATAATAATTCTGCACCACAATTCTAGCAGTGCTACAGATGTTCAGCTCAGCTCAGACTATAAGTTCAGTTATGTTATTATCGATGTTATTACCTGTATCTCACAGTTTTGTAATCAGTTCATACTGAGAAAAATCAATGTTATCTGTCAACACACACACTTTTCCTATAAAACCAGTCAGCAGTCTCTTAAACCTCCTTTTGGTAGTCAATCTCTATTCTAAATTTCCTACTATTTAATTGCAGCCAAAGTTTTAAATCACTTATCACACCTAATTTGGGTGCAGTCCATACATATGTTGAGATAGCTTGCTTTTGCTGCTTGGGGTAACATAATCTAATTACTATTAATCCAAAGACTGGGAGATTGAAATCATTCACCTCAGCTTTTCATCTTATCTGATCATCTTTTCTCAATATTTTAGGGGTTTGGCAGCAGTTGGCAATTTACTTACTTTTCACTGAGATAATGTTTTCTGTTTTTTCCTTCCCTCTTTTCCCCTCTTTTTTGTTACCTCACTCTTCCTCATTGTTTTTCACCTCTGTTTGTGTCTCATTAGATTTATGGCATCTTCTGTAGGGGCAGAGACCTTAAACCTGAAGCAAGGAACTGTGTGCTTTCAAAGTTATTTTAAATGTGTTTTTACAGAGGGAAGCTGCAAAGATGAACTGACTGTCTCCCCAGTAGAAACAGAATTCCTCAGCCATGCTAGATGACAATGATAAAAAATTGCAAAAAGAGGAAAGCTATTTGCAGGAAAACTTCTGGCAGGAAGACTCTCCTCTTGTGATTCATATCTTCAAGGAAACCAAATAAATCCAGCAATGCACAGGAGAAACTATGATATTAACAGTGCTATAGTTTCATGTAGTATGAGCAATTTAACATCACTTTATAATTATTAAAGACTTTTAAAAGCACAGATATATAGATTTTATAGTAAAGAATATGTTCCTTTCATACTTAAAAGAATGTGAAAGAAAAGATATTTCCTATTTTCTGTGTGTTAAAACTACAAACCCAGGATAATAATAAGGTACAAATCACATTCAAAGCCATCTCTTTTGCACAGATACTGTACATAAGACAAAAAGCCATAAATTACCTCTTAATAAATTACCACTTTCCTTCACAAAATGGACATGAAGCCTTCAGGCACCATAAGACAGGATTTTTCTAGATGTCAGGTATGCTACTAAGTATCCTGTTGGTTCTTCTTCTTTCCAGTATTTTTCAGATAGTCTATGGGATTGATAAGGGGAAGAATATTTATAAGAGTAGGGAAGGAAGGTCTATTTGAATGCAAGGTGAAGAGATATTTTGCAGATTCTTCCAGGGGACTAACACGGCTCCCAATCTCAGGTTCTGATTCTCAGGTGAGGAGTGCTTCTCCAGTAAGGAGCAGCAATCTTTTTTTCATCTGTTCACATACTTTGTAGCTGTTACATTTACTGCCCATCTGCATCTTTTACAGCCATGAGAAATCCTTTTGGTTTTGTATCCAGGTGTTAAGATGATGAATAATCTTTCAACATTCACTTCACATAGCTGTAGGCTATTAATCTAGAACTAAGAAGGATTACAAGCCCTGTTAGTAGTAAGAACAAAAAATTCTGAAAACTTGTCTAAGACAGTAAAGGCAGTCTCTCATCATATTTTTTGTTAATATGTCTTAATTGTAGTGTAAATTCTCTACTATGATGTCAGTGTGAGTACTCAAAGGTCAAACTGATTAAATACTGCAAAGGAAGTCATAATGGACTTATCCTTCATAATGAACTTGTAGCATAAATTGTTTAATAGAAAACTTTATTTTTTCCTAGACAAACTATTAAACTTTATTTTTTCCTAATCAATCTATTGTACCATAAGTGCTGAGAAAAATTCTCACAACATGGTACATTTGCTCTCTTAGGTAATAGCATAGGCTAATTCAGTTTGGAAGAGACCTCAGAAAGCCCTAGTCCACCTAAAGCAGGACCAGCTGTAGGGGCAGATCAAATTGCTCAGGGTTTTGTCCATCTGAGTCTTGAAAACCTCCAAGGTTGGAGGATTTCAGGGAGAAGAAATGGAGAATGATGATGGATGGAGAGAATGGAGAACACACAACCTTTGGAGGGCTGGGATGTTCCAGTGCTCCATTATCTTTATGGTGGTGGTTTTTCACCCTTATATCTAGGCAAATAATCTCTTTAATTCATGACTTGTCTCTCATTCTTTCACTATGAGCCTCAGTAAAAAGACATCTTAATTATAACTTTATAGATGATGAGGAGCTGCTGTTTGGTGCTCCCAAGGCCATCTTTTCTCCAGAACTAGAAGGCCAGCTCCCTCAGCCTCTCTTCATGAGTCATGTGCTAGAGCTGCTTGATGGTTCCCAGCTGAGCTAATTGAAACTTATCCACATCCATCTTGCACTGGCGGGCTCTGGACTGGATACTGCATTTCCAATGCAGTCTAACACGTGATATGTAAAGGGGAGTAATAATGTAAAAGGGGAGTTGTGCTGACTTCCTGTTGCTAAACGCCTAGGGTGCTGTTGTCTTTCTTTACTGCCAGGCCATGATGCTGCCACTTCAACCCCACAGCCCTTTTCAGCAGAGCTCCTTCCCAGTCAGTCACTTCTCAGTTTGTTTCACTACAAGGAATTAATTCCTTCCCAATTCTTCCTCCAGATATGTTATAAAGACAAAAGAAACCACAGAATATACTTCTGAGGAACTCCACTTGTAAATAGAGACTTTCAAGTGTTGATAAGGCAGAGGCAAACAACATCCATGGCTCTCTCTTTATCTCCATATATGATCATTTCATCATGGAAGGCAATGAGATTGATTAGGTGTGATTTAAGTTGGTACCTCCACATTAACTCTTCCAGTCACCTGCTCCCTCATGTGCTCAGAAATGTGCTCCAAGAGTATTTTCTCGATAATTTTCTCATGGACTGAAGTGAGAATGACCAGCCTGTATTTCCTATTTCCTCAGCCTGACCTTCTTGCCCTTTTCTGAAGATGAGTAGAGCATTTGTCTACCTGCAGTCACCAGGAATACAGCCTGAAAGCTGTGACCTTTCAAAGACATTAAAAACCCCAAACTTTCAATGATAGCAGCCAGCTCGCTTTGCAATTTCAGGTTCATCCTTTTTGGTATATATATGTGTATACTGTTCTGAAGAAGTTCAGCTGCTTGATTGCAAGTTCTCCCATTTCCCTGCTTTTTCATTGGGAATTTATCTTCTCTGATGGAATTAAATAAAGAAGGAAATCCCAGTCTGAAGTTCCATGGATGCAGAACCTGTTTTTCCATAATCAAGCCAAGTAAAATGGTCATTTAAGACAAAAATGATGGTAAATATTATTTCATTATTGTTGTATTCATTGTATTAATGATCAAACAAAGATTCTATTTTCCCACACATTTTAAAATGCATGAGCAGTCCTGTCCTGAAGAGGGAAAAGCTGTTTTTACAAGATATCTCTGCAGGACATAAAGAGTGTGAAAGAGTATAAAATATGCCATTATATACATAGCATATAGAGATCATGAGATCATAGTAGATATTCCAAGGGATCTGTGATGAAAGATAAGAATGTAGAGAAAATCATACTTTCCTTTTCTCAGGGGCTCAGTATAAAGAGTTTTGTATAAATGTATATCAAATACTTGGTGCAGGCACACAGGTGCAGGATCCATTGACATTAAGCTTTAAATACCAAATGCTATAATGACAAAAGAGCTGGTGGTGCACAAGCCATCTTGGATTAGAAAAAAATAGAGTTGTCTTTTCAGTGTTTTCAGGTTCAGCGGTTTACAAACACCACTATTCCAAACACTCCAAAAGTTAGCTGTGTGGAGAGCTCATGCCTTTTCTGTCTGTGATGCTTCTTTTTTCTCTGAATAAACATGCCTTGTATTCTAATGGTTAGAACAAGTCCCTGATTGTTGGAAACTCCTGAAGACCAATGCTGAGAAGTGTTACCGAGTTTCTGTATGAAAGATATATACTCTAATGTGGTTACTGTGTATACTCATATACGTGGTTTTTTTTTTCTTACTGTGTTTTGAAACAAGAATGAGAAAACTCTGTGAGGAATCCCATCCCATAGGTCGCTAACTTCAGGTATATATTGATCTAGAAACAATTCCACATCTTATGAGAATCTGAGACACAAACATTAGAATATATTACACTCTCACCTTTATACAACCATACATACATATGTGTGTATATGATGGATATTTATAATGTATATATTTCTATATGCATCCACATACATATGCATTTTCACTCTTCCATTTTCTTCTTTTTTAAATCTCTAGACAGATGAAGAAACATACATGTTCTGTTTAATTGCTGTATAACTGAACATTCACAATTACTCTTTACTTACTATTAGCCTGGAAAGATATACTCTGATTTCAGTAACTAACCAAGGGATCTGACTCCAGCTAAGCTCTCCACAAGCTATGATGAGCAAAAGCCAAATTCAACTGCAGTTTCTCTATAGAGGTTAAAAAAAAAAAAAAAAAAAGAAAAAAAAAAGAAAAAAAAGAAAAAAAGAAAGAAGCTTTTTTGAAGTTGTTTCTGCCTAATTTTGCTAATGCCTTCCTCGTGGTGTGTATCGAATCTGTATGGAGAGAGCAAAATTAAATCATTCCTCAGGCAACTGGGATGGTTTATTGTTGCATTGACTGATCAATCCATATTGCTGAAGAGAGTAGGGAAATGGGATTATAATCAAATAACCTTGTTCCTTATAAATAAAAGTGTTAATTAGCATTTTAATTGTGGGACTTGTGCACTGTGAATGGCATGTTATATTGTTCTCAGCAGCAAAGCACTGTTTTATTTTGAAGTGCCAAATAAGTTAACACTAAATTTAATGGCTTGCTCTTCTCATTATGCTTATTAGTATATGGAAAAAAAATGAATAAGAGATATGGATAGCTCAGGGCAAAACTTATTCTCCCATCTTGTAGAAAAGCAAACTTCTCATACATTTGATACATACTGTGAGAACTCAGGAGCTATTCCAGTCTTTAGGTGAAAAATGGTGCCTTCTTTACCTGAAAGTCCTTTGCTTTTCCAGAGAGGGTCTAATTCATCTCTCTAAAACCTCCTTTCAGAAGTCTGATTCTAATCAAACACAGTCAGAACAAATTCAGTTCAATGTACCTACCCCTTAAGTCATGCATCTAGATACAGTGTTTCATATGAGGATCTACACTGAGAAACTACACCAAACAAGACTCCTTAGCAGAAACCAACCACTAAGTGTGGGTGACTTTGGTTAGTTGGTTTGGTTTGGTGGGGGGTTTTAATTTTTTTTCCCCAGCTTCTGAGATCTTACAATAGAAATGTAAAGAGTATAGACAAAAAAATCAGAAAGCTTCCTCCCAGCAACTGAGGTCAGGTTGCTGAAAAGAGATTGGGGTCATTTGCAGTAAAATATTTGCCAAAATTATTATCAAATAAAACATTGATAAATCCATTTGCCTTAGTAGGCTTTAGTGCATACGTAAGGGTTCTGCTTCTATTTATTAAGAAGTATCTGCCTTAGCCTGAGAGTTGGCACATATTTCAAGTAATGTAACAGCACTCCCTTCCCACAAACATAATGGATTACAGTCAAATGAATCTACACAACCTGTGAATGATGAAGATAAACAAAGGTAAACCTTGCCCTATCTTGATTGCAGTGAACTTCACTCTACTGACCTCATACTAACAACCATAGAATAAGTCTGTGAAAGAGAAGTAATTGGAATTCACAGGGACTCTTAGATCATTGAATGGTTCAGTAACCCTGGCATTAATTTATAAATTGCTTTTGCTTTCAAAATACCATGCACAGAAGAGAGACTATTCAAGTAGCTTAGGGAATACAGCTGCCTTCACCTCCACTCTTTATTTAAAAGGATCTGACCTTGCTGTGATGAGAACCTGTCATTAAGGTTAGTAAAAATCTATCTGAGAAAGGACAACAAGGATAATACCTCTTATATAATTGTGAGACAACATATGTGCTAATTTATTTTCTCAGAAAATAAATATCTATTAGGCTCTAGCAAGCTTTTCATTCAATGCCTTTAGACTGTGCAAAAAGAAAACAATTTCTTAATGGAATGTTAAAAGACACCTTGCTGTTATTTACATGTTACAGCCAGAAATAAAAAAGAAAGCAAACATGGAAAAACACTGCTTCTAACTAAGAAGTTTGGAAAAGACATCAAGAAGGTGACCAGCTACAGCTGCTGCGCCCTCAGAAACTGTTTACTTAAACAGAAAGTCTCTTTTACTGGTAAAAGAACACAAGAACATAATTTAGGGAGTGAAAGTAGAATGGAGATATAGACTGGAAAGAACCTCTGCAGGTCATCTATCCAACTTTGTTCAACATACAGTTAAATTCAGTGTTGTCCATGCAAGACTTATATTACAAGATTTCCATAGATCATTTTAGACTATGACTTCCCTGAACATTTTTCTGATTCTGTGAAAAGAGTAATTTCTTGTATCTTTTATCACTGCATTGTCCATCCTCCTGAGCTTTGGCCTAGTTTCTTTAGTTTTCCTTGTCTGTGTTTTTCTTGAACTGCTTTTCTTGCAGTCTCTTACACTCCATACCAAATCTAACTCCATGTCTTCACACCTGAGTAAAGTCTCTGTGTTGCTCTTATGTGACAAATCCCAGAATTCACCTTCTATGCATTTCTTTTTCACATCTCAACCCAGTCAAAATTTGCCTGTACAACCTACCCTTCTGCTCCTCTCGCTCAACTTCTACATAGCAGAATGGTCCCTTTCTCTGCTCTGATGAGACTGCCCAGCAAGATCAGTCAGTTTTCCTGTGTCCTTTCACCCTGCGGGCAGCCTCCCATGGAAATGCAACAACTGGTTCCCTGGAAAACCTTCAGCTCTTCTGAAATTGGGGATTGTAATTCTACTTGCTCACCTCATTTCTCTTATGATCTTTAATTCATCCACCTTCCAGTAGCAGATGTTGATGTAGCTGAGGCTGCAAGTGATTATTCCTAATCAACAGAAGTATTTTCTTAGCCCCCTCACTGAGTTCCTGTATCAAGAAACTGTAATTAGAACAATCCAGATATTTACCACTTTGCTTGTACCCAACCATTTTCCTACCCAGTAAATATAGTAATGGTGATGTGAGAGACAGAGACTGTAATCATGAGACTTACACTGGTTGTTGAAAAACAACTTCCTCCTCTTTTTGGAGGGACTTGCCAACATTTCACTGATAGTAGTATGTCCTCTAGGTTTCAAGTCATAAGCCTTTAATAAATTCACAACTTTTCCTAGAGCAAAAATCCACGAATTCAGATTTCTCTCTTGTGCAAGAAATAACCCTCATTTCCCAACTTTTCTACCACCTGTATCGATTCATGGCAGCGCTTCAGTTATTTGAGCTCTATCATCATGTCTTTTTGGATGCTGTTCTTTCCCAGCTGTCACCAGGGCACTATGCCTTTTATGTAAGAGCACATCTGGAGTGAAAAAGTCATTCTCATTTGGCCAGACATAACAACTTTTCATCCTCTGCCTAACCACACATAGATGTTGGCCAACTCTCTTTCTGCAGAGTTATGGAAGTTCAACTGTAAATAAGGACAAACATTCTGTATGTAATCAGTCTGGAAATTTAAAGTAGCAAAGAAATATAATTTGGATCTCTAATTTGAAGCTTAATGCCAATAAAACAAGAAAGCAAAAATGCAAAGTAGTGAAATCTACAAAGAGCAAAATAATTTGAGTAGACTGCTTGGACCATACAGAACACATGCTCAGGATGTTTTTTCATAGTACCAAATGTGCACCAGGTGGGGGTCACTTAAAGGGAGAATTCAGTGAATTTTTTTTCTGAAATCACGAGATTCATATACCTGTAATATATGAGAGTAGAAATAAACTTCTGATTAAATGAGAATATATAGTAGTCATATATGAACAGTAATTGAAAAGCATATAGATAATTATATGATATATAATGATCATTGTGAAATGTTGCCTATAAATTCCTATCCTAAAAGCAGAAGGTAGCCCCACATTTCTTTTTTTCTTCCTTCTCTAAAACATTAAATTATATAATTTATTGCAGAAAGTATTCACAAAGATATGTTAAAAAAGAGCAAAATTAAATGTCTACGTCTCTCATGCTAATTCATAGGTTGTAAACATTTCCTTGAAAACCTATTTCCTTGAAAACCTAAACTTAAATTTGTTTCCAAGAGAAAAAAAAAGTTCTGCTTTAATAGGACAGTTTTTCTTTGAATCATGAATAACTTCAAGTTATATCTCAAATAGAAGATGTTTGTCACCAGGAAAGTGAGATTTTAATTTTATTAGATTTCATTAGTTGATATTCAAATGCTTGAAAACAGGTTCACTTCTTGAAGTAAAATCATAAACAAACAAATAAACAACAACAACAAAAGGCAGGAATTTATTTCTAAACTGTACTAATTCTTTTTCCATCACTTTAAGTTAGAGAAAAATATTGCTTTTTTGGTTTGTTTCTGAGTCTCACTTGTCATTTTGATCATTTTCATCAGGTTTTTTTTAATAACCATTGATATTTATTTTATTTATAGAACATTTAAACATTTTAATCTTATACAATCCTACATTTTTACATCTTTGACAAATTTCTATTTTTTTTTGGTTTTATTCTATCAAATAGAACATTCTTTTGTAGGGAAGGTGTTTGATCAGATCACAACTCAATCTGATTGTGTAACTTCATTGTTGCTGTGCAAGACAAGGTGTAGAGCAGGTACAAATCAATTCTGCAATTAATTGCATGCTGGATGTCAAGATGAATATATATCTAGAAATGTCAAAGAAAGTCTATAACTTAAACAAAAAAAAAACCCCACACTATATTAATCTGTAAAAATTGAAGTCAGGCTTAAAGGTATATCAAGTGATTCTTTCACTTTGTTCAACACTGGATGGGTTTTGGTGGAGGCTGGTGTTTGGTACCATAAACAAGAATAAGAAAAGAAAAGATAACAATGTCTCTAAACATGCCATAAAAAAACAGTAAAATACATGGGCTTATCTGTTTTGAAGGGACACTCATCTTCTAATATGCTTCAGCTGCTTCAAACTGATAGATAATAGTTTCTTTTCTGCGTAAAGTGAATTGCCTGTAAAAAAGTATTTTCTCCTGGAGGGCAAGTTAGACAGAAATCCGTCATCAGTGATAAAAAAAAGAAAGCTGCTAGAGCTTTGTCATCAGGAATGACTGCTCCAAGTCTCCTTTAGGTCTATGTGTCAGTCTCTGAGGGAGTTCTGACCCTGGAGCCAGATCAGATCTCAACCATCCCACCATGAGGGCTTTACTGGGCAATTACAGGGCTCTGGCATAACACTGGTCAACATCCCCATCCCAGTCCTGCTCCCTTGCTGAGTGCTGCTGGACAGAGTTCTGCTCAAAGGAGGGCATTGCCTTGCTGGCCCCATGGCCACCCTCTGCTCCAAAATGGAGAAAAAGATGACTTTTAGAAGTGTCTCATCACTAAATATAACATTTTTTTGTGCTACTGATCATAAAGGAGGACTTGGCATCTCTCAGGTAGATGGAGATCTCTCAGGTGTCAAAAGAGCTGTCAGGTTTTTTGTTTCTAAAGACCACAGGCTGAAGATTAAATGATCTGGAGGTTTACTTTGACTATCAACAGAAAAAGCTAAAAACATAACTGCCAGAAAGCTGTCACTCCTAATTATTCTACTTTGTGAAGAGTCAGAAATCAGCACAAAATTTTCACAAAGCCCTTATAAAAATGCTTATTCTGATACAACATTCATTAACAATGCATGTAAATGAAGATGTAAAAAAATACATCTTCAAAAAAATGGGGAAAAAATGCCCTTCATTGCTAGATATTCAGATGAGAATGCCTCATTCTCATCCTTTCAGTGCCCAGGGATCTCACCTGACAAACACTTATGAATAATCTTATAAGCACATGCAGCCAAACAGGCTTCTTTCCCATATTCCTTATTTGAAAGGAAAACAAAATGCTGTCTAGGCCCTTCTTCATCCATCATGTAATTTGTGACATATAGATAGCCTGTAATATAGATTAGTCCAAAATCTTTGCATGACTATGAAGAAACTACTTCATAAATAGGATAAGAATATAACATTTCAGATAGCCTATAAATATGTTTAATACAAAGGTAAGTGTGGCAGTTAGATAGAAAACTATTGTTTAAACATGTTTCGACGTAGCTTTTTGCAGTTTTTGCTAACTCATGGTCCTTCTTCCCAAACCCCACAGGACAACTGCCTTTCATATGCAAGAATGTCCTGGGAAGGTTTCCTGGGTCCCATTGGCCTGTTAACC
>JAWWES010000001.1:93747476-93803925 GCA_035583135.1 Lophotriccus pileatus
AAACCCCACAGGACAACTGCCTTTCATATGCAAGAATGTCCTGGGAAGGTTTCCTGGGTCCCATTGGCCTGTTAACCCCTTCCTATGGGTGTTAACATTTACCTGTGATTGGTTTGTTTCTGTAACGGCCTCAGACTTGTAATTCGTTACTTTGTGATCCGTCTAAAACCTATTTAAATGTTTACACCAACAATAAACTCTCTCTTGCCTCCCCTTCTCACGACCCAGCTGTGCTGTCTGTTCGGCGGCCATGGGAACACGTGGCTGAAGGGATGGGGGAGCATCTCTCCCCTCTGGGGTCCGGGGTAACCCCTGGGCCTGGAGTTCCCCCTTACCCTATCCAATCCCACCGCCGGAGGTAAGGTAAATAAGGCAAATGTAAAGTAAATTAATATCATTGATTCAGTCTTTAACTCAGGTTTACTGGGTGCTGGATGCAAAGTAAATAGAAAGTCTAAACTGGAGTGAATAGGCTTTACTGCACTATTATTGGTCTTAAGCCTGCAAGGCAGCCATAATAAATGTCTTGAGTTTCCCACTCTCAGTTCTGTTATTTACCTGACCATCAAAGATTAAATTTAAGAGGATTTTTTCCACTTCAATTATCTTTCTGTGGAGATTGTTTCGGGTCTTAAGTAAGAGTATCATGTTATACCTGCAAGCACTGTCTCTTGGTAGTGATAACCATAAACCATCTCATGACTAGATTATAGAAAAATTTCCTAAGGGAAGGATTGGAAGACCAAGTTCTTGAGGTGTTTAAAACTACAATTTGCTAGACCAAATTCTGAAAAATATACTGACTGTTAAGGATAAACCTTAATTGACAAGAAAATAAGGTACCTGCCATAAATTTATTGCTAAAATATTAAATTACTGATTTAATTGTAGTAAATCCTTTCTAATTATACTTTTGTTTTGGTTTTGTGGATAGGGCAAAATATCCCAGAATTATTATCTGAGCATGCTCTTCTATATTTACAGATCTTTATTTGTGAAGAAATACTATATTTTATTTAAAAGGTAGTGAGAAAATTTGCATTTCCTTTGCATAACTGTTATGTATATTTTGAAATTAAATGGGAAACATGAAATACCTGTACTTGAAACATTTATTGCATAATCAGACCAATCATGAGATGCACTGTGCTGAAAAGCATTACCTTCAGCTTAGAACCACCAAAAATGTGAAGAAAAGCAAGCTAACTCATGTTAAACAAGAGTAATGATTTATAAAGGGCAATGTGTTCCACAGTAGCTATTTGGATAGTTATTCTTTTATGAATATGAGAATAGTGTCTTTCTCTGTCATTGATTATTCCAAATGTCTGATTTATAGAATGCTGTTACCAGCAGTTGAAAAGTACCTTTTCAAAATTAAATTTTACTACAGTAACTACTGAAATAGGAGTCTCCTTTGCTATTTAGGTCTTCTGTAATATCTTAATATTTTATATTCATTTCGTATGAATGAGCAGAAAGTAGCATATATAGAATAACACAACAGAGGCATCTGCTTTCTTACCTGACATATTTGACATCCTTTCATGGAATCTTCTGTCCAGTAAATTATAATTAAAGCACTGCTCTGCCTTTTTATATTATTCCCAGAGGGAATACTTTTATAGTCTTGTGCTTTCAGCAGTGCATAGCAGTCTGTATTTTCACAATATTTGGCTGATGTCTTTTAAGTGAGAGATTTTTGAACAGGCATAGTCCCATGCTGCAAAGGTTTCTGAGGAAGACTCCTACATAATTAATTTCTTTTCAGATTTTTTTCTAAAATTTATTTATTTTACAGGATCATTTATTTGTGAAATCATACTTGTTTGTCACTGGGGAAAAAAAGCACCATTGTTTTAAGGGGCAATATCAAGATGTAGAGGATAAATTTCCATTTTCTGTGTTGCCGTTGGGTGATCACATACATTTGATCACCACTTCATTGAATTCTAGAGAAATTTTCAGATCTAGTGTTTCAGCATGTGCATTTTAATAGACCTTTTTTCCCCAGTTCATGGTACAATCTGTCTGTAAATACTAATAACAAGTGTAACATATTCAGTTATTAATTACTATTTAATTTTTTAAATTCATTTACTTTTTTGTGAAATATATAATTTTCTCTGTTTCAGCAACTTGAAGCTCTATTTTTTCTTATTCACAAACAATCTATATTTTGGAACTTAAACAGTGTCAGTCAAAGTCCCATGACCGAAATATATTTTTTATTTTCCATTTGACGATGCTGGTCTTCTCTTGAAGCAAAAATTTGCCTTCTTAAAAGAGTGCTGAAATTTTGTAGTTATCTTAAAAACCAAAAGAGCATTATTTTTGGTCTTATTTATAGTTTGGCTTTGTGTTTTCCCATTGATAAAAACACTTTTACAGTTTTAGAGTTGGATAACACTTAGTCTCTGCAAGTTCTCTGTTCCCAAATCCCAATATTTGTATTGTAAAATACTATATTGTGTTGAACTAATTTTTGTCTTGGGATAAAAAGTCAGAACTTTAATAGTTGTTTCTTACTTCACTTTTACATGGCTTCTGTGGTTTAATGATGTTAAAATCTCTATAACTTTGCCTTAAAAGAAAGCCATGAAGAGTAAAGATATCATTTACTTCAGACAACCAGCATAAGCAACTCAAGTTTTCAAAAATACAATGAAGCATATCAGTCAGCATAGCTTGAAATATAAATGCGTGTAAAAAGCTGTCCTTGTTTTGGCCAGGATGGGGTTACTTTTTTGCAGTAACCTGAAGGGGGCATGGCTAGGACATGGAGGTTATTCTATATCACCTCACTGTCATTGCTGGAGGTGGGCAGAAGGATTGCCTTCTGACTGAGCGAGTGTGGCAGATGGGGTGTTGGATAACGCTGGTCTGGAACTGGAGGGAGCAGTCAGGGTGGTGTGGCTGTGGTTGGGTTGAGCTCCATTGTGGCAGTAAATCTGCAGTGTATGAGAAACTATTTTTTAAACATGTTTCAAAATGGCTTTTTGCCGTTTTTGCTAACTCATGGTCCTCTTCCCAAGACCCCTCTCGATAACTGCCATTCATATGCAGGAATGTCCTGGGGAAGATATCGAGAAGTCTTCTTATTGGCTTTGTTAACTCCTTCCTATTGGATGTTAACATTTACCTGTGATTGGTGTTTCTGTAAATCCCCTGAGATTTCTAATTGGTTACTCTGTGAATCCCACTGGAACCTATATCTGTGACCACTCCAACAATAAACTCTCTCTTGCCTCCCCTTCTCACAACCCAGCGTGTGCTGCCTCTGTGGAGGCCATGGGAACACGTGGGTGGGGGGATGGGGGAGCATCTCTCCCCTCTGGGGTCCAGGACTAACCCCTGGGCCTGGAGTTCCCCTTCCCCATCCAATTCCACCGCCCTACTCCATGGTGAGTTTTTTTGCATGTGGATCACTCTCTCCTTTGTACATTTTTGTTATTAATATTGTTTCTATCACTGTTCCTTTTCTTATTTCATTGCAATTTCCAGTAAATTTTTCATATCTCAACCTGTGATCTTTACCTTTTGTGCCTCCGATTCTCTTCTCCAGCCTGCCACAGCAGTGGAGGGGAAGGTGGAGGGAGCAAGTAACACATAGTTTGGAGACTTTCAGTTGCAACACTAACCTGGGAAGTACCATTCCTAAACCACAACAAGAAATAAAAGAAAAATACGTTTAAAGGTGACAAACTGAAAGCGGCCCAATCCATGCAAAGGTTTCCTTTAAAATTATATTTTTCTTATTCATAATATATTCCTTTAGTTCATTTATGCAAAAGTGAAAACTGACTATGACTTATTCTAATTGTGCCTGTCCCACAGTCATCAGGGAAACAGAAATTTAAAATAAATGCATGACCTCAAGGGATACACAGTGAAAACAAAGGGTAGTTTTACTAGTAGCTTTCTTGCAAAGCTGTCATTGATTGATTGTCTTTATGTCTGCTGGCAAAAATCAATGCTTTCCTTGAAGTAATGCAGTCTTTGGAGAAAGAGAATACATGTTTTGAATATTGTAAGATTCTACCTAGCTGATGGCATCACCACGAATGACAATTTATTGCTAAATTCCTGATCTATAGGACAAAGATTTGTGGCTGTGAAAATAAATGTCATTTTAAATTACTGTTGCTATTATATGTGTATTGAGTACTATAAGTGCATGTTCTTATGTGAAGACATTTTTCATTGGTTTGAAAAGGATTGGGATGTGATTGGTCAGTGAAGCTACTTTACTGTTTTGTGAAGCACTGAAATATTTCCTGATCTGAAAAAGACTAAGGACCTCCCTGGCTAGGACTTGAACACTTCAGTTAGCAGTTTTATGGATATTGTTTGTTTTCTTTGAGTTTTTGCATGGTATGTATTTTAATAGAATTATATTCTTGTGAAATACCAACAAAAATTCAATGAAATATTGATACATATGCCAAAATATGGTAGAGAAATTTGTATGTCAAATTTTCAGAAAGAAAGCGGTAGCTTGAATCCACAGTTGATAGACTAGTATGCTCATTCACTTCATATCATTAAAATGAAGAGTGATGTAAGTTAGGCAAATAAATAATTTTCAACCTGCTCTTTGTTTATTAAAAACACATTACCTGGTTGTTTATCATTGGAAAAATATTTATCCTAGGGTTCATATCTATATCTTAGAGTCAACTGAAACTAGACATAAAGTGGGATATTACAAATAAGTTTGTGTATTAAGGGTAGAAGATTTGAATGATGCATTTATGGCTAAATACTGTTAAAAAACAACAACAAACAAGCAAACAAATAAACAAATAACAAAACAAAACAAAACAAAAAACAACCAATAAAAAGAATAAAGCTGTAAGTCACCCTGCAATATAATAGCATGCAGGGTTTTTTTATATCAAACCTTACTTTTGAGGATTTATTTTCTGTCCCTATTATCTTGTTTCTGGCAATAGGATATGTTCAAGTACTGCATAATTTTCCTCACAAATGTAATCATAACTGAAGAAGGCCAGGTGTGCTTTAAGCTAAAACTAAATCTTTGTATACCCTTCTAGAGAAGGACTCTTTTTGGATACAATTTGAGTCATACACTTTCCTTTTGTGTGGATCTAAAACAATTACATTTTCTTGTTAGATTAATTAATATTTTAAGAATGTCATGAAAATACAACAGTGACTCATTACCAGTCAAAACACAAACATCCAATTCTACCATGAACTATTATTAATACAATCAAGTCCACCAACAAAACTGTTTGATGTTTTTCTTTGATGTTATATTTTCAATCCCTCCTTGTCTTTTCTGCTGTTCCTGAGCTGGCAGAGGCAGGAGTGGTCCCCTTCAGAAGGCACAATGTTATGAATATTCATCACTAAAATTCCTCTGCCTAATTGTAATTATAACACAAACCCTTTTTAATCCTTACATCTGTAATAAATTGTCCACATACTTCATTTTTCAAGCATTTTTTTTTTATTATCTCGACTGGAGACCTTCAAAGACCTGCACATAAAAATAGCAGTTGAGGAGCTGACAGAACACCCTCCCAGCCTTCCACCATCAGACCAATAATTTCTATCTCAGTAATCAGGTGTCAGTTTGCCATTTATAGAAATTTTCCCAAGCAAATGTTTCACTGTTCAGCTAAACTTTAAAACTCACAGCATTGTCTAAGCTGCTTTATGGAGAACTGTAAAGATACATTCCAGAGAGAATCTGAAACAATCTTTGGGAAAGTGCTTGAAATTTTTGGCTAAAATACCAGAGGTGCTGTTCTAGACAGGAACATCAGAAGGACTGCATAAATCCATTCCTCTTGAAGCTGTCAGGTGCAACATAGATACTGTGAAATATCTGGAAAACAAATCTGTTATACTATGAGAGGTAAGCATCATTCATCAATTCATTTCTCAGTGCCAACTTCTATATAACTCAGAAATTATGACACTATCGTTCATTGTTCCTTCACAGATTATAATGGAATAATAAATTCAGCCAGTGATGCTAAATGCTTACACAATGGAATCTACCAAAATCCTGAATCAGCTGAGCTAACATCTGTTAAACTTCAGGCACAGGATAAATTTCTTAAAATATAAATAAATATATCTCTGAATAGCCTTGGAATAAGCATATTGGAATAAGTTTGAATCCTATATGCTTCCTTAGTCAGACTATTTTTTCTGCTTCAAATTGAACCACAGTCACACAATACTACTTACAGTCTTGTTTAAGATGCTCAATGACAAATAAAATGCTTAAGCTTCACTCACTGCTATTTTTTTCCAGTTTGAGTTATGTTCGTTGATCCTTTTTAAAACTCATTGAAAGCAGGTGATAGTGATGCATTCTGTGTCAAAGCTGCATCTCTTAACGTAAGCCAATTTTGGAGAAAACAGACCCAAAATACTTGTAATATGTGTATTTTTCTGAACTATACATGTCCTTTACTGAACTATAATAATCTTTATAGATTAAAAAAATGTTTGAGAAGCCAACTTGCTCCTCTGTGGTCATGTCACAGTGAACTGTTAATTTCATTTGGATTATAACTTCATCTTTTGACAGTGTTTCCTTTATACCAGTAATAAGGTGCAGTATAATCAGTTAATAGAAATTTTGTGCAATATTCTTAGTTGTCTATTGTATACAGTGTTTTACACAGCTAATCATCTTTTCAGAATCTTATTTTATAACCTTAGTGGGATCTTCATTTACTTAACCATCAGCTACAGTAACTGCAGGTAAAATGATTGAGTGAAGGAGTTGATACCTCTGGTGGAAGCCATGGGTGGTGCCACCATAACTGCTAAGAAGTAAGGGATCTCTGTAGAGATGAGACATATAATGGTAACACACCTTACTCCTTCCCAACACCAATAATCACATTTTGCATAGCACCCTGCCTTTTATCAAACATTCAGGAAACAGATTTCGTGTTTTGGCAGTCCTTGATGGACAAACAAATACAGCAACTTTTTCCAACTCCTGACTTCTATCAGAGGATTGCATTCATAGAAGCTGCAAAATGTCTTCTGACAACTGTCATATTTATTGTGAATATTTCTCTTATAATAAGAATAAATAAAATTATTCCTCTGAGAATGTGCCAAGAGATATTAGAATGATGAACATAGATGCAGATTTCTCTAAATAGGCATACAAATGAAACTGAAACCTAACAAATGCAAGTTTTCATCACTACTCTACAATCATGAATTTGAAAATCACAGAATTCAAGAATGACAACAGAAGAATTCACTGCTGCCTTTCTCTCAGTAGAAAGGAACAAAACTGTAATATGTATTCTCTGTCCTATACTGTAGCAGTCAGATCTGCAAATATTCAACTGAAGCATTTTAAAGTCTTGAAAGTATAGTTAGATGGTAGAACAAAGCAAAAAAAATCAGCAGAAAGCATAAAGGAACCAACATAAAACATATGAGTCTATCATGTTCAGTTTATCAATGAAGAACAAACAGTATTGTAGGATTACAGCAGTCGATGTAAAGTTCACAATAAAGTGAGTATAATTAGGATTAGTGAAACACAATTGCTATCAAAAAAGGATATTTCCTAGTTCTCTTCCAATGATAACAGGGTATTTTTTACAAAAGTTGAAAAGGATATTTGTCAGTTTACAGTACTACTGTGAGTCATATCATCAAAGGACATTTTTTAAAGACATAAAGATTTTATCTAATGATAGATTTGCATTGCCTGTTGCCCTGTTTGAACATGATATGCTAAAGAAAACTGTCAAGTAACCATGTGTGTAGCAAGACAAAAGGTTAAAATTTTTTGGATGAAATTTGGAGGTCTGAAAAGTTTTCCAAATACTGTGTACCATCTTTGTAAATTTACGTTAGGAAAAGAAGATACAAAATTAATCCCCAGATTTTAAGAAACAGTAATAAATCAGATATAGAGGTCACCTCAGTTCAAAGTCTCCACATTAGAAAAATTATCTGTCTTCCCAGAACCCTGTTAAAATTAATCAAAATTGTCTGACTTAAACTTTTTGAAAGGAACAGTTGTATAGACACACAAAACATGGAAAATGCCACCCTAAAAAATGTTTTTTTTAAATACTGTAAACACATATTTTTGATTACAATATAGTATTATTGAAGTCTGTTTATTTTGTTTTACTTTCCGTGAAGGCCTCCTAATAGATGTAGTTGAGCACACTGCAGAGAAAACTACAGAAACTAATAAAAAAGTTATATCTAATCTCCTCCTTAACCCTTTCTGAGAAACAAATTTTATAGCAAATCTGCCAATTGTCCTGCTACCCTTGACAACATTAGTTGGTACTCACATTATACAGTTTGCTTGCTTTTTGGCTACTGGGTTGTGTGATTTTTTCGAGCTCTAGTCATAAAGTACTTCTACAAAAACTTGTCCCACGAAATCCCTAGATAACTTTTCATTTAACAAGACAGCCTATACACTTGGCTGCTAGTAATGCTTTTCTCACTACAATTAAAGTTTATATGGTTAGAATTTCAGTCTTAGATTCATAATATAAATCTAATAATTACTGAAAAAGCTATGAGAAATATAATTTTTATTCTGGAATAGTGTAATAGCCGAACTGAGTAAACAACTTTTTAAGTGAGAAAGTGTCACAAGAAGCTTCAGTAGTTTCATTTTTCAATAGAGTCCAACTGATAGTATCATCTTTTCTCAACTTTATGTATTTAATCTGCACCTACAGATATATTTAGATTGACTTGGACTGACTTTCTACTTGCCCTCACCTGACCAAGTGTGTTAAGAGCTATATTTAGGAAGTCATAATTATATATGTGCTTATGTAATAGAATATGTGTTACCCATTTATGTGGTAAATATGATAAATATCCTACTTTCTGTGCAATGTACATATAGGAAATAAAATTCTCTAGATAATTTAGCAGTCAGAATTGTGTGTAATTATCCTTATAAGACAAAACTTCCCTTCAGAAGACTGTTTTCAGCTACACATAAAATTGTATCAATATCTAATTATTCAGAATGTGATTTTCTATGCATGGTATCTCCTTAGGTTCAATTTAGTAAAGTGCAGCGAAAAGTGGTTGAACTACTTCCAAGAACAAAAGTGAGCAAACAAATTAGGTACAAGCAAAACACATCAAATGAATCTAACTGCACTATGGCTTGGAGCAGGGGTAGGAATCTTTGCAGAGGAATCAAATACCTATCAAGAATGGATCATTTACTTAGGTGGTGAGAAATGATATTATGTAAAATTTTAACACAGAGCATGTTAGCAACTTGCTGTAGTGCAGCAAAAGAGCTATCTTAAGATTGCTAGTAAGACAGGATCCGAGATCAAGATTTAGGATCTAACTGAGATTTTCCCTGAAGTTTCTGTCCCACTAGATGGCTGATACTGCACTAAGACAGCAGAATGTTTTTTTTCTGTGCCTTGTGCATATTTGGTTTCCAATATAAGGTAATTGCTCAACTTGCTTTTACAAAGGGTAAGAATCAAATCAAGAAGAGGATAATAATTGTTTAGATAACCACAAGAAACCTTAACTGAAGATGATAGCATAGAAAAATGCATTACTGGAAATAGTAAAAGTGTCAGAGGAGAAAATTACAGGGGGAATGAAGACGACAGAAATTTTTAAATAAGGAGATTAGAGATTGGTGCTTTTCTTAAAAAAAAAAAAACAAACAAAAACCAGGTGGAAGTAAAGCAGGAGGAAATTATTGCTACCCAGAAAGTTAAATGCGACATCTTGTGAAAGGAATAGGGAAGAGTATACAGAGGAATGGAAAGAAAAAAAGGAACCACCTGGAAACAAACAAATAAAGAAAACTTTAGATAGCTTAAGGGCATAAGAAATTAAATACATGGGTCCCAGAAACGTAGGAACCAGCAAATAAGGAATAGTTTCAGCTTCTAAAATAATTACTAGAGGGACACTCTTTGCTTCAGCATAGACATCCAGGTAGGAAGTAACAGACAGATGCTGGAAAGGACCTCCAGAGGTCATCTGATCCAATCTCACTGCTCCAATGAGGTCACCTAGAGCTGGTTGACCAAGTCTGTGTCAAGATGGCTTTTGAATATCTCCAAGGATGGAGACTCTACTTCTGTGGGCAACTTGTTTTAATACTTTGTCACCTTTGCAGTGAAAAAGTGTTTCCTGTTGTTCAGAGGGACCCTCCCTTATTTCAGTTTGTGCCCACAGCCTCTGGTCCTGTCTGTGAGCACCACTGAACAGGCTGCCTTCATCTTCTTTATATTCTGCAGGGCTGATTTTGGCTGGGATAGAGTTAAGTATCTTCATAGTAGCTAGTATGGGGATGTGTTTTGGGCTTGTTCTGGAAGCAGGGTTGATGATACAGGGATGTTTCATTTATTGCTGTCAACACTTGCATAGCAAAAGGACCTTTTTTGATTGTCACCCCACCCCACCAGTGATCAGGCTTCAGGGGCACAAGGAGATGGGAGGGAACATACCTGGGATAGCTATCCCCAACTGATCCAACGGATATCCCACACTGGCATGGCAACATGCTCAACAATAAAACTAGGGGGAATGTTGGAGTGGGGTTTGTGCTGGTCAGGGACTGGCTGGGCATCAGTTAGTTGGTAGTGTGCAATTGTCTTATTTGTATAACCTGTTCATTTTTCTCTCTGTTATTTTTCTTTTCATTACAAATTATAGTCATTGTCATTGTTATTATTCTCATTATTGTATTTCACTCTTAAATTGTTCTTAACTCATGAGTTTTCTCACATTTACCCTTCCATTTATCTACCCCCAACCTGCTGAGAGGTAGTCATCAAGCTGTTGTATGGTCCTTAGTTGCTTACTGGGTTTAAATTGTGATATCTCCCTTCAGCTATTTATATACAGAGATGGAATTTCCCATGAATCTTTTCCAGGTTGAACAATCTCAGCTGCTTCAGTCTTTCTTCACAGGAGAGATGCTCAAGTCATTTCATCCTCTTGGTAGCACTTCACCTGTAGCTGAATCTCTCTCTTGTACTGGGAAACCCAGAACTGTAATTTTTACCATCTCTTACATGGTCAGCTGTCATATGCAGCAATTTCTCAAGTCATGTCCAATAATTTTGTGTGTTAGTTTAAACTCTGGCCAGGGTTATAGTCCCCTGCCTGTAGCCCTAACATGTCTGGTGCCATTTCAGCACTACAGAGTATTCAAAGAACCTATATGAACCTGACAACTCATATTCTAGATAAGTAAGTCTCAGCTGATCAGCAGATTTCCTTAATCAGCTGAACTGCTGCCCAGATTCCATGAGCAATTTAACTTGGTGATTTGATTCACTTGCCTGATCAGAGGCATGTAGTGTCCTATGAGATTCCCTACTATATGCACAGCATCTGTGTTATCTGGCACATAAAACAGAGAAGTAAGGCGAGACAGAATATCTAAGCCACTCTTGAACAGGACCAGTAAGCCAGAACAAGACACCTTAAAAGCTGGTTTAGAGAGTTTAATGGCATCTTAATTTATATTTTATTCATATTATGCACATTCATAGTTGAACTTACACTCTCCCTAAGTTTCATAAACCTGCCTTATTTACACCTAAATTTTTATCTTAATCCTGACTCACATTCTGCCTGAAGAATAGGATTGAGACTCCTAAACAAGGGCATGTATTGCCATTTTGGATACAAAATATTCTGTCTAGTTTCTATGTGATGCTCTAGTAGGTTTCTAATTTACTTTAGATGTTGTATTACACTTGTAATCAGAATTTTAACCTGAGTTCCCTTGATAGCTTGAAGTATGCCAATTTCATAGTCATAATACAGTGCTTCAAAGCAGTGTCATGTCCTTTGCTTCTCTTCTACTAAAAATAACTGAAATTACAGCTAATACTGATCTAATTGTTCACCAGCCTTAAAATTTGCCTATAGAAAAAGTGCATGAATATTTTTCTGAATGAGTAATTTTTCTCAAATGCTCCTTTGACTTTTTGTTTTTTTAATTATACTAGTCTCTACTTAGTCATAATGACATTTTTTCAAGTCATGGGTTACACAGGCAGTATTCAAATTATTAACCATTTAAGAAAAGATTCTAGCGTGGATTTAATTATTTAAAACAGTATATTTTCTCACTTAACATACATATCTGTGAGAGCTTCATTTTTGTATGTGAACAAAGAAAGGATTACTGTGGCACAACATTTATGCAACAGACAAAATTCTTGAGGACTTAGGCACCTAAACCAGCAGCCTGAACATCAAAACTTGTGTTTTTGAGATAATTCCCTTTAGAATAACACATAACCTGTAGTAATTGGTGTAGGAGGCAGAACTACAGCAGTTCTGTGCCACTGAATTTATTTTAACCCAAATCTTAAATGAGATGTTTATAATTAAGCAAACAAATTCCATCCATAAATCTGGGCAGGTACCAATTTTCTAGTTTTGTGAATATTTTTACACAACAAAAGCATTAGATCTTAGATTTACTTGAATTAATGATACAATTTTGCATTAAATGTCTATTAGATTTAAGCTGGATCATTGCTTAAGTCTCTGAATTGGCTATACACCTGACAGTTCTGAAACAGAAGCTGAGTGTTAACATGTCACTGAAACTTAACTAATATGTCTTACCTTTCATTAGATGGTGCTTACTGACTATTCAAGTTAGAGATTTTAATTGGCTAATGCACAGTTTGAAGAGGAAGTTTACATATTCCTGCAATCTATCACGTAGAGACACTTGGAGTTCCTGTGACAAATATACACATCTAAACTGTGACATATGTTTAGCTAATCTGGTAATTTAGAATGTCTTTACAGTTAAAAGGAGACATATCACAGAATTAATTTTATCCAGATATCATAACTTGAAAGAGATATGAAATGTGCCTTAAAGGAATTTGTTTCTCTCCATTGATTAGCTCAGGTTACTGCTACTCTCCACTGAATAATTAGCATACCCAGGCTTCAATTCATTTTTATGCACAAACATCTCTGCCTATTTAGGTAACTTAAGTTATTCAAGCAGCTGGCTTGTCCTAGCAGATGTGGTCCTACTTCTGCATTGTTTTTTATCATCAGTTGAAGACAAGGCTGAGAAATTTTGAAACAGTTAAAACAGGTGTCCTTACTCGTAGGCAGCTAAATTCTTCCATTGGAATGAGAGTCATCTTCTGATGGAAAAAAGTAGGTTCAGATATTTGCAATGTAGATACCTATTTCTGAGCTACAGATGTAGGATGTGAGCTATGCTTAGATGAATAATGGAATGTGAAGTATCCTACATATGCAAGCTGATTGTCAGATGCCACTTAGAAGTGACTTGCATTTCCCAGATATTTCAGACCGTAGATGATATCCCTCGAGGATATGCTGATTCTGCAGCATCTCAAATGGTACCAAAGGGCCTTGCTGCTTGAGAACACCTTGTCTGCCTGCTTTGGGGTGACTTAACCTGATGGCCATCCTCTAGGTTGCCTCAGGAAAATTTTCCCACACATTCCACATCTGCCTTATCATAGCATGGGAGTTTCACCTGCAGTGAACAGTTGACAGCAATTAAAAGATTTGTACCATATCTAGCTTGTATGATGATCTCAAGAAGAAAATAAACAGCAAGCTAGGTATAAATTTTTGTAGGAAAATAATAGGAAATGCATTTTCTGATACTGTATACTAATAATCAAGAAAGCTTATATATGTGTTCAGGAAGGACAATAGAACATAGCACAATAAAATATTTCTTCAGAGGTGTTCTCTTTCAATCAGGAAGCTCTGAAATTAAAAAACAAAGAGACAAACAGACAAACAAACAAACAAACAAACAAAAAACCAACCCAGAACGCTAATTTTTGATGTTTTGAGCATTTGCCTCTCTTCAAACCTATTTTAAGAATTGAAAAAAAGGCCAACAAACAAAACTGAACTGTTTCAGTGATTTAAGAAACAAACTTAAGATTTTACAATATATGCTGCAGATAAACAATGACCAAAGAAGCACAGTTTATAAAGCATCTTATTTGTAGGTTGTAAACAAATTAATAGAGTTGTTAAAGTTGATATATGTAAGTATAATTCAGTGTAATCAGAAAAAATGAGAAAGTAAAACTAAGACTGAATTAAGGAAATTTTTGCTAACACTCATATTTATTAGCTTCTCAAGGGAAATTAAAAAATAATGAATGTTTGAGTGGTTTAAAACTCAAGTGGACAAAGCAATACAGGTACACTTGAATTAAGGTAGTTAAAGTGTTTTTGTGAGCAAAAAAAATTTAAGAGGAGTGAAGGTAGTTAGAGGTGTCTTTCACACTGTCATTCAGGGAAGCACTGGTTCAGGGACTTCATAATTACTTCCTTATTTCAATTCATTTTTTTTATTACTCCAGTTTATAAATTCCAGATATGAAAGCAAGTCATGAGGTAATTTTGAAGCAAATGTTTAATTGCAAATGCATGTTTATCTCATAAAAGTAAACCTAATTTAATATAACACAAACTTAAACTGCAATAGTATCTGTAATAATATCAGATTTCAGCATTTCTACAATTCAGTTACAATGTTAAGTTCTGAATGAATCAGGAGAAGCAATTAACAGAACTTTTAGTCTTTCTTCTAGCAAAACAATGCTGTATTCTGGCTTTAGGAAAAAAAAAAACCAAAACACAAAATAAGAAAACTCAAAACGAATCAAACTCCAATCCAAACCACAGATTAAACACATAATCTATTTATTAAAAAATACTCTATGCAAAAAACCAGGAACTCAAGTATTGGGGTTTTTTTTTAGTTCTTTGATAGCAATTTAGCAGACCTTTTTAAACTAAAAAATAGAAGCTAAAGAAAAGTCTATCAGTTCACAAAAATCTCTCCATTAATTACAGAGAGAAAAATCAATTTTCTTTTTTGTTTTTCAATTTAACATAAATTTACCAAATACAGGTAAAAATAAATGGTAAAAATTCTACTCAATATCAGGATTTCTGTTTGCATATCCATGTTTATTGTCATAGCGAGTCAGTTAATAAAGTGGTTATTTTCCATATGATAAGTAAATCTATGATAATCTTCAATACAAAGAATTTTTCATTTTTCAAAGTTGTTGATGTATATTCATACCAGCAAAAATTATTTCTATTTAATTAAAATATGCCTATTTAAATTCAGTAATAAGACAAGGATCAGAAAATTAAAAAAATCTATTTTTTTCTCATGTCTCTTAAAAAAAATAATTCCACACAGAAACATTTGAACATGTTTTTTGTGTGTGTTGTGGGTTTGTCTAGGTGACAATTTTTTTACCACAATCCCCAGCATAATTGCTCTAAGCTATTCTAAGTTGAGAGAAGGTTTATGCAGACAAAACCAAATCCAATTGGGGAGAAATAATATTAGGATTTATTACTACACAATAAAAACTAAACAACTATATCTACAACAATTCTAATTAACTAAAAGCATTACGTATTTACAGAAATACACAAAAGTACCCCTTCTCCCTCTGTATCAGTCCAGGAGGAGAAAGCAGATTCTTTAAAGTCACTCTGCAGCACTTGTAAGTTTCTTCTCTGTTATTTCTGAGACAACAACTCCGACTCGTTGCAGCTGGAACAGTTTATTTCTGGATATTTCTCTCCTCTGTGTCAACCTCAGGGCTGGGCCTATCTCCCTCCTGGGCTAAGGCCAAAGGCTGGGGTTACCCAGGGTCCTGTAGGTCTCCCATGGAGCAAGGGGATACTTGCTTTTCCATGGATCTGCACCACATAGTCACAGGGAATAATGGCTTTTTAGTCCACCCCTGTTTTCTGTGGGGTCCTTTCCCACGGGTATAGTCCTTGATAGACCTCTCTGACGTGGGTCTACCCCTCGGACAACAGTTCTTCCATTCTCTGCTGTCCTTTGGGTCACAAATGCAGTTGCACCATCATCGATCCCATTCTAGGATCACAACAAGTCCTACCTGAGCCGAATTGCTCCAGCGTAGGTCTCGGACGTGGATCCAAATTCAACTGCACTGGCACGGATCCCAAGACCCTGGGATCCCAAGGTCTTACCCGAGCCTCCTTGCTCTGGTGTAAGACTCCTCTGCGTGGGCTACAGTCCAGCAAAAACTTCCATAGAGTTACATCTTTTGCATCTGTTCCAGTTCTGCTCCTGTGTGCTCAGCTCCTCATACTGCAGATGGGGTTGTCTCTGCTCCCCAATAATCTTCCACAGGTGGCAGGGATGACTTAAATTTCAGTCTTTTTCCCTGCTTAAGGGAGAGAGAGGGAGAGGGGAAAAGAAGCCATCTCTTCTCCCCCTTTCACGGCTTCTCTCTCCGGCTGCTGCCAGCTCTGACCTTGAAGACTCCATTATCTCTCTGGCATGTAGTTTCCTTTGCAAAATCCTTTAAGTTTTTTTTCTTCACTCTGTTACGTGTCTTGATCAGGGTGGTTTCAGTGTTGCTCCTGCACCCGGTCAGAGCCGGGGGGGAGGAGGGAGGCCTTGCCCTCCTTGGGGCCTAACACCTCCTCCTATATGGCTCCTCAATTTCTTCAGCGCAACTAACCCTTCTTTTCTGTTTTCTTAAAGATGTAATTGGCAAAAGGCGTTACCAAAACTTCTGATTGGTTTTGTCCCGGAAATTCACCTGGACAAACCACTTACAGTCCCCCAGGGAGGTGGAACCTTTGCAAACCCAAGACAGTGCGCAAGATATGAACACATTCTATTCAAGTGTTGCTTGGAAAGGAATAATAATTGTATCCTTCTGCAATTAAAAAAAAAATAAATTTAAACAACTGAGAAAAAATGAACAACGGAACTGAAAAAGTGGGAACCGAAATTGCAGATACTTATCTGGGAAAACCATAGAACTTTTGTGTTAGCCATATATGTTGGAAGACTAAAGAAATTTAAGAAGAGGAGACATTAAAAAAGAAATAGAACTTTGGGGTTTTAAAATTCTGAACTTATATGTCTTTCAGAAAGGAAGGTTCTGCATAGATAACTGCTGACATTTTTTTTTTATTCTAGACAAAGGAATGAAGTCTATAGAGATATTCAGAGGTCTGTAGTGTAATTTAAATCCAAGTGAGCAATCCCTTAAAATAAATCCTGTTTAATTATTCATTGCCTGGGACTTCGTGGGAAACTAAATTTCTGCCTGTAATGTTATAATTCTTTTATAATGTTTCTATTGTTTTGTCTGCTTGTTTTGGCTAACACATCAGAAATATAAGTATACAAATTCTCAGGAGAAGGCATTTGTTGCGTACAGATCTTCCATTTCTAAAGTAAGTGCTGCAACAGCATAAGTATTAGATAAAAGCTAAACAGCAGCACTTTTTTCCCTTTTATAGATGTGTTTTAAAGAATTAAAAACTTCTCTCCATTTTTAGGTATTTATGGAATAGTTATTGAACTAGTTATTGTTAATTATTGAAATAGTTGTGTAGGTTTTAGCTTCCCAAATATGCCGATTTCAAGTCAAGTAGAAAAAAAAAATCAAGAAATATCTGTGCTCCTCCTTTTTGGTGTCTTTTATTGGCTAACTATGCTATTAGGCCATATGGGATCCACCCAAGAGTACTGATGCAGCTGTCAGAAGAGCTCGCCAAGCTACTTTTAGTTATTTATCAGCAGTCCTGGATAACCAGGGATATCCTGGTTGTCTGGAGGCTAGCAAATGTGAGACCCATGTACAATTAAGTTCTGGAAGGAGGATCCTGGGAACAACAGGCCTGCCAGTTAGACCTCAGTTCTGGGAAGGTTTTGGAGTAGATCATCTTGAGTGGCCACTCTGTGGTATATAAAGGACAACCACGGGATCACTCCCAGCCAACACAGATTTATGAAAGACAGGTCCTGCTTGACTGACCTGATCTCCCTCTATAACAAAGTGACACGCTTAGTGGATGAGAAAAAGACTGTGGATTTAGCCTACCTGGACATTAATAAAACCTTTGGCACTGTCTCTTACAGCATTCCCTTGGAGAAACTGGCTGTCCATGGCTTGGATGGGAACACTATTCACTGGGTAAAAGACTGTCTGGATTGCTGGGTCCCAGAGAGTGGTGGACAAGGAAGTTGCATCTAACTGGCAGGTGGTCACAAGTGATGTTCCCCAGGGCTCAGTATTTGGGGCAGCCCTATTCAATACCTTTTCAACTATGATCTGGATGAGGGGGTCAAGTGCCCATTCTTTAAGTTTGCAGGATGATACTAAATTGGGTGGCAGTGTTGATCTGCTGGAGGGTAGGAAGGCTTTGCAGAGCAATCTGGACAGGCTGGATGGATGGGCCAAGGCCAGTGATATGAGGTTGAATAAGGTAAAGTACTGGGTCCTGCACTTGGGCTGCAACAACCCCATGCAATGACACAGGCTTGGGAAAGAGTGGCTGTAAAGCTGTTTATTACGTTGTGTGAGACACTGGATTGTTATATTGGCTCAGAACATCTCAGGTGTGTGTGCATGTGGAGGGTCAAATCTCATGGAATGAGGTGATGCCCTGTCCCACACCCCAGCCCCTGCAAGCACTCTGGGATAACCCCAGCTGTCAGTCAAAGGCAGCCAGGAGTACACCCACACCACCCCCTCTGGTACCCCTAATCCTACCTCCGTTTATCTGGCACAGTGGGAGCACTGTCCTACCCCCTGCTCTGGAGCCCCAGAGTGGCCACTGGGCCGGGAATCCCACCTGGTGGGGGGGCAGCCACAGGAGGAACAAAGCAATAAAAGCCGGAACATGTGCTCTCCATGTTTGCTCGAGACCTGCCACTTGGCCACATGGAAGCTGGACTCTCACAGGACTATGGTGGTAGGTATGATCTCTTTTTCTCTCTTTCTCTACTCCTTCTCTTAATCTCCTTTTTCACTATTTGAGTAACATGATTCTATGATTAAAAGACACAGTGAACTGATACTTTAGTTATCCAAATAAATACAAGTATGTAGATTTAAAATAAAGTGCAGTTAAAACAAAGTGGGTGTATATGTAGATTATAAACATGAAGTAGATGGTATTGAACTTTGTGAAAGCAGTCAGTCTGGCTTATAAAGTCCCATGAAACACCTGCTTTCAAGAACACTTATGGCAGTAGTGCACTCAGGTTATGGACACAAACTCCTTTTCTGATATTCTAAAAGCACAACCTTTGTAACTAAAGGCTCTTTGTTATTATTCTTCTCTTTCTACCTGATAAATGAAATAGGATTAAAAGGATTGAAAAAGCATAAAAGAATAGAAATTTTTTTACCCTTTATTCTAATATTCATTCTAATAGTCTTTGAAATTCTAATCTACTTCATGCCTTTAAGATAGTTTGCTAGGAGAAATCACATAAAAGGAATTATAAGTCACATGAGACAGTGTCAAACCTCCTCAGTATGCATTCTTGGGCTAAGACAATCCTCCAGACATCTGGTAAAGAAAGTATGCTTTCCACCACACTTTGTAAAATTCACCAAGTAATTAGGAATACTCCAAATTTACAATAATTGCAACTGAAAGGCAACACTGAAGCAAAGCTTTCAGAATCTAAAATTTCTGGGTAATGGAAGGAAGGTGAAAAGATAGTATGGAGGTTCTTAGTTTACTTAGATGGGAAAGCCTCTTTCTGATAATAAAATAGGTAAGAAATATGAAACATTGAAAAGATTCATAACTGGAGTACAGATGAGGATGAATTTGGAAATACAAGTTCCTGTATCAACTTAATTTAAACATTTTTGTCTGAATAGTTCTCAGAAGATTTGGCAGGTTGATGCTTGGAGAAGAGAGAATGAAGTGAGAATCTTTCCAGTCTATGCTGTGGGTTTTTTTTCTAATGAGGGGTGGTCTCCATTATCATATTAATTATGCTGTATTAGAAAGAAACAACAAACACCATCATCAGTGTCCCAGTTTGGAAAATGGCATCACATAACAAACACAACAGTAAATTAAGAAAATAAGAGACTATTTCTTGTCAAAGTGTTATTGAAGAAATCTAAACACTGGTTTTACTGAGATACCAGGACAGATGGTAGGGCAAGCAACCATCTTTGTGAAGCAGAGAACTGCCACCAGTAGAAGATACTACTGAAATAAGAACACCAGGATAAACAGGTGACAGTTAGAATATGTGAGGGTCTCCACTCAGAATCCAAGAAAATTGTGGGTCTTGGGAGACCTGGTACCAGTCTCTAAGCTGTAGATTGAATGTCATAGAAGAAAAACCACTAAGTCCTGTGCCTGGAATGGAACTCTTGGAATGGTACAGGCTGGGGTATGACAGTGAAACCTCTCTTTAGAAAGTGACCTCAGGTCCTGGTGAATGTCAGTCAACAGTGTGCCAATGTGATGAAGGCAAACTACATACTGTGCTGTATTAATTAACAAAAGTGCAGCTGGGATATCGAGAAAAGTGATTATTCAGCATTGGTGAGGCCACGTATAAGAAAGATATTGTTCGTAGTCCTGCTCTCCCTGTACAAGAGAGGTGTTGACAAACTGCAGTTAAGTCCAATGTAGGACACTTCAGAGTTTCCAGACTCTGTTGTGGTGCAGGTGGTTTCATTGTGGCTAACACCTCTTTATGCTTGGAAAAATAAGATTTTCATAAATGTTTGTTATATTGATTTATGGAAATAAAAAATGTTTTGTATACATGAGGAAGTACACTGGCTGAGCTGTCAACCTCATGTGCACTTGTGATCGTTGTTCATGGGAAGGAAGGGGTTATTTTACTTTACCATTTAAAGTGAACAGAGCCGGTGAATGCAAACCAACTTTAGCTCTATTTTCAATATTAATGTAAAGGCTCATCATCAGATCCACTATTCATGGGAGAGTTTCATCAGCAGAACTTCTCCAAAGAAATTTGGATGCTTGGCAGAATGGTTTAAAGTTTGGAAAATATGAAACAAGGACACAAATACATAGGTTTTGTGTCAAAGAATGAGGCAATGCTCCATATTGTCAGTTTGCTTTTCCCTTGAAGATAAGTGTGCATGTCTGTATAAATTAGAAAGATACATAGATTTTTTTGTGAATTTTCTTGGGGGCTTTTTGAAGTCTATGGGTTCTTTTCAGAAATTGTCCATTATTTGTGAATTGACTACAACAAAATTGTGTTGTGGAAAATATTTTGTGTTATAAACTAGGAAATAAATGTTCAGTTTCTCTCAGTGCAATTTGCAAAAATAGTATACGATTTCCTTAAACTATTCAACTGTGTAGCACAAACACTTACCATCCTCATTGTCCTCTGTAGCTTTCCCTTTCAAATAGTCTGAAAAGCAAGGAACTGTTGCCTGTGGGAAATCAGGACATAATTTTCATTATCACTTGAAAATTTGCTCATGAACTTGTCCTTAGGTAAAATATTTTCAACTATTGCTCCTTTGAGGTGGAAATAACAGTGAACATGCTGTATTAGAATGAAACAACAAACACCATCACAGATAGTAGTATATGTCACTGTGCCATATAGTGCGGTTTGATTTTTCCTTTTCACCAAGTCAGTATATATTCTCCTGAACTACCCTTCTTTGCTCTTTCCTTTGACTTATTCCATTACTAATGGAAGTGTTATTTCTCAAAGTCATTTACCAAGACATATCACTGTAGCAAAAAGTGTTTCTTTGACCTGTTCCTTGATTATTTCCAATCTTGAAACATGACAGAGCAGTTCAGCACCAGATAAAATGAGCATAATGTGCTGAGATGACACTAGATACAAAATAGGTAGAAAAATAAATGACCTATCTTTAAGTCTATTTTGGGAGGAAAAGAAAACACCACCAACAAATAAAATCACAATAAAACAAAACAAAGCAGTAAAAAAAACTGAACAGCCCATACACTGTAGAAGATACTGGGAATTTTTCAGACAGAATTATTTAAAGAACTCTGTCTCCTCCACACTCTTATATTATAATAGATATATATAATAGAAATATTGCTAGGAATTTCTTTTAGTCACATAGTATCTCTATTTCTAGATTATTGCTGATACCTTAAATGTTCTTAAAATACTTTCATAATTATTTGATTTCTAATATATACAATGAATGTTTCAGTTCTATAAATTTAAAATTAATTGATGTTAAATTCAGGTAAGCTACTCTGAAATGCTCAACTTACATTTTTACTTGATATTCAGTAAACCTTGATATTCAGAATCAAGTATTCTGTTGCACTCATTCTTTTTCTTATACACCTTACTTAGACTCTATAATGTTTTTTGTTTATTTCCAACTTTTATATCTATAAGAGTTTCAATATATCATTTTTTTGTACATAGTTCAAGGAGATGATGTCTATACACTGATGTCCTAAATTTTTTTAACATTGTTTGTTTTTTTTAATTAAAATTAAAATTAATTGAAATAGTCCATCTCACTCATTCAGAACCATTTGCAAAGGATCCAAGACAAAACCCTTAGAAATTCATTCATGGCAATGAATTCCAAAAACCTCTAAAATTTTGTCCTAAAAGCAATTGTTAAAGAAAGTCTTCATAGTTATCAAAGATGTCTTAATTCTTTAAAGCAACTTAGAAAAGAAGTGGAAAAAAATTTAGTTCTCAGTGCAGCGAAAAACTGAAGAATTGGGCTGGACTTATTGCAGGTATGTATAAAGATTTTGACTGTTTTAACTGTCTGAATGTATGGCTTCTGCAATGTGATACTTAGTTCATAGGCAAATACAGCTGAATGCATAAACTATAAGCAATGGATACTGTCTTACACTATTTCCCATATAACTTTTCTTTCAGAATTTCCTAGCATGTAATTTCTTAAGTATAAATCTAGGAACAGGGGTTTTTTTGTGTTTCAAAAATTCTGTCCAGGCTCATTTAGCTCAGATTCTGTCTTGACTACATCATAAACAATTTGGACCATTAAGGCAGTTTTAATCCTCATGGGAAGCAGTGATGCATAATTTTCTTGTTGTTTAGTAAGTTCTACCTAGTGAAATCCAACATAAATTTCTTTTAATTGCCACTTTATATGTAGCATGAATATCACAGCTGAAAAGAGTTCTTAAAAAGAAATTGAGATTATATATCACCTAGACAACTTGTTTTAGAAAAATCTCATTTTAGATTTCTCTTTATTTTTTTTTTCTTCTGATTCTTCAACAGTAAAAAAAAAAAAAAAAGGCAAATAATTTCCAGTAGATAAAAACCAACTGGGGATCCATGAGGATTCATTGACGTACTATTTGACCTCTAAGAAGCTCTTTTTTTTTTTTTTCCTTTCAGATAGTTGAGGAAAAACTCTGTCCTAGGAGTTAGGCCCAGGTGCTATGCTGTAGGACATATGTTACATATCCTTTTAGCTTTAAGAGGTTAACAGAGAGATAGTCATATACAAGTGCACCAGCTTTCCTCTTGTTCCCTCTTTCCCCATTACACATCTGTGGAAAAGATGGGTGGCTAATGTCTGTGCTTCAGAAAGATTACAGTGCGTATAATAAAACGCAGAAGAAGAAGTGAAAGCAGTAGTTCTTTTACACACTTGAAGTCCTATGCACCAATCCTTACAAGATGTTAGCATCCTAGTCTCAAGCAAAGCAGTTATGGTATTTTGGTCTCAAGAAATTCTGAAGATACACTTTTGCTATTTTACAAAATTCTGGTATGAACAGAAAGATCTAGAAATCCCTGTAGAAGGACTATGCATAATGATAAAAGTTACTAACATCATCTTAGGAATTTGAGGCATTTCATGTGGTTTCAAAATCTGCTGGCAAAGAGTTAGATATAGGATATGGAGAACATGTCTGCAATTTTCAATTTAATTTTATTTAAAAGGAGACGGTCTTTGTGGCTATTGTCTGTCTTGCTAGAGGCAGCTATAACAGCGAGTAACACCTGGCCCTCTAGACGCATAGTGAATGCCCACAGGTAGGTATTTAAATATAAGTATCTTAATTTGTGACCATAATATCATATGGATACTTAAAATGTGTCTATTTTTTCATTAATGCAAGCTGCCAAAACTCCTGTAACCAGTTAAACAGCTATAAAGCAGCTATTGCAGAGCTGAGTCAGTTATCCAGTTATACACCTACTGAAGCTCGTGGGGTGTTTTAAATGACTAAATATAAGGATGGGACTGAGTTGTTTTTAGCTGCCCATACAAACTTTTCTTGTCAAATGTCCAGATTCCATGTGGGTGTTAATAAGACTTAACACCATTTAAAATAGCAGTTCTAAAAGTCTACATAGAGTGTAGATTGGATTATATTGGCTGCTGCCCACTTTAAAGTCTGCACATTTTAAACATATTTTTTCTCTTTTTATTGTAGTGTATTGCATTATGACTGTGTAATATAAAAAAAAATCAGAAAAATATTGTATATCTTTTTTTTCAGATAATTATTTTTTTTTAATTACCTTGAAAATATTTTCAAAGAGAGGAGAATTTAGTAATTTGTCATATAGTTATTCTGGGATGAGATAGACTGAGTTGATGAATAACATGAATATACAGGAATATCTCAATTTAGCAAATACAAGGTGCTAAATAATTCTGTTTTGGTGCATGGCAGTTACATGGGAAACTCTACAAAACTCTCCTAGATGTTTGCTTTAGTTGTTATTGAAGTAGACAAAGCAAGTTGAGCTTCAGTATGCTGCCTATGAAAATAGAGATACAGAAATAGCATTTTCTTATCAAGTCAGAATGACCTAAATAAACTGTTCCAGACAATATTCCAGATGCTACTTAAAACTCATCACAATAGAAATCCTTGTCCTCTGTATACAAATTTATTTAGAGTATTTAATGAATTTTAAAGTTCATTTTATTTTGAAAGATTTGTCCCCAACTTTTAGTGATAGTTTCCTTTTATCCTACCCTCACGTCCCTTCAAATAGGGACTTACCAAGAATATTTAAGCTGGATATTAAATTAAGTTACCAAATAAGAATTTAATTTATAATTAATAGGAGAATTGTTCTGTGCTAATTTAGTTACAGTATATTTTTAGATAAATATTGGGAGGTTATTTTGCTAAGTAGGCTCTTTCTTGCTAATTTTCCAGTCTGAACATTTTTTTTTTCGCATCAGCAACTTCACAAATAACCTTGAGGAACCTTAATTTCCTTTATCTTTTTTTGACAAATAGCAGTTCTTTCCTACTCCCATATCCCAGTGATTATTCTCAGACAAGAACAGGCAACTCTCTGAACAAGACAATTACATGATGTTTCAGGTTGTTGTGTAACCTGATGAGTTTTCTTTACACATTAATAAGTTATTCTATGTTTTAACCTGCTTAAAGCCTAAGAATGGAGTTTTCCATTTTTGCGTGAATCTAGGGTTAGGTTTTAAGAATCCTTTGATGCTGTAGTTCAAATCTCATGATTAGAAAAGGATATGACGAGTAACAATAAACAGAGTATATGTGGCAACAGAAGCTGGAAGTTCAAAGTACCTTACTTAAACATAATTCATTCCATATTTCCATTTCGTTTATTATATATTCACAACTGACCTAATTCAGATGTTACCAGTCTAAATACTTCCTTTAATTAACTTCAGTAAGAAAAGAATTAGTCTTCATTAAGAACAGAATTAACTGAGTAGGGGTGGAAGGGAAGAAAGAAGGAAAGGTCCACAGTTAAATGGCTTCTAGGGAGTAAGGATTAAAGCAAAGAGATAGAAAAAAATTGTATCCCTGCACATTTTATTGACCATATAATTTCAGCCAAGTTCATCAACATTCTCCATTTACTCTAATATCTCCATAAAGTCTGGAAACTTTAAGCCTAACTGATGTAGTTAAACTAATGCAAAATCAACATATGTTATCAATTTACTTTATTATACCTTTCTTATTTTCTGAATGTAGTTGTAAGTATACTTCTCTAGGCTACTTAATGAGATTATTTAGTTGAAGATTATGAATTCTTTAGCATAGTTATGTCCCTTTCTCTGATTTCATGACATCTGTCTTATGATGGAATGAAGCTCCTGGAAAATCTTCTCTCTCTCTTTCTCAAAGGAAGCTAGATGATTAGCAGTCACTATATGCCAAAATATAAGCATCTATAGCTACTTCTCACTTCTTCACTAAAATTTCTTTTCTTATTCCTCGGAAGAGTTTTTATCTGTTTTATCTCTTATCCATCACATCTAATCCAAAAGATGTTTACTTCCACAGACCTTTCTTCTTTCTTGATTCTTACCCCTAAATAGACAAAGATGTTTTTTCAAGTTTGCAAACTAAATGGCAATTACAACATTTTTCTTTGATGCACTTCCCCTTTTACAGACTCCAGGGAAGTGAGAATAGATTGCATACTTGAATGAAGAGAGTCGTTCTCACACTATTTTGTCATCCTCTATTTGAGAACCTGGAACTTCTCTTTTTCAGTATTCCCTGGTAAGATGATTGTAACAGTCATCATTGTTTGTGTAGAAGTAAATAATAGATCCTGAATAAATGAGAGATACCATAACAGAGAAAATGTAGAAGAGGAGCACTGTCCAAAGACTGAAATGTTTACAGGGAGAAGGTACATGAGTGTTGGGTGGAGCTCTGTTATGCTTAACATTTATGGTAGCTTTACAGCAGCAGTGGAGTGCATATGAGAGCAGACAGTCTGAGCCTGGACCCTGGCATCCCAAATATGCAAGTATAAATGCAAAATTATAGTTAAATCTCAAACCATTTTTACACTCATTACATTCAAAATGGGTATTTTTTAGTAATGAGATCTTGCAGCTATTTAGTCAATAATCATTTTGCTAGTTTTGATTAATTCTAGCTTCAAAAGATGAAGTTCTGAATATGCATGGAAGAATTAGAAATGAGGTTTGCCTTAGCTTGGTTTACAGCAATAGTTTATATGTCAAAGGTTATAGAGAATTAATCCTCCCTCGGAAAGTTAAGAGTACTGTAGGCTGAAAACATGATCCAGAGTAAGGCTGTGTGTTTCCTCTAGAGATGACTGGTACTTTTCATTTTCCTTTGAGAATTCTCTCAGCTTTCCAGGATTGGCCCCTTACTTTGAGCTTCTTCTTACGTATTGCAAATACTCTATTGAGAAATGAAAACAGAGATTGAACACCATACTGTTGATATTATGTCACTTATATTTGATTTTACTATAGTCACCGTCTTGCCCATGATGGCTGTAATGGATTACGATTTTCAGTATTGTTTATAGCCCAGTCTGCCAAATAGGGCATGCATATTTCTCAAAGGTTAGCCCAATAGTTTGCAGTTACTCAGCAGGCAAAGGAAATTTTGTTTCAACCAACTAGCTCAGTAATCAAAGAAAGAAGCCTCTGTCTTTACAGAACAATTTCTACAGCTAGCAAATACACACTTCTTTTCTAGGGGGAAAAAAAAAAAAAAAAAGAAAGAAGCTTTGACCTTTCTAAAGGAAAAAATCCTATTCTCTAACCAGGGCAAGAACAGTGATCCTCTATGTTCCAGGAAAGCAAGATTAGGGTATCGATAGAGGTTTCACTGTCTCTGACTTTCTCTAAGGAAAGACTTTCTATCCCTTCACACTGCAAGGACAGCTTTGATAAACACGTTGTGAACTTTCTGAGTATGTGAATTCAGAGGTGTCACCTGACAAGTTCATCCCTTGCCAGAATGTACTTTTGAAGTTCAACTATAATGGTAAGTCTCAAAATACAAAACAAATTACAGAACACTGCATGAATAGAATTTAAATTAGTGGATGAAAGAATACAAATCCCACTTGGTGCCTGGAGAAATGAAATCTCATCTTGAATGTGTTTTGTTTACTATTGCTGTCCTTACATATGTAGTTTTAGTAGTATTTATGCTATCTCAGTATACAACATAATAAGGACAGAAATTGAGATATGACCTTCCTCTAAGAAGCTCCAAAAACTAAACTGTATAGATTAAAGGTACTGAAAATTATAAATATGATAACATGACAAGAAAGAACTATGACGATTATTTTTATTCAGAAAAGTGGATTTTAAAAAGTATTTTGAAAAGAGATTATTTATTTTTTCTACTCTGTTGTTCTCTTCCAGTACCATGCCCTACATTAAAAATCAGACATTTCCTTACTTTCTTCAGGGGTTGTATTCCAGTACAGCACAATCTAATCCAAGGAAAAAACTCAATATGAATTTTACATGTGTTGAATTCTACTCTCAACATTGTTTCTTTTGCTGAGCTTTGCTTCTGTTAGCAGAGAACAGCAGTGTCCCCATTTCTAACTCTTGGCTGGGCACAGTATGTCCTGAAGTTCTTTCTATGTGTGCGGGCAGGAAAAAAAAGAGAGTGCCTATCTTCTAAGGAGTGTCACATATTCTTTCCTGTGCAGCAAACTGGTCACCCTTTATGGTATATAAAAAACCTCTCCTCACCTAACTTTCTAATGTGTTTCTCCCAGAGAAATATTTCTCTGTAAAAAGCATAAGCACAACTTTTTAAATTATAGAGATTTATAAAATTAGAAAAGGAGTGACATTTCACTGTCTTAAAAAACAATATGAATATTGTCAGAAGAAGAATCTTACTTCAAAATGTTGGGGTTCTTTAAGAGCAGGAACAAAAGCCAAATAGGCTAAGATAGGTATGAACAAAATTTTTCACATCTCCTTTTTAAAAAATAAACCCTCCAAAATTATATTTACTGTTGTGCAGACTTATGAGACTATACATTGCATCATTTTTGTTCCTGTCTGTAGAGCAGTTGGAAGGTCTGGCACACATTTGGAAAGGATATGGTATTTTCTTTCTCCAAAGGGTGTGGTGATATCATTGTAGGCTGGAGAAGCAGAATCACTTTAATACTTAATAGTATGAGAGAAAATTAATAGAAATGGTGGCCATAAAAATATGCTTTACAAGTGAAAATAATAACTGACCTGAAAGATAGTTTTTGTATAGACTCAATTTTCATAACAGGCAAGAAACAATCTAGGAAAAAATCATAGGGCATTTATGTCATTCTTGACAATTCCCTTCCTCTACTAATCCTGGTATGCAACTTTGCCTTCAGCCATCCTATAATATTTATTTGGCAAAATACCAACAACATAATTTCTACAACCATTCATGATATTGTTAACATGTATTCATTTTTAAAATGCTTCTTACCAAGCCCTCACAAAAGTTATCATCTGAAAGAAAGAATGGTCCAGAGATCTTGAGCCCAGAATTTTATTTGAATTCTCTGTTAAAGGTTTGTTCACATATTTCTCAAATGGATGTCACTGAGTGAGACAGACATAAGGTAACTCCACCTAGAAAGAATGGCATTTTACTTTAACTAGTGTGCCAAATCTCTTAGCAAAATCTTTTATTTCTGACTCAGTCATTCATAAAACAGAGAATTCTTAGTAAAGAGCTAATACTTTGCTTTATGGTTCAGAAAATAGTTTCGTTGTGTCAGCTTGAATGACAGATATATTCAGAATTGGAACTACTGGAAGCAGATTTACTTTACGGGATTTTTATATCTACAGTAACACTGGTCCTACCATACCTCCCCAGAGAGATGAGACTAAAAAAGTTAGTGGTAACAGATAATGATAACAGTTACATTTTACTGTCTCACATTATTATATTGGGGAAGGCCACTTAGACTTCCTGAATTTGAGTCTAGTCTGTATAACAGCAATCTTTCATTCAGGGTTACTATAAGTCCGGATAAGCTCTATTAGGAAATAATTAGCTGAAACAGAACGTCATATATTGGGCGGGAAGAGTACATAAGATTGAAAATAGCTGAAGTGAACATGAGGCACTGTTTTTACTTGGTTTTGTGTGAAAGACAAGGGTCACAAAGAGCAGCATAATTAGGAAGAAGAGCTAGAGGATATGTAACTGACTGGAAAAGACAAGTTTTTTAGATGAAGTGGATAAATTTATACTTAGAAAAAGAAATTCTACTGTCCAATTTTCACTTTTTTTTTCTTTTTTTTTTTTTTGAGTTAATTTACATACTCTTCATTTATAACTATGGTTTCACAAATTCTTATATTTATTATTCTTGTCTTTCTATCTTTTTCTTTATTTTCTTTTCCTTATAAAGTATAATCCTGAAGCCCAAGATTTTGGCCAGTTTTACTAATAAATCTGTAATAGCATTGATTCTATAGATAGTGAAAATAGATGTAGAATAAAAATGGTAAATAATTATAGTATTAAGATGAGATTACAAATCATAATATGCTTAAAACTATGGTTAAAAGTTGAGGATTGGAGAAAAAAGGTAATTTTTATTTTAAACTTTCTTTTTTTTAACTGGATGTAGGAAATTCCAATTTTAAATCTGTATAGATGTTTAGACAGGCAGAATTTTAATGTGGAATCTTCAGTCAAAATTCTGGTACTTCAGGATTTTCTGTCAGATCATCCTATTTCCTCCTTAGAAATTTCCAAAAGAATTTTATCCCCCCAGTGCAAACATACACATAGACACACACATGCACACACTTCTTATTGCTGTGTCCTTAGTATATTTGCTCTGTATACTAGAGAATATAAAATTTTTTATGATAAATTTTCTGTAATTCTTCAGCTAGTATTACAAGAGACTTCTGATACTCCATGAAAAATAACACAACAAAACACTAAAGATTTCCTCTTAATTTTGGTTCATTTTCTGTGAGGGACTTGTACTAGAACTTCACTTACTCTTCTACCTTCTGAAATACCTAGTCCACTTGTAATTATTTGATCACTTGTTCTGTTCAGTGGTGACATGCAAACACAACCTCAACCTGCCATAAGATTTGAATTTTTTAAAACCGATAGAGATATCAAAAAAGAGAGAACGTTACATGAACCTGATTGCTGTGCATCCTAGTGGGGCAGTGCCTTAGATAACATTCTGGAGACACTGCCTGAAAACTTGCTGTCTTTGCTGGAAAAATTACATCCTTTATTCTGGGTTTATCAATAGCTAGAAAATCCATTAGGCTTTAAAGACTAATGGCTTTAGAAGAAGAATTTAAACTCCTGGCTTTGTGCTATTATGAAATGTCATTCAAATTTCTAGTATTATCTGCACACACACCTATGGCTACAGCATGAACAGCGACCCAGGTTCTTCTAGTCACTCTGTCCTTCAGGCCAGTTACCTGTCTGCCATGCAGACGGGACATAGGTCCCACAGCAAAACATTTTAGTTCATTTTAAAACATTGAGTAGAGCTAGAGTCAGCAAATCTACCACCAAAAAGGTAGTGCCATTTTAAATTAAATTTTAATAGAACAAATTAGGTTTTGGCATATTAAAAAGTATCTTTAATTAAAACATTATTTTTGAGACACATATAAGAATTGTTAAAGAAAGTACTTTCTTTTTACTATTATTTTAGACTACTATTATTAATTAATACCAATGTTAGTGGGCATCTTTAAAATATGTAGGGAGATTACCATGTTTCAAATACAGTGATACCTTGGGGTGAGTTAAACCAGATCACTGCCAGCATCACTGATTTCTCCAAAAGCATAAGTGGGAAAAAGCTGTCTGGGAAATAATAATGATAACAATAATTTTCCTTTTTTTTTTTTTTTTTTTTTTTTTTTGAGGAAATCAGATTTCTATTTGAGACACAGGACAGGAAGATATATGCGAGGTACTCAGAAAATTCAATGGAGTTTCTTATCAGTGGAGTGTAGTTCTCACTAGAGAAAACAATTTGTTCATAAAGATTACCTCCGTAAAAAGCCAACTGTTCCCAGAATCTTGTTTATGCTCAAACAGAAAACACATTTAATGCATAAAGCCAAGAGTTCATGGTTTTTATTAAAAATCTAATTGAAAAAACATTATTAGTCTAGATCTAATTCTTACAGAAAAAAGACAAATAGTAATACTTACAATATTACCCTACAGAGATGATCTCTATAGTAGTAATCATACAATTAAAATTGTAACTTACATACTTATAGTTGCTATTCCTTTTCTTGAGGTTGTGCTCACGCTTCCATTGCTCCCCCAGGTCTTAAAGCCAGTAGTTTCAGCTGCTGGAGAATGTAGAAACATGCTTCTGGAGTTCTTCATCAGATAATATATCATACTGATGTACATGTTTTTTTCCACACTTTAGGATCAACTTGGTGTCACTTTTATGTGTTTGTTAGCAGACTTTTACATTTTTACTTTTTCTTCACTGGCTTCCACATTAACATTTTTCTTTGTATATTTTAGATACTATTTCTTCTTTATCTTTTTTGCCACAAAAAACAATTTCTTTTCACCTTAGTTTACAATTTTTTAACTGGTGTTTTATGAATCACATTTATCTGTGAGCTTTCCAGTGCCAGACCTATATCCCATGTTTTATCACTCTATGTCTGTACTTTTCTACCCCTGCACTCTTTGTGTCAGCTTCTCAAGGCCTTTTCTATTTTATGTACTAGGGCAATATTTCTTATACACAATATTTGTGTTAAGAGTTGTAAATATCATCCATAGATTAAATGCTTATTACAGGTGTAAAACTATGGTATATTTATGAAAATAAATTAGAAAAATAAACAAAAACAAAACAAAAAAAAAACCAAATTAGCCCTAGTTACCTGTTCAGATAGAGACATCAGTGCCATGCTTACACAAAGTAAAATAAAACTGACAAGACTAAGTCCTGAGGCCTTAGAAATTCAGTACAACATCTATGGCCTTCCACTAGCAGTGACATATAGACTACATGTCACTAAAATTTCATATAAGACCTTTTGGGAAAAAAAGAACTCTTTCAGGGCTTCTTCTATGTGGTGAATTTTACACAATGAGAAGCTAACCTGTCTTAAAATAATTTCTGTGTTGTGCTTCTTGTTAGGAGATCTCAAGCAAACAAGTACTCTTTTCCCCTAAGGGAAGAAGAATTAATGAAAGAAATAACTCACCAAGATGAAAACTAGAAAATCAGCAGGAATAATTGTACAGCTTTTGATTATTCCAAAATGGAAGGCTGACAAAATAAAGAAAAATCAAAAAGTAATTTTTATTTAAAGCACTCAGGTACCTTGACAGATGACATAAATATTAGCTACTTCATTGCTGAAAAACTGATTTCAATATCTGAGGTATTACTTCTGAAGGATGGTAATTTTATACACTTATACTACTGTAAGGTTAAAAAAAGAAGCTTCTAGGGTGATGGTAAGAAAGTTCTGAATTTTATTTTTCATCGTGGTTTTAAAAAGTTCAAAAATTATTTGTCCAGGTGAAGAATGGGCAGAGATTGCTAGCCTTTAGATATGTTTGATAAGAATATGGTCATGCATTACTAATTTGTTTAATTTTCACAGGGAAACGACAATAAAACTTTTAATTAGCAAAGCTATATATATAATTGACTTAGATTTCTCTACATCCTGTGGCACAGAGCAGTGCATAAAATATTTAGGAACAAAAGATTAAGGTATGAGATACTTTGGATTGAGTTCTTAACTGAGTAACTGAATCTATATCAAAGCGCAATAGAAATTGTATCCAGGTGGATCAGGGATAAAGACATAGGCTCCATGCAACTGTGATTGATGGAAAACTTCAGTTCTGCTGCACAGTGTAGAGGATGAAGGACCAAGAGGATATGGAGATAACGATCCCACTTATCCCTTTAATAGAAGAGATGAAGGAAAATGGAAAGTGTCAGAGTAAAAATGGACACAGGTGAAAAACGGTAAATATAGAGTGAGGTTTGATGGCCAAAGTTGGGCCCAGAAAACTCTAAAATATTCACCTGTTGGTCTTATCCTGAGGGAGGGATAGGGACTTGTTCCCACTGAATTCAGCGACAGATTGTACTAATGGTGTCTTATTACTCCTTTCCATTTTATCTCCAAAATTCTACATTATCTAACTCCTGGAAAAATAGGAAGCTACAAATTCTGTCACAAACATGTTAATCTGTTCTGGCTACATGTCTATCCTCTGTAACAGGCTTTATCTGTTGCCTTTTTCTATCATGTTATTTTTTTGAATCGAGAAGACACTGTGCATGTGCAGTACTGTATTGTATTAAGATAAAAATGAGGTATGACTGTACCCAAAAAAGTGTTTATGCAGAGTGGTACCTCACAGAAGAATAAGGAGAAAGAATGAGGACTTATCACAAAGGCAATACTGGCAATTGAAAGCTTTCATGAGTTAAGAGTCAAAAATGGGGAAAGGACAAGATGAAAAAGGATAAATATTTCATTTACATGCACACTGGTATTCAGGTAGAAATAAGTTGAGACAGTTCTTGTTATTTTCTTCTTTATTATTTTCCTTCTTTGTGTAGATTCTCTACTAGTGATGCTAGCATGATGTAGTAACCCTTCTAAAGACAACATCCCTAGCTAATGTATCGTAAAATTTTTCTGAATACTAAAGAAACATCTATGGCTTATTACCTATGAGAAAGTCAGCTGCCCTTTTTCCCTTGTAGGAATAAGCTCAAAATTCATCACATTACTAGCACTATTTATGCATACTTTAGCTAATTCTAAAGTGTCTTGTTGAACTGAAGCATTAATGCAGTACTTTTATATCTAAGAATTTGTATAGCAGAAGTACCTCTTATAAATGCAAAGTCTAGTGGTGTTAAATCCTTTAACATTACGCTCTTGGGTCATCCAATGCAGTCTTTTAGAATCCTAGACAGTCATAATTTATCCATCCATTTCTCAAATATTATTTTAAAGTTAGACTTTTAAATTCATTTTAGCTATTATGATATTCCTCTAATTTCCATCCTAAATATATATTCACGGCTGTAGTAGATTTTTCCTATATCAGCTTTATTTACAAGTAGCTCTTCGCTCATGCTTTTGTGAAAAGGAATTAAAAAAAAAAAGTCTGTGCTTAAATAAGTTGAATATTCAAATTATATAACTACTGAAACAACCCAACTCTACTGTCGTTTTCTTTTTTCTCTCTTCTTCTGTTTCACATTTTAATCTCTGCTTGGTCTAGGCAATTTATTATTAATTAACACATACTGCTGTCAATAATCTCAGTATATTTACCTATGAATTTTCTTAGGCATGGGATTATAATCAGAAGTAAATGTGGAATAGAATTTCACTTTGTGAAAGGATAAGCTACTGATATTCATCCCTAAGGCCTTTGTGTTAGAAACAGATTTTTTTTAATTTCTGTTCTTTCACAGGGAGAAAGGCAAATCTGTAGTGAGTCAAAGGTTTATCATAGAAGTGTGAACAGTATGAGCCATGCCTCATCTGCAGAGGCTGCCTGATTAATGTAGGATGGATTGTTTATAATTTTATTCTGGCGGATATGGCTTTTGGAAGGAAAGCTATTCTAATCTGTCTTGTCTGGGCAGATACATTTATAAATAACAGTGTCTGGATCAAACATAGCTCAGCCTTAATGAACTAGGGAGAAGAAAGGTTAGGATATTTGTAGGCACCTCAGTTTTGGAGGACTTAGATATCTGTTGTGTCCTTACTTTACTATGCATTTTCTTATATTTGTGCTGATATCTGATATGCAAGACATTATTCTTCCATTTTCTATATGTAAAAGCCCAAATAAGTAATGTTGAGTTTTTAAGTCTAGAAGGAAGGGAAAGAATGCCTGAGGACCAAGTAGACAAATATTTGATTTCTCATTTGATAATAATCAGGTGTGAATATCTCTTATTCACTGTTACCATATCAAGAAGACAGAAGTTATATTTGTAGTACCTAATGAAAATTAGCATTTTATTTCACAGAAGATATATATTGGTGTTTTTGGGGGGGTCTTTGGGTTTTGTTTTGTTTGTTTTTTGGCCTTTTAGGCTTTATTTGTTTGGGTTTGGTTTTATTTTTGATTTCTGCTACTTTAAGACTCTAAGAGAGAGAAGGGGGAAATGCAGATGAATTTTGGAAACATTTAAAAAACTGTTCTATTTACCACTATTACAGTCTGTCAGTAGGCATTGAGAAAGTCTAGACCTGTATGCCCATTGATCAATAGTAGAGTTTTGAAGTTTTCATGCTTTCCAGATACATATTTCCAGAGTATTTTTTTTCAGTTCAGTGATGACTTAAGAATGAAATAAATTCCAGGAATGAATAGCTATATTAGATTTGTATTTTATGAAGTATCTACTAGACAGTTGGGCTGTATATGAAACTAGTTAATTTTAATAGCTTATTTCAGAAAAAAAGATTCCTTTGGAGTTAAAAGCTTTTTACTGAAGTAAGTCGGTGCACCATGCTTTTATTTTTCACCATTTAACTAGATTCTGTCAAATAAAATCTGTTAAGTAATTATTTGTTTTCTTTCTTTTTCAATTCCTGCAAGAAATAAATAGGTTATTTGGAAGAAAGATGAGGTCAGTATTTAGTTAGCCCCAAGGATAAATGTTTTCTCTTGCTTCAGTTGAAATAGATGAGGATATTCAATTATTATTGCTCTTTTTTAAAGAGGCCTATAAATGACAAAATATTTTAATTTTATTTCTCCATATGTTAGACTGGGATTATAGAAAGTCTTTAAACTTCTATCATAATGCTAATTCTCACCTAGGTTTGTGAAGTTTTTTCTTCATTGAATTTGCTATAACTTACAATAATTTTTGAAACACTTAAAAATACCGCATGATTCATTAAATCAGAATTGCATTTTAAATTCCAGATGTCTAATTTTTTCAAGGACGTCTAAAACTGATTTTTTATTAAAAAAATATCAAATGTGAAAAAGAAAAGATGGAAGGTATGAAAGAAGAAAGAATAAAATTTAAGAGAGAAAGACAAGTATATGTTAACACACAGATTTTATAGCATCCCATGTCTAAAAGAAATCAAAGTGCTGAAATATTCATCAACTATGTTAAAAATTATAACACAACCAAAACCAACAAACCAACCAAAAAAAAATTTTTCAAAAACAAAGGAGGAAAATGTGCTCATCCCAACATTAATTATAAATATATAATTATTAAATGGAAACATAGTTTCTATGAAACTTTCTCAGGATAAATGTAAAGCTGTTAAAAAAACCCAACAACCCCATATTAAAAGGAAAGTTATAGTTAACCATGAAAATGATAGGAATATAAGGATTTTTTTCTTGGGGAGAAGAATTTTCATTAATCCAGTTTTCATTTGATATTGTCATTTACAACACAGATCATGGAAGAATGCACTGGGCACATGAAATGCACAGATTAGAATTCTTCAGTGCCCTGAGTCTACATTCAGTCAGGAGTCCTACATTCATCATGGAGCATTGTACTACCAGGTCAAGTGTGAATCAAACTAAGTGTTCAGAGGAAACAGGAATAGAACAAAAAGACTCATAAGACTTTACAAGAAAAATTTATAAAAGAGAAGGTTATATGATAAAGCACTCAAAACATACATGTCCTAAAATAAAGGTGAAAACTTGGTTCTATATCTTAATGACAAGCTATCGGGTGCAGTGTGTTTAAACTGTAACAATGAAGGCTCAGGTTACATATTAGGGCATTTTAATGATATTAGAGAAAGCAAATTACTAAAACAAAATGTCCAGACAAGGCATGTTGTCTAGTGTTCTTCCAAAAAAAATTAAAGTCTACCAGATATAAGATGAAAAGAGATGTATAAAATGAGAACAGCAACAGTAGGGAGGTGGCAGTGACACAGATGATCTCTGTTTCTTTCAACCATGTGACTCTAAATAGAACTGCACTATAGTCTTCATGGGGATAAAATGATTTCAACTGTAAATTCTTCTGTCTTACAATGTGTTATGAAATTTGAGTAACTCACTTAGCCAATGCACCTAAATTAGGCAAATGGTTGACGGCACAGCATAGTCTGTGCTTCCTGATCAACATGAAACTCAGAAATGAAAACCAGCTCCATCCTTTAGGATTCCTTTCTTCTCTAACTGTGTAACTTTCATGAATAACAAATAAACCCAAAAGTTTAAAAAAAATGTTCATGTGCAATCGTATCTTAAATGTATAATACATCAATAGTGTCTTATAGTAGTCAGCAATCAGAATAAGGTAACCTATGTTAAAAAGTCTAAAAAGTCTACAAAGTCTAAAACAAACAAACACCCCCAAAAAACCCACAGATAGATGGATGATTGAAATATTTGTTACTTATTTGAGAATCCAAGTAATTTTCAAATTGTCTTTCAAATCCAACTATATGTATTAGAAAGACAGGAATGTTACTTGGATGAACCCAAATTAGACTCAACACTTTATAGGTAAGCTAATAAGACATTCTGCAGAACGACGTTTAAGTCAAAGCCAGGGAAAGGTAAAAGTTCCCAGTGATTTCCACACAGGAAAAACCAGTTTTTTTCATTTGTCTATTGTTGGTGTCTTTTCTTGAGTAAGGAGAAGATAAATGTTAAAAATCTTTGATAATAATCTTAACAAAAGCCATCTGATAGCTAAAAAAAACTCTAAAAGAGCACTACACAGTTATCTGTGAGTGATGAGAGAAAAGCTGTTATGCATAACAGCAAATTGCATGCAAATGATGGAACTAAGTGTAGAAGTACTTTGGTTAAATGTGGATTGCTTTTTGGGAACTGCTTAATATGCAACTAAGGTAATGTATGCAACAGAAATCAAACTAAATCCCTAGGCATTTTCTTTCAAAGAATTATCAAAAGCATCATGACAAAGGCTGTAATATTCATGGCAATACAGATTATAGTATAATGCAATTTGTTAAAATAGAACATTTCATATTCCAAGTAGAGAGAAAGGAGCATGGAGCTATTTAAGGATACTTCAGGGCCTGAAAATAATTCTGCTATTTAGCAAGCTGTTTTTTTCAGCTACAATTTTAAACACAGAGCAAATACTATTAAAAATATAAATTGAAATTTTCCATTGTTAAGAACATTGCTACAGTGCCTAATTATATTACATGTTACAAAATCCTGTTTAAAGCATACAAGCTTCCCTTTATGAACTTCTGCAAAAGCATTGATCTCGGTAGTGAGTAGAGTTCTGCTCAGTTTTACTATTAACCTGTCATAATTTTAAACTTTTCTAGTTTTTGTGGGGAAGTAAAGATAAGTTTGCATGAACAACTTACTGTCTTTTAATCGTCCTTTTATATAATGGAGTCTTATGAATCCCTATGAACTCAGTATCGAGTTAAACAATGTAAGTTTTTAGTATAGTTACCACTATTTGAAGAAATACATGATATCTATGTAGTATGTTGTGCATCCAGCATGTTTTTTCTTATTTCTTTTTTTAAAGTGTTATAGTTCTACAATATGGCACAAATTTTGTTGAAATTCTTTGCATATATACAAATCTGTTTGTATGTACATAAAGCTCACAAGGAAAGAGCTCTAAGGTAAATTTATGCTCCTGCTACCATTAATCAGACCCTTCAGAAGGAAACATCCAATTACTGTTCAGCCAGTTCTCTTTGGGACCTATTTCTTTTGATCTTTTATAGCAGCCTCTTTCCATTCCAGTGCCCATTTCCACATCCTCCCTGGATTATTTTCCACATCAAAGGATATCTTTGTTGCCTCTGTAGATTTCTCAATTTTGATCTCTCCACAGTCATCGTGAGAGAGAAAGGATCAAAACTAATACTGATTATAAACTATGTCAACCTCTATTGTATGCAGTATGCTTACGAGGGCTTCCCAGAAAGCAGTATCAATTAAAATTCTAAAACTTTTGGTTTACCAGAATTTTTGCTGCCAAGAGAATTGTTATGAAAAGAAATAAGATAACTAATTATGAGTTTGTCATTTCCCCTCCATGTTTAACCAACCACTTTTTCATTCAAGAAGTCAATGTCATGAGAAGGAGAACTGATAGGCATTTTCACATCTACTACTTTAATAAATAAACCCAGTTCCTGAATATTAGCTGACAAGTATGGAATTACTGTATTTTATCCAGAAGGAGCAAGATAATCAACCTGATGGTCAACAAGGTCAGTGACCTGCTTGAGGGTGACAAGGTTGGAAGCAGCCTGGTCTGCGGTGATCACTCGTTGGTGGAATTCACAGTTCTGGGTAGTATGAGTCAAATAAAGAATAAAGTCAGGATCCTGAACTTAGGAAAAGCAAAATTCCAGCTCTTCAAGGAGTTAGTGAATAGGACCCCTTGGGAAAGTACAAGGATGTCAAAAGACCAGCATAGCTGAGTCGGGATCTTGTGGTCAAACTAAAAGGAAAGAAGCAAATGCACAGGCCGTGGAAGCAGGGACAGGTATCCTGGGAACAGTATAGAAATGCAGTCTGGATGTGTAGAGATTGGGTGAGGATAGCTAAGGTGCAGTTGGGCCCAAACTTGGCAAAGATTGAAAAGAATAACAAGAGGGCTTCTTCAAGTATTTCAGCCAAAAAAAGGAAGATAAAATAAAACGTAAACACAACCCCCACAGACACTCATACTAAGCAAGGCTGGAAAACTAAAAACAACAGATGAGACAGCTGAGGTAAACATTTTACTACTTATTTCCTTAGTTCCAAGTAATTAGAAATAAGAAAAGTAGACAAAGCGTTTGGGAAATGTATTGCATGTACTGAGAACATATCAACTGCAATAACAATAATAACACTAGTATGCTGCCTTTTATACATTTTGCTTTTAAACTATGAATTATAATTCACAGACATAATTTTTACAAGAATCAGGTAAATACTGTCAGACCATTCTTAATCAATCCAATTTTCAGTAAGAGACACGAACAGTTTTAAAGGTATTTCCTCAAGTAAATTAAGAGTACTGGACAGGCTTTTGGGACATATCAGTTTAATATTACAGATTATTCTTGATTTTTCCCATGATTCATTTTGTCCTTAAATTATTTTGATATTGGCCTACTAGATCATGCAAGTACCACCGTCAGATTTGGAAGGCGACTAGCATATTATGACTGCTATTCATAAAAATGTGATAATTTTCTTTGATATAGTAGAAAAAGCCAAATTTAGATAATGTAAAAAAAATTATTACTGATGTTCCTTGGTGGTGCAGGCTGTGATGAAGACAATAACCTTATTGTGACACAAGGCTATGTTCCTTAAGTTTGAAATCTGGATGAAACTCCAGTGTTTTATGGTCTACAAAGGATTTATGGACATACATACATTCCTTCATTGTGCAAAGGAATAAGACTGTAGCAGGGTGCAATTTGGGCACCCCCATCTGTCATCATTTCTCTGTGCTCCTTTCTGTGTGGAGCTTGATTTTCTGTCAGATTTATAAGCAGCATGTACAGGATGTACATTATATTTTGATTTTTTTAAATAAGTCTGAAGGATATAATCCTTTGGTTCATTAGAGATGTTGAGGACATGTAAGTCTATATTTTAAAATTTAGCTTTATTTATTAAAGTATAAAAACATAGGAAAACTGCAGTATAAGGTTAAACTAATTTTTTTTTTTTTTTTTTTTTTACAGTTTAAAAGTGTACAATTACAAAAGAAACCAATCATCCACCATCAACACATACACTGCCCCTCCAAGTTAGAAATATATTTAGTGATACTATTTAGGACAGGACTTATAAAGACTTTTCATTATAGATAATAATCTTATCAGGTTCAGAGTCTGTCAACCACTGCCTTTTTCAGGAGATACTTTAGAAAAGTACTGTGAACACTTCTGTTAGAATTGCTCCCATTAATTTTGCTCGGCTTTGGATTAATACCATAGAGTTCTTACAGTAAATTTGATATTTGATGAATAAACTCTGTGGACAGATTACAAAAGCAAACAATGTGTGAGTCACTCACTAGCTGGGGAACCGTCCAAATGATTGCAAAGGACTGACAGGCACTGACTGTGCCACTCTAGAGTATCTGGAAATCCCCTTTAATCTATTATGGATTAGTGTTACGTATATTCTGGCACTGTAAATGAAAATAAAACTTTTTTTTTTTTTTTTTTTAATCTCCCTCATCATTTAAAAGCCTTGTTTTGCCTTCTTCCCTTACTTTTCCATCATTTGTGGCAAACCTCCCCACCCCCACAAAAATGGAGTGGGAACAGGAACACATGGCCTCAGATCCATGTCTCTTTTAAAATTAAGTCATGAAGCTACCATTATTTTTTTAACTGCTTAACCTGGACCTGCTGCCAATAAAAGGAAATCTGTGTCTAGTGGCAGAAGATTCCTGGCCCCATAACACCATATAAAGACATATTGTAATTTTTTTTTTTTTTGGGGGGTGCAGTAGAGACACAAGTTATAGATACTAATAGAAACCACAAAAATTATTCTGGTCCTTCATACAGCAACTAATGAACATCCTTATCAAAATTGCTCTAGCGGCATATCAGAGTAGACTGACAATTTGTGTAAATCCTATGTGCACCCACGTCTTCTTTAAATCAGGTTGCTTCTGTTAACAGAAATCCTTTTATTTACTCTATAAATGTTAACCTTTTAGGGTACTAATTGCCAATTAGCTTTACAATGTCATTTATGCCTCCTGTTGAACAGTGTTGGGCAAAGTATTTAATTGCCATCCCATCATTACATATTCAAGACTGTAAATGTAGTATGGTAAGTTGTTTGTGCAACACTTTTTAATAATGATATTAAGAACTGTTCCCATGAAGGGAATGCTTAAATAACAGTGAAGGTATAACATAAATGTAGCAGAATGATGATTCTTTGATTAATTCTCTTCAAGGGAAACATAGCTTTTTATATATTCTAAAAAACACCAAACAAATCACCTACAACTTCAAAATAGTTGTATCTTCTTTGTGATTCCTCAGAAGACCATACCCTATTGCTATTAGGAACTTAAGTATTTCTCATATGTTGGAGATGGGCTGGTGGTTCAGTGAAAAGGTAAGATTTTTTTCCATTTTTTATGTTACTTTGAGCTGTTATCAACCATTTCTTCCTTTGTTAAGCTGTTGGGTAAATTTACATAGGCCACAACGCGGTAAATAGTAGTAGCCACTGAACTATTCCTAAATTTTTAAGAGAACAACTTATTTCTCTATCATTCGCACATCTCTAATTGAAATGCCACAGTTTTCTTAACTTCATAGTGGCTGAGATTTTCTTCTTTGCTGTTTCTGCATATATAATTTTGAGAACTACCTTGAACAAAGTATTATCTCCTCTTCATTTTTATTCCTACGAATTTAAAAAAGAAGTATAAGGTTAAAAAGGGCTCAAAAGCTGTAGTTATTTATGTTGTGGAGGTGCTGAGGACTTCCATTTTGTAAGCACAATGCTTCAATTCAGAAAGATTGAAGGACTGAGACAATCTAGCTGTCTAAATAAGTGCAAATGTGAAGAGAAAGGGGAAAAAATAGACACACGTGCTTTCTAAATGAGAAACTGAGACAAACATGGATTTTTCTCTCCAATTTCAGACATCTAAAGAATAGACCTACATCAAAGATAATTGCCTAGCCTCCTGTGGGAAACTGCTTTGACCTAAATGGCTCCAATTTCCAGCTCTTTACTTCATAGCATTGCAGTCTCCCCTTTCAGTTCATAACCTTCCACCTACATGCCCCTGCATACCACTGTAACTACCTCTTACCCTCATATTCCAAAGTATACTTAATCATCCTGTTTTGCAATTCCTACTAGTAGTAGGAAATTCCTGGAGACTGTTTAAAGTATAAATATTGCTAGAATGTGAGTTTGAAGAAGTGGTTTCAACTAATGTTTGAATTGCCTTTTCTTTTTCCTCCTCCATTTTACACACTTTGCTTCATTATTTTCATTTTACAAATATATTCTACAGAATAAACAGAATTTAATAGATTACCATTAGCAAAATAGACATAAGCATTTCAAAATAATGGACATGTACACAGCTTTAAAAGACAATTAGCTCTGCAACATCTGCAACTGATCAAAGTGTGATACAACTGAACATTACTGCTATATCAGAGCAAAAAGCTGAGGCAATATATGCAGTTAGTTTGGAATAGGTTTCTGGAGGGAGCAGTTGTTGGCCTGGAAAAGATGCCAAGAAGAGGATATTCATTTAGAAAGATACCTATTTTTTTCTCTTTGCTACTGATCCCTGGGAAGATATTTTCCTTTCCTCTCTCTCATTTAAAAAAAAAAAAAAAAAATTGCTTGTTTGTTTTTTGCTTTGGTTTTATTTTTCATTGTTCTCTCAAAGGTAGCTTTTACTGCTACAGGTGTTGGGTGACATCAGCTACAGGATCAATTACCGTGCATTTTGGCTGTACATCCTCTGTGGAATCTTCCTTTTGCAGACAAAGGTGAGAAATAAACACTTCTAGGGCCTGATTTATCTAGTATTAATGTAGAAACCTAAGACAGATCAGAAAAATTGTTGCAGAAATGTTTTTTTCTCTTCTTTGATTGTAAAGGAAAATCTTGATTACTGTTTGAAATGTAAATATATACCCTATGGACACCTGAACTTACCTATAATGAATCTAGAAGTGCTCTTTATGTAGTCTTTCAGCTGTGATGGACTATTACAACTTACATGTCCTGCTCAGAACATAAATAACTTGCATGGTTTATAATAGTGTTTGTGATAGATATAGTATTACACATACGTGTTCTAATGTTTTGGTTTTTTTCAATTGTATGCAAAAAAAAAGCATATTTGAAAACTAATAATATATACATTCTTGCTAAAATGTAAGGGGTTTACGTTTTCTCAAATCAAAATTTTGTTGATTGGTACACATTTCTTGTTACATAAAAGAGAAAACTAAACTTTTGGTGTTAAAATTTTTAAACTTAGACTTTTTTTTTAACAAAGAAATTTACATCTTTATTCTTGAACAGTTCTGATTTTTTTCCTTTTCTAAAAAAATCTCAGAATATTTTGTATAATGTACATGCACATATTTAATACACCCCCACAATTGTTTTATCTTGTGATTTAATATTTTTTTCTAAATTAAATTAATGTTATAGTTTGTTATGACACTTGACACTTAGAACACAACCAGTTAAGTACGTGGCATTTTGTCAGATTAATGTCTATTTTTTCCCTATGACTTTTTATTTACTTTATTTACTTAATGCTTCTAAAAATAAAGACAACAAACAAACAAACAAACAAACAGAATCAATACACACAAAAAAACCAACCACAAAAAACCCAAACAAACAAAAAAACCCTACAACAATAAATAAGTTAAATATAAACTGGGGGGGGAAAAAAGTCACCACAGTTGAGGGTTCTGCAATTGACATTATCCAAGAAATGGGGGTAACAGCATATTCATCTGTCAGTAATATTCATTTGTCAATATAATACTTTTAGTAGTATAGCTCATACCATTATCAGTACGACTTTGGAAATCATCAATAGAACAATGCTGTAAATTCTGTCACACCCATGCAAAAATTAAAACTGACATGATAATGATTTTTCAAACCATAGTTATTGACTGTCCTTTTGTCAGAAATAGTTTCTAGGTCTAAGACAGATTACCTGGTCAAAATTGTATAAAGATAGAAAACAGAAAAAAAAAGAAAAAAAAATGAAAGAAAAAAAGATATAAACATTACAGTGATAAAGAAACTCATATTAGACATCACAGAAACTTTGAGTTTCATTCTTTGCCAGATTTCAATGAAGTCTAGATTTCTAGTATAGTGGAAGGTTCCCCTAATTGTGACCAGAATCCCCATACTGAGATTCAGAAAAATTTTCTAATAAATGCTACAGATAAGGCAAACCAAAAAGTATGTCCTTTACCCTGAGCTGCATTCTACCAAGAGTGCATTCTGAATTTCCACTGCCTACATTCCATCTCAGAGTTTTTACCAAAGGCTATAACTTTGGAGGCAGTAGGACTTCTAAGATACTCTTTAGACTCCATATATATGATGTTCACTCTCTTTTCAACTCTGTTTTTAAAGAATTCCTGGAAAGAACATCTGGGAAACACTAAGTCAAGGCTATCTAATCTACTTTTCATGTGAGGCACGAAAGTTGACTAGATTTTTGAGAAAACCTGTAGAGGTGACTGACTGAAAAGTCCAGTCAAGTATTTCAAATGAAAGTCTACATCATGGAATATTCTCCTCACACAGAGTTACAGACCTGAAAGTAACCTTCTTCCAGCTTCCTTGTTACCGGGATTTAAAATTGACCGGACTGTTCCAGTCCGAAGGAAATGTTAAATGATTTTACTAATTTGCACCCCTGAGTGAACAGATATACACAAAGAGTCAGTCCTGGAGCCCAACGATGCTGAATTAGAGGGAAATTAAAGTGAAAAATGCCAGTCTCAATCCAGAGAGACCCTGATCAGTCTCAGGGGTGGGTAGCAGAAACTATTGAACTGCAGTTTAACAAGGAGAAGTGAGGTGTTCTTACCATTTCCCTCTTAATGACTCTGGGAAAGCCATACATAGATTAGAATCTCTTCCTCCTGCTTAGGCTGATGTAAGTAGGATGTGGAGTGTCCAATATTCAGTTACTGAGGTGGTCAAGAACCTGAGCACATGACCTTAAAGGAGAGGATTACTTAGCTCAGTGAGTAGAAGCTAGGAGGCAATGCAAAACCTACATAAATGTTCTTGAAGAAATGAAGATGATGAAGCCAAACTGTTCTTGTTATTGACAAGCAGAACAGAAAGGGGCAATATTTTGTTTGTGTTGTTTAAACTTGACATTAGGAAACAAAAAATTCTTCACTGGCAAGTGCTGAAACAGGTTACACAGGGAGATTGTGGAGATTTGTATAATTCAATGTTTTCAAATCCTAGCTAGAAAGTCTTAACTATAAATACCCAGCTAAAAAGTCTAGTAAAAACTGTAGTCTTGGTTAAACTTTTGCCTTGTTGACTGATATTGAGTGGTGATCATGGGTGACAGTCCTGCTTCAAGCAGAAAGTAGGACTTGGAGATCTCCCAAAATCCTTTTCAGTGATCATTTACAGGCTTCTATTATTCTATGATGATCTTACTTGCTGTTGTTTTTTTGCAAAACTATTTTCTCATTGCAATGTGATCTTTCACCATCAATAGTTACACCTCCATCTTCATGAAGGGAAATGTATGGTGTTCCTCATAAGGGGAGAAAGAGCATAAGAGTGAATTAAGGATAAAAAAACTTCACAGGTTGACAGAATATTCTATAAATTATTGCTAGGGAAAAAAAAAAAAGAGCACAGGAGACAGAAAAATGTTGTTCAGAGGAACTCCATATTGATTAGCATAATACCAAGGTAACTCAACAGTTCTTTAGGAGTTCCCATTAAAAAATAATGAAAATTAAAAAATTACAATTAATACTTTTCAGAAATATTTGATGAAAATTAAGCCTCATCAAATACACTTGTTATCTATTTATTTGTTTCTGGACAGATTATAATTGTATAATAAAGTGTGTCAACATAAAATGTATCTAATTAGAAATAAGTAGTAATTTTATATGTGTCTATTCAATCGAGTTAATCAGTACTTTTAAATGAAAAATAGGCTCACTGACAGATCTCCAAATACAGCTGTTGGTAGTAACACTGGTTTTTTTATCTTTCCCAATATTTTCACTGCTACCTAGTTTATAAAATGCCTTTGCAATAAAATTTTCATGTGACGCACATTTATAGGCTAGTAAATAAAAAGTAGGTACAAATATTATGCAGTGATCCAAACTATTAAGATAAGTAAGTACTGTTAAGCCAAACATATTTTAGCAGAAGAATCCTGATAAAATAACATTTTTGATGGAAAAATCATATGTTTCCAGGACAGGGAACTTCAGGTCAGGTTAGCAATGGCTCAGAGAAGACTTTGGGGGTGTACATAAATGACTGCTTTCACACGAATTCTTCATTCAGTGCTATACTTGGTATAAAGGTCACTGTAATCCTTCAGATAATAATTTAAAAAAAAATTGAGAGGAAGAGAACTGGAAAGCTTGCTACAATGTTGTATCTGATGTAGATGACCAAACTTCTAACAAGAAATACAAAAGACAGTCAACAGAAGAAACAGGAAAAGTATTTAAATAATAGGAGAAGGCCTTAGCTCTGATACTTGAAGGCTTCAGTCTGGTCATTTTGTCAAAGAGCAGTAAGGAAAAAAACATAGAACTTGGTCACTATGCACTATGCATTAGCAATCACAGTCTTTTTTTTTGTCTTGCAGATAAAGGGATGACATGATTCAATGTCTTGAATTTGAGGTGAGATAAAATTACTCTTTAAATAAGATATGATTTCCCAGCAGTGAAGATAATTAAACATTGAAACCCTCACCACAGGTGATGGTGTATAAGCCAAGAACTGAAAACTAAAATGAGATTGAGATAGCTTTGAAAAAACATAATTTTGACTTTTGGAATCATTCTGCAATCTGCATATACAGAAGGTAACTATTGATGATCATAGATTTATTTTTGCCGTTGATGTCTGAAAACAGGTTGGCATATGAAAGGAACAGAATTTTATAATTAAATATATTGAAAAGGCATTAGGTCACCAATATTTAACAGCATGCAGTGGTCTCTTCTAATTTGACCAAGAGGAGAGTGTCTACTGCTGTTATATGTAAAATCTATTAAATTAGCCTAGTATCTTGTCCTTAAATGGAAAATCATGTTTTGTTTTTGCTGAGAGCTTGTTCATAAGCCGAGCAGTTTTACAAATTCCTCAAAGAAAGAAAGTTCTATACAGCTGAAGTAGATGTTATGTTTGTTCTCTAATAGTAAGAAAATACAGGTCCATGACTTTGTATGTCAATAAAAACAATTGTACAAAAATAATCAAGATTATCTTAGATTTACAAAAAAAATTCAGGAAAAAAGAAAAAAGAAAAAAAATTCTATGCTTCACTGAAAACATCTGGTTGAATGTACAGACTAAACACAGATATGATGCAAATGAAGTGATAAGAATCACCTACTGGTATGCCCTGTGGTAGGTCAGATTCATCTTATCCTTTGCAACAAAATATGATCATATGGAGATGACTTCCTGAGCTAATTGTTGTTCAGGGAAATGAACTTCTTCAAGGGTTCATAAAAAGGTTTTTTTTTTTCTTCAAGGGTTCATAAAAAGCCATGAAGATAAAACACAAAGCCATTTTTCAAATAGTCAGTCTTTTACCCTGCTCAGTCTAGATGTTAAGCACTTCTGGAGACCATGTCTGAGTCATAAGGTTTTGGTCATCCTTATACAAGTTTTAGCGCATATTTGGTATCCCAAGATTTGGATGGATTTTCTAATGGTGGCGTATACTGTGTATGGTTCACATACAAACCAATCTAAGGGCTGGGGAGAGGGGAGCCTAGAAAGAAAGTTATTGGTTTTGTAAATAGATACTTTGATTTTATGGATTATGTATTATCACAGTGCCTTGCTAATGTAAGAACACATTCAGAAAGATAAACAATCCCTTCTTGGACAGCATGCAGCCTGATTAAATCAGGGGAAACTGAACGGTCAAATGACCTGTGTAGTGATATAAAGCACATCAGCAGATAGTTATAAAACGAACTCCAGACTATACATTATTTTTACAAGATCTCATTATATTGCTTAAGCTGTGCTACCAAATAAGCTGCAGGACGGTCTTTATTTTGTCATTTATTCTACTTGTAAGCTTTTTGTGCAATTAATTAAGGTTCTTATCTGACCGTATTAGAATAGTTTTGGTGCAAATAAATATTATTGCTTTCCTGTACTTTCATTTTGCTTAATCTATCTTATTCTATGAAAATGAACCTTATCCTAAAGCAATGGGGAACAACCAAATCCTTATTGTAGCAAGTTTTAACATGATAAATGTTTTATACTTCTCCTAATCCCACATGTAATTCTGGAAATTTCTGCATAAGCCCCATGCTTGAGGAAGGGAAATGGCCTGTGGTGGGTTAACCTTTGCTGGCTTATTGGACTTCCAGATGTTCACTGACCCTTGTTCACTTCCCGTCCTAAACAGGACAAGGCAAGAAAATAAAATGAAAGCACCCATGGGTTGATGTAAGGACAGGAAAATTGCCATCACGGGCAAAACAGACTTGTCTTGGAGTGGGAAATGAAAACTAAATTGCAAATACCTTCACTCCCACCTTCTTCCCAGGTCTCTCCGTTACTCCCTCATCTTTAGTGACAGAAGGGGAATGGGGAAAGATTTTGCTGTCAGGTCAGAATACTTCTCTGCCACAACTTCTGCACACTGAGCTCTGCTCCACAGGACACAGTACTTCATTAAGTTTCCAGTGTAGGTCCTTTCCATGGGATACAGTTCTAAAGAAAGTTCTCCAGAGAGGTCCTTTCTATGGGATACAGTCCTTCAGGACCAGATTTCTTCAGTGTGGCTCCCCAATCGGCCACAGTTCCTGCCAGAACTTAATGCATGTGTGGGCTTTTCATGAGCTGCTCTGTGAACGTCTGCTCTGGTGTGGTCCTTCATGGACTACAGGGTGACAACCTCCTTTACCATGGTTTTCTCCCTGGGCTGAATGGGAGTGTTGTTCTGGTGCCCGGAGTACCTCCTCTCCTTCTTTTCTGACCTGAGTTTCTGCTGGGCTGTTTCTCTTACATTTTTAAATCTCTTGCACAGCTACTGCATAGCATTTTTTTCCTTTCTTAGATATGTTATCAGAAAAGTGCCACCAGAATTGCTGATGAGATCAGCTTTGCCCAGTGGTGCCTCTGTTTTGAGGTCAGCTGGAGTGGTCTGTGCCCAGCATGGGGGTAGCTCATGCTCTCTTCTCACAGAGGACATACCTGCAGCACTCCTCTACCAAAACTTTGCTATGTAAACCCAGTACAGGATTGAAGTAAATGTTTTGTACTGATAAACATTAGTGATCTATCCTGGAGGAGATGAAGATGACAAGAAGAATAGAGAGTATGAACTAACACTATTTAGAAGTTCTGCTACCTCACGACATTCTTCTTAGTTCAGTTAGTCATTAAAGGTAAAGAATTGTGAAAAGATTTCCACAGTCTGGCTTAGTTCTGCTGTTACTGAGCTGGTTTCTATAACTTGCTCAATTTTGTGCATGTGTTGTGTTGAAGAAGTCCAGGATCACTGGGAAAGTTTTACTTTGCATCTCTTGAATAAAGGTCCCAAGACTCTGTCTTTGTTCAGATAAAGCCTAAGGAGTTGAAAGCTTTTATAAATTTCCATGGTTCAAATATTGTTACGAATTTCCTAGAGAAAGAAATGCTATCAGATATTATCTTCAGGGCAGAATTGTAATTTCAAAATGTATATATTAAAAAATAAATGCTGTTAATAAATATTGGAGCTCAGTTATTCACAGTGTTGTGGCATATTCCTTTATTAAATAGTTACTACAGTAAAGTGTGGTACATTTTTATACACTGTTTAGGTGAGCACCAAAACTGTAACAGAGCAGCTGGACAAAAAAGTAGTTTTGGAAAACGTGGTTAGATCTTGATCAATAAAAGGGGTATTTTGCAAAAGATTTCAGATTACTGGGGGGGGGGTAGGGAAATATTAATGAAATAACTGGCTAAAGGAGTGAAGGATAGGCAGTGTTTATGATGTCTTAAATTCAGTGATTCAGTGATAACACTTGCAGCTAACATTCCAAGAAAGGAAGAAGTTTGCAAAGCCACCTATTCCAAGGGAGCCGCATTTCAACTAAAATCAGTGCACAGAAGGCTTACAGAATAATAAGGATAATGTAGAGTTTACCTTGCTGGAAGAAATAAAAGCTTTGGCTCATTAAAACTGGAAAATTAAGGTCTAAGTCTAATATGACTGTTCAATCTAAATGCTTTTGGGGAGGGGGGAGAGGCTGGAGGAGGAGAAAATATAAACACCAAGAAGATATGTGAGCTATTTAAACTACAAGTAATAAGAACAAATTGGTACCAACTGCCCATAATAAACTTAGAATAGAAATTAAATGCCTTATTTACAATCAGAAAAGTTATGGACGTTTTCTAATGGGTGGAGATTTGTTCAGCTATTGTTCAGAAGCTTGCTTAGTTTGTAAATGGCATTGTATAATATGCTTGCCCATAAAAGTAGAGGACTGTAGTTGGCATCTCAGGAAGACTTTTTCTGTTCAACATCCCAATGCCTTGACAGGAGAGCAGGTCACAGTTCCATAATCTCACTCTCAGTATATAGTAAAAAGTTCGGACTTCAATCCCTTTCCCAAAGCATGTATACATCTCTTTGGAGCGAGTAAACAGTGTGCATCACAAGTACTGTAATTCATTCATAGTATTCCTGCCTGAGCTATTTGTCTTAAATACAACTGAGGTTCATGCTGTATAGAGTTATTAGTTGCATCTTTTACATCCAGACTTGTGTAGGTAAGCTGCCTTTAACTTTGTGTAGGTTAAGTTTTTCTTTTGCAGCTCAGTGCAAAACCTAGCACAATACTTGTCATAAATTCAGAAATTCAGCAAAGAATTAACAAATTCACAGTCTGTATGTAAAATATGAAATAAAATTAAAATCACATGTTAGTCAGCTGTAAATCCATTGTGGAAAACCCTTAAAATTACTCCCAAGACTGGAACATAGTTTTGCGTTTTATGGATAAGGATTGGTTCTCAAATTGTACATACACTCATTATAATGGGATTAAATTTAACAAGTTGAAATGATGGATTGTGCCCTAAGGATGGAGTAATGGTGGTCACAAGTACAAGTACAAATAGAGAAAGGACTGCCTGGTGAACAGCCCCGCAGAAAGGGATCTGGGGTACTGGTCAACAGCTGGCTCAACAGCAGTCAGCAGGGTGCCCTGGCAGCCAAGAAGGCAAACCCTATCCTTGGGAGCATCAAACACAAATAAACAGCTGGTCAAAAAAGGTAATTATCCTGCTGCATTCAGCATTGGAGCAGCCTAATCCTGAATGCACTGTGTAGTTCTGGGACCCATAGAGTTGAGAAGGATGTGAAGGTTTTTAAATGCATCCAGAGGAGGACAACAAAGCTGGTGAATGGGCTGGAAGGAACATCCTGTTAGGAGTGCCTGAGGACTTTGGGCTTTTCTGGTTTTGAGAGGTTGAGGCTGAGGGGTGACCTCATTACTCTCTACAGCTTCTGGAGGAGGAGAAGGAGTGAAGTGCTGGTATTTTCTCCCAAGGATCCAGTGACAGGACACGTGGGAATGGTTTAAAAATGAGTTAGGAGAAGTTTAGACCAAACATTTCTTTTTCAGGAGGGTGGTCAAACCCTGGAACAAGCTTCTGAAAAAGGTGATAAATGCCCCAAGCTTGTCAGTATTTAAGAGATGCTTGGACAATTCCCTTAACAATATGCTTTAACTTAATCAGCTCTTGGTCCCTTCCACCTGGGAATTAAACACTTCTCATCTAAATCAATTTAGCATTACATAAATGAAAGGATTTATTATAACAAAATAGACACTTCAATTTGCTCATTTTAAAATAACACATGTAAACCAAAGCAGAGCATTATAATCAACCAGAAATGGAATGGTTTTCAGTGTTGACAAATATCAGTAGAAGACCCATCAAAAATAAGTCTCCCTAGAATTTTTGTATAAACTAACAATTACAGTGCAGTTAGAATACGAGATATTTGTTATGGTTTGCTCTATTACCTTCCAGCAACAGACTGCAGCCCTTGAAAGGATTGTGCAAATTTATTTAATCTTTATCCTCCCCTAATTTTAGATTAACAATAAAAATAACGGAAGGGAGTAAATGTCTGCTTATGGTATAGGAAGCATATAAGGCAGCTTGGCCCTAATAAAAAAATATAAATCTGATTTTTAGGAGTGTAAGTTTTCATAATACTAATAATCACTTAATTTCTTATTGAAGCTTCAAATAATTTCATGTTTCTCTTCAATTACAGTTAAAATTCTACTTTTTTAAAGCATTCATGTAACAAGCAAAGAAAATTATTCATCATAAGCATTGCAAAGGCAAGACAACATCATAACTGTAGAATAAATCAGGGTTGCCTGAAGTAAACTGAGTGCTTAAAACAAAATTTACTTATCATACATTTATATATTTAATTTTATTGTTGGAGCAAGTCCAGAGGAGGGCCACGAAGCTGATAAGAGGGCTGGAACACCTGCCCTACAAAGACAGGCTGAGAAAGCTGTTCAGCCTGGAGAAGAGAAGGCTCCATGGAGATCTCATAGCAGCCTTACACTATCTAAAGGGGGCCTATAGGGAAGCCAGAGAGGGACTCTTTGTCAGAAACTGTAGTGATAAGACAAGGAGTAATGGGTACAAACTAAAAAGGGGAAATCCAAGTTAGGTATTAGGAAGATACTCTTCATGTGTGTGAGTGGTGAGACACTGGAACAGGTTGCCCAAGGAGGTTGTGGATGCCCTATCCCTGGCAGTGTTCAAGGCCGGATTGGATAAGGCCTTGAATAATCTGATCTAGTGGGAAGTGTCCCTGCCCATGGCAAGGGGTGTTGGGACTGGATGATCTTTCAGGTCTCTTCCAACCCTTTAATGATCTATGATTCTATGATTCATTCTATATACACTTGTAATTTTATTTGAAAGTAATTATCAGCTTTTTAACCATGAGCTAATTTAGATCTGTGAGGCAATTTTTCTGATGCTTTTTTTTAATTCTGAATGGATATTTTCTGCTAGTCTAGAAGTTGCAGAATTTCGCAAGACTTTTCTTATGGAGTAAATATTAATACAGGAAGAGAGAAACTAAAGACTACAAATCCTGTATATGTTTTGCCTTTCAGTGTAAAATCCCATAGTCTAATTTTAGGGGAGAGGGGATTCAGCAATTAGTATTTTTCCAGTTCCTAGAAGAAACAATTGTGACCTTGAGTTTAGACATTCATTTTCCCTACCTGAGCATCTCTGCCATTTCTGCAGTCACAAAGTCACTAAATTCTAAATAAAGGGTTCATAGGGACATACAGTAGGACAAATTATTCATTAATTTTGTTGCTTGGGGATTTGGTTATTTATATATTTAGACATCCTTTTTTTTTTTTTTTTCCCCTTGGTCCTTATTAAAGTAATCTAAATGTTTAAATTTTCTTTTTCGTTTTAAGGACAGGATCTATCAAATCTGCTACTGAATTTGTAGCAGAACTGAAAAGTGGCAGAAAAGTCATTACCAAAGAGAAGAAATTTCATTACAAGCAAATAGAAATGTTATCACCAAGGTAATGTAATAAGGAAGGTACTCCTTTACTAGCCTTAACAAATAACTTTTAATATAACCAAACACTTGATTGTACATTCTTTGAGATTCTCCTGTTTGTTCAATAACTAACTTTTTATGGCATGTGGACTGTAATTAAAAAAGCTGGCTGCTGTGCAAAAAAGAAGTGTGTTTGTCACAGGAAGCTTTGAATGGTGATGTGAAGAATATATCATAAAAATATGCATAATGATGATTATTGTGTATTGTCCTGTTTTGAGTCATCAGTCTTTGATTAGGCCAACTTTTCATACGTAGGTAAATTTTGAAAACCTCAATAATCCAAAAATTAAGCCCATTTTCTTGCTTTACTGTTTGAAGGAACAATTGGGTAAAATCATACTTTCTTTTTATAAATTTTGGTATATAATTATTTGTTTCAAATTTTCTTATAGCTCAACTTTAATCAGACTCACTAACTTATGAGTTCTGCTACAGACACTACAAATTCAAATACAGCAAAAGTAATAAGTTTCTTGCCTTACAAGAGAAGCACTATTTATATATATTTATATATATATATTTATATATGTTAATCTTTTTGATGTCAGGGTTCTGCTTTCAAAGAAAATCCCTTAACTGCTTCCACTCTTGATGGCTGAAATCAAATTAGAAAATCACCAAAAAGTACCATTTAATGTTCCAATTGCTAAAGGACATCCAGTCCATGGAGTCAGACCAGAGCTACCACAAAATAACTGCTATGGAAGTGTACTGTGTCAGTCTGCAGCACCACGACAACTGCCTTGAAACACAAATTGTCTGTAGTCTTCAAGACTTTGTCACTGGTTAGCCGCCCTCAGAATATCTCACTCTGACCAGGAATGCAATGCACTGATAGAACTTTTGCTGCTTGCTGAAAAGCACAGTAGCTATCTGTTTCTCTGACAGGATTAATACAATCAATTCAACTTCTTCTGTACAGTAACTTGAAGCAGTATAAGAAACTACTTTTCTACTTTATAAAAAAAAAAAATTGAGTTAGTTCAGACATCTTATCTAAAGATTCAAAGCAGCACTAAAAATATGGTGGTTTTGTTATATTTCAGTTCATCTTTGCATACTGACCCATATGTTTGGTTTTCAATTTATTTTCATCATCTTGCTGAAACTTATAAGACACAACTAAGGTTAATCTTCCCTTCAAACCTTGGAGTGTTAGTCAGGGCTTCCTTTACTCTGCAATACTTCTCTTAGAGTAAACTTTACTGTTGTTGGTCAATAAGCAACTGATCGTTTACAGTAACAGAAATTACCTTCTTCTTTCTGAGGGGACTTATATTCATGTTCTCCAGTTCCCAAGAAAATGATCCATGTACTGTAATCAGGAAGTAATTTATAGGCAATACTGGACCATTTCTGTCTGTCAATCTTTTGCAGCCAATGGGGTTTTTTTGTTTGTTTTGTTTGGGTTTTTTTTTTGGTTGTGTTGGTTTTGTTTTT
>JAWWES010000001.1:93804025-93847231 GCA_035583135.1 Lophotriccus pileatus
TTTTGTTTTTTAATTTTCTGATGCTATGAATGATAGGTTCGAGATACCAGTTTTCAGCTTCGGTTTTTAACATTGTTTATGCCTGTTTGTGAAATATGCCCTTAGTGATATTTAAGAAGACAATGTTTGGCTAGGTGTTGTGGTTTTGGCTGGGATAGAGGAGTTACTTTTCTTCATTTAGCCTATGTGGTGCTATGTTTTGGATTTGTCAAGAAAACAGTGTTGATAGCACAAGGATGTTTTTACTAGCTAATTTTCTAGTTCTTACGGAGCATCAAGGCTTTTCTTTCTTCTCATGCTGCCTCACCACTGAGCAGGCTGGGGTGCATAGGGAGCTGGGAGGCAACAGAGTAGGGATAGCTGACCCCAGCTGCCCAAAGGGATATCCCAAATCATATGGCATCAAGGTCAGTGTACAAAGCTGGGGGAAGAAGGAGGAAGGAAGGGTGTTCAGAGTGATGATGTTTCCGCGTAACCTTTATGCATGATAGAGCCTGGCTTTCAGGGAGGTGGCTGAACACCTCCCTGCCCATGGGAAGGGATGAATAAATTCCTTGTATTATTTTGCTTGCCTGCACAGCATTTGTTAATTTGTTAAATTGTCTTTATCTCCACCCACGAGTTTTTACACTTCTACCCTTTGGATTATCTCCCTTATCCCACTGGGGAAGTGAACAACTGGATGTGTGGTGATGAGCTGCCTATCAGGCCTAGACAACATTAGGCAATTGTACTCATTAGTGTTCAGTAAAGAGATTTACTGTACAGTGCCCAGCACGACTTTAAGTTTTTGGTGTGGGCTTTTTGTTTGTTTTGTTGTTTGTTTTTTTTTTTTCTTTTTTTTTTTGAGGACAGCTATATAGGGAAGCACTGCATTGCAACTGCATGAACAGATGGTCACATGATGAAAAGTAGTTATTGAAACCTAATATAATACCAAGTACATTTTAAGTGTAAATCCTGATTGTGTTAAATAGTGGTGCCAGCTGTTTCAGCCTGCAGACTGCACTTATTGGTGTACCCTGGGAATCAGCAGGTGCTACTTGCTCTGCTAGTATCAAATTACAAACAGAGAGTTTTAAATGTACATTTCAGATGTCTACCGCTTTGGGACCAGCAATATATTAAAAAATGAAGTATGAAAATCTGAAGAAGGAGATGTGCTAATGCAATTTTTTAGTTTTACTAAATAAAAAAAAAAAAAAAAAAAAAAGAATTTAGAGTTCAATTCCTTTCCCATTTATCTTTTCCCAACACTTTCTACTGCACAATTGCTGTGCATATTTTTGCATAGAAATATGTAACATTTTTGCAGTAATCAAATGTGAATTGATACAAAGAAGTTGCTATTTTTCCTATAAAACCCATAATCACAACTGCCACTGTTCTACAAATTCCGCTGTGGTGGGTTGATCCTGAGTGGGTATCAGGTACCCATCATTCACCTCCACAACTGGACAGGGGAGAGAAAATATAATGAAAGGCTCATGAGTTGAGATAAGGGCAGGGAGATATCACAAATTGATTATCATCACAGGCAAAACAGGCTCATCTTGGGGATATTAATTGAATTTATTACCAACCAGAATCAAACAGGGTAATGAGGAGCAAAACAAATCTATAAAACACCTTCCCCCAACCCTCCCTCCTTCCCAGGCTCTATATTCTCCCCTCCAGCAGTGCAGGGAGATTCTAAACAACAGTGTGGAGATTTTATTTGGGGTTTTTTTAAATCCTATCTTGTATGTCTCACTTTTTTTCTTAGGAATTGTGAAGAATTCATTAGAATGTAAGTAGAGATATCAGAAAGTGAAAATTCTGTCTTGATGAATGCTACAGAATAGTAATAAACTTGTCAGTGAAGAATAAAATTTCATATAAGTTTCCACTTCCAGAAAGAAATATGGATTTCTTAAATGTAACCTCTGTCTTAGGGAATGACTTTTTTTATCTGGGGAAACAAATGAAAAATTATGGCTAAGAACCTTACCACTTCACAGTGACCACTTTTGGGATACATGGGGGAAAAAAATCCCAGAACACAAACACAAACTCTTTCTCATTGTTTAAGCAGCTTGCCTAGTGTCATAACAATTTTCTCTCATTCTTTATGACTCCAGTGCTCTTGTCAATCACATTTAAGCACACTACAATAGTGTCAGCTTTTATTTTTAGAACCTTCATGCCCTGAAGTAGTGAATGCTCCAAATATTGCATGCAATTCCCCAGTGACACTGTTGTGAGAATCTAAAAAACAGATCAACCTTGGATCCTTCTGGAGGTGACATGGAGCTTTTAGTAGTAGTAGAGTTTCTACCTAGGTCTGAGTGTTTTCTTATTTTGTCTGTTTATTCTTTCACAAAAGTAAATATGGAAAAATATCTTTTTTTGAGGGATAGAAGATATTTTTAAATATAGATTGAATTTGACTAAAATGGGTTCAGTTAAAATAAAAGAATAAAAAGCTCAATACATATCCGCTGAAAGAAATGTTCCAGAAATATAGAAACAGTGTGACACCCAAATGAAAATTGGCATTTTTCTTCTTATAGAAATAATTAGTTTAACAATAGAAAAAATGTAAAAGGGGAAAATGTCATCGCTTCCATTATGAAAAAAAATTCAGAAATATTACTTCATTTCATCAGTGATACGTGACATCAAGACAACATGTGTAAATCTGCTTTGTAAAGATTTGTGTGTGTGTTTCTTTGTTTGTTCAAGTTCTTGGAAGTACATCTGATTTGACCAGAACTATTTTCTGTGATTTCACCATTACCTTAATAAATCCAGTGTTTTCTCAGCTTTACAACCAGTGAGTTTTCTGCACAATGAAAAAAACATTTTCTCAACAGATACTGCCAGTCCATGTTTGGAATTGTTACATTTGTGTTTTTTTGCTTAGAATTAGCAAATCATTAGCTCAAGTCAAAAAAGGAAGGATTGCAGAAAAAGAGATTGACTTATTTTCTTCATACAAAAAAAATTTGTTATGTCATAAAGTTAACAGTAACACCACGTTTTCTTCTTTCTCTTCCCTACACTGCCAACTATGGTTGTCATCCTTCCTTCATTTCAAGAAGAGGACTGTCTTCCCTACAGAGAAATAAAGAGTCACAATCTATTGGTGGTCCTACTGTCAAGATTCTCTATTAAAAGTCGACACAGCTCTTTTAGGAACACCGAGTGGTTTGATACAGAAGGTTCTTGAAACTTGTTGTTTTTAAACAGCTGATGCCGGACTTGGAAAGATAATATTGTTTTAATGGTATAGATAATTCAGTTTTATTTCTACTACACAAGTAATTTTTTCCCCTAAAGAAATCTAAAACAAAGAAAAACAAACAACTAAAACCAAAACAAACAAAAAACAAAACAAACAAAACAAAACAAAAAAACCCAAAATCAAACCCTGGAACATTTATTTCTGCATATTTTAGAATGAAAACATCTGCGCCATTGTTTTCTTTCATTTTTTCATGCATTTATGAAGTGAATTTCTAATTGAAAATGCATTTAAAGCATATATTCAAGCTCAAACATCATTGTGAAGTAAAATACATGCTATAGATTGTATTAAATGCCTTTAAACTTAATAGAAAAAAACCATAGGAATTACCATTTTTATTGACTGGTGTGATTCCAGGACCTCATTTTGTCGAAACTTGTAACTACAGCAGTATGTTATGTAGAAAATCAAAACAGGATCCCTGTAACTTCTTATTTTCAGTGACACCTTTCCAATGTGGTTATTTTGTTTACTTTTTTCTTATTATTTTTAATTATTGACTAGTTTTATCTCTGATTCTTGTGTTTCATTTTGATGGCTAGATACCTGAATGAAATTTGTATCTAACTAGACTCTCCTCATTTTTGTTGTAAATATTGTCAAATAAAAATTAGTATTAAATTTTACATGGTGTGTTTCTCCCCCCTTGAGTGAACACTTGAAAGAACCCATTCTTAATTTTGAATATTTTGTAATTTTTTTCAGTTATCTTCACTTTCTTGTTCTCATGTCAGTTTTCTTCCTTTCTTCTTCCTCCTACGTTGCGAGCAAATTTAGTATAAAAGCTGAAATGGAACACTATTATAAAATAAAGTTACCATGGCAGCAAAAAGTAATTTCAGTTTATCACCTACAGCAAAAATAAAAGGTAAGTTGTGCAGGATTCTTATCAACTACAGAGAAGGTAATCAGACAAAATCAATCTACATCAGTAATGAATGAGCTGCTCACACAAAGACCAATCTGGTGAAGAAACCATCCTATTATATCCTGTGAAACTAAAAGTTGTTTGAAATAGTAGCAATTTGCAGGTAAAACATACTTATTTTTAAAATCTGATAGTAAAAAATGGTTTGTTGATGCTTTCTTGAATTCATAATTTTTATAATAAACTTGCTGACACAACTTAGGGGAAGTATGATATTTGTTATGCATTAATTTATCAATCACGATATTGAAAGATTTTTTTTTCCTGTTCTTAATAGTTTACATGTATAACATCAATAACTGGAGATATATTTGGAACAAAACAACATAACAGGCTTTTGGTTTTAATATACGCTAAGAAATTTCTATTCTGCTCAGAGAACTCATTTCTTAAATTCACGTATTAAATTCCAGCCTAGAGTTATCACCCAAAAAAGGATAAATAATGAGATATTACTGGGCAATTACCGGTACATTTTGAGAGCCAGGTGGATTAATATAGGCTTATAAATGGATGATGAACTTGCCGTGAAAAATAACATGTATGGGGGGGGTTTATTATTATTATTATTATTACTATTATTTTAATAAAGTATCTGTATGGATATGTATATTTTCAAACCCTTCTGAAACTTCAGACTGTGATAGTGACATAGAAACTGTAATATGTTTTTAGTGGTCAGACACCACTAAATGATACTTTTAGAGGTGATACTTTTAAAGAATGTCCATTTTGGAAGGAATCATTGGATTTAATAAATTTCTGCCAATTGCAGAAATTTGAGGGTGCAGGAATTACTGTGTCGGATTCCCCATTTATAGAATTTCGTCTTTTATGTTCTTGGGGTGTGAATTGGACCCCACTATTGTCATTAAGAAGTTTTAAAACAGATGTGTGATGACTGAATATGCATTACTTAGAACTGCATACACGTCTTTGCTATATAAAGCCAAAACAAAATCATACATGGCTTTTGTTCATAGTCCAGAAATGTTTGAGGAAAGGAGATTTAATTATTCAGCTCCTTCATGCTAGAGTTCTCTGTAAAGGTGATGGGTCAGGTAATTATTCTCTTTGAGAATCTTAGCAGAAAAGTGATTATTCATGCCATCATTAATTTGCTTTCCAAACACAATGTATTTTAATTTGGAAATTTAAGCTGCTTCACTCACACAGCTGCTTGCTCACTCTCACACAATCAGGACTGGGGGGGGAAAATCAGAAGGGTAAAAGCTGGAAAACTTTTGGGTTAAGATAAAGCCAGTTTAATGGGGAAAGCAAAAGCCACACACACACAAGCAAAATAAAACAATTAATGCACTGCTTCCCATGGGCAGGCAGGTATTTAACCATGTCTGGGAGAGCAGGGCCCCATCACACATAACAGTTACTTGGAAAGACAAATGCCATCACTCCAAACATCCCAAACTTCCTCCATCTTTCCCTTACTTTGTATACTGAGCATGATGTCATATGGTCTGGAACATCCCCTTGGTCAGTTTGGGTCATTTGTCCTGACCATGTCTCCTCCCAGACTCCCGCGCACCCCCAGCTTCCTTGCCCATGTCGCAGTACAAGAAGCAGAAATGTGTAAGCCCTGTCAGCAATAGCAAAAACATCTCCATATCATCAACCCTCTGTTCAGCACAAATCCAAAACATGGGGCCATACCAGCCACTGTGAAGAAAGTTAATTGTACCCCAGCTGACTAGCAAAATTTCAATTATTTTTTTTACTTGTTGCTGTGATTGGGCACTGAGGAAGGATAGCTGCTATATAAGGATTGCCAGAATTTAGGAAAGATGTAATCCTTCTTCCATCAACCCTTCATATTTATTTTACAGTCTCCTTTTTTCCCTAAAAGAAGTTGGGGGGAAAAAAGAAATGACAGAAACTGGTTTCTACCACTAATGTTAATCGTGCTTCATAGGCAAAGTTAATAGAGATTTGTAATTTCAATTACATGAAACTAAACCCAAAACAATTTTATTACAGGAAGGAGAGATGTCTTAGAAAGTCTTAGATGTCTTAGAAAGTCTTTCCTCATGGAAGCATGTTTCTGTGATTTTCTAAAAATGTGCAAATGAAAAAGAAATTAAAAATGCAAATACAGTAATGTAATGATAACAAAAAGAGCAAATCCTTTGTTGTTTCCAACTCCTAGGCCTCCTCTGAATACATTACTCCTCTGATCTTGTTTCTTTTGAATACTTACCTCAAAATTTTTTCCTTTGGCAAACATGCTCTCAATTTTCTAAATATGAACTTTAAACAAAAACAAACCAAAAAATACACATTGTCATTTCTTTTCTCTGCCATTTTTACATCCATTCTCCCTTTCATCTTCAGATCCACTGGCTAGACCTTTGCCCTGACTTTCTCTGTACTGAAACTCTCATTCATATCCTCTCTTAAAGGACGTCTTCTCTCTTGGGCTATCATCCATCTCAGCCTGTTTGACGTTTCTTTCTGGATGGTTCACCAATTTGAGTATGCTGGAGACAGAGGTTATTTTTCCTATCTTTTTTTGGTATTTATTATATGCCTGGAAATTATAGAATCTCTCTCTATTTTAGCTTGTTTGCATTAGATAAAAACTAACAACTACTTCTGAATTACATTTCAGTATAAAAAAATGCTGACATTTTCTAATACTCAGTGTACTGCTCTAAGACAACCACTCAGGCATTCCAAAATTAAGATGACTACATTTTTCTTGGTTGTCTAGCCCCACTTCCTGAAATCTCTTCTCTCATTTCTGTACGTAGCTTCTCCTTCTTACCTTCAAAATCCTTCACAGTTTTCATTGTATTTTCATATTATTTGTTCTTAACCATTTTATTGTTTTCTATGTAAACAAAAAATAAATTCTGAATTGTTGCCTACTTTTCCAGGCAAACTGACCACAGATGTTTCCAGAGTATTATCCTAGCCTCTCCCACTGTCACATTAACAGCTGAAAAGTTGATGACTGGTTTTTTAGTATGCTTCCAAGAATTAAAATAAAATTTATGATTTTAAATTTACTCTAGTTTGTAGTTTTCAGGCATTCACACTAGTTATATGATACTATTTTAATCCTTTCTCTTTCTCTACTAAAATAACTTGGATTAAGTATCGTGGCCGGGGATGAATCATACGATATGGCTCACGTGTTCGGAGATCAGGAACTTTATTTAGATGCTGGAACATAACATTTTAGAAGCAGCGTGGCTGCTTATATACTGTACTTGGTAACACATGTACACATACAATTGGTTTAACTGTAACATAAACATCTTACAATTGGACACCTGTCCACGTACATCCACGCATGTCCAGCAGCCCTGACTCAGTATTCTTACCAGTACCAAGCTATTACTGTCCGTAGTCACTACCTGGCCAGGCACAAGTGTTCCACCTTCGACCTTTCAGCTACTCAGAGACCCCAGAACCAGCTGGGGTCCCATCACAATTAAATATTTCAAACTGCTGTTAATCTGCATTTCAAAACAGTGAAAGCTTTGTTTTTATTAATATTTTCATATTTCATTATAATCACTAGTTTATAACTACCTGGTAGTTCAATACCTGACAAGACTTCTAATAAGTTTTTGTTTCAGAAAAGTCCTTTACTTTAAATAAAAATCCAAATAGGATATTTTCTGATTTTTTTTAAACTAACTGGAAAATTCTTGATTTGATGTACTCCATCATCACAAGATATTGAGTGCTACAGTGAAGGATTTTGTCCTTCACCATCTTTCTAACCAATTTCTTGCAAAACACATTTTTTCCCTTGTGTCTGATCAGCCTTTTTTTTCTACTACAAATAGATATCACAATAATAAGATTAAACACTAGTAAGGTACAACATATATATTGTAAGTTTTAAATTTTTACATCATAGCACAGATGTGCAGACTTGAGCTTTTTTGTTGTACTTCAGGTAAGTTATCCATCTTTGTGGACTAAGCTAGGCTTCCAAAGATATTTCAATATTTTTTTAGGAGATTAAGCTTGTGCACATTTTCAGATGTTTGTTTGTTTGTTTTTTCCAACAAGATGCAGACCTATTTTTTCAAAAATTGTGGGATAACTATTAATAAGAAGTAGTGGTTGATTATTGTTACCCAGATAAATTTGCATGAGATGGAAATAGTATTTTTAAAAATCTCATTCTTTTAATTGATTTTTAACAGTAGTACTTCAAATTTTCAAGTGTCACATCCATCCTGATTACAGACACCCTGATTATTTATGGAATGCACAGACTGTTATCCAAAATTCCACTCTAGTCAGCTTGAAAAGTTACAATCTGAAAAAAACTTCTCACCTGGGAGAGGAATTTCAGTGAGACATTCACTTATGGAATTTCAACCATCCAATGAAATATAAGGATATAGTGAAATGTGGGAACACTTGTTTCTTCCCTGATGAGAGCAACCACCAGTCTCAAAGGAGTTATGAGATGATAGTACTGGAACAAGTACATCCAAGATACACTGCAATTAACCTTGAATTCTGCTATACAAATTGCTGTAGCTCTAAAAGGTCACTTGCAAATCAGAGACACATGCTGAAGTTTCAATGCAAAGACAGCTAAGTTCTTTTACTTATCCCCAGCATTCACATGTTGTATAAATGTATGCAGTGCCTTCAAGACCCAAATCTGTCCTTCTCTTAAGGTTATTTATGATATTGTCTCTCTACTGAACTCTTCAGAACTATTGGTTCCTGATATTGTTAGAAGATATTAATCTTTAAAATATGAAAATTGATTTGAGAACCTTGCATGTCAGCAATGGAAACACTGTACTTTCACAATTGCTATTCTTCTGATAAAATATAGTGCAGATAAGTCCGTGTCCTAAGGGTTGTTGTGACACTCTGAATCGCAAACCATTTTTGTATCATTTTATACCTGAGAAATAAGATACAGAAAGACAGTGTAAGGCCAATTTTTTACACTGCTTTCTTTTTTTTTTTTTTTTTTTTTTTTTTTTTTTGTCTAGGAAACAGAAGTCAGGATGTAAGTAAATCTTTTAATGATAACTGATGTTTTTGAATGCTGCTGTTGTTATTACATGGTTATAAAAGTAAATTTATGAGAAGAAACTTTTCATATATTTACTGGGAATACACTTCCTGATCTGGATCCATTGATTCACTCATGCTTCTTACTTCACATTTAAATTCCCAGTAATGTTTATGCTCATGTTTTTTACTTAGGCTAGCAGAATAATAAATAATATTGAGCAGTAGGAATTATCATATCCTGCCCAATTCAATCACTGATAATTCCATTATCTCTTATGTACTCTAAATCCTCATGTGTTTCCTTGGTAGAGGAAGAAAATAGATCCTTTATAAAATCTGATTCCTCTGACACACTGCTGAGGTTTAACCCTGTCAACAATTAAGCCCCACACAGACATTTGCTTACTACCTGCCACTGAGACAGGGAAGAGAATCAGAAGGGTAAAAGTAAGAAAACTCATGGGTTCAGGTAAAGACAGTTTAATAAGTAAAGCAAAAGCTGCAAAAGTTGCACACACGCGCAAAGCAATTCTTTCACCACTTCCTATGGGCAGGAAGATGTTCAGCCATCTCTAAGAAAGTTGGTCCCTGTCACACAGAATGGTGACTTGGGAAGGCAAATGCCATGACTCGAATTACTTGATATCAGGAACCATTTCTCTACTGGGAGGGTGGTTAAACTCTGTAATAGGCTTCCTAGGAAGGTGGTCCATGCCCCAAACCTGTTAGTGTTTAACCGGCATTAGGATGATACCTTTAATAATATGCTTTAACTTTTGCTCAGGCCTGAATTGTTCAGGCATTTGGACTGGATGGTCACTGAAGGTCCCTTCCAAGTGAACTCTTCTGTTCAGCACTCTGTTTCTTCAGAGGAGAAGTGTTTTGATCCTCTGAGCATTTGCATGACCTTCCTCTAACAAGTCTATCTCTTTCCTGTACTGGAGACCGCAAAGCTGAATGCAGTACTCCAGAAGGGGTCTCATGAGAGTGGATTAGAGGGAGAGAGTCACCTCCCTTCACCTGCTGTCCACTCTGCTTTCAATACAGCCTAGGATGTGGTTGACTTTCTGGGCTGCAAGTACACATTGCCAGCTCAAAGTCCAGTTTTTCACCTACCAGTACCTCGAAATACTTGTATGCAGGTCTGCTCTGGTACATGGTACTCACAGAGGTTGTGCAAGTCTGTATGACCTGTTTTCCTAATTCTCAAGAGGTAATGTTTTGAACATATTTTGAAAATAGATCTATCCTTGATGGTTTCTGTTGTTGGTTTTTGGTTTTGTTTCTTTTCCTTTGTTTGTTTTGTCTTTGTTTTTGGGGGGTTTTTTTTGTGGGGTTTTTTTTTGGTTGTTGGTGAGGTTTTTTTATATTTTCTTACATAAAATAAGATGTGGGTGTTGTGTAGTCAGGCTGTTTCCATGGAATCTAGTCAGTCACCCTCTCACTCTTTCTCTCCTATATCTATGTGTATATACACAAGCATATATATACTCAGGTACATATATTTGAAAGAAGGATCCCTAAAAAGCCAAACCCAAGAAAGCTGCAAGTTATATTAACAGATGTAGAAAGAACTGTAATGAGATTTTTATTCCCATATTTACAGATGTCACATTTGGATTTTTGGATAAATGCTGTAACATTAGAAAAAAAGAATCTCCTATATTTAAGTCCTGACTAATAAACTCTTACCTTTTCTTCTTCTGCAAGTCTTTTATCTTCACCCCTTGTTACTCATTTAATAAGGAAATTACTTTTTCAGCATCAAAAAAGAAAAAAATCAGATATAGTCCTTAAAAAGATTAGCTGCTGATCTAAATGAATTATTGTGTTTTATACATTTTAATATTTCATGTAGACTTTTTTGTATATATTCTTATAAACAACATATACCTTTGAGTACCTATTTTAAAAATATTTGCTTAATGGGACTGTTGCAACATTTATGAGCTTGCAATAATTTCAGCATATAAAAACCTATTTGATAGCAATTTTAACAAAACATTAATTTTTATTAAAATTCATTAGTTCTTGTGACTAACTTCTCAGATATTTGGCTGATTTATCATGTTTGTTTAATGTGTCATTACAAGGAAAAATGTTGATAATAATATGTAAATAATTTTGTCAAATTGATATCCTTGATTATCCGAGAAGTTTCATGCTAGAAATAATCTGAACTGCTGTCTTTATATCGGTCTTTGTTGCTGTAAGTAGCAGCACTTGTAATCCTTACCTTTGCTACCTTTTAATGCACAGTGATTTTTTAGGATATATTAGATTCTCACTGCTGACCACTACTGAAAATAACATCAGGTACATTTAACACCAGAAACTTAGAAATCTAATCTTCATTAGTAGCTTGCTGACTCTTTGTGAAACACAGTATTTTCAGTTCCTCTATGTATTTCTAGCTACTTCTCCTTGACCTTCAGGTATACAATCAGATTCCAGGAATCTTGAGATGGTAGCTGACCAAAACTCTGGCTAATTTAGGAGATCACTGAAATACGTAGGTATTTGACATTCAGTATTGTTCATGCGCCTAAATACGGTTATATATGCACACATATATTCACATACATAAATATATATATAAATATATTTATATTTGTATGTACATGTAAGTGTAGATAAATATTATTCTTGATAATATCTTGTTTTAGCAAATATCTGCTCAGCCAAATGCAAACCTTAATTTAAAATAAAAGCGTCCATCTTTAAACATAAAACACCATTTAAAAATTACCTTGTTCAAAACATCGGAAAAGTTAAAATATCTTTAGAGAAATACAATAGATATCTACATATAAAATTACATTTTGCAGGCAAGATTCATAGAAAAGATAAAGAAAAAATAATAGGAGTAATAGTAATTCCAACTTTCTTTGGGAAAACATATTTTTACTGAATCTGTTGATGTAGTTACTGTCTAATCCAAGTCTTCATTCCTTAAATTAATGCCTCAGTTTATAAGATGTAGATTATTCTTAATATACTCTCCCACTCCTTGTGGTCTCCAGTTTATTTATTCTTTTTCATATTACCTTTTTGAAAGAAATTGAAACAGGTGTGACCTTTCACAGGTAAGTCTCTTGAGTCACCAGATTCACTTTCTGTTTGATTCACTGAATGCTATAAATGTGGATAAAATATTACACATTTAAAAGGAAGAATTTGACTTGTGTCAAGCAGATAGTTTCATTTAATTAAAGGTATTTTTTAATTAGGAAGAAAAAAAACCCCATTAATTTACAAAACCTTTATGTATGCTATCCTTTCCCCTACATCTCTCCACACAGATACAGAAAAATATTAGAGGGTTTTAGTTATTCAACTTTCTGTATGTGTGAAAAGTCAGTCAAGGATTTATTGATGCAACATTTCTGCATATATCACATGCTGTCTGTGCTGTACCTGGAGATGTTTTTGTGTTTCTAGGAAAAACGAAACTGCTTCTGCCTTTCTTTTTTTTTCTTTTCTGCTTTCTAATGCAATGAAAGAAATCTCATATATGGCATTGATTTTGAGAAGGAACTAAAAGAGCTACTGTCTTAAAAATTGGTCTGATTGTGTGGGTAAATGAGGGACATAAAGAAACAATTTTAAGCATCAGGTCAGTTTTATTAACAATGATCAAGGATTACATGTTCTCATTAATTCTGTCACCCTTGACATGTAATTAGTACTAGTGTACAGGAACACACTTCTACCACATAATTAATAAATTATGGCATATCATATTTAGTTTAATTTCCTCAAGGGTCAATTAATTTTTTATTATCATATTCTTCACCCTGGAGAGTCTAAAAATTCAGTTCTTCTCCCTCCTTCAGAGCAAAAAATCATGTTTTCATTTGTTTTTGAAATGGACTATTTAACACTTTTCTTCCTCAGTAACTGAGCAAAATGAATTAATATTTTTTGTCCATTCACTATGCTTTGTTTTTTAACCAAAAATGTGATTCCACAGTGCTTCAAACAATGATGGTCAGGTTGGAGTTGTTGTTGGTATACCAAATTTCCACTTCTGTATAACTATTTATTTGGAAAAAAGGGGAAAAAAATCTTTGAGAATGTCAGAATAAGAGGTCTGCTAGACCACTGAATCTTGAGAATATTCAAGTTTAAGTTGTCTGCACTATGACAGATAGTGCAATGATGATGATGATATGGTAGCCAAGTAGCATGCAACCATTAGTAAAGGTAGATGGCTTTATGTCTCCCGTGGTTATGTAAATATAAATGCAACATTATGGAACTGCTTTGTGCTATGATTCCTAGAAATTAAGTGATATCTCCAGTAATTATGGTTATTATTAGCAGTATAAAATATCGGGTCTCTTTATAGTAATGAAAAAAGTTTTGCAAACTCCATTCTACAGAAGATACAAAGAAACTAAAGGTAATCTATGTCACCTGTACCAGAGATTTCTTATATATTTAAGAATTAGTATAATACAGCCTTGAGATTATAAAATCTCTTGCCACAAACCTACACTAGACAGCATTTTCTGAGTTTTTGCTTGGTTTGCTTCTCTTCTTTTTTTTTTAGCATATACCTATTCTGCAATTATTCCTAGTGAAAAGGTAATGCATATATGTATATTTATGTCTGTACGAAGGTATTTTTGAGTTATTTTCTTGAAAATTGCATCTTCAGAGATTTCCATTGATACCTTGAACGTTTAGAGTGAGAGTATTGTGGAATTGGGTTGAAAGTGACCTTTAGAAGTTATCCCGTCCAACCTCCCTGCCATGAGTAGGGACATCTTCCACTAGACCCATTTTTTAAAAGACCCCTCCAATCTGACCTTGAATATTTCCAGAGATGAAACGTCTACAACTTCCCCAGTCAAACAGTTCCAGTGTTTTACCATCCTCATCATAAAATTCTTTTTCCTTATATGTAGCCTATATTTACCCTCTATAAGTTTAAAACCTTTACCCTTTGCTCTATTACAAGAGGCTGTGCTAAAAAACTTGTGACCATTTTTCTTATAAGCCCCCTTTCAGTCCTTAAAAGCTACAATAAGGTCTCCTCAGAGCCTTCTCATCTCCAGGCTGAGCAACCTCAACTCTCTCATACTTTCTTCACAGGAGAGGTGCTCCAGTCCTCTGAACACTTGTGTAGCAGAGCAGTGGAATCTTTTGCATTAGTTGAACATTTGAAAGTCTTCATAACTAGAAGCACATACAACATAATACTCGGGACGGGGGGGAGGTAAAGAAATCAAAAAAACAAAATCCAACCAACCAAATTAAAAAAAAAAATCACACAGAGAAACTAACAAAAACCAACCAAACCAACCAAAACCAAACAAAAACCTTTACAATATATGTTAGCTGCACCATCTCATGGTACCATTGCTTCATTTCAACTTTTGTGGATGTTTAGATTATTAAAAAGTGCTTAAAGCTGAAAATTAGAATTCTCAAATCTGTGTGAAGGTCTACAAACAAATTTGGGGGAAAATCGTTTTTCCAAACACAGTGAAGTAGAAACAAAGAATTACAATTCAATCATATTTTTGTATGTTTTCTTTCTATCCGCTTTATTGAAAATTGGGTGACTTTTTTCTTTGATTCCTCCTAAGCAGATAGTCTAGCTCTTAAAATGCAATTATCTACAATGATGAACAGTCTTACAGTTGTTTTTCAATTCTACTTATTGATAATTGTTATAATAAAAATTGTATACAATCCTTGGATGAAGGAAACAAACATGAACTAAATGTTGCAGAACCAAAGTGGCATTTTCTTATTTTCAGTCAAACAGAAATTGGTTTCAAATTTTACTTGAGTGTATTGGCAACACAAAGGTAAACAGAAGTTTTCTGACAGATTCATATTACTGTAACATTAAGGAACTAGTGGAAGACAGAGTAGTTTCTACTGTGAGTAAAATACAGATTTTTTTTCTTTTTCTTGCCTTCTCATTTAAAAGGAAAAAAAAAAAAAAAGGATTAGAGGCAGATAATTGGATAATGGGTGCCTACAGGTCTGCTTCCCTTCAAATAAACCTGTGTTGAAAATAGTGAAAATGTTGCTATAAGAATCAAATATACAATAAATGGTGCCACAGCTGCTCAAACAACCCATACAACACTTTGTCATTAACTATGGGTGGGGTTTGATTCTAGGATCTTACACCAAAGTTTGGAACTCTGAACAAACTTTGAAGGTTGTACCTCTGTGTAAAGAGAATGATTCACAGACATACTTTGAGCAGCCTTTGGAAGTTAAACAAGTTAGCAACATAGCTGCAAGTACTTGGTCTAGACATTGTTGAAAAAGTAGATAAAGGCAGTTTATATAATTATGTTCCAAGAATAAAAAATAGAATAACCGTAGCAATCCAACAAACTCCTGAGAGACTTCTATTTTAAAATCTAATCTGTGGGCACCAGACACCTGAATGAAACACACATTAGATTTCATACAATATCACTGTATGTCTTATTCTATCAAACTGATGTTTTATGTTGAAACTGAATTCATTGAAAATTGTTTGCTTTCTTCAATGAGTTTTGCTTCATATGCATCTGCTTTCACTGTTTGAAAATATATTGAATAATATAATCAAGGGACCAAAAAATCATTTAACCATGACAAGAAAAATTTCGGTAAGTGGATTTAAATAAGCCATATATTTATATCAAGCTGTTGTCATCTTACTTGCTATCAACTCAGCAACATAAAAATAAAACATGCACAGCATCAACAAATTGGACATATTTTCAGTGTTATTCTAAAAAGTTAATACTTACAATTGCATGTTACCTGCCTGGCATTTATAAATTTTTGGAAACTACTTCTTGACGAGTTAAACACTAGTTTCATTTTACAGTGGGTTACATCACTTTGTGTGACACCTTAAGGTTTTCAAGAACTAAGGCATGAACTAATGTTTTTACATGGGGTTAACTTTGCTTTTGTGGGTAATGCCTTTTTACCTTACTCTTCAACATGGAAGTTATAGTTCCTATTAACTTTATTTAAATTTTAAATGCTAAATTTTTGGGTGAATTGTTTTGAAGACAAACAGAAAACTCATAGTATTCTTGTATATGCAAAGTCTTGAAAAAGAAACAGTCTTTATCTACCCACAAACATTCATGGTGGCACTACATTTTTTGGTTTCTTTGTTCTACACTATATATGTGCTATGGCTTGATAAAATAAAAAAAGAGAAAGTTTCTATATTTGTCTTCTTCTTGTTTCCTTACAGATATATCTGAATAAAGGAGGAAATAAAGGAGTTTTTTTCTGAGAGTAGCAGAGCAGACAAAACTTTGGTGGTTGGCAAAAGACGATTGTCTGTTGTCTCAAAAAAAAAACCCCAAAACCAAACCAAAACAAAACCAACCAAACAAAAAAAACCTAAAAACAAGAACTGAACCAAACCAAACCAAAACTGAACAGAAAAACCAAAAACAAATATCTGGTGAAGAGCGCCAGGAAAAACTTTGAAGATTGATAATTTTAATGGAATAGCTAGAACTAAAATCTTCAAATCTGTAAAATTACATGAAATGCAATAAAAATTAACAGAGACAGTCTTTTGTACTCAAGCAGTTTCACATACATAAATTTTAGAGATTAAAGTCTTCAGTGTCCTTTGGTGAATAGAGGGATGGTCAGTTCTACCCCAAAGTAGGCTGAACTCTAAGCAGAATCTTCCAATTTTTAAAGAGAGTCTTCTCTTTCTTGACTGTAATACTCTTAATGAAAGTACAGGTAACTTTTTCTGCCATCAAATTCCTTTTTACTCTAGAACTGCACTGACTTTTTTTGTGCCCTTAAGCCATTTTCAGTCCCGGCAGAAAATGTGCTATTCCCTTATAGTTTACCAATTTCAGCAAAATTAATTTTCAATATTTCCAGTGGAGAATGACAATAAGAAGTTCATTCAAAAATGTTGATAGGGTGATTATGGAAAAGTCTCTAACATTCTGTGTTATGGGTAAGGAAAAAAGGATATGTATTTCCCCTTCTCCTCCTTATCAGCACTCATGGCTAAGGACAACAGCAGTTAGCACAGAAACTCTCATTTCTCAATTAAATAATATTTGTGGATTGTACCCTTCACATCTCCTTCACAGAGTGTTGGGATCCTGAAAAAATCATATTAGTTCTACTGGTGGCTTTTTAATAGCCTGAGCATTTTAATGAGTTATTGAATACTCTCTCTCAAACCCATCTTCTTTAGCAGTCATCTCCAGGCACAGTTCCCTCTCTGCACATCTACATGATCCAGCTTTCCTAATGTAGGCCTATCTTTGTTGTATCTGCAAATAATTTGTACTCCCTTTGAAGATTTTTAGAAGAGGAGTCTTTAATCTTACCACGCATCTGCTTGGATTTGTTTTATAATCTACTGCATCTTTACGCTTTACATTCTTAACTACTTCCCCATCCTATTTATATGATTTTAATATAAGGTCCAATTCAAAATATAGGAAATTAATGGTACTTCTCCTGAGGTAATTTTTCTTTCCTTTGTTTCCTTTGTGCCTCTCAGCTATCTTTCACACTTATTTTCTCATGCTTTCTTTCTTGTTAAGGTATATTTTTAACTATCTTTTATAAATGTTAGAAAACAAAGATCTTATCATAGTAATACCATATGCGCATACATATATATATTTATGTGTATATATATATTTTTATATATATATATATCTATGTATGCGCATATGGTATTACTATGGCAAGTAATGATATATATATGCATCAAATTATATAAAATGTGAAACGTTGATCTACATTCTGATTCAGTACATAAAACAAATATCTGTCTGAAGGGATACTGGACTTGATAGAAAACAGAAGGTACTTGGACCAATTCTCTCATTCTTCATACTTCTCCAAACATGATCTTTTTAGATCATTTTTGTACAATGTATAAAATCCTTTTTCACTTTTTCTGTAGTGTTGGGCTGGTTTAGGTTTTGGGGTTTTTTTTGGTTTGGTGAAGTTCCTCACAAATTATCTTTTCAGACTACTCAGGTTGGACCATTGCAGTAATAACTACAAATTCACTGGGGCCATTCACTGACACTGCAGCCTTGTGTCATAGACTGGCCCACAGCCATGATATTAAGCTCTCAGATCCCAGAAAGGCATGGCTTCTTGTAAACTGCCTACTGAGAGTAGCTCTGGCCCATCTCCCAGACTGTACACAAGGATTATTGGGGAGAGCTTTAATGGAATGAAAGTGTACTAGGAGCTGCAATTTAAACATAACTTTCCAGTGTCAAATTTCATGACAGTATTCATTTATTACTTATGACATAAATTTAATGTTTAAAAACTGCCAGAAGCATTCAACTGCCACAAACCACTTAGCTGAGGGAGGATATTTTCTCCTTCGTTTGTTTGTTTGTTACAGAATTTGATGTAAGGGGATCACACCACCTTCATAGACCAAATCAGCATCCCTGCTGAAACTTCTTCCGTGGTATTGGTGCACACTAAACTATTGTTAGTTTTTCATCTTAGTATCTGTGTTTTATTAATTCTGTAAGATCTTCTGCTCTCTGGGAAATCTCACATTACCAAATAGTAGTTTCAGCAGAGATTTATTGACAGAGGCAATATGTGGCTCTTTAAAAAACGTAAAGAAGAAAAGGAGGAAGACTGCCAGAGAAGAACTGCTGTAGATTCAAGGCACCAAAAAGTAAAGGAATAAGTAACAGCAATGTTGCTAATTCCTTGTCCTGCCTTGTTACTCAAAGACATTTTATAAATATATGTATATATGTATATATATGTTTAGAAATTGAGGAAAATAATGTTTATTCATCAGTCTGTTAAAAATAAGTAATTTGATGGAAGAACAAACCTAGAATATTCAAGTAATACCTTTTCCTCCTTTGCTGCCACACACTAAGGTTGACATTCACCTAGTTTTAGTTGTCATTAAATGTTAGTGATCTAGATTAATCTGTTTGTCTGAGGTTCCTCAGCCATCAATGGAAAGAGAAGAAAATAATTAGAGCACCTTCAGAGCATAAGGCATCTTTGATCTTTTAAATATTCATATAAGAAATCTAATGTTTTATTCATTTCAGTAAATGAAGTTTCAAAATTAAGTTTCTATTAGACTGTGATAATCCCTCTTCAGATGTCTACATTGTAACCTTTTTTGTATTTCTTGACTGGACACAGTCTAATAAAACTGGTTTACATGACTAAGATTGAAACACTGGAAAGAGCATTTTTACATAACATTTCCAATTTTTCCTTGCTGAGACTTCCAAATTATTTGCTTTATCTGGAACATAGCCATCTATTGACTTTTTGTCTTATATCAACTTCCACCTCTGTTCCTTTATTTTGCTAAAATGCTTTAGTAAGTAATCTGTTTCATATCCAGCTCCTTCCTCTGACCTTTTTTTTCTTTGTCATATCAGTTATATAAATATTTTTTGATTATGTATGTGTTATACAGCCATCTGGGAAGGATTATCACAGAATAGGTAAGAACAACAACTAAACTTCCACGTCTGTCGAGTACCCCCAATGTTCCTTAAATATTTGTGTTCCATTTTGGGCTCCCCAAAACACATTGATATACTGGCTTTCCAGTAGTAAATCCAGCAAAGAGATATGTGCAAATGATTTAAAAGGACAAGTGGAGAAGGATGGTTTTGTTCAACTTTAAAACAAAGGCTAATGGTTGACCTTACTGCTACTAACAACTGTCTGATTCAAATGTATAGAACAGACTTCCCTTCCTGGAAGTGCGTATTGTGGGAAAACAGGCAATAGTAACAAGTTGGGACAATGGAAATTCCAGCCATGTAATACAAGAAAAAAATCACAATGAGAGTGATCAGGTATTGGTCATTGGATTATTGATATATTCCAGAAAAGTGAATTGTACATCAATAGGCATGCTTAAGACTCACCTGGGCAAGACCTAGAGCAACCTGATCTAAAATGTCTCTGATTTTAATATAAGTAGAAACAGATGACCTCCAGACACCTCTTCTAAGCAAAATAATTTTACATCTTATTGTATTCCTTCAAGGGCAATATTAGATCAACTCTTTCAGCTTCCTCTCCTCTCCTCTCTGCTCTGCTTCCCTCGCCTCTCCTCTTCTCCTCTCAGTTTTGCTGTTTTCCAGTCCACAATAATATCTTCTTTCCCTTCAAAGGTCTTACTCAACATACCCTAGAAACAAATGAGATTGCTCTGGACCAACTCTATTATGTAGTAAAATCAAGAAAGTCACATAATTTCAGAATTATTAACATGAATCACCACTTCTAAACTAAACAAGAAAGACACAGGAAATGTTATTCAAGAGAAACAAAATAGTTTTGCTCAGTAATTATTATTCTATTAGGAGGTTAAATTGTCACTTGGAAGAATATAAGTATACATTTTGTCTTTAGTATTAATATTAAAATTTATTACATACAGCATAGATAATAAGTATGCATTTTAATCTCATTTACAATAATGGAATTTAAACATGACTATCGTTAAGTTGGTGCCTAATGATTAACTCTGAAAATGTATACATATATTTGCTAAGTTTTGGAGCTTGTCTCTGTCCAGATTCTAGATATCCTGACATATTTGTAGTCTGTTCAAGGGACAGGTTGAGTTTTCATTTTGTTCTAAATTAGTTTTGGATGACTATTGTAAGGAAATTACTTAGAAACCAATAGGAATTAATGTTGCTTAAAGCAAAACTTTCAAATTTGGTCATACTTAGATTTTGTAAATGAAGCATTATTTCAAAGTGGGAAAATAATTATATACATTTATCTTGACCTTAATAAGATCATAGTTTAGTTGATTTTGTGAAGACTTTTTTGTTTGACTAATGTGGCTTTGAATTAATGTAATACAATTATACAGTTTTTATCCAATTTTGAATTTTTTGTTTAAGCTACCATTTACTTATGAATTGATTTCTTTCTAGACTTATCAGACTAGCCTTAGGGAGTTTCAGGTTTGGAACAAGTATTATACAAGGACTCCTTAACTTAACTGAATTGAAATGTAGCACAGGAACACGACCCTAAATCATGTGTGTTATAATTGCTTTTGTTTCCACTTATACTGCTGTTTCATTTTGACATTACACTGAGCTCTCTTCCTTGTGGCGATAAAACAACTAAATCATCTGTTGTGACCTTCAATTCCATTAAAAAGCCTCCACTCACCTCAGTCTCTAAATACAGAGTTTTTTCATGATCCTGTAAGCAAATAGACACTAAATGCAAAAATATTGTGCTCTTTTGTAGCTTCTTTTTTTCTTCTTTTTAAGGAAATGGTAGATCTTAGAAGAACATCCTTCTTTTTCTTTTTTTTTTAGAGTTGTGGTTAATTAGCTGTTTATTTTAATATAAGTTATTCTTTTTCTCTGTGTGTGTTTATTAGCAATCTCAGAAAGTATTCACTTCTGTATGAAGCCTATTAGCTCATGACTAAAGTGAGTGCCAGCTACAGATAGTTTGTTGAGTATAACTACTATTAGTGATCTTATGAAACAATTCAAGTATGAAATGAATGCACCTTTTTCCCAGGCTTTGTACAACTCCCCAAATAAATAATTTTAGAAGTTACAGAACAAAGTATACATAAAAGTGCTAAAAAAACCCCAAACATATGTATTTCAAGAGAAGAAACTGTCTCACACATCAAAACCTTAATGTACAAAGAGGAGGAGTATAATCCTGTCTTGATGGAAGTCAATAGCAGAACACATAGTGACTATGAGGCAAGTAATTCACATTAGAAGTCTTCATCAACTGCTATGTTTTGCTTTATGTGTGGGTTTTGGCACAAGTGATCCTTAGATTGCATTCTTTTCAGTTCCTGTGAAAGAAATTAACTCACTCTGTCAAAAAAAACCCAAACCAAACCAAACCAAACCAAACCGAAACAAAACCAGCAAAACAAACCTAATCGTCTGATGCCTAAAACTGGAGGACAAACTTACCAGGCAATATAAGTGTAGATATAGATATAGATATAGAGCAGTTCTTTTAATGAAGACCTTCTAGTTCACAGAGTACAAAGATGCTCATTTGTGTCCAGTTGTTTTACAATTTTGTAATACTATCCATCCAACCCAAGAACTATCCTCCCCTAGATACTCCCTGGAATTGCCACCCTGCCACTTCTCCTTGGAATTGAGTTGAACGTCTCAAGACCCCTTTCTTCCTATCTTCCTCCTCCTCCTTCCAGCACGCATTATCTTTGGAGCTTCTCCCAGGTTCTGGGTCTCCAAAGTTGCTTTGGCTACAATGATATCTTCTTGTTCTGGTTTAGGGTGCATATGTTCTTAAACAGGATGTGTTTATCATAGTCCTTCCTTGAAAAGAACCCTAAACAAGCTTAAAGGACTTAGAAAATTTGATATGATGTCAGAGAATAGGGTTTGGTAAGTGTCAGCTGCTATTCTAAAGTGTGAGAAACTACACAGCTACATTAAAATCTACAAAAAGCTAAAGATCCTAAAAATTGTACGGCATCACAACTAACCAAACAAAAATCCCCAAAACAAAAAAACCTCTAGGTATTGCTGTGTGATCTACCATGATTGCATGTGACATTTTGTCTCACTGCATTATTACTGGTAAGATAATTCACAGTTCAAAATAATCACATTAATCCTTGCTATTGATTTTCAGTCAGTCATAAGATATTAGAGAAGTTCTAGAATTGGAATACAGCTAATGTTGCAACGTTTGAAAATGCTTACAGATACATCTTACTTAGTCATTGAATCACAAGAATATTAATCTTGGACAAAATAAGAAACAACTTAAAAATCAAAAGATGAATAAATAAGTTTAGAACATAAACAAAAATATCTCAGTGAACACAATTTAATAGGAAAAAAAAAAACACCCAAATTATCCTTCAAAACTATTTTGGTAACTCATTTGACAAAATTACTTTTTTTTCTTTTTTTTTGTAGTAGTAATAGTTTTGATGTGATTCACTTTCATTATCACAAGGTACTTGATCTGGTACACATCACATCTTAGCAAAAGATAGAATGGAATTTAAAATGGCACTGATTATGTGGATTAAAAAGTACTAAATGACTAGTGGCTTAATGTAAATGTACAACATAAATGAAGACAACATTTTAGAATATCTCAATTCTTCATTAATTATTTTAACAATGACATGAAAGAAAATAAACTCCACATATGATTTGGAGATGATGCAGGTACTCAGAGATAGGGAAAAATTAATTGTACAATGCTCTGAGTTATTTCGTAACTGGTTTGCGGGAGAACAGGGTTTCTCCCAATACTATTGCATGTAAAATTAATGAATTACCAGCTATATTTTCTTTACAGTAACCTTGTCTCTGAAAACACTGACTTGCAGAAGACTTGTGGTCATTAGGAAAATCAACCAAACACAAGCCACCTGTGCAACATTATTATCTAAGTAGTTGGTCCAAGAGGAATAAGAACAAAAACTCACAGGAGGAAAAATTCATTGCTTCGGTATGTGACCAAAATGGAAACCCTCCTTTTGATTCTGACATCTCCAATTCTATATAGCTGTCAAAAATTAAAGATGCAAATAAACAATCATTGACACAGTGGTGGGGTTTTTTCCCTGAGATCTAAACCCAGAGATTCTGATCTAATTGCTTGTTAAAAAAAGTTTGCAGGTGGTTCGATGACAGTCTTCAAGCACTCAAAGAATGTTAGTCAGAAAATGTTATTTAATCAGGCATAGAAAATGTAATTAGATTTAATGGCAGAAAGCTGACGCTAAACAAGTTCAAGCTTTAAATAAGGTAACAATGGTATAAGAACTATCTTGAAAGTTGTGAAGTGAATAAATGCACTGTACATCATCAGAACCTTTAATCAAGCAGACTTTTTTTTCAGATTGTTCTTTTTAGATTATGACAGGAATATCAATTAATAATGCTCAGTTGACGGCTTCTGGATTACTGGAGAACTTTACATATGGCCCAGGAAAACATATTTATTTCTTCTTTAACTTTCACATAAGTTGATTTCCTATGGCTAATTCTCCTGTAGTTAGCTTTTTGTTAGCTTTCCTGTATAATTGGGCTCTATAAACAAGGTTATGTACACTTCACTGTCTCAGCTTTCCCAGGTTTCTTAGCATAGCTGATGATGGATACCTGTGCGCTCAAAAGAACTCTGAAGTACCATTGAAAGTGTCCTGTCCAAGCCATTAACATATAATGTTAATCTATTCATCATTTGGTACCTTATGCCTTCAGTTTTGTCCAAGTAGCAGAGGTCTGAAGGAAGATTTTTCTAGGTCTGTTCAGAGAGAGAATGCCAATGTAAGACAAGAATCCTGCAGACAGAAAAAAATGGTGAATTAAAGAACTTCATACAGATTGTCAGGATAGTGTATTTATGCACCTAGTATGAGAAAAATGGAAGTGATGATGAAGGAACAGGAGCTCACACTGGAAGAGCAGAGAAGTCTTTTCTCCTCATGACTCCAGGAAAGGTTCTCTGTTGAGGAACCAGATTCAAGAGTAGCATTACAAGCTTGTTTTTAATCTAGAATTGTGCATTATACAGAGACATTGTATTTAGGGAAAGACATCATCTCTGGAATTCAAGACAATCAGAAATGAAAGACCTGATGAATAAGAAACTGCATAAGTGATCTGTATAAAATCACACAGAAAGGCTTAAGCCAATGTAAACCCAGTATATACATCACTTACTCAAATAAATGGCTCATGATTGTTAAATTTTATGAAAAGTCAGCACTGCTATTCTTTTACAAAAAATTTAAGTACATGTATCATGTACTTGAAAACTGGCATGCCCTTGATGAATAAGTTATTCCAGGAAAAAGAGTTGGAGTGGCTTCTGATGAGTTTAAATCTTGAGTAATAATAGTAACAGTAGTAACTACTACTAATAATAGTAATAAACATTTGTTTGTGTGATATAATAATTAGTTACTGTTTGGCACTGAAATCCCTGAAGGTTCTTCCTGGCTTGAGAATAAAGATCTCATTTTAGATTTTACATATTAAGAAAAAAAAGTATGATGTAGAAGACACGAAGTTGGAAGGGACCCATCAAGATCATGGAGTCCAACACCTGGCCCTGCACAGGGCATCCCAGGAATCACACCACATGCCTGTAGTTTCTGAAGTCCTCCTTCTTGCCCTTCTTGAAAATTGGGACAACATTCACCAGCTTCCAGTCAGCTGGGACCTCTCCAGATTCCCAAGACTGTACAAAAATAATAAAGACAGTCTTTGCAATGACATCAGCCAGCTCTTTTGAGAATTCTTGGGTGAATCCCATCAGGCTTCATAGGTTTGTAGGGATCCTGCTGGGCCAGCAGATCCTGCACAAATTCAGAGTTGACTGGGAGTTGATAATTCTCTCAGTCATGATCCTCCAGCTCAGGGCACTGAGACACCCTTGGTCTGTCATTTGTGTTGAAGGCAGAGGCAAAGAAAACATTAAGCATCTCTGCCTTGTCTCTGTCCCTGTTTGTGAGGGGACCATCCTCATCCAATACCTGGCCAATTTCTGTATTTCTATACTGCCTATTGCCATTAATGTATTTGAAGACACTCGGTTTTTTGTCCCCCATATTTCTGGCCAGTTTCATCTCCAGCTGAGCTTTGGCAGCACGAGTTTTCTCCCTACAGTGGCAAACAGCAACTCTGTATTCTTCCCATGTCACTTGACCTTGCTTCCACTGGACTTATACCTTCCACTTCCATCTTATTTCCAAGGGAAGATCCCCGCTCAGCCAAGCCTACCTTCTGCCTCGCCTGCTTGACTTCTGATATTTGGGAATTGCATGCTCCTGTGCCCTTAAGAGGTGAGTTTGAAAAGTGACCAGGACTATTAGATCCCAGCACCTGCAAAAGTATTTTCCTAGGAGATTTATTAATTCCCTGAGCAGCCTTAAGTCTGCTTTCCTCATGTTCAGAGTTGACATCGTACACTGAAGTTAAAAATAACCCCACCAATATTTAACTTTTTTTTTTTGTTCTCTGGCTCTACTTTCTTTTTTGCAGTGGATTATTGAGAGGGACCTTGGTTTCATAAGAAGAATACAGAAGGATGTTACAAGGCTTCACAGACAGCTTCTTCTCCAAGCAAACTTGCATATCTTCTGGGAAGTATTGTTTTTGATTTTGCTTTTTTTTCTTAAGAATCAAAATTCACAATCTCTGCTGTGACATGCTGCCCTATTAATTCCTCAAGTCCATGCTTGTCAACATGGATAATGGTTGCTCTCTTGCTTCTTGTTTTGTTATGTTGCACCATGAATACCTAAGTTAAATATGATGTGTACCCTAATTTATATGATATGCTGAAAACAAACAAGTAGCCGATTAATTGAAATTTCATTCATATCAAGAGCCAAATATGTCGATGATTTCTGAAGAATGGGATTCTTGATTGTCTGAGCAATCAAAAATAAATACTACTAACTAAAGATATGAAACAGGGATTATTCTCTTAATCCAGTTGCTTTTGCAAGTCCTAATTGACCGGACATGCTCTATTTAGTGGAATTTCAGGCAGAGTTGTTCTGCTCACTCCTATATTTAAGTATTCACTTGTACTGACACCTAAATCTTATGTTGTGCTCAAACAGAACTTTTCTGAGTCAAACCAAGAAAAACAAAAGCTGCATTACTTTTTATATTTAAACATACACAAGAAGATTTTTAGATACATAAATAGAAATAGCTTACAAAGAAATTTTTACAGATGCAGTCATTTGAAAGCAGAACTGGAAAAAAGGGCTTGAATGATTTTCAAGAATAAGCAGCAGAGAAAATTCCTATCTAAAAGCTCTGACACAACCAAGCAATAAACATTGAAACACTGCATGAGCACCTGACGTTGGATATTAAACCCAAAGTATTAAATTGCTGAAACCCCAAGAAGCCTGTGTCATCCTGTTAAGTGCTGGATTTGTAACTATTTTAAAAGATAAATCTGCCAGAATCTGTGTGAAACCATTTGGAGCAGTTCCCCATCAAAATGAAAGGTCTCAAACTAGCCCAGACGTGCAGCTTAAAACAGTATGTTCCCTAACTGATCATTGGAACAGCTGTAAAACCCCAGAGTGTGCAAGATTTGAGCTGAGAAGGGCTAGCTGTGCAAAAGATAGAAACTGCAGAAGATTAAAACAGACCTTGACAGATGGGAGATTTTTTATATACAGTGAATCATAAACAAATAGCAGAAGCTTGCAGAAATTATCAAAATGTGACAATATCTATCCAAAGCAGATATAATCTTTTAGTAATCAAAGTGTTGAAAAACTATAAGAAAGTAAAGAAAGAATAAAACCGATATTTTAAAAAAGAAAAACAAAAGAAACAGTGCTTAATGGGTAGAATTTTTTTAACTGATTATTAAACATTTTTTTTCTTCTGGTATAATATAAATTGGTGCCATTTTGAAGCTATTTCATGGCTACCAAAATGGAATCATAAAGTAAACTAACAAAACAAAACCTGCTGCTCTGTTGGCAATAACAGTTGTGTTCTCATTCCAGTTGACACTGCCAGGTAGTACAGCAAGCTTCAGGGCTCAAGTGTTATATTTTTCATTCTTATCTACCATACAGGGAAGATTTACTTACTGTGAAATACTGTATTACATTTTTTAAATGATTATCAGAGTTACGTTTTTAAGAAAAGGCAGGGAATGGAAATTGTCACATTTCAGGTCTAATAGTCATGTTTATGACAGAGTAAAACAAAACTGGATTTGATCCAGGAGATTTGTGCCTCAAAATTCACACATTCTCTTTTCAATGGCAAGTTCATGTGGTATTTTTCAGGATCACTTAAAGCATTTGTTTATTAAGAACTTCTTTTGTGTGTCTCTGTGGCTGAGTAAGTACACAATAAGATTTAAACTAAAATTAATCTTTGGCTTTTTGCAGTTCTTGTCTTAGTTTTATTTAAAGCAATGGAGATAACAAGAGTTCACTTTTTTATTTTTTTCTATATTATTTGAGCCATTTTCGATTAATGTTCTTTCTGATCACATATTATTTCTTCACAAAACTCAGTTTCAAATAGCAACTAATTTATTCTGTTTCCCATACATATTAATTATACACAAAGTTCAGAGTCCATGCATATTTCAGAACATAAATATATTTTTTAATTTAATTCAAAGGTCCTCTCTTTGACAGAAAGGTCTCAAAAATAATAGAATCCCAAAAGCAGCTCTGGGAATTTAGAGAACAAGACCGAGCTATTTAATGGAAACTGTCTTATTTACTGCATTTGAATATTTATATATATATTTGTTAAGTTAGCACCATAAATATTACTGAAAAAAATATGATTTTTAATCTACCTAATTTGCAAAGTTTTGTCTTCTACACACACAGCTGAGCTATAATGACTCACCATAAGTTTCATGAACATAAGGATGGGAGTACAAAGAAAGACTTGAAAGAATGTGCTTGTGTTATATATTGATTTTTTTTTTAATATACAAAGTAAAATTGGTTTTATATAACTCAGTACTTGCTGAGAATATCCATTCTGATGTATACAGGAAATTGGATGCCTTAAATGGAAGTAAAACACTTAAGATGAGAGAATATGTAGTTCTAAAGGCTTATGTCTTCTGTTATTAAGCCATATACTTAATTATTGCAATGACACATTTGAATTACAGCTTCAACAGGCTGAGTTATTTTACATTTTAACCCAAATTTTCATTGTCTTCGATTGCTGACCTGCAGATTCATCCTCTACAAAAATATCGGAGTAAGCATTGTCAAAAAATTATCTAAGTAAATTATTATGACTACTAAAGGTATATATTTTTTTTTTTTTTATCTCCTAGAAAAGAAATACACCAAATGTAAATTCTTTCTCTCATGGGAGATAGAGCATTCTATGAAACTCTAATAAAAGTTGCTAATCATAGTATAGAAACAGAGCTATATTTTAGGTTGGTGGGTTTATATGCTTTATTGCAAAGAAAACTCAAGGTTGCAGTCAAGGAAAGAAAATATGTGTTTTTTCATTAACAGGTTTGAATTTTAAGAATATAGTGTAAAAAATAATTGGCATTATACTTTTCATATGTTATTGATATTTCTGCGAGGAAATTTTTGTTTTGTGTTTGTGAGGAAAACATGAACATGAAAAAGTGAGTAAATTTATCCAGAGATTATGGAACTTCAGACAACACAGTAATTAGCAGTAATTAGGAAAAATATATTATTATTTTATTCACTAAAAATTAATTTTGTTACAATTTCATCATTCCTGTCTTTGAAACAAAAATTAGTTTTGTTAGTAAATCTGTTTAATACAAAAGTTTTCAAACTTTCTATTACCATTTGGATTATAGTAAGAATAGAAAAAGCAAAGCAAGTCTAGCTAATTAAATTTTCCTTTTTTTCCCTAAGGAAAGAGTATCAATCAGAATGTAAGTTGCATATTGCAATTGACATCAAGATGTGATTAGTAAAAAGAGAAGTCCTACAACTAGAACTGGTATTGCTGAAGGTTTTTTTGTGGCAAAAACATACCCTTATGAGATTGCCCTCATCTTAGTACCTCTCAGGGAAAAACAAACAAACAAACAAACAAACAAACCAAAAACCACAAGAAACAGACATAGGATAAAAATAGTCTACAGTGCTTTCATGATTTGTGGAAAGGTAATCACTGTAATAACTACACTTGCTATATGTCTCCTGATTTCAGTATCTCTTTAAGTGTAAATAAAGAAATGGAAAAATCATTTACAGGTAGCTAATGAAAAACTTATTAGTTTTCTTTGTGTTTAAATGTCTTGATATTTAATGCTGGTTTAACTGATCCAATAATGGCACAAATTGACAAAAGGATGTCATAGAATCATCCCTGCCATGGACAGGGAACCTTCTACTAGTCCAGGTTTCTCAGAGTTTCACCCAGTCAAATCTTGAACACTTCAGGGATGGGGTATCCACAAATTCTCAGGACAACCAGTTCCAGTGCCTCACCACCCTCACAGTAAGGAAATTCTTCCTATTATCAAGTCTAAACATACTCTCAGTTTGAAGCCATTCCCCCTTGTTCTGTCACTATATGCACTTCTAAATACCACACTTTTAAATAAACATGTAATTGTAGCTCTACCCAAGATCCCTAGAAAGAAGCATCAGAAGTGTACTTAAACTATTTTTATAAGTAAGAACTAACTTGTCTTATGGCAGAACCTCTACCCATATGCTGTTTACTATATCTCTAAAGCAGCTTGATCTGTAAAACATTTGAGGTGAGGGATGGTCTGTGTGTTTGCTAAAAACTGTGATGTATGGTATGGGGCATCAGTATGCTATCGTAACACCATAAAGTATTTTTCTCAACTTTGAACTGAATCTGAAATTGCTTAGTGACCTAGTTAGCTAGAAAAATTTTCTCATACTTACTTAAAAGTGAAATATTATGAGATATTAGAGTTGCCAATGAAAGAATGCTTACAATGGAACATTTATTTGCAGAATAACCTTTATATATTGAACAGTCTTGTCACTTGACAATGGGATATGCCACTCCACAACATTAAAGGTAGGGATACTAAGAGCTAATAGGTAAGACATTTCATAAGAATACAGTTAAACAGCATGATTAGGCAATTTCATGTGCAAATGGGAAGACATACATAGGGTCCTGTGGCTCAGACTTGGTGTTGTATCAGTGTTTAATGACAATTTGAATAAGTTCAGATAGAGTTGTGCCTTGAACAGAGATAAGATTCCATTAAGAGATGGCATCATAGGATTTTTCCAAGTGTCACTGGGGAATGCTGTTCCACCTGTAAAATATAAAGGCAAGTATTTGCCAAGAACAAGGAAGAACTTGAACATTGAAAAATATTTTCATTAAATTGCAAATAAGTTTCTCTGAACAAAACCTATTCTGAAAACTCTAAGGCAGAAGATGAAATAGGTATGCTTTGTTTTGAGTAAGTACTACCACGGGTCTTCAATGTAGCTAAAGTAGGTATTAGGCTGTGGAATTTCTGAATTAAGCCTGTGCAGAGACTTCCTGAAAATGTAGCTAATTGCACAGTTAGATTTGAATATTTCCTCTAATGAATGCAAATTGTTTTGTTCATGAAACCTAATCTCTCAAAGAATTTCTCATCAACATTAAATAATTGCATCATGTCCAAGTAGAATAAATGTGATATTTATCTTGAATGCCACATTCATGTCATTTAATGTAAAATATTAACTTGATTATAAATTAGCATCAACCAGCACCCACTCATTCTGTATCTGAAAAGATTTTTTCTAATTAACAGTTCTGTAGATCATCCACAGACTTCAAGCATATAGAGTGAGAGGGAGCAAAAAAACTAACAACTTGGTTAGGTAACACTTTAGAAGCTCTAACATAAGCAGTTCAGTTTTACTAGAATAAGATAATAAAAGCCTTCTCTCTTCTTTCCGAAGCAGAAGATGTAATAGAGAACAGAAAAAATTTGCAATTAATTTTTCATAAAGCCCGAATCTTAATACTTGTTTATTTGAAAATAAATTATTTTCTTGCAACTTTATTATTAATATTTATTGACAGAAGAACTCCACCAAGTGGAATACGTAAATAATCTCTGTCTAAATTTTCTTTAAATTTCATAGAATTGTAAAGTATCCAGAGTTGGAATGGACCAAAAAGGATCATGGAAGTCCAGCTCTTGGCCATGAACATGACAGACCCAAGAATCATACTAGGTGCCTGAGAGCATCAAATTTATTGGATAAGGCCTGAAGTTGTTACAAATATTTTTATCTTTGAGTGACATGAAATACTTACATTCATTGAAGTCTATAATTGTGTTCATGTTCCACTTTTTCTGTAGAAGACACATTTTCCAACAAGGGAATTGCTTGTAACATCAAATTTTACCATGAATACAAAATAAAAATAAAATAAAATAAAAAAATATTTTTTTCTTTTTATAAAACATTAGGAAAAAGACCTCTGTCAAAAGATAAGTCATACCATTGTGAAACGGATACCTAAAACAGCTGGTACAAGTAGGTGTAATAACTTCAGTCTTTCTCTTTATTACTGTATCACAAAACTTGATAATTGGATCAAATTAAAAACATGGCATTTAAACAAAACATTAGACATGAGCCTGTTTCTTGTCAAACAATGTTGTAGCACACTACTACTTCCATAAGATGTAACATGACCATAATAAAAGTGATGGTTTTGAAGGCTGGGCTTTATTTAGGTTTTGAGGTGGTGGAGGAGGACACTACCAAGATAGTTATCCTGGCTTCAGAGTAGTGACTCCAGCTTTTATTCACTGTGACTTCAGAATATGCTGCAGAGAAAAAAATGGTCAAGTCAAAAATGAATTCATTAAAGAGAAAATGAATAGATATTTTTGACTTTTCATATGTTAATGAATAAATGACATTATGATTTGTTACAGGTCAAAAAACAGATAATTAATACTTTTAATTCCACTTGCCAAATTTCTACAGTTACAGGAAGTTGTCATTAATAAATCAGGTATTCTTTCTCTGCACTAGCTTCCTATGAGGTGTGTAGATTATATGGTTATCAAGACAAGATTTTGGCACTATATTATTAGAATAATTTCATCTAAATGCAATTTCAATTTCTTCTAATTCTCTTTCTTAGTGGTGATATTATTTGAACTCATTCTTTGTCCAAGAAATATATTCTACTTATTTACTATAACCATTTTTTTATTTGCTTTACATCTGCAGATTTAGGAATCAGATTTGGCAAAAATTTGAAATCAGTCAGGAATACTTGTGCATGAAATAAAGAAAATCCTTGGCCTGAGAGAAAAAAAAAGTAGGCTGATATTGGGAAAGAAATTTCTCAAAGTGGAGATAGGGAAGAGATCTTCATTGGGATGCTAAATTGTTTCCATGTTTGTAAATATAGGAACACAAAGAAATCTAATTTACAGATCAGACAATAGGCATTTTCTTCTATTCCATTTTCACCTTATTTGTCATTCTTCAATGAGGAAACACTTTCACTGTGATTACAGCTAAAGACGATGAGCAGAAAAAGCACCAGCCCATGTTGCCCTGACATGTGGTCAGTTCCACTGGAATCCTGAAACTAGAGGACTAAATCTTGTGACAGAAATAAACTACAGTCTGGCTGCTCTGTGTGGGATTTCTTCTTTGATTTCTGCATGGGCATGTGCCTTTTTGGTAAAGATCTAATTTTTTATGTGAAGTCCCACAAGTAGGTCAACATTTCCACAAATTTAACTTCTAGTAATTTTAGCAAAGACTTGTATTCTGGACCTATATTTAAGACAATATTGTGATGACAGTATTGGTCGATAATGTCCACAACTTGTGATACTCAGAAGAATAAATATGAAATAAAAAACAAAGCAACAATAGCCAAGGGCAGCTGGAATTTTGTTTGCTATTAGCAAATTTACTGAGCAGCCACTAGGACAGTAATCTGTGGATTGTAAACATGTGCTTACCTCAAACAAGTTTAGCCTTGTCCTGCGTGCTAAAAGATTATGATTAAAGCACTGTGGGAAATACTGTCCTTATTTAACTGCATATGTGTCATTTGCATTTGAGCATGCTTCTCAGTGTAGAAAACTAGGTACTTGTGGGGCATGACATAAATAACCTGATTAGATGTTAGAGTAGGTCAAGGAGAATTAAAACATGAAAATTCTGGCTTCTCTACATCCCCAACAGTAGGAGCTGGAAGTGACTCACATTAACAATTAAGATGTCTTCAATCAAGCCAAACAAAGCACCCCTTCAGTGTCTAGTCCCAAATTCATCTCACATTGGATTAAACTAATTTTTAAAGGTCAACTATAAACATATATAATGCATTCTAATATGTTACTTTTGCATATGTATGTCTTTATAGAAAAACATAAATGTAGCTTTTATTTAAGATAGTTAAATATGCTAAGAAAACAGGAGTTTTCATTAGTTACTGCATTTTTCAGTCCTTCAGAACTTAAGCAGAATGTTCAGCTCTGTGCTCCTGGTGTTTACTATTACACAAGTAATGAAAGCACTAATATTTTAAACCACAAGGCACTGATACACGATTTCTAATTTGATAAGAATTTGAGTTACTTTCCTGCTGTAATATCTGAGCACATCGAATCCGTTTAATCTAAAACATTAAATGTGCTTGTCCATCAGCCTAAAAGGGAGAGAAGTGTGCCTAGGAAGTTAGGAAAGGAAATATTGCAGAATGCCAGACTGGGTACCTAAACAGTCTGACTGATGGCACAGGACTCACTAACTATAGATGATAGGGTTCACCTGTCACTTTACTACTATCAGTGGGGTTTTTTTATTATTGTTTTTTAAACCATATCATAACCTCTACGGTTAACTTCAAAATTAGTGTTTGTACAATGCCGTTTAGATAAACCTTACTGTATGACAACAGTAATATGTATCTAATCTTTTTTTTTTTTTAATAGAATCAGAGAAAACAAACTTATATGTAAAATTTTTCATTTCTACAACTCCCATCCATCAGATATGCTATAGTCATGGAATTTTCTAACAAGATTTTATTTAAAACTATATTAATCATCAGTTGGCTTAAATACCCAGTAAGAAACAGAGGACTAATAAATTTATGGCCAAATTTCAGGACCATTTTCAGTTTTACATGGCCATTCTCGACTCATGCAGTTCATTTCACCTCTACTAATGGTAGTTGCTCACTGAAAATGCAATCATAACTATTTCGACTATGATAGTTAGCTACTGATAATGCTTACTGTCTCAGTAGGCCATCTATCAGTTGTAGGCTGATGAAGAAGGAGTATGACCCTTACAGACCTGGAAGCAAATGTTGACAGTTTCTGTTAGAACACAAGAAGGATGAAAAGAGGAATATATTTTTTGGTTTGAAGGTTTCAAGCTTGGGAAGGTGGGGCAGGGGGTGGGGTGGCCAGAAAAGACAAAATATTTGCACATAACATTTTTCGTGTGAACTAGAAACAAATGCCAGATAAACATTATAATTCAAGTAATATTTTATACATTCAGCTGTAAGAGAAAAGTAATAGTATGGAATAATAGTTGTTAATTTGTTTCTTAATTTTACTGAGGTGGAGTTTTTTCTCCTTTTCTCTTTAAAGGTATTTTCAGAGTGTAAACAAACTGAAACAATAATCTGAAGCAATTACGAATTTCAATGTCATTACAGCAATAGGATAGGTATAGATTAATTATGTGTGTCTTCTCTGTAGTAGATTCAAGATAAAGCCAAATCCAAAATATTCTTTAAAATCTTGCAAGAGGTAAGGCCTTTTCAAGATGGTCAATGTAAGACAAAAAGAAGAGTGAGAGTATTCCCATAATTATACTGTAGAGACAATTTTAATGTTATAGCAAATTTCAATAAATATTTTATATATCAAATCATGTAAGCTTATGATACAGGGATTTCTTTTTAAACAACACTATAAAATATATAGCAAACCTTTGTGCATATTTTTTCCAAGACTGCTATTATAAACCAATTACTGCTACTGAAATGGATATGGAGATATTCAAAGATCTCTCTGCAGGCAGAATAAAAAGATTTGGTGCACCTGTGGTTTGAACTAAATCACTCAGCGGTTAGTCTTTACTGTGATTGTTTTCACAGGAAAATTGAAGGGATAAATTAATCTGAATGAAAACAGTTCTCAAATATCAAGCGTAATTTTCTACACCGTTGCGGTTTGATGTCTTTGAAGGTACTACAGTAATACGGATGTACCCACAGAGAGACAAAGTGGAGGGTTATATTCTACTACAAATTACTCAGGAAACAAAATGTCTAACAATGATAATAATAATAAAAAAAAAAAAAAGAAAGCACAGAGAGGAAAAGAAGAGGATAGGTTTTGTTCCTTAGGAAATTATTTTTTGTAAGGGTCCCATACAGTGATACTGTTAAAGAATGCACAGTTTGAGATCTAGATTTTGAGATTCTTACAGATGTTGAGAATTGGCAAAGCTCATCAGGTTTAATAAAAAATATGTACACAATGTGAAATATTAGAACTATAAATTATAAATTAATGGATAATTTATATCACTATACACTTAATTTATATCACTATACACTTAATAATTTATATCACTATACACTTTTAGAATCTTGATGGTCTCTGGCTGTGCTTGCTGGAGGTATAATCAATGAGTGCATACATGCTGGGCAGTGTCACCCAAGTTACCTGTCAGAAGGAGACTTGCTTTTAACTTCAGGTCAATTACTCTGACCAGTCAGGTGGGTGGTGCACCATAAAGGGCTTTCAGCACACAATGCCCAGTCTCCCTCCCCACTCTCCCCAAGTCATTCTGCAAAGAAAGATACATTACTAAATATAAACATAATATATTGCCATGAACTTCCCTTGACCACATTCATGATTCTCTGGGTTTGCCTCTTCATTCTTTGTACAGCTCTTCAGCTGAAGGTCTGGTATTTCACAACTATGTGTGTCTTCTCTAGCAGATTCAAGCCAAATCCAAATCCAAAATATTCTTTAAAATCTTGCAAGAGGCAAGATATGAATGATTAGAGTTTGATTATCTGTGATCAAATATTGTGCATTTAACTTATTGGGGTTTTCCTCTTTTTTAGCTAAGAACTAAAAGAATATATTGATGGTTGTTTGGGGGTTTGTTTGATTTGATTTTGGTTTTTTTTCTTGTTTTGTTCTGTCTTCCTACGAAGAACACACAACAAAATCTATAGGAAATTCATGCTGTGAAATAAAAGAGCAAAGCGCATTTCTTTCAGTGCAAAGAATGGTCTGGAAAACTGCAGACAGTGAGGCAATTCAAAAAGTGATAAAATCAGGAAACAAACAGACCAACTTTTTCTCAAACTGAGATGGTGTCCTTGCCTTTCAGTTTGCTGAGGCTCACTCATGCTTCCAGATCTATTTCTGAGGTAGAGTAGGCATTTTAGTGATGCTCCATCTTACTTTTTTGAGTGAAGATCAACTGGCTTGCTGGCTTTATGGAAATAACTACTGCAGAATAACCACTGCAGAATAACCACTGCAGAATTCTCTGTGTGGTACACTGAGCATGTAATGGAAAGATAATCTAAGCAACCAAATAAGTCAAGACTCAGAATGCATAACACTGCTATTATATGTTTCTAGTTATGTCAATATTGACAGCTCCTGCTGTTCTTCATCAGTGAGACCCAAAACCTCTGGACTGCTAAATACAGTGAGTAAGAGTTGTTTCTGCCATATGGTAATCTGGGCCTCAAATTTGCATCCAAACTTGGTATCACTTGTAAATGATAATTTTGGAATGGTAGAAGCAGTTGTAAAAATTTCTGTAGATTGCAGCTGTAAACATTTTTTAGATAGTAGTCGTGACTGTTAATCTCCATGACTAATGCTGAACGTAAAATAAGGACAGTACTGTGTTTTCACAAATATTCTGATACAGCATTTATTGGAAAGCCAAAGTCAATGATATGAATTAAGGCACAGCATGTATCAAACTGCCTTTGACTTCTAAGTTTGGGTTTTTTGGGATTTCTTTCCTGTATATAATGTTGGGGGCAGGGAGGGGGTTGTTCGGGGTTTCTTTTCTCCTGTAGTGTTGGAGGAATGTATATGGTTAGTTTTAAATTATATCAGGAACTATTGATCAGAAGATTAACTCTTCTGTGTATTCAGTAGTTGTTTGTGTAGGAAGATCAGCTGTTTCTGAAGAGTCTGTTTCCTTTTATTACTTTGTATATTGACTTATAAGCCTTCACTGCACTTGTAAAGTATTGTTTGGATGCAGGCATTTCTTACTTATGCTACATTATAAATCATCCACTTTGGGTGAAACTTTCACATTCAGAGTGCTGATGCGCCTTGACTTCCAGACAGGGAAGGGCACAGTGGTGTGCTGCTTTGCCAGACTGCACAGCTGCACTGGTAGCTATTATTGCCAGCTCTTCAGTAACTTCACTGTAAGTAAAGTAGTCTCTGAGCAGTTTGAATTTGTGCTCAACGTGACAGTAGCTCAGTACTGGAGAGGCATCTGAGCAGTTGTCATCCCTGGAAGGCACACCTCTTTTTTTTTCAATGTTTCAGACTTTTTCCATTCTCTGTATTACTTTTAGAGTCATGAGGTTCACAACTTCTTGGACTGATGATTTGGATCATGGATCATTTATCATATATGCTGGATTTTTTCTCTCTGTAGAGCTTCCCCTTTCATGTAAAGCATGATATGTGTGATTTTGAAAAGTCAGTAACTCTTGATTAGTTGTAGGTTCACATCAGGATTGTATTCTGAGAGGTAGCTCTAAAACTAGATCTCTTCTTTCCATTTCTGTTGCTATTTATTGTGAATTATCTTAATAAATTAAAAGTTCTATTAAAGAATTTATTACATATTTCTATGTAAGTTAAAATAAAATATATTTTTCTTCTCTGCAATTTTTCTATGTGATTGTAAAGAAATTACTGCATATCTATTACCATTCTCACCGTTTGGTATTTATTTTTGACACTGGCTTTGCAATGTAATGAAATGTAATGAATGTAATGTAATGTTATGAAATTTTGACATGAGAACCTTGTATACACATACATTGTTGTGGGAGGAGCTCGGAATACACCGACATACTTCACAGAAGTTATCCGCAGTGCTTCAAACTTTATTAATTCCATCCAGAACTTATATACAGCTTCTTTTGGCACATACATGATCCCCTAGCAAAACCATTGGCCCAAGGGGCACCCACCACCCTTTCCCCATTGGTTCTCATATTCAAAGATCACACAAGATGGACAAAACATTTCCAGTAGAAAAACACCAGGTGTTGTTTGTGCTGCCTTTTGTTTATACACACAGTTCATTCCTAAGAAACTTCCAATGTTTCCCAGTCTGTGCTTCTCTGTGGGAAAAAACAGATTTTGCACAAAAACAGGCCTACAATAGCACTCCACGGCCTGTATATTTTAAAAATTCTCCCAATAATACATGATATCCTTTTATACATATTTCTACTTTACTTAAAGTAGAAATCTATACATTTTTGTAATAATACAAGGTGAAATAACCACGTACAAAATGTGTGGACATTGAAATGTATGAACATCTTAATTTTGTATTATGTCATTCAAATGGCGTAGGACAAATAACCAATTAATTTTATTTCTGATGGAAAGGATTAAAGAAGATGAATAACTCAATGAAGTTAAGACAAGGTAAGTTTTCTGCATGTCAAAATGTAGAAAATATAAAGCCACAGAAATGACAGCTTAATCTGCAATAGATACAAGAGGGGAAAAACAAGGTAATACATCAGGGGAAGCTAATCAATACTGTAGAAATCTATGACAGAGACATGAGTTGGTACGGATAGAGCTGGAAATATAGAAGAGCTCTAAAGAATTGATAATAGGATGCAGTGAGCAACTGTATATGAAAAGTAAGGAACATGAAAAATTTACATGAGAAGGAATGTTATAATCTACAAAAGCAAGGTAACAGCGTAATATGTCAGAAAGACTACTGTCTGGATATGTTTGGATACTCTGGCAAGACTGCACTCTGAGTGTACAAGTCTTATTTGATGACTGATGAATCAACGGGGTTACGTTGATATATTTAACTGTTGGGGAGTCTCAGTAGAAAGGTTTCTTATAGACTTGAACGTGAAAGTGTATGTTTTTGCAGGAGTGTGCGTGTGTGTGCATGTAAGGCAATGGAGATTTCAAAGAATAATACACTAAACAAAGCCAGTCTAGATTATTCATTATCAAGATAATGATGGCAAGATTTGGGGATTCTGCTTATTATCTCCAAACTGATATGGACTAACATATGAGCACTTTGACTGATCAAAAGGAGGTGTGTTGGAGAAAGTTCCTTTGCAAGACTTCTTCCCCCACTCCATTTTCCAAGTCACATTTATTAAATATTCTTTCCTCATTAGTACTCTAAACAGTGAATAAACCATACTGGTCTTTATTTGTATTATACTGTTCTCTTAAACATCGATGGTATAATGCTGCTGTTGTGTTAATATGTGTTATTAGTAAGACAGAGATGGAAAAAAAAAGATTTTACTGAGTTTTTTGAGGATCTGGCAGGGATAGGCCCTGCTATCCTCAAGACAACATCCACATTTGTGGATTTCGTATGAGACATTACTTTCAAAAATTTCAAGAAAAGAGCAGAAAAGTAGGAGAATACAGAGGAGCAAAAAGAATTACAGTAGTATAGTTACATTATCTACTTAATATTTGAGAACATGGATATATGTTTGAGACCAAAGTGCCCAGGCCAATATAAATCATAGACACTAGCCTATTGTAGGTGGTTTTGCTATTAGAAATTAAAGAAATTACTGGTTGGTTTGTTTGTTGTTTGGGGTTTGTGTGTGTCTATGTGTTTTATTTGTTTGGGTTTCTGTGGGTTTTTTGGTTTTATTTTGGCTTTTGGTTTTTGTGTGTGTGAAGGCATAAGACAGTTCTTCTCACTTGGAACGATATTTCAAGCAAGAAAAGGTCAATTTACTGATTTCATTATTTTTCTGTGTAAACTAAGCTTTTAATTGTAATTAAAATAATATTAATTGTAATAAAATGCACCCTATTTCAAACCTATAATTAAATCTAAACTCAGGCTAGCTTCAGGAAAAAATTTCCCTTTTATCCCTATTCACTACTGATAGAGTCAGAGCATAACTTTTGAAAAGAGTTATCACTTATTCTCTAATGTTCATGGAAGATATGTTTGGGGAAAAAGAGTTTTATCTCCTCACAGAAGTTTCAATACGAAGTCTGACAGGCTCTCTGTTTTAACTGTTGTGGGGTTTATTTTATGTGTTTGGTTTCTTTATTTTTGTTTTTGTTTGTTTGTTTTTTTAATTGGTCTGGTTTGGATTGGTTTGTTTTTTCCCTTAAAATATCTTCATATAGAAGAGAGTCTATGAGTAGTAACATCTTACTCCTATACCAGGAAATAGTGACATTCAGTTTTACTAGCATATTTTTCTGCTATCCATTCTTGTCTCATAGGTCAATTAAAAAAAAAAAAAAAAAAAAAAGTTGTATTTCAGTGACCAAATCAGATGTGTGAAGTGCTCTGGGCAGTTTTGTAACCTTCAGGAAGGTTTTTATAGATATAGAAACTGAGACCCAGGAGATTCCTTCTCAGGAACTAAGTGACTGAGCACTGGCACCAGTTGCCCAGAAAGGTTGCTTGGTGTTCACTTTTGGAGATTTTCAAAAGCCTTGCGGACATAGTCCTGGGGAACTGGTTCTAAGTGGCTGTGCTTGAGCAGGGAGGTTGGACAAAATGATCTTCAGAGTTCCCTTTCACCCTAAATAACACTGTGGTCCTGTGAATGACTTTAAAACCTAAAGTGATGTCCTTAATAAAAAATATATGGTGCTAAAATACATTTTCATGATAATGCAGGTACTGTATCACTGTCTAGACTCCTCTTGGGTAAACACACCCTGAACAGATGTTCTACACATAGTCAGGGAGTTCATCATGTTCAGGTTTTTTATTTATTGGACAAACTAACTATACAAGTGCTGTAAGAGCGCTCTACAGTTCATGTGCCTGTGGTCAAATAGGACGAAAAGGAACAGACACATTGCATGTTAGCTTTATAGCTGATAGCAGCTTGTATAATTTCTGGTTTGGGAATTCTTGAGGTGATGTCTGTATGGAAAGCAATACTAACCAAGCATACAAAATCCTTAAATTCTTCTCAGATGAAAGCTTGAGATAGTCATACATATCTGGAGAGATCCATGTACTGGTGATTCTGCTGAAGAACGTGTCTCAGACAATGCAATAGAAGGGAACCATTGACTTCTAGAGGGAGCTAGTAGAGATGAAATACAGCAGCTTATATACAAAGCTTGCTGCTCCATAAAATTTTACTATATTCAAGTTTTAAATATAGGACCATCAACATCAGTATTGATTACTAATAACTGAAAGATGTAATATCAAATGAATATTCAGCAATCTTTCTGTTGGAATTTAATGAGGGTGATGTTGTAGACATGAAGTAAATTCTTTCTTTTATGCTTGTTGAGAGTTAAAAAATAAGAATGGAGAGGAATACCAAGTTCTAAGCAATTATAAGTCTGTCCCTAAATATTTGCAACCCTGAGGCTTAAATTCATAGCTTGAACTGCAAATACATTGGTCGTAATCTTCCCCTGGAGTTCAAACAACAACCTCTTATTGTGAAATATTTTGAAGGGAGACACTGGAGTTTACACTTTTGTCATTAGAATATTAGTCTAAGAGATAAGAAGCCTGCAAAGCTACCTTTCTGTAAGTACAAGATCATGAGGTCCCTTTACTTCAAACTTTGCTTTGACACTCAAATCATCCTTGAAGATAGAATATGTATTGACTAAGAAAGGCACACCACTTATGTCTCTCAAGTCTGGCATGAATACACCAAACATGCAGATACTATTGGTGTAGTTATCAAACCAGCACTACTATGACAAGTTTGATCTCCATGCTGATTTCATCCTTGCAGTGTATATTACTTATTTAAAGCAACACCCCATGGAGGGACATAGAGATGTTTCTGTTGTGCAGGTCTGAGTAACAACACAGGAAAAACTTAGGTTCCCAAAATGACTAGCATCATTTAATAAAATTAATTTTGTTATAAAATGAATATTTTTCTAAAATGTCAATATTTGAAGAAAAATGTGAAAATTTTCCTTGGAAATCAGTAGCTAAATTCCAACACTATATAATACAGGTTTCCTTAATATTTTTTATTTTCAGTCATATTGATGTCTGTATTAATCAAATAGTACAGACAAATCTGCAGTTGTTGTCAAAGTAAAATACTAGCAGGAACTAGCTTTTCAGTTTCTGAATGAAACTGAATATAATTGTTTCTGTCTCAACCTCTCCTTATTTATTTATTTATTTATTTATTTATTTATT
>JAWWES010000001.1:93847331-93858447 GCA_035583135.1 Lophotriccus pileatus
TTCTGAATGAAACTGAATATAATTGTTTCTGTCTCAACCTCTCCTTATTTATTTATTTATTTATTTATTTATTTATTTATTTATTCCTAGAAAACCAGTTTTGCTGGCTTGTGTTCAGAGCTAGCTGCTGTGTTTGTGTTTGTATTAACAAGGTTCAGGTCTCTTATGCAATAAGAAATAGCTAATGATAAAGAAATACAGGATAAATCCAATCTGAAGAAAGAGAAAATTTACTAATTTTTTTGTGATTTAAAGTCAGTTTCATAGCATTTGATATCAATGATACTGCTGTTTAGAAATTCTGAAATGCTCTAAATACCATGGGTATTGTTCTGTTAGTTGCATTGCATTTTTCATGACTGATTATTTAAAATTGAACTTACTGACAGTCAGACAATGACAGTTATGATACTTGATTTTTAAAACATAACTACTTATTTTTTTATGATTTATTTCTGTTTTCAATGAAGTGCATTTATACTCATTTAAAATATAGCAGTAGTTGATGTGGCATGATGGTTTTATAATCTGGTATTTGTGATTGCTTCATTATACACATAGTAAGCCATTTTTAAGTCAGATTGTACTAAACAAAAACTAATAATTTTTTTAAATTTTATCATCCCTCACCCTCTACATTTCACACTTTGCACAGGAAAAGAAGATGCAATCCATGAAGTTGTTTAATGTGTGGAAGGTACATGTGTAAGAGTCACTGAGAGAAAAACGTGAAAAGCTATACAGATGTGAACTTACAGCTTAAGAATATCTGATTTGGCTTTGGCAAGTACAGTACCTTTTTTTCTGGAAGGCAGAGGTAGTGGAAGACATCGGTGTGTAGCTCTGCAACACTCATATTCTAGCCTATAATCATGGGTGAGGCCATGCACCTTGCTTCAGAAGTTTTACTCTAGTAGAATATAAAAGAAATGGTAATGCAACACATAATAGCAAATATAGGTATGTTTGACAGACATTACTGAAATGTATATTCAGAGTGATCTGATTACTGGGTTTTTATGGATGATCTATTGCACAAAAGAAAAAAAGCTTTGATTCCCCTCCCCCCTTGTAAAATCTTTAAAATTTTCTACTTATTATAGTATAAATATCAATAAATGCTGAGATAGGAACAGGAGACACAAACAGTTGTTGAGAGATGGATGCTTTGTTTTCATTTTGTCTAAATTTTGAAGCTTTTCTTTGATTGCATCAAAACTATTAGCATCTTAAAAAAATCAAGTGCTAGCATTTGTTTTAAAAGTTTCTAAGTGCTTGAATTCAGATTCTTAATTTAATTTGGCAAATCCCAAAACTCTGAAGAAATCCTACTTATTAGAATCTAATCATTAATAAGAGAACAAGAAAATTCACCAGAGACATATTTCCTGGAAAAAAAAAAAATTAGTAACAGACATAATTTCCTGCTAACAGTGTTCCAAAATATGTTTTCTTAAGTAGTTCTACTTCTTCCTTCACACCAAAAATCAAGTCAGAAGCAAAAAAGTAAATACAGAATTTACTGATGAGAAATCCTTAGCAAAAGTAGTCTTTGAAGTCCAGTTTCTCAAGATTTTACAGGGAATAACTATTTAGCTGATTGTTTAAAACAAGCCATTTCACTGGAGCTTTACCTCAGGAAGGCTGATTGTTAGCAGCAGGATTGTGTCAGTTAACTACTTCTTGTGGCTTTCCAATGCTACTTCAGTAGTGTGATAAGTTTAACAGACATTGTGTAATGCTATGAAACTGACAACAAGAAACCACTTAATAACAATCTCTTAATATATTTTTAACTGAGATGTAGCTTCAGTGAATTAGAAATATTCTCATTAGGACAAAAAAAATTAATACATGAATTTTCAGTCATTAAAAATGATGAGTCTTTTTCACAGTTCATAAAATATCTCCATCTAGTCTTTAGTGCTAGTTATTTAATTTATTAATTATTCATCTTTCATGTTTATCATTAGCTCTAATTCTTGTTATAAATGAGAGTGACAGTGCAGGAAATGAGGGGTGAGTAGGTGAATGGAAGAGAACTTAATTGTGGTTCTTAGCACTATCATAGGACATGAAATGTCTTGAGAAACAAATGGAAACTACTCCCACTCATCTTTTCTTTATTCCAGAAATTCTCTCTCATAAAGGAAATTCTAGTCAATTATGAAGAAAGTCCAAATAAACAAAACCACAAATAAACACAAAACCCAAATATGAAAACAAACAAACAAACAAACAAAAAAAACAAAACAAAACCAGAGGGAAACTGAAACAAGTCAAAACTTCTGTCCTCCTCCCACAAAAAGCGAAGTGAAACAAAACCTCAAAATAAAATAAAATAAACAAAACACACACACACACAAAATCCATCTTTCAAAACCTGAAACACTAAGATGCTGCATCCTTTGTGATAGATAAGGAGGAACTATGTGTCATGGGTGAGTTTGTAATCTCTTTTCATACCACGGCATTGTATTCTGTCTCATAGACATCCCTGTTTACTGGAAACTGATGACAATTGTGCATTTTGCTGCCATTTAGGCCTTTAATATAGGAGGGCAAATGTTGAATGTCTTCACTGAGATCAGAATTGTGTCAGGCATAATTTTTTAAAATAAATTCATTATTTCGAATTGATAAAGGAATGAATATTGCTTATCCTCTGCTGACCTCTTTCTAAATGACTTTTTTAAAAAATTCTTTCTGCCTCACTCTCTTCCTTTTGAGTATGAAGAAGATACAGACTCAAGTTCTGGCTCTTTGTAATCTGGAACAAGATAAGATTTTTTTTTTACCAAAACTGCATTTTATAGACTGTTTAAGTAACCAACTTATTTATAATATACATACTAGCAAAGGAGCTTTCCAGGCAGTAGAGAATCTGTAAAAAAAAAAACATCAAATATCATTTTAAGATATTTAACTGTCTCATATGGAGCTCCAGCCCAGAAGCAAAGTTCCACATTCTGGACTGTTTCATTACCCAGCTCCTTATCCAACAATAAAACTTTAACATTCAGAACACTCCTCCATTTTACTATGCTGCTAGCTATAATCATGTGTTGTTATTAAAGAGTGCACAAAAGTTATCAAAAGAACAGAACTTGGATACCTTAGGACATATGAGAAATTTTTCTTCATTGCTTAGAAATTCTTCCTTTAGAATAGTGACTCTGGAGAGGGAGATTAGGAGGTAACCAAAGAACTCAAGTCATCTAAGAAGAGGGTCCTCATAGTAAACACAAACAAAAGCTGATTCTTAGTTCTGCTTTCAGGTCCAGCAGGTCAGCCTCAAGATTATCTTTTCTGGGGAGCTTCTTCCATGAACAACTGGTTTCAAAATGGGCATCTGGATTCCTTTAATTTCTGGTTAAGACAAAGCATCACATCCAAATATCGATATTTTCCCTTTATTTACCTTCAGAAAGATAAAATCTTCTGAAATCTAGTGAACTTTAGAAGCATTTAATAAATTGTAATATTTACTGGAAGTTACTAAAGTAAAAGTCAAAACATGCATGTGTTTGTAAGGAATACAGTCAAAGACACAGATAGGATATTAACCTGTCTGAATATTCCCTTTTATTAGGTTTTCCAGTATTCTATTTTCAGGTCAATAAGGCAGACATCCATCTACCAGTGCAGCTGGTAGAACAGCTGAGAGGCATGTAGTTATGACTACTTTCCACAGGGATGTAAAGCTGATTATAATTGTTCAATAGTTGAGAAACATGGTAAAGATACTGGTCAAAAATAAAACAAACAAAAAAAGTCAGAAAGGTGTCTAAATAATTTCCTTTTGAGATTTTAATGATGATGATGAAGATTGTATTGTTATTGTTGCCTATAATGGAAATCTGATCTTGCAATTTCTTTTTTTTCTTTTTTCTTTTTTTTTTTTTCTTTTACAAAATAGACCCGTCCTATAAAGTCTTCTTTCAGACTGAAAAGGGCAGTGTTTTTCTGTGTGTCTGACTATGTCTCCTTTCTGTTTCTCTGGAAGTGATAGAAACTCCTATATCTGAAATATTTTCTACTGAAAAGGTCAGCAAAATCAGTACACCTGTGCAATATTTCAGGTTTTGGTGAAATGTATATTTTGATGAAAATGTGTTATCCAATTCTGGTATGAATATCTTTATTTTACTGCTCATAGCGTCACAGAAAGCTTCAACTGCCACTGGAGAGTTGTTACTGGTGCTCAAAGAGCCACTTTACTCAAAATCTTAGTTGTGTGACTCCTTTTGCATTGTGGTTTATGGCTTAAAGATGGATAGCACCTAGCATTTTTTTAATTTTTTTTTAATAAATAATTGGCACAAAAATCTTGCAATAACAATAACTTCTAAATAGACTAAATGATATTATTTCCTCATAGTCTATGTGGGACAGACAATGTTAATTGTCATTAGCTCTCAGTCTTATGCTTTGTGTACTAATAGAAATTTTGTTCCAATTCACAACACAGGACTGTGCCTCATTCCAGCCTGACACTCGGAGACCTCTGATTTTATAGCCATTTTTATTTGTTTCTGGAGGAGTCAGTCATTTCCAGTCAAGGTACCCAACTTTTTTTTTTTTTTGTTTTTTTTGTGTTTTTTTTTTTTTTTTGTTTTTAGTGAAAGTGTCTCTCTTGGGAGAGGCTAAAAAAGAAATATAAGATGAAAAATGCTAGTTGCATCACTTAATGTGGCATGCACAGATATGAGGACACAGGCAAAGGTTTCTGCATAGATTAGATTCAGGTTCCTGAACAAACCAAAATAAAAGCTGAAAAATTGCTTTACATTGGCTTATGTTTTGAAATATTTTTTTTTCCTACTAGAAAAACAGCTAGAAGATATTTTTAGAATAAAAATTAGTAACAATCCTGACATTTCTGGATCTTGTATATAGCATGTACTTGAAGGCTGTCTCTAGCGTGGCTAACTCACATGAAGAGCTCGGTCCATTGCTATGGTTCTTTGATACCATCTTTGATGGACTCTGATAACTTCCAACATCCTTTTGTCCTCCTCATAGCATCCTCTGTATCTCTCTTGCACTATCTGAAAGTTAAACTACAAAAAAAAAAAAAATTCTTTTCCTTTCTTTTTTGCAGATTTAGGTGTTAAAAATTTGGTTAATACATTTTAGGTTGTTTTCAGCAGCGTGTGCCTAGCCCTTCAAATGGACAAACATGTATTTCCTTGGCCCACTTTACTTTTTCCATCCCTCTTTCCCACCCTGATCACCACTGTTTTGTTAAGATGGAATTTATTGTGGAATTATTTCCATTTCATTTATAAAAGTTATGGAAGATCAGTAGAGGTTAATGTAAGCTTCTAAGTCACATATCTGCATATAGCTATCCATCTCTCTGTCATTGCCGTGAGGTTTATAAGCAGACACATTTACAGAGAGTAATATGGGGAAAAATAATTGAAAGGGTTTATGTTTTTTATTTATGACCAAAAAACTCCTGATTTTTTTCTTCATGAAGAAGTGACAAGTAGAAAATGATGGGGTAATGGGTTTTGTTTTATTTTCTAGTTTTCTCACTAACTTTAATATAGACAGCTATAGCAAAAGTTAGAGGATTTCTCATGAGCAATAACATGTATGCTGACAGCTAAGTACAAATAGTTTTGCATTTAAAAATATAAGGTTCTGGATTATCAAAGTTTGTTTGAAGTCCATAGTACTAAAAACATTTAAACAATAACCTTAAATTTCAGGTTTACACCAAACAAATTTTGCAGCTATCACAACTGAAAGCTCAGAAAGAACACTTGAAATACACAATCACTGCTTCCCCATCCATAAACAGTGTATTTCTAGCAAAATTATAAGAGCTGTATGGTCTGTTGGTCTCATAAGGGCTCTTGGGCAGCCTGTGGAACCAGCTCAATTGAGGATATGTGGTTCCGCTTCTGGCATGACTAATGCAGTTGGGAAATATGCCAAGCATCAGGCTCTTGAGGGAGGAGGGAAGAAGAAGAGAAAGCTAGAAAGAGCCTGGAGGGGGAAGATCCAAGCAAATGAGCCATCAGGCTTCACCGGAACACCGTTTGACATTTGCAGGGCTGTAATGTTAGGAAGCCTGCAGCAATACTGAAGCCCTGCTGCTCTAAGGGGCAACACTACTGCAAAGCAAACCGTGAAGCCCACGGGAGCAAGGTTGAAACATGGACATGAAAATGAGCAAGTGTAACACATGAATCCTTGTGTTGCACAAGGATATAAAGCAGTACAGGAATGGAAGTGATTGTGAGGGGCATTTATTTTTCTTGTAAAGAAAATGTAAGGGATTTCATCTTACAGAAAAAGAAGGTAGCCTTTTGTGATGGGAAACACACTAAGTGAAAAAAATCTTAGCCAGACACTTTCCTTGTGAATTTCATTCTGAAGCATCAATTAATGCAGAGGAACAACTGCCAGCCATTTTTTCTCGAAGTCTGGCTCCTTTAATTTAAAATAACCTGGCAAAATAAGGTCAGGGATGTTGCTAGGAAAGATGCCATGCAATTTCTCTGTCTAAGCTACCTTGGTGCATATCAAATATAATTTCCCTCTTCAATAAAATGATAATTTATAGCAAGCTGCTGGCCTCGATGTCAAAGGGGTTAGGTTGGTAATTGTCCAATTTCAACCATCATTGTTTGCTTTCTCTCTTTTTTTCTTCCCTCTTCTGTATCTGTTACTGAAATGCTGCCTACCTTGGGAAAACAGATCTTTATTTATAGTGCTGCAAAGATATTAAGGCTGCTAAACTGAGTGAGTTCTTTAAGGTTCATGGCCAAAAAGGCTGACAAAGCTCTGACTGTTTTACTCCCCCAGAGGGAAGGAAAAAAAAATAAAAGAAAGGAAAAAAAAACCCACCCCAAACCTGTATCTTTTGTTCTAGAAGATGATAAAAACTGCAGTACTGAGTACTGACTAATTTGTCTCCAGTGTACTGCATGAGAAATGAATTATAGGATCTTGTGACAACTGGCTTTCTACGTGGTTGGAAGGTAGCATTAAAGGCTGTAGGATTTCAGGGGAGTTTAGGAGCTTCTCAGCTGCAATGCAGGTAATTTGAATGAATTATTTTGCTTTCAGCATGCAGTGTGTAGGCATGCTCCTTCCTATGAACTGGCCAAGGTTACAGTGTCACATAGCGTATCATTCCATTATTCAAATCTGTTACAAGACACACTGGGTAAACGTAATTTGCATTTCACAGTTTTTTTAGCAGCTTTACACAGATCGTGGTCGCTACAATACTCTGTTCCTCTGCTAGCAAAGCATTTCCACATTCTGTACAACAGGTACATCCCCCTGTTCAGCCAGTTCATGCTGTCTCTTAGCCAGACATGTCTGGCTAAGATATGCATATTACTCTGCAAAGGCACAGAAGAAAATGTGATGAATACACCTGAGGGGTTGTTTACATCGTGTGTGAAAGATGGTATTTTTCTATATTAAATTTTTGGATTTTCATACTGTGGGACTGTAAGACTCAAGCCATATCACTTTCCACAAATAAAGCTATCAGTAAACTGCCTTCTCACCTTCTCCACAGAATATTCTTAGCATTATGGGTAATTTGTGTGTATTCCAGCTTACAGGGAAAAAAATGTTATTATTCATTGATTAGACAGGGATAATAAAATCAAATCACAAAATATGAACATCTGACTTATTACCCCATTCCTAGAAAACTTTAAAGAAAATTTACATGTGTTTAAAATTCCAGTTTATTACTGTAAAAAAAAATAATACCAATGTTATCACATTTCTGTTAAATAAAATAATTTTGTATATACAGCACTGATAAATGGAAAAAATAGCTATAATTATTCCTCTTTTTAAGATATCTGTATATATTTTTGCGACCTTTAACCTAATATTTTCATTCTCATAATGCTAAGGAAATGAGGTACCAAAGAAAATTGTTTTGCACTTCTATTTGTGTTTGGGTTTTGTTAGTTTGTTTGATTGATTGTTTTGTTTTTGTTTTTTGGTTTTTTTATTGCTGACATTTGAAAATCACACTGAGAACTGACCTTCAATAAAAGGAACTGCTCTGCATTAATTTTTCTAATTTCTACCAAGGGCAGGATCTTCCCTAAAACTTGTCTTTTGAATGTAACATTCATATGAAGGCACTTCACCTAATATTCTCCTTTGCTAGGTTACTCAATGAATTGGAGTTAGTATGTGAAATTCCCTGCCTACTCCTGAACATTCTTATTATTTAAAATAATGTTGCTAACACGCACAGACTAGAAAGTGTTTTACAAGGCTTATAAATGTCGGAAATATGTTTTTCTTCTCCTTCTTAAATCTATGCCTGGAAGCCTGAAATTTATTTTTATATATCTCTGCAAACTATCTTTTGGCCAGGTATTACAGTGGGTGATGTGAGACGTCACACCCAGTTCCATCAGTCATGTCAAGAGACAGGTTTGTCGCATAACTGAATGAAACTGCAAGACAGAAAAAATTGCAGAAAAGAAAATGATGAATGTTGATCTGCTGTGGAAAACACCTCAGGCTATAACAAAAATAGATCTTGTTGTGTGCCACTGGCAGGGAATACTGCAGTGTTCATTGTTTGTTGAAAGGATTTTGCTGATGATGAAAGCAAACTGAACACTAAGATCTCTGCGGAATCTTGAAGGCACTTGGGCAACTTTACTGGAACAGGTCACAGTCCAAAAAAGAAGGACAAAATGTATTTATGAGAAGTGTCCAGCAAAGAAGCAGTCTTTAAATTACTGTGTTTTTCTCATCATTGCTATCAGTTTAAAGTTTACCAATTCTAGCACAGATGAAAATACCAGAGAATGTAGTCTTTAACATTACTACTACAACAACTTCTATTCCAGTTCAGAGTATATTGGCATAACATAGGGATGCCCTTTGCCAGGGAGTCTTGTTCATAATAGTACCACATGGATAGCACTCATAGCAATGGTGTAACAACTTTTTTGTGTTGAAATTTTCTTGTTTTTAATTGCTCAGCAAGAGTTAGACTTGGAATTTACTCTTGGTCTTACAACCTGTTTTCAATGGTAATTAATATAGCATGGTTGGAGGAAGCATTAACCTTTTCACAAGTATCAGTAAGCAGCTTCTGATATATGTGATTAGGTTTTGTATAATGACTACAGGTTGGTCAAATATCCACATAAACCTCCAGTTCCTTTTAGAAACTCAGTATATGCTTGGCTTCCACAGCTTCCTGAGTAACATGTCACATTGTCTAATCCAGCATGTTTTGTGCCAGTGTGTTTTACTTTAGTTTTTAATTGCTACCTCACAGGTTTTCAGAACAAATTGAACATATCACAAAGTAGATAAATGTCTTTTATCTGCATGAAAAATCTGTCTAATTTTTTGTCTTGTTTTGGTAAGTCTTTACAATATGATAGTTTGCACATGCTATTGATAATGATATGAGAAATATGATAACTACTTGACTGTTTTAAGAGGAATCCAGAACAATTCCAAAAACTGTCTATTTGTAGAATCAGATACATACTTTTGATGTTGCTGGAGCAGATAAATATATCCCCTCATTGGATATTACTGCCCTTCATTTGGAATTTAAGAGCTCCTAAGATCTTATACTGAAGGTGATTTGTAAAAATCCAATTTACTTTCAAAGAAAAGGGCATTGTGCTAAAATCCTGAAATATAGTTTTGATCATGTGTTACATCATGAAATAATTTTTGAGGTTTGGTTTTTGAGTTGTTTTTTTTGTAGCCTATCATTAAAGATTATGCATTTCCTGCTCTGGGACACCGCACAAGAAAATAAGAAAGTGCTGAATGTTGCAAGTCTCATAGGATAACATTCGGTAGCACAGGCAAAACTCAGGCTCTTTTGTGGTCTCATTCTTACTGATGTTAGGAAATGACCATAGCAAATTACGTTCAAACCTTCCTTGTAGTTGTCTCAAACACAGATAGCTGATTAACCCCAAAAGGAATCTCAAAATTAATTAGAAGAGTCTGTGCTAGTGCTCTAGTTCAGATCAGGAGGGCACTTTTGAAGCATATATTGCAGATACATTTGAATGTGATGTATTTCCCAACACAGAGTAACTTTGGGTGCAAGCACCAGGATTTTTCAGGAACTAGTAGTGAACCAGGAAACTAAGTTACTTGCTATTGTGATAAACCAACACACATATTGATAATTCATTGCAATAAATAATTTAATTTAAACAAAAGATGGTGAAGAGAGTGCTAATGTAACTTCTATATAAATTAAAAAAAATTAAAAAGTCAAAATCTTTCTTTTTCCCCCATAGCAGAGAGAGCTGAGAAAACAATTTATTTGCAAGAATCCAGATGGGGCAACTTTTCTCACTTCCTTGAGTAGATATCATCACTTTCTTTCTTTAAAGTGCTTTTACTGACCTTTATAATAGTAATTTAAACAGGAACAGAATCAAAACTGTCCTAAACTATTGTTCCTGTGATTTTGGGATTTACTCCAACATGCTCATGTAATTGGAGACATGGAAGAACAACAAAATACAGAAGTAGGGCTTTTGTGTGGCATTTCCTTGGTAAACAGAGCTCAGCTCAGCTGCACCCACTTAATTCCTTCGTGTTGCCTATGCTTGGCTAAGAGAAAGCACAGTAAACTGACCAGCTGCATAGATTATTAAGTTTAGTCTCTCCCTTGAATTTGCTAAATAGAATACATTTGTCAAGTAAAACCTTGGACTTTCTAACTGTTATGAGTACTTAATTGCATGATAAATTTCAACTATTTTTGATTCACATAATCCAAAGTGATTGCTGTCAGGACCCTGAGGCCACCTCCCTAGGTCTCCCAAGTCTAGGGGTTTAGCTCTCTGAGTTTCAGGACAGCTCTGATGTTCTGTAACTGTGTGGCCTTGAAAAAGAAAGCTGTGGGAAAAAGCCCAAATGAACCAAAAAAACAAAACCCAAAACTAAAACCAAACCAAACAAAAACCAAAACAACTCCTCCAATAAACAACAACAAAAAACCCAAACAAACCAACCCAAACCAAACAAAAAAAAACCACAACAACCAAACACCAAACTAACACAATCAAACAGATCAACATCAATTGGCTCCCTGTGAAGCACACAGGAGAGCAACACC
>JAWWES010000001.1:93862203-93878520 GCA_035583135.1 Lophotriccus pileatus
CACACTAGTACTGAAGACATGTAATAAATACATTTAAATAAATCTAACAGACAATATTAAATATTGAATATTAAAACCTGATATTTTTAAGAAAATACCTGGTTTCTTATTGATCTGTTTAATTAGTCTGGCACCTTGAATAGCCAATACTTTAATCTTAACTGTGACAGCCTGAATTGGTCAATTCATGCACATGGCCTGTTTAATTATTAACAACTCTCCATAACTTAAACAAGTTATTTCACTGTGTTGTGGCTTCAGATGGTAAAGAGTTCATTTTCTTCACAGTAGAAAGGATGTTCACCTGGGATGGTCACTTGTTGCTGGACCATTAGATAAAGGCAAAGACACACAGGTGGCTTAGTCCATGCAGGACCTGGCTACAGGCTCCTCTGTTACAAGGAGATAGTTATGTTCTGCAGCCAAGGGATGTGAGCAGCACAGCACACTCCCTGTTCAGGTTACCTGTCATGTGGACCACTATCCAGTCAGTATCACTATCCATGCATATTGCATGACACTAAAAAGAGTCTCTCACCATTCAACTTTCTTTTTCCACCTCAATGCTCATTAAGTGGTCCATTCAAAACCGAAAAGTCCCAAAATATAACACTGAAAAGCAGCAAGAGAGGGTGTGGCAGGGAAGGGAACAAGGGAGATCTCATGACAGTCTTAGTTCTGTGTATTTTATATGTGCCACATCCTCACGTAGGCCAAATATTTTCCTGTAAAACCAGAAGTTTGGTGGAGCAAAAATACTCTTTTTCATATCAGCACTGCTGAGAATATAGTTTCTACTGTCTTCATATGAAGATGTTGTCCAGCAATATCGACATTTTGTTTTTTAGAACCAGAACATTAGTTTAGAAAAATAATTATCAATATGCAAGCTTGAAAATTTCAACTACTATTTTGAAGCACTGAATTTGCATAAAATGTTTTCTTTCAAGTAATTCTTAAAGCAACTTCAAATAACCATTACTGAAGTAAAATTGCATTTCAAAGTGATACACAGTGATCTAGCTGCTCAACTGTCACTGGCACTAAGACTCACACAACTTAAGTTCCTGTGCACAAAGTTTACTACCATGTGTCTCCATTAATCACATCATAGAGGGAACACCCATATCAGGGTTTTTTTAATTAAATCTGCATTTTATTGCTCCATTTAAATATTTTATCTATTAATACCAATTACTGTACAGAGACCCTCCCTCAACAAATTATTTCATATGAAATTTCATATTTATTCATATTAGCTGTGCCCTTAGTCTTAGTGGAAAGCTCAAGTTAAAATTGTAATGTCAGTTGGGACAGAAGTGATAACTAGCTATCTCATGATTTACTAGTTTTGTAGTAACAGCCATCTGCAGTCAACTTAATTGCCTTTGCATTTCATTTAGTCAAGCAAAGTTAATTTTTTTTTTCTTTTTTTTTTTTTTTTCTTTTATGATTATGGTGCTTACAAGAAGTATATTAGGCATTTTTGTTCTGTGGATAGTCAGGAAACGTGAGATAAAAGAGTGAGATGATTACAAAGGGAAGAGGAAGGTCTTTGGGTACCCCTTTAGTACACAATGTTTTCTGACACTTTTGCTTCACTTATAAAGACAGCAGAAAACAGTCAGTCTAAGTCTATTAATGGAAATGTAAAAGCTAGTCAGATCACATTATTACTTCAAGTTCTTAAAGACACTTGAGATGGGTAGGCAATATGTTCCATAAAAAATTCATTTAAAATCACCACCAAAACAATTTTTTTCACTTTTATCTTACAATTCCCTATTTTTAATGAAAACACTAAAACCAAAATCTACAGCAAATAAGTGGACAAACAGAAACATTTTCTTAGGGAAAACCATGTTCATTACTTGAATATGTTTGTAATCATCTCTTCATGTCTCACAATTATTGTATCTTCTTGGAAAGGTTTTTTAAACTTCTGGCTCCTCGCTACTGGCTAAACATATATGTTATTCTGTTTCTAGCACAATAAACTGTGTATTTTCCCTTAATCATTAAGTTAAAATCATGTCTTGATATACAGCAGTATAGATACATATATGTAATATACATATACATATATGTAATTTCCTAGATTATTGTTACTTGTATTTTCTTACTCCTATTTGACACCTGTAAACAATATTTTCAAAGTAAGCTTTGCCAAAGCTAGCATTTTGAACGATTGGCTCATAGAAACAGGGTTACTCCTTCAGAGACTTAAAAATACATAGCCCTCTATTTAAAACAGGCCTCAAAATGCTTCTAAGATGGATATGGCTGCTGAATGAAAAATATTTCAACATCAGTTCAGAAGCTACTTACTGAGTAAAATAAATTCCTGTAAATTAAATAAATATAGTGTTTACATCAATTCAGAAAAAGAAAGATTGTTGCAAATAGCTGTATTGATTTGGTTTGGTGTTAGCTTAGATACCAATGATACGGTCTATAGGTGTATGCCCCTGTAGATGAGGTACTTCATTAAATATTGTATTGACTTTTTCATCAAAAAATGCTGTATCATATTGAATTACATCATTTATCATTATCTCCTGTCATTGATTGTCCAGACTTTGTCCAAGAAGGCCTTCAGTATGTTGCAATCATGCACATACTTTGATGGATTTGAATATTGTTATCAAAATGTTTATATTCTGAGAGATTTTGAATCAGTGATTCCCCTTCATATCCATTGCAGTTCCAGCTGACACCTCTGAAATAATTTTTTCATTTGTAAAGGAGGAGAAGGCTTCCAGAAAAATATGTAAATTAATTACTGCCTATATATATACATACATGGGAAAAAATACAGAGAGTTGAGACTGTGGAATTAACTCCTGAACTTAATCACAACATTTTCTTTTCAATAGGTTTAAATGAACACTACTGCTCCAGTGGCAGCACTATTCACTCCTAAATACACAGAATATTTCTCACTATATGTCTCAAATATTTTCACATACCGATTACTGTAATAAAGAGCATGCTGTAAAGACAAATCTTAAGACAAATCTTAAATACACAGTAAAAGCAAAGAAATAGAGTAATTTCCATCTTTAGTCCCAGAAGTCCTAAAGAATTAAATGTTTGAAAAGTATTTTGTATTTTTTTTCCATCATTACCACTGAATCTGGAAATGAAAATGTTTGCAGATGCACAGCATGCATTAGATTTCTGTCCAGAAATATTTTACTTAATGCAGCATTATATTTACAGAGTGTTTCAATAATATTCATACTCACAGTGTGAGTTGTAATTTATAATGCCTAGAAAAACCTGAAAAACACATGGCAAATCTATAGTGGGTTCAGGTTTAGAGAAGACTCCTGCCTCTCAGAACTGCATTATTAGCAGCTTTTAGGCAACCAGATACTTTTGTAAAACCTGTCAGTGTTAATTGCTGATCAGAAAGGACCATATAGCAACAAGAGAATAATTTTCTTTAAACATTTTCTGGAAAGGAAATACTAATCCTATTTCATAGTTCTCTAGCCCCACTGTTAAAATATTCAGTAAGAAAACTACAAGTCAGTAACTTCAACCTGTAGAAAGTAGAATCACGTAATGTATTTATAATCTCACAACTGCCAAGATTAATGAAAGTCAAAAGACAATTTTAAGAAACTGTGATCACTATAAAATATGAAAGACACTGGTTAGGTGTTTAGAATTTGATTCCTTACAGTAGCTACTATCCAAAAACACAGAGAATCATAGGATAACAAGTTGACCTGTTTGGTTCATTGAAAATGTAGGTCAGGTGTTCACTGCCTGAAGAAATTACCTGCTAGGTGACTCAGGTTGCACGGAGCATTAGCTCGTCCACTGGCTGGTCATTTATCACTGTCATATAGTTGAAAGACTGCGGCAAAACACGCTAAAAGTGAGGAAAGTAATTACAAAGGAGGATAAAAAGAAGGAATCTATTTTAATTAACCTACAAAGAAGTGTACTGGTTGTATATGTGTTTTTCAGGAAATGGATATGATAAGAAAAAGAAAAAGTTTTCAGTGTAGAACCCCTGTCAGTGTCCACAAGATTATCATCTAAACTAAACAGTACTGCAAAAATAACTGTGCCCTGATGTGATACATTAAAGTACAAGCACAGGTTAACTGGGCTAATATAGAAGAAGAAATAAGAATTATCCTATTGTTACAACAATGTAGTTCTTATTTTGTAATAAAATTATAAGAGATTATAAAGATCTACAGTTAAAAAACCCCATATGATATTAGAGAAGAATGGACACTTCGACAAGTAATATAATTAATACACCTGTTGGACAATGTGCTCGTATTTTTCTAGTCTTAATCTGGCAATTATTTATGTGCAAATGAATCATATGTCTGACACCACGCTCCACTGAAGTCATAGTAAGATAGAAAACCTGGAGTCCTGAATTGGGTGAATTAAGGTGTTACAACTATTTTGGGCTCAAAGGATTTTAAACTCTGCCATATTTTTTTATGATTTGCTGAACTAAAGGTTCTTCCTCTGCAAAGGGATACTTCTATTAAATAATTGTTGAACCTGGACAAATCATCTTTTGTAAGTTACACATAATTTCCTTACACCTGCAATTGAAAAGCTTTGTTTATGTAATTTTTTTTTTCCTGAAAATCTTTGCTTTAAGTTTCAAGTAGTTTGATTGTTTTTTAATGATTTGAAAAATGCCAGAATGAAGAGTACAAATAAGAAATGCAAAACCACATGAAAAAAAAGAAAAGGAATATGGAATCATAACATGTGTGGGAAGGGACCTTCAGACGTGTCATGGTTTATCCCCAGCCAGCCACCAAGAACAACATAGCTGCTCATTCACTCCCTCACCAGTGGAACTGGGGAGAGAAATGTAGGGGTAAGAGCACATAAACTTGTTCTTTCCCAACAACCCAAAGAGTACCTTTATATATATTGTATTGCTTTGCAGGCAAACCTGAACTATTCAATTTAATTTCAATTTGAGGAAACTGAAGATACTGTATCATGTCCATCACAAATATCAGTTACTTTTCTAATCTTCAGCAACCTGGAAATGAATGCATCCATGACACTTGTTTCCTGAGTCACCATATGTTTATAAATATTGGCTTATATGCATGGTAGACAACATTATATATATACACACCCACATATAAGTGGCAGAGGTCTTGGCAGTTTATTTTAGCTTCCTGCTCTGCCTTTTCATATAGAAATCCACAAGAGAGTCTGGTAAAACCATGCAAGTAATAAGGTTAATTTCAAGAACAAAGTAGGATTTCAGAGCAAAGTCATGGGATATGTATGGGATACATATTGTGTGGTAGACTAGGCACTGAGACTTGAAAAATATTGGGAATATTGTGTGATCTAGCTGCTGTTATCTTTGATCATTGATTATATTTTTCATAATTACAGGGGGTACAGCAGATTTTGTGTGATTGTAGAAAGGGAAATGGCATTTTTTATTAAAAAGGAAAAAGAAAAATGGACAAATAGACTGGACAAATAGAAATATCTGTATAGAGTAAATTACAAAAAAAGTCTCTACTAAGCTGTTGTGCAGAAAAATGTCATCGGGTGACCATAATGGTATCTTTAAAGTATATTAGCATAAAAGACAGAATAAACCATTCATGTGTAAAGGACCAATTAGAATGTGAGAACTATTACTACTATTTCTGTATCTAATTGAAAAACACAAATATTTAAAGGAAGGGGAGAAGAGGATAAAAGTTTCACAGGGAATAGTGGTGAACAAGTTAAAAATAGCACCATTATTAATTACTTATTTTCTGTAAAAGTGCTCTGAAAGAGCTGGTAATATCACATATACTGAAAATCTGTAGTTTTATTAGAGTGACTGTTTTTAAATAAAATGTAGACAACCACAGCTGAGTAAAGCTTCTGATTGCTTCCTTGATGTGGCTTCTTGCCTTTGCATTCGTAGTACTGAGTTTGTATTTGCTTTTTTTCATTTACACTTATGCGAATCCATATAAAATTATCCGTGTCTGAAACCATTTCTAGTAGATAATTTTGTATCTGAGAAGTGATTGGCAAATGCTCCTGGATTTCTTTCTGCAGCTAAACAGCATGTTCATCATACAGTTATATCAGCCTTCATTTGGTCAGCATCTACAGGAAAAGGAGATATTGGTAAGGTTTGCCTATACTTTGTGCTGAACAGATATCTGGAATTCTTACAATAGTGATAGACATTTTACATCATCATGGACTATTTTTGACCCAGACCACCCAAACCTGCAGCAACACAAGAGAGACTCCACAAATTTTCTTATCTTATTCTTTTGTTACTAATACAAGTGCTTAAAACAGCAATCTTCCTTCTTTTCCTTCTTCTTTTCTCTTAGCTTTCTGGCTACCAAGTAATTAACAGGAGGAAAGGAACAGAATTAATAAATCTCTCATAGATTTTTCAAAATATGAGTAAAATTGTGAAAAAATATTTTTGTGGTTTTTGTTTTTTTTTTTTTTTTGAGCAGAGATTCCCCTACAGCCCATGGAGAGACAATGGTTGAGGAGCAGAATGAGTGATAGAGTCGTTGGATGGGCATCTGGAAGCCAGTCAAGGTCAAGCCACAGCATCATTAAGAGTAAAGAATACAGAAAGGACCAAAGTAATAGCCAAAGAGACTCCTGAAGAAGCTTTAAGCTAGAGCATTACAAACACCTACATTAAATGAGTTCTTAACTGTTCAGGTGAATAAGAACAGATTCCTACTAGTTTATTTTGTATTACAAATAGAGTAAGAAGAAACTAGAAGTGTGATCCAAAATTTTGATGATGTCATAAGCACTTATTTTTTTATGTTGTGACTTATGGTATTTCAAAATTATCAACTATTCAAGGGTAGTCATGCTAAATAAGACCACCTTCCTACCTGATACAAATGCAAATTTCACTGGCTTGCATCTTTTGACCCACAATCAACCCAGATTTCACATTTCTGTCTTTCTCCTCTGCCTCTGAGTCCTGTGATAGGAAAAATTAAGATGTACTGTTCAGCTTTGAAAGATACTTCAGAAAGATTGCAGCTCAAGTTACACATGATTTGAAGATGTGCAAAATTACTGTGATACTTAGAAAAAATTTTGAAAGTACTTGAGTTTGAAAGTGGTCTTAGACAGTATGAAGTGATTTAAAATTACTGGAGCACTTTTTCCAATTGGAGATTGGTAGTTTCCCAAATCAGAAGGTGGTGTGTTTGGTTTTTTTTTAATGCATAATGAACTATGAATGAACTTTTAAATGTTTGATCATCCAAGACTGCATGTAGTATAGACCAAATGTCAAGAGTCTAAAGAAACTAAAGTACTAATAAGAGTATCTCCATGGACTATTAACCTGCTTCCTCTGCTGATTCTTGCTACTATGATATATATGGCCAAATCTTTGATGTCACACTGATTTTTGCTCTTCTGACCCTTTAGCAACATAGAAATGACAAAGGTTTTAGCGGCTGGATCATGTCTATTTTTGTTTCCATATCACTTTACTTTTCCCACAATTATCAGAAACTCTTTTTGCATATTGTTTTGAAACTACCTGCCATAGTACACTGCAAAGAGTGAAATAAAGAAGGAATATGAGAAGTCAAAGTTTCATGATCTCCTGATACTGCCAGTGTTTCCGAAAAGGGACAGCAGGAACCTGTTTCTCTTTCAACTCACCTGGCTTTCTCTTTTTTTCTCCGCTAGAGGTTTGTCTTTCCCAGTAATTCTCTCTCTGCATATATGTTTTCACATACATACAAAAGAAATTTTTTTAGGTTTTGGGTTTTTTTTTTAAGTAGGACTGCATTGTCATGTAACAGTTATTCCATGTTTATGGCAAGAAGATTCCCCAAATTTAAAAGTTTTGTCTATAAATCCCTTAGGACAATAGACATTCATTCTCTTTGGGACTTCATCCCCTGCTCCTACAACCAATGTAATTTCTTTCTTTGAAAACAGAGACAAAACTCTGTCTCATATGAGATAGTATTTAGACTATACTTAATCCTATTCTGTGCTTACTCTGCCTTTGTCTACATAAAAAGGAACCTCTTTGGCTTAATGTCTTTGACAGGTCTGGCTATATAAGGCTTTTAGTAATTTTCATTTGGTCTCTACCTTGAACTACAAAATAGCTTCCTGTCTAGGTCTACATTTATTTCCATTGCTTATAGACCTTCTGCTTGATAATTTCTGAGATTCATAGTATTATTCCAACTGTAATTGAAACTATCTATGAAAGCATCAGTGTTTATTGTCTCATTTATATTTTTTAGGAGTGAATACAGACAATTCGTGTGTTTGTGACTTAAATAAATCTTAGCTTCATCTTTCAGTGAATGTTTCATTTTCAATTTCAATTTCAATTTCAATATCATTTCAATATCTTAATTTTTGCATGCAGAAAAAAAATATTAACCCTGACATTAACAATAATATTTGTTATCTAGTATGTATATTAAAATCTAAAACCTCATTATCCCTATTTGTCTAGGTAAACAGCTATCCCTTTCTAAATCCAGACATTTGGGAATAGATAAAATTTCAGCCACATTTTTATAAAACATCTTTTAACATCTTACCTTACATTAATATTTGACCCGAGCAAGTTCTATTTTGCTTATATTAACTTAGTTATTTTGGATCTTTAATGTGGATCTTGTTCTTGAAAGCTTCCTCTGCGATACATCAAGTGATGTTTCTACCATTCCCAAGCAGCATGACCCTTCAAAGTTTGCATTCTGTGACTGATAGTCTGCTTTATTTCTGGTCTTCTATCTAGTGTACTCTTCTTCGCTAGTTGCTCTAGCTTCCTGATTTTGTATTTCAGGTTTGTGGCATTACAGTTGTTTCCCTCTAACCTCATTTAATTTCCCATTTTGAGGCATAATTAATTCATATTTCATATGAATATTTATAATTTCCTATTATGGGGTATAATTGTTTCACTAGAAGTATCTTTTATACAGTGATATAACTGGTATTAAAAGCCATTGAATTCAATTTGGTTGAGTTAATTTGACTCAGTTGATCAGCATGAGATGTCAATTTAAAATACTTTGATTTTAAAAGGTTGTATAGACTTTAAATTTATGAAATTTGAATGTACTCTTGTAAATAAAAGAAAATTAACAACCCATGCTTACTAGAAGACTATTTTTAATAGTGAACAACACCATTCTTCTGTAGTCTCTAAGATTAGGTGGTGATTTTTTTAACTCCCCAAATCACTAAAATAAGCAATTTATTAATAAATATCTGAGACATCACTAACATAAAAATGTACTTGAAACAAACAAATTAATTTTGAATACCTTATTAGAATATCAAGTAAAATGTCATAGAATATGATTCTGTTTGCATTGATTTTAGTTAGTATGTACTGAGATTTGCTGGCAGAAAGCTGTGCTACAAATAGACTTTCCATGGATGAGCAGTACTCTCTGGCTAGAAAAAGGAGCCATTGCCCTTACTCTTACACAGCTCCAAAAAGTTCTGTGTAGCAGCAAAGCCCCAGTGATGAACTGAGCAGACAAGGAAGTTGAGCTTTCTTAGCTTCTCCTCTTCTCTACTGCAAAATGAAAGATTTATGCCTCCCTTAAGAATTGCATCATTTTCCATAGAGAAAATAATGAACTAGCCTAGACTAGAGAAAACAATGCTATCAGAAGCAACAGTTATTCCTGAATTCAAAGGACTGCAGCATGAAGTCCTAATTTTTAAAGGACAGCAACAGCTACAAAAGGTTACCTGCAGTTCCAGTACAATCTCCTAACCATCTATTCTACCTGCAGTTTCCTTTCCCTGCAAATATTACAAAACAGGAAAAAAAGCTACACAACCAGTGAGAGCCTTCTGCACAAGAGGAATATCCACATGCATGCAAAAAGACATCCACGACATTTCAGATGTTACAAAAATTTTCTATGTTAATGGCAAGGAAAATACTTGACATATTGAAATGGTAATGTTTAAAATTGGATTCCAAGTTACAATAATCACAGTGATTGTTAGTACAAAGAAAGTTGTCATATTCCTTTATATATATGTATAAACAGCATAGGAAACATGAAAACGCACAATATATTTGAGAAATTTACTAAAATGGAAGGAAACATCAACAAAGATCTTTTTCGTGTCATCTGAGACTCCTCGAAACTGTTTATCCTTTTACAAAAAATTGCCTTTATTCAGGAGTTTGTACTGACTACTGCTAAGTTGTAATCATAGGAAGATTATTTGAATTTAAACTGTTGCTTCAGAAAATCTTAGTATTTCCATAAGAATATATAACAAGCAAGTAAGAAAAGAGATATAAAAGCAAAAAGCTTTTTTGAGCAAAAAAATGACTGATGAGACAATGACATGAAGAAAAGAAATTAAAACCACAATCTATCTTAGATTTTATATTACAGTGTAATTTGACTGTACAGACACATCTACTTCATTAAGTAAATCATTAAAAGTATTTCTGATGCCATTTATACATTGCTGTTGCTAGAGAACATGCTGAAAACTAAATAATAAAGCAAATTGTTCAAGTATTCAATTGTGTTTCATCACTGTGAAAGAAACCTGGGAAGAGAGAACTATCTGAGCATAGTATGAAATAGTCTTTAAAGAAAGTCAAAGATATTATAAAAAACAGTTTTGTGGTGACATTTGCCCACATATATATACACAGTACTTTCAGATAGTACATCCTGATATTTTAATTTCCACCAAGCTTTCTTGTTTTCTGCTTTTAGGGAAAATATTAGTTTGCAATTTACCAGGGCTTCTGGCAAATAAATAATTCTTACGATACAGTGAATGCCTGAAGTAAAGCATATTATTTAATTAAAAAAAAAAAAAGAGAAAATCAGAATAAAAATGCACTGAGGTTAAAATACTGGCAAAATAAAAAAAAAAAAAAAAAGAAAGAAAATTTCTCATAATTTAGCACAACAGAGAAACACAGTTAAGCAAAACTGCAAAGCTCGGCGGTAAAGTAATGTTTGCATTAAACACATTAAGGGCAACGTAGAAAAATTCACTTTGTCAGCAGAAAAAAAGTCACAAACGTATAACATTAAAAATTTAGCTTGATGTAATTTCACAGAGAAGTTTAAACAAAAAATGGAATTCTGAAAGTTAGTGAAATCTAAGTGAAAAAACACTAAAATTTATATGTTTCTTCTTAAAGTGTTATAGTTGGATATGAGAAAAAAACATCTCCAAGCATCAGTCTCTTATGGAAAACCTTGATAGCCATTTTATGGTTTCTTATTAAAATCGAGTTAAGAATAAAACAGTTTCATATATTGGTTACCATCTTGGGAAATTAAAGTGAATACTGCTTTGGATATAATTAACATTTAGTGAACTATTTATCTCCCCAAACAAAAAATTTTATAGAGCTTCAGATAAACTATTTTACTATAGTTCATCACTGAACTTAGCTCAGAGATAAATTGTTTTTTATTATTTCAAGTTATGGTAAATTATTCTACGTCTTGTGTGTAGGTTTGTATATGTATATACAAGAAATATGACTTTAGGATAAAGTTCTTTTAAAAATCATTTTTACATTTTCTGCAGTGGCTAAGGCTCATAGTCTGCTTTATGGTTATTGACACACCATAATCCGATCTTTCAAACTGAAGTTTGTGTTTTGATTACTGGTGTTTTCAAAAGCATCATTTCTCTAAGGAAAGTACTAGTGCATATTTACATAAGATTAGGAAGTGCCTGGCACATGTCCACTGACATTCTCCTTGGGAATGCATCCCTCCTCTGCCCTTTCCCAACTTCCTACCAGGTGCAATAGACCCCAACCTTCTGTTCTAGGTGGGCAGAGCATCCCTCTGGACTTCATTGCCCAGACATACTGCTGACAGTGACTGCTACTGAGAGCTGCATTTCCTCAGACTTACTGTTTCCCCCATAGTGGTGTTGGTCAAATTCATCTTCAGCTCATCTGCATGAAAATGAAATAGCAAATAAATAAATAAAAAAAAATCTAGGCTTTAGGAAAGATTAGGTTTATACTCAGCTGATTTAAGGATGCTATGCATTTATTCAGTCTCATGAAATCAAAACTGTCTAGATTGTAATGAATAACTTTATTCTCAGCTCTTCAGAATTCTGTGGTGATGACGGTCTTGACAATGTCTTTTGTGATTTGCTTTTTACACTCTAACAGTGTAATTAATTTGGTAATTGTAAAATGTAGAGGCCTTTTTTTTTTCCTTTAATTCAGTTGTTCTATGATACCCCTCTAACTAACAAATACAATATATTCAATTGATTAATCACAGGGAGAATAACAAGTTTTATATGTGTAGTATTTCACAAAGTATAGTAATATTTGGAGTTCTTATTCTACAGATCAGGATAACATCTATTTATTCAGACCAAAAAATCCACCACACAATCAATTTAAGTATTAATAAATTTCACTAAATCAACAGATTTTCTGCAAATGTCCTCATTTGTAATGGATGAATTTGCATTACTTCCTTTCTGCTTCATGAGCAGTGACTATGACTTAATGTCTTGTAATACATAGGTACCAGTTTATTTGCCTGATGATCTTGTGTTATTGTATATCACCTTGTTGCTCAAAGACATGAAGTGCATGTTTTGTTCCAGTTGAATGTCTAAAATGTTTTACATGACATTTACATTTAATAAAATGTTATATTGCTTAAATTATAAGCAAAGAGCATTAGGAAACACAAATGCAAATCTTAACTCACAACAACAACAGACAACAGTTATCTAAGCACTCAGTACAGCATCCAAAATGGCACTTCTGCCCCAAGAATCCAGCAGAAGTAGAATTGACATAACAAAACTGAAATGCAAAAAAATCCTATCTTTTTTCACTGAGCTTTTTACTCGAGCACATTAAAAAAAAAAAAAGATGATTAAAGTTTTCTATTGTGTATATTTAGAATCCCTACCATTTTATCTGTACATCTAAGTCATATTTAAACCCCTCTGTTTTTTTCTCTCTCTGGCTGCAAAACTGTTGAATTTTTACATTATTTTTCTATATTAAGGTATTTTTTCCAGAACATATTTTTGATTACTTTACACTGAAATTTCCCATTTCTAGGCAAGTCCATTGTAACAGTCATTTTCTGTTTCCACAACGGTTTTGGTGGAAAGAAAATTCAGGTAATGAAAGTAATCAAATAACAACAATGACCATGTCTGCATTATATTTTTATTTTCTGACCATATTTTAATTTTTCTAAATCCAAAAGTGCCTTAATCCAAAATCTGTTGACTGTAATAGCATATCATTGTTTTCAGATTAAAAGAATAAGAAGATCAAAAGTGTTATAAACTCAGGCATAGTACAGCTACTAAGTCTGTTGGAACAGTAAATGTTTGAGTTAGGGCCCAGCACAGGACTTCTGTTATGCAGATGTATCTTCAAATATAAACACCTGTGGGCGGGGGGGGGTGTTGTGGGCAAAGTCAGAGCTTCAGACAAAGTTAATTAAAGAAGCCCTTCTATTGAGTCACAGGTGCAGAAAGGACCTCCTCACTTTCTAAGCTCCTTCTCAGAGAAGAGTCTTGTAGCTGGAGCCAATCTCAGCCCCAGACTTTCTCAACAGTCTAAAGATTATACAGGTGTAGTTGAACCTTTATACAACTTTGTCCCGCAGGGCTAAGGACAGCAAACCTGATAGATATATAAGTAGACATTATTTATTATGATAATAATTAGATAAAAAAGCCATTATCAGGATTTTTTACTACACAGTATAGGAGTTATAGGCACTGTTACAACACAGTGCACTATGAAGCACTATTGAAGCAATTATATTAAAGCAATTGTATTAAACATAGCAAAACTAATTACTACATAGAGACTGTTGTTACTTACCCATATCAAGGACTGGGGGCAAATCTCTTCCACTCAGCCTCGAGGAGTAACCCTGAGGGTCATCCCCACTCAAGGGAGGAATCTCCAATCAAGGGAGGAATCTCCACAACACACTCCAAGGAGGGATCTTTTAGAAGACCCTGCTGTTAAAATTTGGGACTGGGCTTTTATAGTATAAAGTGGTTGAGTGTCAGTCATACGACTTGAAACTGACTGAGTCAGCTCATCAGCTTTAGATATCAGTAGTATCATTTGTTTGTTCCTTTATCTGGGTGTTTCACTAGGTCTACTACATCTGCATCTCATTATCAGGATGTTTAACTTTGGAATTTATGAATCAGACTGGTTTCAGCATTACTCAACATCAAAAGCAGCATGAGCCCCCTTCTTCATTTACCACTGGTAACTTTGCAGATAAGACATTGTTCAAGTTGGTTTACTCCGTTCCAGGCAGGGCATTCTGCTACAGGGGGTTCTTAACTACAGCCTTTGCAAAAGCCTATTTCCTACAAATGACTCTGACAAGACACATCCAATAATTTGTTATCAAATACATGCAGCACATAAAATCTATTTTTGTTCTTCTTAATACACTAAATCCTTATCTCACTTAGCCTTGGATTTGATTTCCAAATTAAGCAAACAAATTCTGAAATAACTTTCTGTTTGTCTGTTAGTAGAGGCATCCTCACTTAACTGCAATTTGGTTGTTTTTTTTCTAGTATTGCTATTGGAATTCTGCTCATCTGAGTCTCAGTTATTTTGTTTTTAATTACTATTCTTCATAGAGTACATTCTTGTGAGACATTCCAGCTAAATTAGGCAGGAGCTTGATACCAATAGTTATGGATGGCTAACTAAGAATGACAAAATAAGCTAGAGAAATACCTACTTAAATTTCCACAGTAACACACATCTAGACACATGATAAACAAATATCCAGGAACATCTTCACTATGAAAATGAAAGCACAAAAGCAATTACCATGCCTCATGCTCTCAAGATCTACATGTTGCAAGATAGACCAATGTTATTTTTGCTTTTTCCTCTAATAAATTATAATTAATAATATCTAAAAAGTTTTTTCTAATATAGTTTTTCTTCCTGATTAAAAATTGAGAAAAATAGTTATAATGTGGAGAAAAAAAATGTCAACAATTCTACAGATCATAGATGTATTTTGAGAAATAAATATAAGCTTTTTATTGTTTGGGGTTTTTTTAGCTTTGGATAATCCTCAATACAAATGTAAAAGCCTGTTGGAGATGAGCTTACCATACTCTCTGTAGTGACTTTTAGCTCTTGTGCTCAGATGAATGCATGCCTGCATCAGTTCTGCCCTTACAGGGCTTCGCCTACTGAGTTCTGAGTGCATATCTGACAGAAGTTTTTTCTCTCACAGAAGGGAGGCTGCTTCTGTGCAACTACTTGTTCTGCGACCTGGTCTCAGCACCAAGATTCAGCTTTAATGGCAGGAATCAGCCCACTCCATCTTACAGCTGCCTTTGTGCTGACTCTGCCACTATGCTGCAGCCTCAGTACAGTGCCTTACATTACACAGTACTCCATCACACGGTTTATAATTTCATTATGGCACAAATTGCTACAGGATATTATGGAAGCTAATAATTTCAATTGGCTTTATAGGCTGTCAGGCAAATTCATGGAAGAACAGGTCAGACCACTGAGAGCTATCAAATGCAAAGATACAGGCTCTGGAAGAGAAAGTCTCTTGAACCATAGATAACTAAGACAGAGTTGACTAAGACTCAGGTCCCTTGTATTCTTAATTACTATTTGTCCCAGAATACACTATTAGCTACAGTTACATGCAAGATAGTGAACTAGAGAGACATTCATTCCTATTAAAATATCATTCTGATGTCATTTAACTTCCAACATCAGGTAGGCTTGATTTTTTCATAGCAGAAATGCTGTTTCCAGTCATCATTGCATAATACTGCTTAAATTCCTGTGCTTTTTTAAACTTTGTTTCATTTATATACATCAAACCAAACAAAGACCTTCAAAACTTATGGTTCACATTCCTTTGGTAATACCATAATCAAACACTAGATTACAGTTTTCAATGAAGTGTTTAGTTCAGCTCTAGATTCAAGGCAGCTTCCACTGGAGAGAAAAAAAAAAAAAAAAGTAGGCAAGAAAAGTAAGAAGTCGGACATTTCTTTTTCTTTTATATGTCTGAATTATACATCGAATTATATAAGCATATGTATAGTAACGTAATATAACATAGCACTGAATGGTATATATTCATTGAAACTGAATGACATAATCTAGCCAAATAGAGAAAAAAAAAGAAAGGAAAAGAAAGGAAAAGAAAAGAAAAGAAAAAAGAGAAGAGAAGAGAAGAGAAGAGAAGAGAAGAGAAGAGAAGAGAAGAGAAGAGAAGAGAAGAGAAGAGAAGA
>JAWWES010000001.1:93885862-93901709 GCA_035583135.1 Lophotriccus pileatus
GTAGACGAACCTCAGGATTAAAGGGTGGCCTCAGTTCCGCGCACACTGTGTGTCACCTAAAAATCCACTGCGCAGGCCTGAAGGCCTTGTCTGCATATGCGGGTAAGGACCTTTCCCGGCTCTTCGTTCGCGAAGACGGGCCATTATTAATCCATAACTCATATTAAAAAATTATATATATGTACTCCCTGCAAACTTGAAGTGTACATCAGATAAAGAAAAGAGCATGCACTGAATATCTACAACACTGAGAAGAAGATGTGGACAAACTCTCTGAGTAAATATTAAAAAATCTGCCAAGACACTTTCACCTTCCATTTACTCTTAGAAAACCACTATATACACACCTAGTCTCAATGGGGATGCATTATCAAAAGCTCTGTCTAAGGGGAGAATGAACTTCTCCATTCGATGTTGTGTCCAGAGAAAGAATAGGAAGGACACACAGAAGGGTAAGATGCTTCGTTTATGTACTTTTTGTTTGAAGAGTCTGTCTACACATATTGTTTAATCAAAGCCTTCCGCACAAGCCTTTATTTGACAGCTCCTAAAGAATAAAAGTGACAGTATAAATGTAAAAGCACCTTGTTATTTTAATCACCAAAGAATAAGGTATTGCACAACTACTCATGCTCAAAATCAAGTTCAGTTTCTCATGTCACTTTAACTAAATTTCAGCTTAAACACTGAGTGTTGTTCTGAAGCATGGATCACAGGTTCATCAGTTACTTGCTTTTGCCACTTTATTTTTAGTACATGTAGATCTATTATATCTATAAAACATTATTTCAGTTTCATATCTGTTAGGCAGGTCTGGATTTGACAAACTGTTCTCTCTGCCTGCTTCCTATTTCACAATGTAGCTTCTTCAGATAGAAGTCTCCTACAGGACAACACAGATTGACACATTCTTTTCTTCATTAATGAAACAGAATGCATTGTTCTTTAATTTCCCTTAAATTCAGAGTCCTTTTTATGTTCCTTAAAATGTTAGGTTTTAATGTTGTATTCCAATATTTTGTCTCAATAGCAAGAAGCTGTGATTGCATTCTCTTTTTAAGACTAAATTTCATATAATTTATGTATTTTATTGAACTAGAGAGAATTATATGGTCTAACCTTCAGAAAATGTTTGCCATTACATGGTATATCAGTGTAGAAGACAGCCTTCTGCTTTTTGTCTTCAGACTGAGTAACTATAGGTGTAAATTAAACTACTGTTTAAAAAGATTTCCTATGATCCAGATGCTAAAAGTGCAGAATATGAGTCTAAAAACTAACTATGGTCAATAAGAAGGATTTATTTTATTATTGTTATGTCCCTCAAAAAGAACTATATGTATCTTAATACTCATTGGATAGATCAGACTACTCAAAATTTCTCATTTTTGAATTTTAATAGTTCTATGACTTTTTGAGCTTAACATGAAGGAAAAAAAACATCTCAAAAGCAAAACTGTACATCCAATCTCCTTATTTCTCCCCCTTTCTTATTTTACATATTACATTTACCAGTGACAACTGTTTCTTCTGTCAATGTAGTATCAAACGCCAATATGATTTGAATACTCAATAACTGCTTTTCTTTTTTTCCGTTACTCTTGAATTGTTTCCTTTTTTAAGGTTATATGAACTAAATCGTTTATACAGCATCTCATCCTTCACTCTTTTGTACATATGCAGTAGAAAGAGAAGTTGTTGAGAATTACAACCAATATATCACTAAATATAAAAGTTTCTGAAAAAATGGAAAGTCATTGAAGTGAAATGAAAACTTTATTTGTGTCAGAGTCCCCAACAGTTCCCAAAGGCCTCGATGAGAGGTGTGAATTACCCTGCTCAACAGCACTTCTAAGTACAGTGCAGAAATAGCTACTTCTTGTATTCATCCTCTGTTCTGTAGCATCTGCTTTCAGTCAAAAAGAGTCAAGGTGAAAAAAGCCTGCTTTAGGGTGAAGATCTACTTTATACACTGCTAGGGGTTTTTGCCTTTACGTATATGTATATATAGGCAGGAACACATGCACACATGCAAATAAGAGGACCTATCTAATGGAATTCTTCAGCATCAAACAATGTAAAGCAAGTTCCTCTCACATATTCTCACTCCTCTCTCCACTGGCCAAAATGGCTTCTGTGCAATAGCGTTTGTTCATTCCTGTTATCCTAGAGGTGCTTCCACCGACACTGATGGGCTCAGCCCCCGCCAGCAGTGGGTCCATCTTGGATCCGGTTGGCACTGGCTCTCTCAGACATGGAGGAAGATTCTGGCAGCTTCTCAGAGAAGCCACCCTTCCAGCCTCCCCTGCTACCAAAACCCAACAGACAGTTCCAGAGCTGGATGCAGTACTCCAGGTGGGGTTTCATCAAAATAGAGGGGTAGAATCACCTCCCTCAACGTCCCCGCCGTGCTTCTTTTGATGCAGCCCAGGATGTGATTTGCTTTCTGGGCTGTAACTGCACATTGACAGGTCCTGCTGAGCTTCCTGTCAAACAAATCACCATAACTTTTTTCCCTGAAAATTTTGCCTAATAATAGGGTTTGGATCTTTGCAGAGTAAACAAGAAAGGGAAGCTTGCAACTGTGTACAGTGAAAATTGTCACATCCCCTGAGACCCTAGTTTGTCTTAGAAATAGACACTGAAGGGTAGAATTTAGTCACAGTTTTCTCTGCTTTATTGAAAACTTTTTACTATTTTTATAGAATTCTATTTAAATAAAATCACAATGGCTGTTTAAGTAAATTTGTTACATGTTTTGTCCACCCTTCTACTTTCTTTCTGTAGGGTGTCCAAGGCTGAAGCCATAAAGTTTTCACTGTGCTTTCTCAAAATTCTCACTGGTATCTATTCTCTCCATACACTGTCCCTCAGGAAGAACAAATAATGTAATTGGATTTTTTTTTCTTCAAAGATTTGTACAAGAGTTAATTCAGAGAAGGTATTCAAAGGAAATCAGCTATAAAAAGATTCTTTTCCTCACTTGAATGCAGGCTTTCAGCTTCATGGAAAGTGGCTTTATCCTATAACCTGGTATTTATAGAGCTTTATTGTATCATGATTAATGACTAAAAGAGCAAATATTTTCAATTTTTATTGTATCTGAAAAATATATTACAATTTTATACTGTATCATTTACAATAAAATAATGTTCAAAGGTGAAATTTTCCTTTTCTGCATTATCATTTATTTCTCTTTTCTTTTGGAAGAAAACAAGAACATACCAGTGTACTGAAATGAATTACCCTACTGAGATGTCAATCCATGTGAAGTACATTTCTGTATTTTTCTTCATATTTTTTTATCATCATAAAAATCCAGATCATAAATATAGAAAAGTTAAAGATATTTAGCTATAAAGACAGAGAACTATTAAGATAGAAACATGAGACTGCTTTTTGGAGAAGTTATGGTTCTAATTAAATGAATGAAAAAGATCCAAGACCAGATCAATAAACAGGGATGCTTCATTCTATGTTACTGGACAAATCCAAGAACCTTTATGTGCACATATATCCCCAGAATATAATTTCTTTCCAGAGCAGAAAAGTTACAGCTGCAAGTAAGTAATCCCTGAATTTAACATAATTGTTTTTCCTGCTTTAATATTCTTGAGAGAAAAGAGGGCTGAGGAGTAACATAAAAATGGATTGCTCCTTTTGGTTGAATCCATCGAAGGCATTCGTGACATCCATTTTTTAAAAATATTCAGAATATGAACTGATCTTGTAAAATGAACACAGAAAAGAACCTATCTTGAAGCATTTAATTGAGAATGTCATGAAAGTGATTTTTTTTTGTTGCAAGCATTTTAGAAATATTTAAAGAGATGCTTTTATTCCACATCTCAAATGACAAATACATAGTACAAAGCTATCAGCTTTGTGTTGCTTTGGTTTTTTTTCTATGTTGAAACAGGAGGAAAGAACATGCCGGATTTGCACGGGGTGCTGCAACATTCATGTGCAAGGAGGTCTTGCAATATCTAACAAATGCTTAGTTTTCCTCAGTATATGTTCAGAAAGATACTTAAATCCTCAGTCATTTTTAGTCAAATCTACAATCTTACTTTTTCAACTGTGTTGTTTGATCATATGCAAAATCTTGGCTTTCAGAACTCTCAGGCCATCCAAGAAGATATCTTTTATCTTTGAAGCCTAAATGCAGCTGAATAAAAGACAGTCTGAACTGTTACACAGTTTGGTGAAAAAAAAAAATATATGTCATATAATTATTTAGATGTTATTTAAGTAAAACTGATCTGACCTTAACTACTGTGTTGTTGATTTTACCTGCAGAGAATATGTTTAAGACACTGTGCAGAATTACAGCAGGTTACTCTCATACTAAGGAATGAAGTAGCCAGCTTGGGGTCAGACTGGTAAAGCATTAATCTAGAATGAATCAAGACTATAAACTCCCACTAATGCACAGAGGGACAAAATAGAGCAACCACTATATTTAAGAAGTGTAGACTTGCATTAGTAGTGCAATGGTCAATTTGATGTGCAGGTGTTCATCCTTAGAAATTAGTACTTTGATTTCTTCATGAATCATTAAATGCAAGATGTTGAAAAAGTTGTCCAGGGCTCAAGTCAGTCCATCTCCACCTCCAGTATTTCATTGGAAATTAGTCATCATAATGTCACTTTTGTATATTCTTTCTCTCCCTAACACATAAAATCAAATTGTCTATACAAAGTTACATTTTCAAGGGAAGCGGAAGAGGATGGCTCAATGATCTTAGAGATCTTGTCTAACCTTAACGATTCCACGTCAGCTCTCTGCCCTCTTCTTTTCACCCTACTCCTCCTTCCCTATCATATAACAGTTTCTTGTTTGATGGCTTTGTACTGTTTTGGCAGAAGACGTGCAACAGTTTACAACTCCTGTTGTGTACTAGATTTTCTAAGAGCATCCTTACAGCATAAAAGTCTTCAGGAGATGCAGACCCCAGCTCATTTGGTTTCATTCGTAAGATAACAAAATTCACAGCTCTGTAGTTATACAGAAAACCCAGTGAGAGCATCACCATCCACTGGGGTCCTGAAAGTTGTGCTCCTGAAATTATATGGCATTATCTGTCAAAGAATCACTTCAAAGTATTTCAATACATTGGTCTTTCTTGGTCTGAAATTGTTAGTCGACAGTGGAAAGGCAGGCTCAGAGGAGAGCACAGGTAGAACTGAGAGTATCTCTGACTGCCCCAAGGAGCGTCACTGAGACACAAGATATAGCTTTAGGCTGGTACAGTCTATATTTTTGATGGCTGCTCTTAATTATACAATAGCCTGATTTTGCAGTAACTTTCTTTTGTGCAATACATTCATATCCTTTCACTGGACTCGTGCTGGGAAGTCCGGACTGATCCAAGCACTTCAGACATGTCTCTTCAGGGCTGAACAGAGCAGAGGGATGTTCTCCTTTGAGCTGCTGGCCACACTCTGCCTCTTGCAGTCCTGGAGGTTGTTGGCTGCTTTTGCTGCAAGGGCTCATTTCTGGCTTGTGGAAGGCTGGCACCCACCAGGACCTCCTTTTTCTTCATCTGTTTTCATCTACTCTTGCTCCACCCCTAGCAAGTATTGGTGCCAGGGGTTGTCACTTAGTGGAGAAGAAAGTAACAGAAAGTAGCAACAGCAGAATAAACTATCCTCACACAGTACATATATCATGCACTGTATATTATGTGGTTTATTTGTTTGTGACAGTGAGAGCAGCGTATCTACTGACAGATAAAGGTTATCACTAAATTTATACTTAGAAAGGTGAAAGAAGATATTAAAATGGGGAAAATGTACTCCCAAAAGAATGAGCTAGACAAACAGAGAAAAACTGTATTCAAGAAAATATAAAGAGTAGTCCTAAAATAAACTGAACTTCCTAATACCAAAATACTGTCCCATACTGAATAAATGAGTTTTCCATTCTCTGGAAAGAACAGGTTATTATCTTGAAAACACTGAAATAAATGAGGTGACAAACAACAGTATGCATATTAATACAGTCAGCACAGAGCTCAACTGCAGCCTAAAGCATTATCAGTGACAGAGCCGCAGGGAAGATTAATAGAGCAAAAGTCACTGGTAGAAATAAATAATCATGCTACCATTCTCAATAAAAATATATTCAAATATAATCAGAAGAGGATACAGAATTTGACATTTTTACGTATGGATCTACAAATCTAAATAGCAATAAAAACGAAAAAGACTTTTGAAAATTAAATACATAAGTCATAGTCAGAGAGAAAAATAAACTCATAACCAAGCATTCTGCTTTTCTGTGATTCTGAAATCTGGCAGTGATGGAAAGATTAAAATATTAAGGAAGAGAATTCAAGGGAAAATCCATCATGAGCTATAATCTCCTGTTTTCAATCTAGTAAAAGCAAATGGACCCAAATCCAGTGAAATGCTTGAAATATTTTCCATGATGCTATTTAAAGTGTCAACTAATAGAAGTTCTGAGATTATGTTTAAAAATTTGTATCATAATGTGTGAACATTATTTTTCTATTGCTTGCACTTTAAACCTATCCTAGCAGGGGGCACTGATGTTATACACTACAATGCATTCAAACAGAACAGTGAGAGAGGTCAGATTTGATGCCAGATGTCTAATCTATCACAATTATCTAATTTTAAACCCTCTTGGCACAAAGTGAGGGAAAATAAATTTTCTATTTACCATTAATTTTCCCACTGAGCATAGCCTGTTGATAAAGAAAGCAAACACAAAACCATTTTGAATGGATAATAACCTGGCACCATTGATCTACTTCTGAAGGTTAATTAATCATACACTTGCCTTCAAGAAAGTGTTATATTACAATGAGCTTTATTTCTTACTGACTTTATCACCTGGTTAATTCCACACTCAGCATCCCCCAAAAAACAAAGATTTGACTTTGAAAATCTCCTTAGAAGCTCAGGTTAACAGTATGCAAAATATCTACAGTTCAGCCCAAATATTTATCATTGCATATTCTGTGTTATTTATAGCACTGACCAGAGTAACAGGAGCAAACTGGTGCATACACGTAAATGCCTCTCACAGTGTAGTGCACTAGAAGGAAATTGAAGGTCTACTATAGAACAATTACTCTCATTTCAGCAGCAATAAATGAGAATGAATAATTTCTATCCATAATTATATCCCAGAAATTTATTTTCTAGTCATTGTTGCCTAAAAGGCTGCCAAGAAAGAAACTCCGGGCCAAATTATATAGGGGGTAGGATAAGGATAAAAAAGGCTTTCATGAGCCCCCAGGTTTTCAGGAATACCACCACTGCACACTCCAAAACACAGGTGTTTACAATTTTTATAATGATTTTCACCCAATCCCCGTCCAGCCACCGTCCCGGTTCTGCCCCCAAACACGCCTTTCGGGAACTGAGTCTGGGGGAGTTTTGGGACCCCCTCTTCCTCATCTTCATCTTCATCTTCCTCGGAGCATGTGCTCTTCTTGGAGGCCTTCCAGAGCTCTGGGCCTGAAGGTCGTTGTGTTTATGTCTATATAATCTTGTGCAGATTTTAAGATGTTCTCTTCAATTCTACCTTGAAAATGAGACTAAACTGGCTAATGGAATTTAGGGGAATTGAGATGGAAATGGGTAACAGGGTTTGCTATGTCTAATTGCTGTGTTAAAAGGTAAGAGATAATGTGCTACTACTTTAAAATCTACATTATTTAAAATCACTATATAACTACTTCTAAAATCTACAAAATTTAAAAAGTCAGAACTCTAAGGCATCACATGAAAGAGAAAAAACTCATAGTATATTGATTCAATTTACTTCTAAACATGAATAGGATTTTGTTCTCTCTAAAAAACCCCATACATTTACTAGTTAAATCAGAATGACTGATAATATTTCTTCAGATGAGTGCTGACAAAGGATGACATCTTTAATAGCTCAAGTATACTCATAGTTTGTGCTGCAGTCAACTAAAGAAGATAAGAGAGTATTTTGACACTTATTCTATTCAACAGATATAAAAAACAATGAAACATCAGTTAAAAGATACCCAAGAACCTGTACTTAATTTAGAGACATGATAGTGGCACACATCCTGCAACTAATGGAAACACGTTTTAGATCGCGCTTCCCAGACCTTGCTCAGATCCGTTGAAAACATGTCACATTCAATAATTCCTTCTTGATCAGGATTATAAAAACGTATTTATTTAATATCAATTTGAAAACCCATTTCTTCATCCATCCTTCATTCTAGATATTATTTTTTCTGTATGTGTATAGCATAAGGACATGGCTTAAAAAAATCTTTATGACATAAAATCCTTTAATGGTTTTTTAAATGTCACTCCACTGAAATTACTTGGGAGGATTTTATGAACTAGTCTGTTACAGTCACATGCCTACAGATGCAACAAGTGACTTTGAACTATATTTATCACATAAAGCCTTTGCCCTCTCTCTTGATATTATAGGCTGCCATATTTATTTACAAGAAAAGATTTAATCATCCTTTTTGGTTTTTAACTATATCCTTTCTGAAAAAATCTGTTGAAAATTGCCATTGCTGTTAGTGCCATTTCAGCTCAGTGCCTTCTAATCCTTTCAGCATGATTTAGATGTATGATGCATCACCAGACTACCTAGAACATTCTTATTACTCCTCCTGCATGACAATAAGGAGCACTGACCCTACTAGATGGTGTTTATTCAGCTTGCAACCTCTTTCAGATTTAATAGGTAATCCTTCATCCAAAAGTAAACAGCCCTTAAATGGTCTCAGATAGATCTGCAAAGTGTTTGTTGTCAGCTTTGCTGCATTCTATTTCATTTATGACCTTTTACAGTGAAAAACATACTTCATATTCTTCTAAATGCTTGGGCAATAATGGGAGGAGAAACCAGACACAAGATCTTGTGCAACTATAAAGTGCATTTACAAGTAAGAAATTAAAGGAGGTTTAATACTTCTTTTTCCTGCCAAAATACATTTAAAATAAACAAAAAAAAAAGTCAAGCAACCTTATTATGTATTAGCCTCATTTATTCATCATCAAATCTGGTGTAGGTCCAAAGAGACTTCTTTCTCATATTAGAAATACAGAAGTAATAGTTATATATGTATTTGTTACTTAATAAACATCACTTAAACTAATTTTATCATTATCATTGCAAATCAGATATACCTGTGATATCTCTAATCTTGCCAATTGACTGAAATTAAAGTGACTTTTTTTGTCTTGTCTCTAGTGATTTTAGATTTGAAGATGGTTATAGTGAAAAGGAATATTTCATATATTCTTCTGTAGTATTCTGATTATTTTCTCAATATTGATATAATAATATTCTTCTCCAACAGAAAAACATATAAATTTAAAAATAAGTGTAGGAAATTATAATTAAGCAAGAAATTTATTTTTTAATGCAATGAATGTTGTTAAACTTTGTATTAAGTTTGAACAGTTCACATGGAAGTCACTTGGAAGATCAGCCACTAATTCCCTTATATATCTGTGTAATCTATTATACATACTACAAAGAAAGATAGAGAGAACAAATATTTTATCATGATGTATGACTTTACCTTACTAAAATACAGCACATAACTACATGCTTATGTTTAAATATAATACAGGAGTAAAATGCTGAACAAGGCCTGAATCAGATGTTCATGGTTCTAGCCAACGTGCAATTTAATAGTTCCAGAAGAACTCCTTATCATGAGTAATTATTTCCTTTTTTTTCCTAGACTAGATTTTAATTTTTTAAATAAACTTAATTATGGTTTGGTTTGGTGGTTTTTTGTTTGTTTGGTTTGGGGTTTGGGGTTTTTTTTTATTTGTTTTGTGTTTTGGTTTTGGTGGGGTTTTTTTTGGTGGTGGTGGTGGTGGTATTTGTTTGGTTTTGGTTTAGGTTTTTTTGTCCTTTTTGGTTTTTGTTTTTGTTTTGGGGTGTTTGGGTTTTTTTAAATGAAATTTTTCTGAAGGTACCAAACAGTAAGGTGCTTCAGTTCTGCTATCTGCACCACAGACTGTGGTAAAGACTGTCTTCTGTATGTTGAAGTACAACAACGCTGCCCAAAATCATAACTACTCAACTGTTTAAAAACACACAGAACTTGTGAGGAAAGAGACGCACTCAGATGCACAGACGCACACTTGCAGCGTCATGTGCAGCCTGGAACAATCGTCAGGCAAGGCCCAGGTCCTTCAAGGGCACTCTGGAAGTATAGGAGTGGGAGGGAGGGAAAGTTGAAGCCCAGCGCTGGCAGGCAGCCAAAGGGCACATGCCTGGCTCCCACCACCCTGCGGTGCTTATGCTACCTTAGCTCCTGTGGTGACAATTTCCCACCCCTCTTCCCTCTGTTGGAGGTCTCTGCCTACAGAATGGTGTTTCTAGGCAGCCTGGGCTGCATGTAGCTTCTTGCTGGGCTGTTGTTATGCTGCTGCTCATCTACTTTTTTTTTTTTTTTTTCACTCATCTACTGCTTCTTCCCTTTGTAACTGCTGAAGCAGTCCTTTTATAGCTCTCAAGGCTCATCTCTTCAGTGACCAGCAATTGGCAATTAGTGTTTTTTCCCCAAGTTGTATCCATATTTTCAAGACTTGTACTGTTATCTCAAAATGTGTATCATAACAAGAGATACCCAATACCAAATTCTACTTCATATAGACCAGTCTTCTGGCAACCTGACTGACCAGAGCTAAAGCATCCTGCATTTAGCATACAGCAAAGTTAGCACTGCTAGTAGCTACCGATTTGCTACTAGCAGGAGCAATATTGTTTTCTCTTGTCCCCATAATGCAACAGCACACACAGGGTGTCCTTCTTTCCATTAAAAAAGAACCACGCAGAAATGTTAGCTAATTACAAGTAGGGTCATTTCTGCATTAGCACAGGACTGCTGGGGGGTTCAGATGGCTGAGGCCATAAATTCCTACACTGCATTTCATTTTACAATAGTTATATCTATGTAATGTGAAAAGAATATCAGATATCCACTTATAGATGCTGAGATAAATACCTGCATTGAATCAAATAGTTTTAACTTCCAATTGTGTGACAAACTCATCATTTTCCTTCATTGAAAAAATGAGAGCTATACTTTCTGCAGGTAGCTCTGGAATGTAATTATATCATTTTATGCTATGCTAGAGCTCATTTCTCAAAGCCAGAAAAGTTATGAGTACACATAATATCATGACTCTACTTATTCATCTGCCTACCATGAATGAGCATATGTTATGCCTCTAAAATTTGATGAATCCAGTTATAACTATGTGTGTATGTTACTTCAAATTTTTTTATAATTAAAGAAGGCAAGAAATTGGTTAATTGGAGAAAATTACCAACTATATTCTCCACTGTGGACAATTCCAGAAAGAAATCTAAATGTCTTCCTGCACATGTGTTTCCATCGCTTGAGATTATCATGGGTGGTAAAAGCCAAAAGAAAATAAACAAGTAACACTTCTTGGTACTATTCCTACTTACACTGACTATTGATCTGTGTCCAGTCTTAGGAAAAACTGGTTATATAAAGCACAAAAAGTACATTGCAGTTATGCCTAACTCAAGAGATTTCAGAGTTTACCCAGTAGAATTATGATTATGCATGAACTGTATCCAAAAGCTTTATTCAAATCTTTAACATAGCAGAATTCATAAATGAATGTGACAATAATTATTGGTTTGGAACACTTGTTTTCTTATCTCTCCCCAACATGGTGTAAATTTTACACTGTGAAATACTTGTTAAATCACCTTCAAGGTATAACGATAAGATGAGATTTATCAACTTGACAGTAAACTAATTTTAAATTGATTTATGGGAATTCAGTACATTATGAAATGTTTGTACTGTATAACCACTTTATCAAGGAAAGCAGTGAAGCTTACTTTCTAGAATTTACACTGAAACATAGGCACTGTGATCAAAGATTAATATTTACCTTGTATATCTCATACTTTATTAACAGAGTATCATTTGTGACCCAGAGAAGATGCAGCTATACTGAGAGAGCTTTAGGTCACCCTTCTCTTCATTTTACTCGTTCTTTAATATTAGCCACAAAGACATAGTCCAGTTCAGAACTCAGCTATTTATTAAAAAAATAAATTTAAAAAACCCACATTCTTCACTTCCTCTGCCTCCTTAGCACAGCAGATATATCTGACTACAGTGGGACTGTTAGATACTGAAGGAAAAATATCTTCACTGTTAAAGCTTTCTACCTCCTTTTCTGTACCTAATCCATCACTCAAGCTATAAACAACTCTTTCCTTCTAAGACATTCAGAATAGATGAGCAGAATTAATTAAATTTTTCATGGTTCCTGAAATTTAAATCTGAATATTACCAAATCTTTCTAGATTGACATCTAGAGTTTTAGGAAGTAGTCTGCAGACTTGAGTAGGGATATTCAGATGTGATGTAATGAAATGTAGTGAAGGCAGTGAGGTGTAGACCTTTAATACATTTTCATGTCTAATGCTGTTAACTACTTGAACATTCATGTAATGTAAGAGTATTTAGTGTATTACAATATTTTACATATAACATTCTTCTGCTAAATTTGCTGTCAGCATTAATTGTGGAGTTAGAGTAGTGACCAAATAAAACATCAAGTTAATTTAACTTGGGGTAGTGCAAATAGGGAATTATTTACTGGCATGGTGCTTTTTTCTTTCTTTTTATATTTTTTGGTTGTTTTTTTTTTTAAATTGCAAAATTAAACAGACTGGTTAATTAATTAGTACCAAGCTCACTGCTGACTAACAACAGCTTGTTTTCATGAAGTACTAATTAAGCTGAAAACAAATTACTAGTTTATCTTGCTGAAATAGTTGTTTGTGACATAATTCAAGCCTTATCCATTGAAAATTGGCACTTCATAGAGAAAAGGAAAGCTCTATATAAGTGATAATTTTCATTAAGAGCTAACATTTCCTCTTTACCTGATAAATTGCTTTATGGTTTTTCTTTATGCTTTTGTCTACTGAGAAATAAAAGAATCATCTATGATACCATTTATGTAAGTTTTGCAATTATACATACAATATATATTGTCTTGAAAAGTCTTCTGTGAATACTTGGCCTTGGAGCTTTTATTTATATGGAAATTTTGATTCATCTTAGGGCTTTATCATGTATTATGAGAGAGGAATGAATTTAAGTGTCTGTCATACTTTGACAGTGCAACTCAAAGAACCAAGTCAGGAGGTCTTGTTTAGAATAAGCTGACTAGTTCTCTCATTTCACTGACTCTGTTGACCAGTTTTTTGCCTAGATATTAATTTCACTTTTAGACAACAGATTTTAAGTGTCCAGCTATAGTGCCAAAACCTTCCCTTTCTGATAAACCCGTGTTTCTTCAAAGGCTTAAGTACCTGCAGTAATGAATGTTTTGAAGAGTTCACTTTAAAACTATTGAGTATCTTCACATTAAACATTCTATATAATTTATTTTTAAAGATTGTACAAGCATTGGGAAACTGTCGTGTCCATCGGGGCACCAACAGTCCTAAACGTTCTTGCCCAGCATCCTTAAACTTCCCCCACACTGCCCCGGGCCCAAGGCTTCACACTGACCCCCAGAAACCACTAAATCCTGTCCCAGGAATGCCACAGAAAGGTTGATTTGCACCTCCCCACAGTCCTGCCCTTCTGTATATAGATTTCAGCTGTACATGAATTTTCCCCCATAACATAATGGTGTGCAATATTCAGTATTCTCATGTCTAACACATTTATGGAGTGCTACCCGAGCTTCTCCCCCACATGCCTGACATCCAGCAGCTTTCAGGAGACAAATGATGTTTTCTCAATATGAAGAAGAGATCCCCTTCCTCTGAACTTTACATGGCTTGAGGGAAAAGACATGCAAAAATCCCATTGCTTAGTGATGACAGATTATGTCACATTTGTTAATAAGCAGAACTTCAAGACTATATAGAACTTGGTTTCACTATTTTTACCTGAAAGAAAAAAAATTGGCAACTGGTATTCCTTTCTTTTAAAGATGTTTATTAAAAAATAGCTTACATGAGAATAAAATTTGAATCAAATGAAATTTGCATTAAAAATGTTGGCATGTGTCTTTTTGACCTGGGTGTTATCATAAAATCTGTGGCTACAAGAATGTAAAATATATATCTTATAGTATTATACGACATTCATTAAAGAATTTATCATAAAAATACCCAGAAAATATTGCTTACTCAACATACTATATTTTAACTATATAATAAGAATTAAAATATCAAATTAAGAAATATATACTCACAACTCATTTATATTCTTATCTGCAAGATTAATAAAAGCATTGTCTCATAATGTGGTGTAAATGAATTTAATGATATATTTCAGAACTGAAGTTTTAGATTAAAAGAATTTATAATAGTATGACAGAAATTAGCATAAAAATACATTAATGACAAAATGTTGCAAAAATACTGATATAAAGACAGTGCTTTTTATAAATATGAATTATCATTCTCTTTCTGTATTTGCAAATGTCCAGGATAGGAAAAATGTCATGATACCTTGTTTGAAAGACCTCATTGTAAAGGAATTATGCAACATTAAGTCTGCACAATATATTAATGCTTTATATATATATATATATATGTATATATGTATAATATTAATAATTTAAACTTAAATATCTGTTTTTTTCTTTAAGTAACAGTCTGCAAATTATACTGTTCTTTTACTCTTCAGAACTGATTTCAGATCACAGTCTGTAATGAAGGTGATACAAATGGAGATAAAGAATATTAACTATGCATATGTTACAACATGACACAATAGTACTGAAACAAACGATGTACTCAGTGGAGGAAGGATCAGCCCTTGAGGAAACAATAAAAGTACTTCTGTAAGTATGATTGAAAATAAAGAAATAGCCAATATTTTAAAACAACATACTGAGAGAGATATAAATTAGGTAGAAGCAGTAGTTTAAAAATCAATATAAGAGGTAAGACATTCCTATTTCCAATAAATACAGTGGTTAGAATGATGTTATCATATATACATATAGCCAATAAAATGAAACACAGTGAAGTCTATTGTGTGCTACAAGTGAAGATGAAAAAAGCCCAGGAAACACATTTTATCTCTTTCTGTTATCTTTTTTAAAAACAAAACAAAACAAAACAAACTCAGCTTCTAAATTAGTGGGGTTTTAAAAATTTAGCATGACTTTTGTTTATTACTATAATTAGTAGTTATTGTAAACATGTTTTTGTTGGTATAATGTATTATGATACAAATGCACAAAAGTGGTGATTTCGGAAATGTAATTTTGAACGGAAAATCTGTTTGTGGTTTCATAACTGTGTATTTACAGAATCAAATATCAAACACACACAAAGCCTAGCACAAAGTTAGTTTGTTTGTTTTTTCTTTAGGGTACTGAAGTACTTTACTCAACTGTCATTCAATAAATAGATAAAGTATATTACTATGTAAACTATGGTCCTCCAGATGATGAACAAAACAAAGAAAACAACATGAGAAATATCTATTAGCAGGAAACACAATTAGCAGGGAAACTAGACAGCAACTTGAAGTCAGAAAAAAATACGGAAAAAAATAGTTTATCCCATCATCCCTGAAAAAAGGTAAATTGTCAATAAAGGGAAGAGAAGTTGCTTAGAAAAAACAATATTTTATATAAATTACACATTTTCCTGAATATGCGGAGGTATACAGGATGGACAAGGGATATTAATTTAGATGAGATGTTCACTTTATCTGGGTTGAGTGTCAGACAAAATTTTGCATTTTGTGCTGGTTTAAGAGTTACCCAGCAGGGGAAATGAACTCAACTCAAAAGAGAGATTATAAGTCAGAATAACAAT
>JAWWES010000001.1:93904938-93930733 GCA_035583135.1 Lophotriccus pileatus
TCTGCAAGATGTTGACTATCTTGTTATGTGTGCTTTTGAGTTTGACTTCCAATAGAAAGGAAGCAACAGGTGCCCTTTGGCCAATGGCACAGCCGAGATGTGTGTGTGCACCCGGAAAAGTTGTATATAAACCGTGTATTTCATGAATAAAGTGAAGCACTGTGGCTATTACTTCTAAGAAGGTTTCCAGTGTATTCGGAACTCCCCCAGCTGCAACATATAACCTTGACAAAAGCAGAGCCTAGCTTATGGACTTGTTGGAGCAACTCAGAGGATTGGAAAGTGTTTGGGTTTTGAGACTAATGCACTGCTCTAGGTGAGCAGTAGATAGTTGGTTTTATCCCAACATTTTCTTATGCATTTTTTTAAGTGGTTCATGATCCAATGACAGAGTTAAAAAAATCTAGATTTAGTCTAGATATTTAATAAACTTCATTGAGATATTAATAAAAACCTCTTTAATTAAAAGAAAACATGCATTCTCATTTTTAAGTAATATTGTATACAATTTCACTGAATGTGATAATCTCCTTTTCCTGCACAAGCTCTAACTGAAATTATCCTGATCCTTTTTCTTGTATTGTATTCAGGGATCTATACAAATACTGGATTTAGTCCAGTTCAAACACATTTAAAGGATTAAAATAGAAATTGGTTTGAGGATTTAAAAATCATAAATTATGACAAAGCTTAAAGAGATCTGATCATACTGCAGGCCAACACCTAAGTGCTGAACATCCATTAATGTTCAAAATGGACATCAGTTGGCTGATTGATTTTAAGAATTTGGTAAAACTTGAGGTACAGAAACACTCTAGAAAATACCTTGAAGGACAGGGATTAAGATTTGTGATGTCTAACATTAGACACTAGAATATGTCTATATCTCTACATCAGTAATTTTCAGGCTTTTTGTTATAATCAAAGATGAAAAATAGGAACTGTTGGGACATTTTAGAAGTACCAGACTGGTCTGAGATTTAAACTTTATGATCAGACCAGCTGAATACTAGAAATGCTTCTTCCCACTGGCATTGCAGATACCAGATGATTATCATGCTTAAAAGCTGCTTAATCTGGTTTTAAGTGGAATGTCACCCTTATTAGATGACCTTCAAAGATCACTCCAACCAAAGGCTTTCTGTAGTTCTAAAAATAATAATGTCAGCTCTGGTAAAAAGTACGCATGGGTGTTTAATTAATGAAGAGAAAAAAATGATGAAGGTATGACTTTTACAGCATCAATATTTTCATAAAGAAAAGTATTTTTGAATCTTTTCTTCAGTTTTCTTAGTGTTCAAAACATTCTACTGCCAGTGAAACAAGAAACTGATAAAACCATGGTTTTAAATACAGAATGTGACATAGAATGATATTAGATATAAGTTAATTAAGTCAATTGAATTCAAAGGATTTCTATCATGTCTTCAATGTAATTTGAAAAGGAAACTTTTAGTATTTATTCTTTTCCATGAGCCCTTATGAAAAGAAAAAAGAATTTTCATAAAGGTTTTTATTCTTTTAATGAGGAAAGAAGAGGAAGAATGTAGTTGAAGACAGTGAGATTGGTAAAATTTCCATAATTAACAATGTAATATTAAAATTTATAGGTATTATATACGAAAAAGTGTTTTTTTCTCAATATTCAAAACCATTTGCCAATTAATATTTAATCTTCTATCATATTTCTGAAACTTTAAGATTCCAATAATAATAAAAAATTCTAACTATTTTGAAAGAGGTTGTAGATATTTAAATCTGTCAGTTTTCAGTTACATTTCCAAAATATTGACATCTTGCTTGTGATTTTTTTCAGAAAGCTTTACATTTTTAGAAATAGATGATTTATTTAATATTGGAACCTACTTTAAAACAGTAGCAAACAATGATGAGTTGCCACATCCTAATGAAATATTACTATGTCCTTAGAGATAGATATTCCTATCACTTCAATCACTACTTGTTATGAAATATTAAAAAAAAAAAAATTGAAATCTAAGTCTTGATTTAGCCTATCTAAATATAGATATTTAGTGTCATCCAGGGAAAGTGGCTGAAACAAGGTGGGAGATGTAGAATTTCAACTGGTAAATTTGGCACTGGTAATCCTGTGCTGGGGACCTTCAGTGAAGCAGAAAGTAACAGAAATTGTGGGAAGACCCTTTGATTATTGACTGAAGGGTTTGACTGAAAAGTATTAATTTTTGTTTGCATCTGTATAAATTTTTTTTCATCCCATTTCTGAAAAAGAATGGGCAGCAGGACAGGGGGTGATGGGGAAGATGATCTAGATACATAAATAATCTACCTTTGATGACCCAAATCTATGTCTGAATCCAGTAGGTAGGAATTGGGTGCTTTTTATGAGTAACATATTGCAGATAAATTCAACACAACAGAATCTCTAAGTAGATGATCATATTCAATAAGGTTATGCAGCTCCAGGTCTTAATGAGCATACACTGGTGATTACCAAATAACGTTAGGAATTCTTGCCATATGGAAAGTTATCTTCAGTGTTTACAATGACTTCACCCAGCTGTCACTACAAAGTGGCCAGCAGTAGAAATAGTCTCTTTTCAATCTGTCGTGAAACTTCAAAGGCAAGATTCCATCAACATGGATTATTGTTTTGCAGTATTATAGACCATACAGATAAGAAGCTGTTGCAGTCAGTCACATTTAAAGTCTTATAAACTCTTAAAAGTCTCATATAAATACATATATGTTAAAGGCTCATATATATACATATGTTTCTTTCTAAAGCTAATCATTATTTTCAAAACACAAAGGCACAGAAAAATACAGAAAACATAATATGTTATTGTTGCATGTAGTGTTTATTTTATAGTTTGGTAGTAGTATAGCTAAGGTTTGAGAACACTGTAGGCCTAACCAAACAACGGTTAAAGTACCTTAGTTAGAGATTTTGTTGTGGATATGGAATGTGTAAAGAGCAGGTGTGTAGAGTGATTTGTTACCATAGATAAGGGTCCAGGTGGTGGGAGTTAGGTAAACAGTACCTTAGAGTAAGACAACCAAAGCAGATTTATCGTTAGGAGTAATTGGAGTTTAGCAACTGAAGCCAGATTTATGTTTGGGGTAAATAGAAATCAATTGTTATCTATATGATGTATGAGTTTGTGTGTAACGAGATGTAACCGTTTGCTGTGGGATACTGCACGTAGACATGTTTGTGTAGGGGTATAAAAACTGACATGGAAATGAGGGTCTTTTGGAATCCTGACTTTGGGACAGAAGTCCACAGGTTTCCTGGGCCCTGAATAAAGCACCGCATAAACCGGCACTCTGTTGGTTTGTGTCTTTGTTTACGGGCAACATTATGGTACATAAAACTTCCCTGCAATATACACCAAGATAATTTATTTAATCACTGAGTGGGAGTACATTTTGTCCTTATGTAGTACCTTTGGTTCATAGGTCCAAAAAGAAAATTCTTATGTTATGAGATACTTGATGAAATGCATTGCATCCGGGGTGTTTTGCTGCCACAACCAAGGGCATAGATTTTCAGTATGTGAAAATACCCTCTCGGGCAACATGTGCTTTTAACCCTTGGGTTCTAGGCAGTTGAAGGGAAGTGTCTTCATTGGTAAAATTTAGTTTTGTGGCAAGATCACAATGGTTTTTGCATGAGATTAAGAGAGGTAACAGAGAGTTAACGTAGAGTGGTAGTGCTGCAATAGTCTGGGAACAGTGAGTAAGGGTTCTCTGGAGGAAGATACAGATGCAGTTACAAAGGAGTCAGTGGTGGTTTTATTCATCCTGTAGTGTTAGTAATAGTGAAGCTTAACAAGTGTCAGGTGACTGAAACTACTAAGATGAGTTGATGTGGCTTCATGACCCACGAGAACCCTCAGTTAATAGAGGGAACTGTCTTTTTCTTAGTCTTGCACTCTTCTTTTATACCTTGTCTCCTTATTTCACAATCTGCCTACTATGTGACATGCTACTGTAACCTCTTGCTTACTTTGCCTGACCCTGTGAGGTACTTTGAGCCTTGCCCTGAAAAGTGCATTTATAGAAAAACAAAATGTTGTTGAACGAGGAAATCATCAGGAGTCAGGAGAGATGGCGGTTGGAAAAAGAATAGAATCATAGAATCACAGTCAATCAGGTTGGAAAAGACCTCTGAGATCATCAAGTCCAACCCTTGATCCAACACTGCCGTGGTTACTAGACCATGGCACTAAGTGCCACATCCAGTCTCATCTTAAAAACCTTCAGGGATGGAGAATCCACCACCTCCCTGGGCAGGCCATTCCAATCTCTCTCTGTAAAAAATTTCTTCCTAATATCCAACTTAAACTTCCCCTGGCACAGTTTGAGATTGTGCCCTCTTGTCCTAATGCTGCTGATTGCCTGGGAGAAGAGACCAATCCCCACCTGTTGGTAGTTGTAGAGAGTGATGAGGTCTCCCCTGAACCCAACCCCAGCTCCCTCAGCCTCTCCTCATAGTCCTCCAGTCCCTTTCCCAGCCTTGTTGCTCTACTCTGGACCTGCTGCAGCACTTCAATATCCTTCCTGAACTGAGGGGCCCAGAACTGGACAAAACACTCCAGGTGTGGCCTCACCAGCGCTGAGTACAGGGGAAGAATCACTTCCCTGCTCCTGCTGGCCACACTGTTCTTGATGCAGGCCAGGATGCCATTGGCCTTCTTGGCCACCTGGGCACACTGCTGGCTCATGTTCAGCCTCCTGTCAATCAGCACTCCCAGGTCCCTTTCTGCTTGGCTGCTCTCCAGCCACTCTGTGCCCAGCCTGTAGCGCTGCAGGGGGTTGTTGTGGCCAAAGTGCAGAACCTGGCACTTGGCCTTGCTGACCCTCATCCCTTTGGAATCAGCCCAGCTCTCCAGTCTGTCCCAGCCCCTTTGCAGAGCCCTCCTGTCCTCCAGCTGATCAACACTCCCCCCCTCTCCAAGCCATGGGTTGCCAGCTTTTTCAGGAGTGTGCTGTGGGAGATGGTGTCAAAGGCTTTGCTGAAGTGCAGATAGACACATCCACAGCCTTCCTCTCATCCACCAGGCAGGTTACCTGGTCATGAAAGGAGATCAGGTTGGTCAGATAGGACCTGCCCTTCCTAAGCCCTGGCTGTCTCTGATCCCTTGTCCATCCTGTAGGTGTCATATGATTGCACTTAGGATGATCTGCTCCATAACCTTCAAAAAGAGATAAAAAACAAAAGATAAAATCAGGAAATCTGGAAAATAAAGGGACTATTGAACTGCTAAACAAATTGGTACCTGTTTATTTAAACTTTTTTTATGCTCTATCATTAGGCCAAAATATGAGACAGGAGCACACGGCAGCATATCTTGGAAGAGCTACCTATTGCTTGCTCTGAGAATGTCTGAAATGGACAACTGAGGTTTGGTTACCTGTACAGCCATGAGTGTCTTGGGAGAACATGCAAAATTGCTGGGCATGACCAATAATACAGTGAGTAGATACCAAAATAACTATAAATAGTGTTATGAGGAATGAGTAGATTTCAGAGATGGTTAAAGAGAATTACATGAAAGACAGCCAAACTTCACAGATATTTGGAGAGGAGGATTAAGGATCTTTTGGATAGCAGTGTCTTGCAGAGATTGTGGTGCCTAAATTACTATATCAGTAATACAATGCATGAAGAAATCATTACATCTGTCTATGTGGCCATTGTGAACTCTCTTTAATCACAAGTAGAATGAAGAACTTGTGAAAGTGCAACTTCTTTTGTTTGTTTATTTTTTTTTACTGCAGATGGATAGACAAATAAAGGTTTAATGGCTGTTAGAGGCAAGTTCAAGAAATTATATAAACAAAACATCATTGGACTGATACCTTCTTCCCCAGCCAGTTATGTTTCAAAGCAACTGTTCCTTTCTTCCTTTCTTTCTTTCTTCCTTTCTTCCTTTCTCTCTTTCTACCTTTCCCCCTTTCTTCCTTTCTCCCTTTCTCTTTCTTCCTTTCTTCCTTTCTTCTTTTCTTCCTTTCTTCCTTTCTTCCTTTCTCATTGTTTTTACAATATATTTTCCTTGACCAATGCTTTCTTATAGAGTCATATCATTCATCTATTCATTTTGAATACACAAGAAATGAATATCCATCTAGGTTATAAAATGTCTACTTCCATTTCAGGCACATCTTCAAAATGGAGTTATTAGCTGGAAAGAGATCAATAATTTTATGTCACTGTCCTTTGCAAACTTTCCTCAGGTGACTAGTGATCAGTAGGTCAGAAAAGAACCTATTCTATCATGGGATATAAAAGGTTAATATTATCCTTAAGACCTCAATTCAGCTAATTTAAGACAAGCATAATTTTCTAAAGGTTAGGAAAAAAATGCATCTTTTAAACAAAAACTTTTAGTTTATCACAGAAAGCCATGGGTCTAAACAAAAAAAGTTTCAACTGCTTAAAAATACTTTTGTTTCATGAAAAGAACACAGTATGTATCAACTGGTAGTGAACTTTGAGTTTTCTGTGTATGTGCTGCTCTTTTTCACATAAACAAATCCCTCTGAAAGATTTTGTCAATTGAAAAATTACAAATACCCTTGACTTTTGCTATTTCCACTTCTTGATACCATCACATTTTTGCTTTGCTTACTTTTAACAAGTATAGACATTATGTAAGATCCCACTCCCTTTATTTCTCTTCTGCAATGGAATTCTGGAAGTTTTGAATGCTCTGAAGAGTCTAGTCCCGACCTACTTTCTTATAACATCAGGTTTTTTATCTTTCCTTTTTTTTTAGTACAAGCTTGAAGAACTTTGTATCACGTTTATCTTTGCGGTCTTTACCATCTAATCTTGAGCCTCTTCTTCTTCCTCATAGAATAAATTGTTTAGCTGTATGGGAGGAATGAACAACTGGAATCTGTCACCATGATACATGATATCTATCACTCTTTGTGTGTTTGCAGTTTTATGGATTTTGATGGTGGTATTACTGCATCCTGAATTGCACAGAACTGCTGCCTGGTTCCTGTATCATCTCAGGCATCACCTGAGTAGATTCAAACCTGTTATAATCCTGTTACCATAAAAAAGAATAAAATAAAAAAGAATAAAATAAAATAAAATAAAATAAATAAAATAAAATAAAACAAAAAAATTAAATTAAAATTAAATTAAAATTAAATAAAAATAAATTATATTACATTAAATTACATTTAAATTAGATTACTTCCAAAGAGGAGTATTGGCAATATTTTATATTAATATTTTAATATTTTATATTAACATTTTATATTAATATTAAGAATTTTTCTTGGAGGAAGAATCTTTTAAAATTCAGTTGCTTGCATTATTACACAGGAGAGGGTCTGCTCACCTCTGCAGAATGAACTGTGTTTCTATTCCCATGGCAAACTTTATAAGAAGATAACCCTGGTTCCTAGTGTTTTGAGCTCTACAGTGGCCATTTAGGACTAGTTTACAGCTAACCTCTTCAGGAACATGTTGGCATGTACAAGCTTCATAACACTTTGTATAGTTTGACCGTGGGTCCCATAGGATACTCTTGTGACCCCTATGAATAATCTACTCATTGTAAAATGAATCATCTGTTTAAAGGTTAAGATTTCATTAATGTTGAACACAAACAAAATGCTACTTTTAGGAAATCTTGCTCCCAGATTATATATATATATATATGTATACATGTATGTATATATGTATTTGTTGAAATGTTTTAATTAGTTGTACAAGAAACATAAATATTCTTTAAGACAAGGCTTACCAATTTTCTATAAACCCCACTCAATTTTGCTCATTTGCCAAAATTTGAATTTGGTTGTGTAGTAATAAAAAACATTGTACTTCATCTTTGTGAAAAACACCTACTAAGACCTACCCACTTAAAATACCTTTCACACATTTTAAAGTTGACACTCTAAGTCCTTTCCTCACTGTTTAGTTTCATTTTTCTTACCGTCGACTTCTCACAGAGATCCAAAGTTTAAGCCAAATGTCCTTTCTCAAGGACATTTAAAGCTTACTTTGTTCAGAAAGAAAGTTCGGTGATGTAAAATGAGAACTGCCCATGTAGTAAGGCCAAAAGAAGCATACTGCAAGCTTGAGAGCATGTATTGAGAGAATGTTAAAACTAGTTTCAGCCTAATTCCATGAAGTAAAAGGTCAAGTTGTATTTCTACCTTGTTTTACATATTCACATTCATCTGTGGCAGAAAATACTCGTAACTTCTCTGAAGAGACTCTCACTACAGTGTGCAATATTTTCCAAGGCAAATACATAGAAAAAATCAAATGGTTTTTAACAAATACATATATGTATATATGCACAAATGTATGCATATACACAAGTATAGTCCTAGAAACTAATATCAAATTTTAAAGAGAAATTAAGAACCTATGCATTATAAAATCGTTAACAATCCACAGATGAAAGTATTCAGCAAGATCATAAAGTCTGAAGTCTAGGAGAGTTCTCAGTTCACTCTTACAAAAGGAAAAATAAGATTTTCTTATGTGGAGCAGGTTGCAATGATCAGCAAAACTGAGTTTGAAGGAGACCAGCTGTGGCATTTTAGCCAAGTAATATTGTATTGCCATTGCTAGTAACAGCCTACTAACAAAATTTGCAAGGCCTCAGGAGTAAAACTTGTCAGGCTTGGTTTGCCTGAACTTCCTTGATGTTACTGGAGTTGTGATCTCATTTGGTTTACCTTCAACAGATTTTTTTTTTAATGATTGGGTAGCTATGGCTACCATTGGTTTTATTTTTCCTTTTATTTGCATGGAACAAGCATAGTTTTTACACAGATAGTAGCAACAAGTAGTTATTCTGTGCAAATGAAATATTTATTACTATTATAATGATATACTGTAGAGGGAAACAGGCCCAGCTTGACAGCAGAGAATTTGTGAAATGTGGAAACGTGATACAGTGTGGAAAAGTATAACAGAGGATGATAGGGGACCCAGGTTGGCGCTGGAGATGTTTGGTTAAAGAAATGCAGATCAAGAAGCTGGACAAACCAAGTCTGAAAGTAACAAAGACAGCAAAGAATAAGTGTCTAACGCTAAATGTATCACATATATGTAATAAATTCATGCACACAGTGAAGTCACAGTGAAGAGAGAGTATGATGGGGAACTTTATTCAGAACCAGACTCCAGTAAGAGCAAAAAAAGGAGACAAGAAAGGAAGAAAAAACACAGACAGAAGAAACGTAAAACCATTACCCTCTTTGCAGTGTAAGTGAAGTGCCTGGAGCCCAGATGACCTGCTGCAATGATTATACCCAGCCCTGCCCCCCCCCGCTTGCTTGAGAAAGATTGGTGCTGTCAACCTGAGTACAAAGAGATATTGAAAAAGATGAGCATAATACCTAATAATTCTAATTTTATTATTATTATTATTATTATTATTATTATTATTATTATTGCTACACATATTATGGCTGTGTTTTGGTTTTCTGTGATAGCATTACAGTCCCAATTAAAATCTGGACTAACAATTTCTTTCATTAGATTGGAAAGATTTAAGTGATGCTAAAAGTCAGATATTTGGTTTTACATATAAAGTATATTTTAGTTTTGATCTTAGCAATACTTTCTGTATAATGCAACTGGAATTCCTAGAGCATATATTGTTGTTTTGCATTTAATATGTTGAAAGATTGCTTACTACATAAAATCGATAGATTACACTAGGAGCAATCTGATGGGAATATTAGCAATCTTTCAGTAGATGGATAGGCATCAGGCAATGCTTTTAACTTCTGACATGAATCAGATTTTTTTCATGGAAACAAAAACAACAGTATTTTTTAATAAGTATGTCTGCCTTAATGATCTCAGTCAAGCACTCAAACTTTATGGTGTCAGATTTATTTATAGTACTTTATAGTACAATAAAGGTTGGCAATCAAAACACATAAGTAAAGCCAACATTATATATGTCAAACAGAAAGTTGGATTCTAAAAGGAAAATTAATTCTAAACATAAACATATAATGTTACTTTATATTTAGTGGGTGTCCTGGTTCAGGCCAGCATATGGTTAATTTTTGCAGTAGCCAGGAAGGGACATGGCTAGGACCTGCACGTTATTCTATACCACCTCGTGTCATTGCCAGAGTAGGGGAAAGGGTGTTTCTTCCAGTGGGAAGGGGTTCCTTCTGGTCAAGTGAACATGGTGGAGGGAGCCATCTGTCAACTGTCAGGAGGGGTTTGTGTGAATAATTTCTTTTCTTGTACCCTCTGTCATTAGTATTGTTGCTGTTACTGTTAATTTTCTTATCTCACTGCTGTTCCAATACATTTTTCTTATCTCAGCCCATGACTTTTGTGCTTCCAATTCCCCTCTCCAGTGCACCACAGGGAGGGTGAGGAGAGCACTGCATGGTTTTAGTGGAAGTACTAAATTGGAAAGTACCATTCCTAAACCATGACAATTTAGACCACTAACTGCCCTCTTTAGAATGGTAAAGACTACCTAGAGGTCCTCTGCTGTTTCTGTCAGCCTCATGCAGATGGCTCTGTGTCTTCAGTAGCAAAAGATACAACATTTAGGTATCATTCCCAAATGTCTATCTTCCAAAGTGCCATATAGAGACAAGAAACTGTTCCCTTTCCATTTCCCGAAGTTACTATATTTTAAATTAAATATTAGAGCAATATTTGGATGAGAACCAATGATGGTATGGATGTGAGTCACAAAATAATCACATAATTATTTAAAGTGGTACTTATTAAAATAATTGAATTTATTTTTTGGTCAAACTCTTAGCACTGGATCAACTTAATGGATCAAACTCCTGATACTCAGCAACTTATGTTCTTGTACTTTAGGCCAGTCAATTCAATTAAAATGCTCCCATTATGTATGATTAAAAGTTGTCTGTAGACACTGAATATGCTGACTGGCTGGAGCTGACTTTCTTAAATATGGTATGGGTATTCTTTTGTTTTCTTATTCCATTTATTGATTTGACATGCATTTTAACCATTGTGTATCTTAAAAATTACATGCTCATTTAAAAGATGTAATTTTGTGTCTACCACTTTACGAGAACTCTCCACAGACAGAATCTACACAGTGTTAGATAAAAATCCATCTGAGGTCTATTCAATTCTGCATAAATAGCATCTGAAAGTATGATAAAATTTACTTGCTATCTCTAGTCTTCTTTTTCTTCTGTCTTGTTTAAACAGCTTATTTATTATGCCGTTTGTTGTCAGGCCTTTTCATATCAGAGCCAAAAAGAAATCTACCTCATCTCTGTCTTCCTTCACCCTAGTAAAGGACATCTTGTTTATTGAATTTTAAGGTATTTGTGTTTACTTACCAAAATTGAAGATATTGTAAAAGTGACCTTATCACATACCAAGACATCTTTCTTTAATTTTTAAACTTTCTGTTACCTGTATACACATACAGCTGGATGACATCCATAATATTGTCACTGAATTCCTTCTCAAGAATAAAAAGTAAGACAGCATTCTAATGAACAACACTTCACATTCTTTTAGCTCAGAAACTCAACAAGGCAGTTTTGAACTTTAATAGGAACCTTTTTCTGGTAGAGTACAAGAAAGATAACTGCATGTGCATCAAATGAGTGGATTATGACTCTTCAAAAGTTAAAGTTCACCTCTGTAATTAAATCAACTCTGGTAAAAACAGCAGCTTTGGAAAAAGGTCATGCATGAGTGTTGAGAGGCTGCAATCCAAAGCATCTGAAATAAACAGCAAATGAACTGCCTAAGGACTTGTAAATCTAGTCCTTCCTGCATATCTGTTGACAAAGTCAGGGTGTTACGGCAAGGAATTTTTTTAATAAACTTGAAATAGAAGCTGAATCACACTGGGTGTCATTTGCATTGAAGACAGTGGAAATCTTGTTTGTCAATGACAAAAGTTCTATTATATTTTTCTTTCTACTTTTTTCTTTTTTTAAAATGTTTCCAAATGTTAATGAAGCTGGAAATGGATCTTAATGTATTCAGGAAAACAAAGAACAGATTTTACAGAAGACAGCACCCTAAATGAGAAAAGATGAAATGTAAGATTACTGTTTAAATAAATGTGCTAGGTAAAAATGAGAACACAACTGGGGCGTTTAGAAATCTAGTATATTAAAGCAATCTACTATAATGTGTTTTTCTACAATACAGGATCAAAAAATGAAAGATTTTTTAAAAACTGAATTAATTTTCATTGTACAATAATAGTTTTCCTTACTCGTTGAAGGACTTGCACCGGTCTTTCAGAGGAAAACAAAGGAACATATTTCACCACTTTCAAAAATGAAAAATCCTTCAAAAGATTTGTGTGGTCAAGAAAATCTGTAAAAACTTGCACAAGAACTAATAGGAAAAGGTTCTGGGGAAACTAGCATGAAAAACTGTTAGAGAACATACAGCCTCATATTCATCCAGTGTTTTTAAGGAGATAGATAAACTATTATGCAGGAATCTATCTAATAAACCATTATGCAGGAGTCTATCTAAAATACAAATAATGCAAAAGACATTTTGCACACTAAGGATAGTTTGTGGATATGTTAAACAAAGAAATAAAGAAAAAAAGAATTTAGCATCCTGTAAAAAGACAATATATAAAAAAATTAATTTTAGAACAAATCACAGGGATATAGTTAAAAAAGAAACAACAAGACCTGTGGTAAGTATTGTTTGGTCTTTCCCTTGCCACCTTTATATCACCTAAATATTTTCTGAAAAGTTGAACCTTTTCATTTTGTGGAGCGTTTTGAAATTTTGCCACTCTGACCAACAGAGAAAAGATATCTTGTGATACGAGTTCAGCACAGTGCTGAAATACATTAGTGGACTGACACTCAGAAGATTAGCTGACTCAGCATTTAGAATCTATAGCATTTTTTCATTACCATGAATTCTGTCTTTAAATACTTTGTCTTGATGAAACATGCTCAAATAAACTGTCAATATTTTATAGAGATTTATATTTCCCCAAAGTACAATGCTCTGTGATGAACTTGGTCTTCTCATGCTTTCTGTGAATTGTAGCTAAAAATATGCTAAGGCTCACAATTACCATCAGATTTTGTTAGTGTTGACTAATATTATTCAATCTTCTCTCAGCCAATCAGTTATATGGCTCAAGAGAAGATGGGTGGCCAGTCTAGCCCTGATCAGAATCTGCTTTAAAGTAATTTAAGAACAAAAAATATATCTCAATGATAAAAATAAGAGGAGAAATAGACAGAGGAAAATTATGAATCCCTTTTCTCTCTCTCTCTCCTCTCCCTGCCTCCACTGAAGTGTAGTAATGAATTGTTCTCATTAAGCATAAATGGGGACTATGGATGTGTTGTGCAACTTATTTTCACTTCTTTCTTTTGATCATTTTTCTTGATATCTTATTAAGAGATAACAAGCCTAAGATGAAGACTTAAGCAGCTATTTTCTTCCTTTTACTGGAACATCTGAATGGCTAGTATCAATCATACAAAATAAACAAGCTTGTGACAGCCCCTGGGAAAATGAAAAAGTAATTATTTCTATTCTTTTCCATTTGATTTGGTATTTTAGGTACTTTATTTTTCTAATTCAAAAATTTATGGGTAGGTTTCAAAGCTACAAAAGCAATAAATTTTTCAGTATAAAAACAATAAAACAAAACAAAAAAAAGACTCCCTGTCTAATGAATATTAAAATTGTATAATTTTAATGTAGTTTTAGAATTATAAAAGGTGTATTTCTTACAACTTCTGAATCTTTCCAGCATATTTTCATTTAAAGCATAAGCTTGAAAATATCAACTATTGATGTCATGTACCTTGATATTAGAAACAGATTGTTTCTAGATGATTCATAAGTGTACTAATCCATACTTCGTCTTGACAACTATTCCAACAGAACCAAGGCCTTCCTGTGAAATGAACAAGGAACTCTATGTCATGAAATGGACTAGGTCAGCGGGGACCTTAAAGATCATGTAGTTCCAGCACCCCTCCTGTGGGCAGGGACACCTTTCACTAGAACAGGTTGCTCAGAGCCCCATCCAACCTGGCCTGAATGTGTGGAGATGTTTGATATTCAACCTGCCCAGCATGGACCAGCAAGTCCTTCCACAATACAGAAATGGAATATTGGATAGGCTAAGTAGAGATGTGTAGGGTTGAAAAAGGGTAAGAATTTGACAATGTATATGTAACATACTCCATGAGCTTCGAGGAGTTGCAGTATGTTTTAAAGAATGTCATGATGTACAATACGAAGTGTTACTGCTCTCTCTTTCTGAAGCAGTTGTACCTAAGACATAAAATACGTTAACACATGAATAGTTTGGAAATTATACACTGACTATTTTAATGAACACTTTGCCAACCTCTGCTTTTCTAGATGGAGAATAAAATGTGCAGATTATGCTATGGATTCCTCCTGAAAAAAGACCAACATAATTCATTTTGAAGTTTTTTTGCCCTGCATGTCTTACTTCCAATTCATCTATATTGACTTTAATTTTCAATATGTCAGTGTAACGTGAAATCAAGTTAAAATGCATCTTTTTTTTTCCCTCAGAGATCCATTGCTTTTAAGTCATGAATGATTCAGACAAATAAAACCTTAAGATAGGTCTCAGCAGTTATCACACTTTTACTTCATTACCTGATAAATACAATTTTCATATTAATTAATAAAGCATTTTAGAAAACTGAAAAAATGAACATTTTTATTATATTAATATCTGAAGAAACAGAGAAAGTAATGGATTAATTTTGAATACTTGGAAAATTAAATTTAATGTTACTGGGTTTTATTATAAAACAAGTTTAATTACAAATGTTGCTTACTTTATATATAATCTTTGGTATTTAATTTTACTCTATTGCATAAAAAGTAGAATTTTTAAAAAATGTGTAAGAATATTCACTGGATATTTAAAAGACATTTCAGTCACTATTTATTAATGTCAGAAGTCAGACATTCCAGGGATAAGACTTCTCAGAACTTAAGTTGCTTGTACAGACCTAATTTATTCTTCTGTATTTCATATTCATTTGTTAAATAATCAGATGCCTGGTTGAGCTTTCCTTAAGAGTGCTTAATGGTGTTACAAGATGAAGGAGCAAATACAGGCAGATGTAATTAGTCTCAATTGAATATTTTTGTACAACCTGAGTCATCATTTCAGAACAATGCACAGAGAATATAAATCATCTAAATTTTCAGTTAATCAGAACTTTGACCAGTCAGAAAGACAATTTTAACTTCAATGCATGCAGGATAGTAGTGGATAGACTACATATCCTTTACCTAATGGAACTGTACCACTGACTTGTAGTTCTTATACTAAGAATGGTTTTCTTCATTATTTCAGTCCACAAACTAGGGCAGTTTATCAGCCAAAATGAAGATTTTGACACAAAACACTGACATCTGTTTACAGTTTACCTTTACTAATAAATAAAAGCCAAGTCTTTAGCTATAGATTTGGAAGGTATAATTATGTGAGCCTTGTCTCACAGCTGTGTTGTGCTCTGTCAGGCAGGGCACATGGTTTGCCAAGCCATACGGAAGGGGAAATCAAAGGGCACTCAGCTATAAGTGGGAACCATTTTTTGCACTTTAACCTGTTTATTTGATGAACAGTTCATTAAGCTCATATGCCTTAAATATTCATAATTAATGCTTCTAGTTGAAAAATACTTGCAAATGCTCACACTGGCTTTAATGTTTGTACACAATTTGTAACAGGTAGCGGTTACAAAACAATCCTTATGTACAAGTGTATTGAATGCAACAGCTTTGTAGTAACATAATTTCCTGAAATTATCTGCACTCTGCTGATTATTTATTGCCATTTGCATTACACTCAGGACTTAGTCTTCAACAAAGTTTTTGTTGTTGAGGAAGTGAGTTTGAAATAAGTTTCTTTAAGGGGAAATAGTGCAAATGGGAATGCACTTAGAGGAGAGAGGGGGGAAAAGTATTGCTGGAAAGTATTTTCAAGGAAAGTTCTCTAGCATAGAGAGTTGAAAGAGAAGAAAACCTACTGTGTAAAGCACTAAATTAGGTTTTTTTGTTAAAGTAGTTCTAAACTTGCCTACAGTTGCACAATAACTTGTCTTTTCTGTATTGTCCCTATTTTCTATTTGCTCCCTAATTATTTATTTTGACACAGGTAAGCCTTGAAACAAGAGAAAGCAATGGTCTGGAAAGCTACAGAATGTAGTTTTATTAATTTTAAGTGATAATGAACATAATTTATCAAAAAGACTTGAGTGAAATCTTCAAATTAAGGTGCCATCTGCAAGACATTGCCTGAGTCTCATATTAAATTGTATTCATGGATAACCATCGTGTTATAGATCTTCTGAGTAATACTGCCTGTGAGCCTTTGACTCTCCTGAAGTCGTAGCCACAAGTTACAGCACTATGATTTCCTTTAAAGTCTGCCCAGTATTATTTCTCAACCTAAATTTTAGCCTACAAAAGGTTCTGAAGAACTTAATACATAAATTAGTATTGTCTTGTAAACAGTATTGTAAAACTAAAAACAATTGCAATCCTCAAAACCATCAATTGGCCAGGTACAAAATATGGTGAAACACAGGGTTTGAACTTGTAGTTAGCAACTTCACAACTATGAGAAGTCTGTAATCCCTTTATTTTGTAATATAGTGAGTAAGGTGGGTTCTGATTTCCGTGAATTGTTTTTGATTGAGAAACAAAAGATATGGAACAATCATTTGTTATCTTTTTTTCTTTTTCTCTGCCTTCCCCCCCAAACTTCTGTCCTTACATAAGTGAAGTATTCCCATTTTCATTTGAGATTTACAGATTAAAATAAGGAAAAATGAGGAAATTGATGGAAAAAAAAAAAGAGTATTGAAAAACTCATTTCCTTTGAAAATCAGTATAACTTAGACTTAGTAGAACTTTTCTGAAAGCATGTACCCATACTGTCTTGTGATCAAAATAATCTAGAATTAAGTATTCAAATCCTATTTAAAGCTCTTTAGATTTCTGGCCCCAACCTCCCTATTTTCTGAGAAATAAATAAATAAAAAAAAAAAGTAACACTTTCATTGCAATAGTGTATTCAGCAACATCACCATGTAAGAGAAAAGCAGGGCAGCATTGATAACTATTACTTTCATAAGATTTTAACCAGAAATACATTTTTTTTAACAATACACATAGGTCTTTTATAACATTTCTCTTCTTCTTAGCAGAGAAAATACACATCAAACCGCTAGACATGATGATTTTGATATTATCAGTAGATAGCGTGGAACAAATATCTTGTAAATATAAAATCCTCTGGTCCAGGTAGAATAAAATACAGTCATATTTCTATAGATTGAATTATCAGGTTATATAATAAGCACCTACTCTTTGGAGGATTTGATTGTTAGTTTCTGTTATTCTGGAAACTCTTCTAAAAATCATCTACTACTATTTACAATTGGATATTGCAAAATGCATGGTTAATGAAATAATCTGTGGGTACTTAGGTGAATTTTATTTGTCTAGGTATGTTAGTTTCTGCCCTGAACCCAGTAACTAAAATCAAACCTTCACATTTTTATAATAGTAGTAAGGCTACTATGTCTTAGCTACTATGAAATAATATTCGGCTAATGACACTTGTGTTAATTAGACAAGTCATTTATCTTTATTGATATAATGTTTTCAAAGAAATATAAAGATGATTCTTTAGATTTATCGGGAAATAAATGGTTGGCAGTCATTCAGTCACGTGAGCAGTTGGCAAAGATTGTGTGTTGTACAACTAGAAATAGCAAATGTTTTTCATTCAGACCATTACATAGTCAGATTAGTGGTTAAACAGCGCTAGTTTTGCTTTCCCTGAGTGGCCCTGGAAAGCAGAGCCTATAATTTAGTAACAGCTGCAAGGAATTAGCTGAAAACAATCTACTACAGACATAGACAATTCATATTATAAAACAAACAAAAACAAGCCATTCACACAATCAAAACCCTCATCCCCCAAGTTTATTCAAACTGCTTGTTCAGATTGTTTTGATGTTCTTCCCCTGGGTGATGAAAAGCGTGAAGCCTGTTGCCATAAAAAGTAACTTGCATGTGTTTATAATTTATATAACCTCATTATAATATTTTTGGGGGAGGGAGAGGAGGTAACAAGAAATGGTTCTTGCAATTATATATAATAATTATACTATTCTTGGATGCTAGCTCTATATCCAATTATTTGAGGTCATAGGTGCCTACTTTAGTAATAAAGTTTCTATTCCTTTCTATTTTTGTTTATTTCTTAGGTTCATTGCCTCCAGAGAGTTTGCTAAGGTATGCTCTTCATTGTACCATTATTAAGAAAATTTGAAGCTTATAGAGTTAATCAGAATTGTTCCTACAGTTAAACTATAAAAACCCCTTTAACTACAAGGAGAAGATTTGAAGAGATATTTTTATTTGAGACTGCCCAGAGGAGTACTTTTAACTAATGTTACTTTTAGGCAAAAAACAAACAAAAAAAAATCATAGGAACAAAAAGGTTTATATTTTAAATTCCTCTATTTTCATGGTTCATTCCTTTTATTTATTTGAATTTTAGTTTTGTTTTGGGTTTTTTAGTGTTGATTTTTTTATATATATTGGTTATTTACTTGCTTTTTAAGAAGACTTCGTGTTTTGGGGGTTTGATTGTTTTTTGTAAGAGGAAGAAGAACTGAAAGATTTTCCTACTTAACTTTTAATTTTATGCTAAGAGTAAGAATGCTAAGAACTGTAAAGAAAATATTTTTTTACTATTTTTTGCATTATTTTTGCAACTTTTGTAATTGTAACAAAGATCATGTATTTTCCTAAATATTAACAATATTCTGCTTATAATACTGGATCTAAAAAAAGGAATAATCTTTTCCCTTTCAAGAATAAAAAAGATGTACAGTCTTAATGAAATTAAGTCAGTTTTAATTCATTTAATAACAATACCAGTGGCATGATGAGACTTCAGTCCAATATGAATAAGGAACAATTTAATTACTTTTAAATACTTTGATAAATTTCTTATTTCTATACCTCACCTGTGGTATATGGATTTTTTAAAAAAATAGTTTATATTTTAAAAAAATCATGACTTGAAGCAAACATGGAAAAAAAGGTGGAAACCAAAGAGCTATGTACCTAAAAATAATGCTAATTCCTTTAATTTTGAATGTTAACAGATGTAGAGAAGCAATATCTTCACTGCACCAAATCAGGTATAAAAACTGTATTAGTTCAATTATTTATAAGGTTTTCTTAGTGCTGAGTAGAAGTATCTAAGTGCTGGAGCATCTGTCTACTCTCCTACTTTTTTTTAAAAAAAAAAAAAAAGAAAAGAATTCCATTCCCCTCTTGCCACTATCTTGGATTTTCCATATCATTAGCAAAAAAACACTGATGTTCTAACTTCTATGCTAGGCAGAATTGATCAAACTGATGGTTGTCTTAACACACAGTAGTAGTTGCTTGCACAAAGTTTCTGTCTTTCACTGAAGTATTTTCTTGTGGTGAAAGGCGTCCAAACCATGTACATATTGTGTGATTCTGCTATATGCTTCATTTAAGATCTAAATATGTAGGCACGCCAGTGTAAGACTTATCTAAACTTTCATCATTCTCAAGAGGGATCTAGTCAGTATATACACTGGACTCTAGAGAATTATGTAGGAGAAAAAAATATACTGGGACCACAGCAGATCTTCATGAGGGCTTTCTGTTCAGGTACCCATGTACAAGAGTCTAAAGTTGTGTGCAGAACATGACAAGAAATAAAACGGAGACAAGGAAGGGGAACCAGAGGTGTCTCAGGTGTAAATGGCTAACTGTGAGCAAGTGAATCAGGTCCAAGATTCTCACCTATACAGTCATCACAGAAAAACATTGGAGAGAACCTGCCTGTTCCTTCCATAAAAATGTCTCAAAGGGAGAACCCAGTTTTCTCTCAGCTGTAAGCAAGGGAATATAGGTAGAATTGTTTTAATGTTACTTCACTTTGCTTCATTTTTGCTTTCATATGCTGCCTGGTTTGACTTGATTCTTTACAGTGGCATGGAATTTTAACTTTACTGTCATTAATTCAAAGGCATGAAAGCCCCAAGAAAAATGTACATGGAGTAATGCCCAGAGAGTAAACACACTGTTTCTGGACAGGCTTGTAAGTATCCAGGAATGGGAGTGAGAGGGAAAAAAAAAGAGTTATTAATATTCAGTGCTGTTCCTAACATAATATCTGAACATTTTTCTTTGGATGTGAGGGGGACTAAATGTTTTACATTCTGGAAAAACAATCTACTCTAATTGCAGAACCTTAGACCAGGATTTCCCAAACTTTGCTGCACACTGAATTAGAAAAACTTATGCATCTATTTTGCTTAGCATAATGATCAAATTTTGGTATTGTGAAAAGAAGCAATAAACCCAGTCCTTCCTATGCCACCCTGACCATCTGGTAGTTTTTATGCCTCATCCAGATGAGCATGACCCTCCATTTTTGGAAACATAATCATAAATGCATGTGTCTCTCTTTGATTAGAGTGTATTTTGTTTTTATTGATGGCAGCTTGTTTATTGACTGTACCAATGAAATCTTATTTTCCGAGAGATGTTTACTGCTGAGATTGGTGTTGCCTAATTGACCTTCAGCTGCAGAAATCCATCTGACATATTGTTACTAAATTAAGCAGATGAAATAAATTGTTCACATAAATGAAGACAGCAAAAAATCTAACAGAAGATAATTTTTAATAATTTGATATTTTCTTATGCTTGTTAATAAGCTTTTAAATGATGAATGCACTGTTCAGCTCACCTTTTCATAAACCAAAATCTGAAGGTCAGGCTCTAGTAAATGCATGTTTTAACTAACACAATTCATCTGGCTTTTATCGTATGATGAATATAAAATAATTTTATGTGCTTAAAATCTTAATTTTTATATATTTAAGTGATGAAGTGTTAGTAATACTGATTCAACCTTATGTTCATGGGTGTTTGAGGTGGATGAGACTTCATCATTGCTGCAGTATTTATCTTATACAAAAGACTATATGTAAGTTTTAAAAACTCAGTCAAAACACTGATCTGATACAATTAGATTACTTTCACTGTCTATATAATTTTAACATTTCTGAAGAACAAATGAAATATTTATTATATGTCTATGTATCCTAGGCTAATTTGCCTGTTATTTTCTCATCTTATAAGACACAAAAAATTGCTATTCTGCTCAAAGCAGAGGTATGTCACATTTTTCACTAGATGTCAGGGAAAATATGTACATAATATAACATAAAATATATTCTTTCAGATACTGGTCTAACATTTAGGAACTTTCTGAGGCAGGGGGTAGACCCAGACCAGTGGGATAGTAGCCAACAAACCTTTAGTTGCCCAACCTCTTCTTGAACCCACTCTCTTGTCTTTAATATCTTGTGACAGTGTTATGGTTAAGTATTTCAACTCTCCCTAATAATTTAAACTGTTATCCAATTGCAATAATTGATCAGAATTGTATAATGTTGCTTTACGACAGTGAAGAATCAGTGAGGTTGGTTAAAAAAGCATGAGTTGTGCCTCTTGTTTATCTTGCATCTGGCTTAAGCAAGGCCTGAAAACTGAGTGATGTCTGGAGAGGTCTCTCAGCTCGATGTTGCTTCACTGAGGCAGAGAAGAACACCACACCTCTGTACCAGCCAACAGCTACACTCTCTTCACCATGAAACACAAGTCCTGTAACAAACAGGTTGTTAAGGAGATAAAAGATGCATGCAAAGACCCCCTGGTGAAGGTCAGAGAACCTTTAACTGCTGCCTCAGTATGTGGTGGAGGACCAAAGTGTTTATTCCACCTTTTTTGTCAACGTCAATTCTGACTGAAAGCAACTGAGATCCTCATTTAGCTCGATTAACATATTAACTTCATGAATCTGGATTGTGTAAATCCTTATTGAATGCAATCAGACCCATAGTATAGGATTGGCAAACTGCACTATTTGTGCATCTGTGCTTGTTAAGATGCTAAATTTGCTATAATCAGAAATTAAACTGAGCCACACCCAGCACATCTGATCTCTAAGGACCAGCTGGAACACAAGGGAGGTTATTTTCTGCTCAATTCCTATACCATTACAACAGAACACCAATTGATTTCCGTATTTTCATCTTTTTTCCTATTATGACAAAAATTGAGTATCAAATCTTATTTGCTTTCTTCAACCTATTCACAACTTTATGGACTTCCACCTTATCTTCCATGGGTTGTTTCTTCCAAGCTGAAAAATACCTTCTCCTTACTGCCACCTCATAGGTGACTCATTTCATGCTTCTGATCATCCTTTTCATCCTTCTCAGTACTTTATCTAAGCCTGCTAGGATTTTTTGCTTTGATGACTGATTAGAACATGTTAGTATGCATAGAGTATACCATGCATTTATATGACAACCTTGTTTTACTTGCTTATTTTCATTTTATATTCCTTCACTCTTAATTTTTGACATGATATTTGCCTATTTACAAATATTTAAAGATGAATTTTGAGAATGGTAATGCCTAATTCAAAGACTATCATTGTATCTCTTCAGTCAGATTGATAGCTATGTGTGTGCTTTACACTGAATTTATGAGTACTGAATTATCTCAAATATTTTTTATCACTGAATACGAGCTCCTTCAGCAACATTTTGCAGTAATCTTCATTTTTTGATTCCCTTGAAAAATGTTTGTCATCTTTAATATTTGGCAGCTCATTATTCACTCTCATGTATAAATACAGTGAAAACCATAGGTCACTGCATAGATCCTTTTTGGAACCCCAAGGGTAAGCTCTTTTCAGTGAAGAATGCAAACATTTATTTCTGTACTTCCTTTTTTTTTTCTTTTTTTCTTTATTTTAGTGTCTTCTTTTTTAGCTTTAATCACATATAAGCATCCATGGAAGAATTTTCCTTGGTTTTCCCCCACATTTTTTCTCTTTAGGAGCTTTTTGAAAGCATGTGCTTTTATTGTTTTCTATCCTCTTTCCATTTTCAGTTATGTTTCCATTTTATTTTTTTCTCTCTTTCTATCTCCCTTTCTTGTTGAGCTTTATTTTACTTTTCAGTCCAATTTGTATTCTTTCTGCGTACTTCCTCTTTCCTTTTTAACTTTTTCCATTTTTTATGATGATTTTTTAAAAAAAAAACCTTCTTTTGTCATGTTTAAAGCTATGTATCTTTTTCATTACTTTCAACATTATCTATTTTTTATTATTTTCCCCATTTTTTAATAGAATTTTTTTTAAATCAATACATATTCAAATCATAGAATTGTAAAATATCTCAAATTGGAAAGAAACCCTAAGGATGCTCAAGTCCAATTCCTTGCTCTTAACACGACTACCTAAAACTAAATCATATGACTAGCATCACTGTCCAGATGCTTCTTTAACCACAACAAGCTTGGTGCCATGACAACTGCCCTGGGTCATGCTTATTCCGGTGACCGACCACCTTCTCAGTGAAGAACCTTTCCCTACGTCCAGTCTGAACTTCCCCTGACCCACCTTCATTCCATTTCCTCATCCCATCACTAGACACCAGAGAGAGACTGGCACCTCCCCTTCTGCCGTCCCCCTTGAGGCAATAGTAGGCAGTGATGAGGCCTTCTGTCTGGAGGCTGAAGAAATCGAGTGACCTCAGTCACTCCTCCTCAGTCTTGCCCTCAAGGTCCTTATCTTGGTCACCCTCCTCTTGACACACTCTAATAGTTTGATGTCCTTCTTGAATTGATGTGCCCAAAACTGCACACAGTAGTCAAGGTGGGTGTGCACCAGTGCAGTCTAAAGCGAAAGACTCATCTCCCTCAACTGGCTGGCTGTGTTGTGCTTGGTGCACCACAGGACAGGTTGGCCCTTTTGGCTGCCTGGTCACACTGTTCAGTTATATTTAACTTGCCATCAACCCAAACCTGACCATGTCTTTTTCTGAGCAGCTGCTTTCCATGCTTTTATTCCCCAATTTGTATGTTTAATCAAGATTACCTTGTGAAGAATCCAGCACTGTTCTTGTTTAATGTCATGAAACTGGTGATTGCCCAGCTCTCTAGTCTATCCAGATCTCTCTGTAAGTCCTGCCTACCCTCAGAAGAGTCCACGCTCCGAATTCAGAATGATTGGAAAATAACACAGATTTGTTTTCTGTGTCCAGATAATTTATAAAAACATTAAAGAATATTGGCCCTGAAAATGAATCCTGAACAACCTGCTGGTGACTCATCACTGGCCTTTGTACCCCTTTTACTTCAACTCTTTGAGACAAATCCAAAGCCTACCTGTTCATCCAATATAATGTGGACTTGTCTACCTGTGTGCTGGATATTTTGTTAAGAAGCATGCTGTGAGAGACAGTATCAAAAGTTTTGCTAAAATCCAACCCCATCACATTTACTGGCTTGCCTTGATTAATTAGTTTGGCAACTCTTCTATTTCTGACTTAGTAACAAGTCACTAATGCCAGTAAATGATACGTTATGTCAAGCAGAAACTAAGAAAAACTTATTCTTTGAAAATACTTTTTGGGGTAAAAACATTTCCAGCAACATTTGAGCCTTTTATTAACATTTTGCTAATATTTACTCTGATCAATAATGATTTGGAGTATCCATAGAATCTCACAGCATCATCTTTTGAATTTGAATTTTATACAACTTAAAAGTCATTGTGAAATCAGCTTGTAACCTTTCTTGCCTACTTATACGCAGTTCATTTTCACTTACATATGCAGTACATATGCAGTTCATATGCTTGCTTAGTTTTCTTCAGTGTTATATACTCATGTTTTAGAAATGCTGGCAACTCTATTTGAAATTTAAGATTTATGACTATTCATGATAATATTTTAAAGTCTGCAAGCTCCCTAAATCTGTAAAGTTCAGTTGCTAGTCCTATAGTGTGATTTTACAGGTGTAAAATCGAATAAAGAATAATGGAATAATGCAGAGAGAGCATGAATATAGTTGAAGGGAATTTGATGTAATAGTTACACTATCGAAACAAACTATATAGTGTGAAAGACCAAACAAAATGAGTCCATGTAGTGGATAACATTTATTTAATCATTTGAAGTACTTACATCAAACGTGTTTCAGTCAACTGCTCACCCTACAGTGTCTTTACAACCAATAGAAGATGTTAATAGGAACATTTTTTTGGACACAGTCAATCTAGCAAATGCAGGTTTCTTCTTAATGCTGAGGAAAGGGATCCGAGGGGAGGACAGGATGTCTAGTTATAATGCAGTTGTCCAGAGATTAGGCTGCATCAATGGCATAATACTGCACCAGTACACGCTGACTAAACTTCGTATGTTTTAGTTTTAGGCTAAGGGTTACTTATACACAACCAGAAACAGATGTGAATGGAACAATAAAACAAAACAGATAATTGATTTCCTTTGTAAATATGCAAGAAACTTTATTAAAATGAAACATGGAACTGAAATTATATTTTTCTATTGCATATTACCATTCCATAATAAATCAATACTATCCCATGCTAAAACCTTATTAGGTCTTTAAAATAGCAAATTCAACATTTGTTAAATGCTAAAAATGAAGGTGTTTGAATAGCAAAAAAAAAAAGGTTTTCGTTTCATTGTATGTTCTGGCACTTGCTGTCATGAGTTATAAAGCACTCAGAAAGTGTTCTTGGTTTCCTTCTTTTTCCACATATATTACAAACTCTCATTGAAGCCAGGCAAGGCTCATAAGAAATGGCCCTAACAGGGCCTCAAAGAGATAGACATGCGAGAGTTCTGAAGGACT
>JAWWES010000001.1:93930833-93943502 GCA_035583135.1 Lophotriccus pileatus
CCTGACCGGGAATCGAACCCGCGGTCTCAAGGGTACCAGCCCTGCGTCTTAACCACTAGACCACCGGGGGCTCCCGATATTATTTACTGTGCCTACTTATAAAGAGATTAGAGAGAGCTGGTTGTGCACATGTGCACATTCATTTACACACGTATCTCAGATTTACTTATGCACTCATTTCCTTTGGCAGGTAAATTAATTTCAGCTTTAAATTGGAGACACTCTTTTTTCCCCCCATTTTTTCCCCTCATTTTTAAGATATGTTTATCTTTGGTAAATGTCTATTTTCCCCATAGATATGCATAGTTAGGCTTATCATGCATACTATGTCTGAGTATTAATACTTGGAATGTAAGGCATAATTAGGGTAAGCCTCTTTTTTATTTCCTTTTTACTTTTCTTCCCGTTCACCTATTTACAATTTTGATGCAACTTCTCATAATAAGATGGGAAGCAATGGACTGAGCAGAAAAATATATTAAAAACATATATTCACTAAAGATATTAAGAAATATGACGACTCTACTATTTCTGTGATCATTTCACATCTCTTCTCTCTCACGTATTTTCTTACCTCAAGTCATATCCTTCCTCAAATCACTCAAACTCTTCAAAATAAGATTATTTTCCAAATCTCAGCTATGCCATGAGAATGAATTAGATAATAAAGCACTTGAAAGTTAATTAAATGTCTTACCTAGGTGAAAAATAATAGTATTGTGAGGTGATAAATAACATTCATTAGCATCTTGTAATCCAAATCTTTGACTATCATGAAAAAAATTAAGAGCCCATGAATTCAGATCTATTGTTAATTTTGACTTCCTTAGACGACCCAAACTCTAAGTGCATTGGCACTTTCACTGTATCTCTAAATTTCATTTTCTGCTTCACATATCAGGCTTTAAAGTCCGTTATTAACTCCTTCTGTTAATGTCTAATCAAACCGGGACAGAACTTACTGAGCCATTAAATATCCATCTCTCCATAAGTACTCTTCTGGTAGTGCCTAACCCTCAGAATATAATGTCTCTTGGCTTCTGAATTTGAAGAACATGAATAATTGAACAGCTGGTTCTTATTGAAATGAAAGGTCTGCAACAAGGTACATTGTAATGTCACGTTGTGCTGCTGCTCTTATGCTGTGAAGTTACCCACTGCTAAATGCATGTCTACAACTCTATGAAGGGAAAGAGAACAAAACAGATGACCTTTTTGTTTAAAACAGAAGTCAAAAAGTAACTAATTTGTATGCCTCAGATTCAGTGTAAGCCTGGGGATTTTGAGATTCATTTGCTATTAATTAATGCCAAAAGTTATTATTGTACAGAAGGAAAAAAAAAAGAAAAAAAAAAACACCAAACAACCAAGAAAACAAATTAAGTAAAAGCATGATTTCTGAAAGTGCAAAGTACTGCTCTTACCTGCTTACATTGCCTGAAACAGTGACATTTCAAAAAATGTTGAGACTTGAATGAATAGAAACGATTTAAACTAATACTTCTGAAAATTAGATCTATTCATGAGAAAAAAATGATTGTTAGATTTACAAATTTTCATTGATGTAATTTTTTTACTTTTGAATAAGTATTAGTTCTAACTAGTCTTGACACTTCAATGAGTGGCTTTTGAGAAGGAATTTTGACTCTAAAATTTTTACATTATACAAAAACCGAGCTCAGTGATATAGATGTGGGTTGATGATTCTACAGGAGGCACGGAGTTGAATCATGCTGCAGCACACATATACATACTCAGTACATACACATCGCACACATTCTATTATTAGAATATCTAATAAAGAGCACTTAAAAGCATCTTTTAAGAGAATTTTTGCAGATAAGTAGGTGTGGCAGACAACAGTTAGAAATCTAAGAATTAGAGTAAATCTAGGGGAAATAAGTGTGAAATGCAATCAAAATAAGCCTCAAAATGTATTCAAAAACCCTAACGAAAACAGACAAAAATTTGATGGATTTCACTTAAAGGATAAGATGTTGAAATCAGTCTCACCATAAGATTACTGACCTTACTTATATATCTTATAGCTAGTTAAGTTGTGTCGTGGGTTTGCCTTGGGACAATTTCTCTCACTTACGCCCCACACAATTGCTGTAAGTTGAAAGAAGGTTTATGCAGACAAAAGAGATCTGATTGGGGACTATATTAGGACTTATTACTAGTAAAATAAAACCTAAAAAACTATATCTACAACAATTCTAATTAGGTAAAAGTACTATGTATTAACAAAAGTACTGCTCCCCCATTTGTACCAGTCCAGGAGGATAATTTCTTTTCCACTTTCAGAGCTACAAGTTTTCCAAACAATTCTGCAGCATTTGAAAGTTCCTCTCTGTTATCTCTGGGATGACAACTCCGATCCGCTGTAGCTGGAACTGTTTCTCTCTGCCTCTTTCTCTTCTATGTTGACCTCAGGGCTGGGCCTACCTCCTCCTGGGCTAAGGCCGAAGGCTGGGGGTTACCCAGGTCCTGTGGGATTCTCCGTGGCCTGCAAGGGGATACTTGCTTTTCCATGGATCTGCACCACAGGGTCACAGGGGATAATGGCTTTTGAGTCCACCTCTATTTCCTGTGGGGTCCCTTCCCACGAGAGAACAGTCTTTGATAGACCTCTCCAACGTGGGTCCATCCGTCGGGCAACAGTTCTTCCATTCTCTGCTGTCCCTTAGGGTCAAAAATTCAGTTGCACCAGCATGGATCCCTCACTGGGATCACAAAATCCTACCTGAGTCATCTTACTCCAGCATAAGATCTCTCTCCATGGCCACAAATCACCTCAAGACTCTATTTCATCTCAGGCCTCCCACGGAGTCCACTTAATGCATCCACTTAATGCAGTGTAGGCTCCTCCATGAACTACAGGGGGGTCTCCTCACCCCAGTAATCTTCCACAGGTGGCAGGGATTTTAGTTTTCAGTCTTTTCCCTGATGAAGGGAGAGAGAGAGAGGGAGAGGGAGAAGGAGCTGTCTCCCTCCCTTTGGGCTTCTCTCTCCTCCAGCTGCCAGTTTCGACCTTGTAGGCTCCGCTATCTCTCTGGCTGAAATTCTTTCTGCAGCATGTCTAGTCCAAGTTCTCCTTTAAGTTTTTTTTCCTCTTCACTCCTTTTCCTTCTTGGTCAGGGGGGTTTCAGTGACACCCCCGCCCCCGGCCCAGGGCTGGGTGAGGAGGGATGCCTGGCCCCCCTCGGGGCCTGCTGCGTCCTCCCTACATGGTTTCCTAATTTCATCTCTGCAACAACCTTCTCTTCCGTTTTCTTAAATATGTAATTGGTAAAGGCGTTACTAAAACTTTTGTTTGGCTTTGCTCTGGAAATTCACCTGGAAAAAAATATTTCCAGCCTGGGGGTGGGGGGGCTGGTCAGCAAAACCATGACAAGTTTTTATTACAAGCAAAACTGACTAGGCAACAATTTATAATTCTGAGATCTTTAAAATTTCTGCTTATAGTACAGCGTACTTTTTTTCTCCACATAATATATTAAATGACATTTAAAGAAAAAGCTTGGAAAAAAAATCAGGATTTTTTATATAATTACTAAAATATTTTTAAATTAATTTAAAATATTTACAGAAATAATTTTAAAAATCCAGGACTTTTTTAATTTTTGAAAAAGGAATAAGTTCACTCACATCAACCTTTGATCTCAAAAAGGTCTGCTTCCAATTATTTTCATTTTAATTAAAATTGTGGTCACCTAGAGTTAACACAACTTTTTTGTTTTCATGATATTCCAGACAAAATCTCCCTTTACTAAAAACAGAGTATCCGTTCTATGTAAACTTTTTAAAAGAAAATCTTTTTATATAAATTATACCCATTTGAAATACCCAATAATTTTTGTTGAAGTCACATATTTTTTCTCTTCTGATTTTTGCCTAGCAAGCTGTCAAAATTTAAAAAAATAACACACTTTGGAAGGACATTTCGAACCCTAACGTAGGGGGTTCCTTTTATGTGCCATATTGCCACAACATCTTGTCTCCAGACCATCATAGGTCAATTCAGCAATAGACAAGCTGATTTCTTAAGGACAGTTTCTAGGTTATTGTTAATGCCTATCATCGAGATACAAACCCATCTGAAACATTCCATTCTCCTGACTTGGAAGTACCAGTTTGCATTAAATTAAAAAAAAAAAAAAAAAAAGAGAGAGAACATTTTCTGGTTTTAAACATATTTAATTTTAAGGCTCCTTCTCTTTTGAATATTTTTTTTTCCTAATAAAATTATTGTACATTTCCAGCCTCAAACATTGGCACTTAGTCAAATGGCTATTTTGTGTCATGGTGCCTCATTCATTGGCCTTAAATCCATAAAGAAACTATAAATGGAACAGCATTTAAAACACTTCACTTACTCAGAGGTGAATTTTTCAGTGTCCCTCTGAGAAGGAACAGTAAATTTGATTCATTAAGTTAATTATGTACTTATGTAAAGCATTTTCCATAATTATTTCTAAAATCTACACAAGGTCATAACAGGGCTTTTCATTCAGTCATTGGTTTTAAGTTTAAAAGCCTACAAAGCTTAAAAAAAAAAATTCACTCTGTTACGTAAACATTCATATATTCATTTACACTTTTTTCACTTTTTCCACTTCCATAATAACCCCAAGAATGCTTTTCACCCATGCAGTATATATAAAACACTTCCATCTAGTTCATATTTTACTTTAGTAATAAAACGCCTGTATGTCTTCATCATAACTTCTAAAGCCAATTAGGACTGCATGTCTTGAAAATTTACTCGTGTGGTATTTAATCTGCTTCAGTTTCGATCTCAAGAGCAAACCAGATTTCAAGAACACAGTGACAAAAAGAAGTTCGGTGGCTTTCTCACCTCAAACATGTATCTGAAAGCTTATTTTCCTCAAATACTTTACCAGTATAGTAAATGCCCATGCAGGGACCATAAGGCAGAATTTAGTCATTTATAAAGATTACTATTTGCTATATCATAAAAGCCCCATTAAATCAGAATTCTATTAAAATTAGATGACTGACATCATTAACTCTATTTTCTCATACACTATGTCCTGCACCCTTCAATTTTTTCCCAAAGAAATAAATTCATCAACTTCTGTCATGCAAAATTTCTCCTCTATGTGAGTTTGCCATCTTGATGATGATGATGCCTTTGTCATCTTGAATTTGATTTTTAGCACCTGAACCTTGGGCAGCTGTGACAATGGCTTTAAAATTCTGAAGCACTTCCTGTAAAGGACATGGTGATGCTGACTGAATCAATGCAAAATGACAGACAATAATTAAATCAATGCACCTGTGGCAGTATCAGTTACAGTAAATGACCCTGTAGATTACACTATTGTCACTAATGCCATTTGCTGAGATTTTTTTTTCTTTTTGCAGTGGTAGGGAAGAGGAGGATTATGGATAACTGTGACTAAAATCACTCATATATTTCTGGCCTAGCTATTTAAAACAATGTTGCAACTCCTCAAAACACTTCCACAATTATGTATGGGAAAATTTCATTTTCTACCTCCAGTTATATAAGTATTGGTTTATGAAAGCTCATGCAATCTGTGACAGGCAACAAGACCACTTTTAGGTTATAAATGAGATTCCTATATAAGCTGGTGCGAAGCTGACATAGCAAACTGTTCTGCCACACAGGTATGATAGTAATAATTCTCTACGGCAACCTTTGGTTAGCTACTCTATGAAATTATGCTCAAATTGCAAAGATAGCAGTGTGGCAGAGCCTGTAAACAAGCTTCTCTCATCTGTATTTCTGGATGCATTATTGCTCGAAGCAGTTGCTTCCCACTGCATTTAGTCACAAGTCAGGATCTCTCTCATGAACTGTGCATCAATCTTATAATAACTCAACATACAGGTTGACATAAAATGCAAGTTTCCAGACATAGAGCCATTTCATTAGGAAATGTATTTGTAGAATCATCATTGCTCTTTGTAACTTCCTGAGGAGCAGAAGTGGAGGAGGAGGTGTTGAACTCTTCTACCTGAGATCCAGGTAGAATTTTGAGCCACAGCAATGGCTCAAAAATGCTTTGGAGGAGATTCCAACTTGACATTACAAAACATTTCTTTATTGAGAGGGTGCTCAAATAGATGTTTCCTAGAGAGGTGGTTGATGCCCCAAGCCTGTCAGTTTTTAAGGGGGCATTTGTACAAGCCCCCTAACAATATGCTTTAACTTATGATGAGCCCCAAATTAGTCAAGCAGTTGAACTAGATGGTCACTGAAGATGCTTTCCAACTGAAATATTCTGTTCAGTTCTTTTCTGTTCTATTCCATGCTATTCTGTTTTTCTGTTAGTCAAAAGCACCCTACAAATGATGAAGTCACAGCAATTCAGTGCGCAACTTAAAATCAGAAACAAGATAGAGACAGAAGTGGAGTTCTTAAATATGAATTGCCAATAAGAAATAACAATGTGGAAGCACTGAACAGCTATGCCACTTTAATGTAGATAATAGGCCACATTTAGAAGTAGATTTTGTCCCTGTACCAGGTAAGATGAGCTATGAATCTGGAAGGGATAAATGCCATCTGTGGGAATAAAAAGGAATGGCATTTATTGCTATTACATTTGTTTCTGATGAAATATGGTTATATTTGCATTTTCAAAGCAACTGATGATATTAGGTATGGCATGATTATTAATATAATAAATGAATAAATAAAGATTCCTTGTGGACCAAAGAAACACCTATGTGGTGCGTAACGAACTGATTTATTGAGCAAGAGCAAAAGTTTTTATAGTGATTTCAAATGGTAACACGTCACAGTAGTTAACTTCTCGACCAATCCAGCTGAGGCGACACACTGCCCAGCTTAATAGATTAGAGAGACTACATTTCCCAAAATGCTCTGCTGGCAAACCTGGAACCTGAGATGCCACAATTATGTACATCAAAATGTGCCTCACATGTATGCACAAGATCATGTGTTTGTAAATTCCGTTTCCTGTCTTTGTTGACTTTTCTTCCTTTTGTTGATCATTATTTTTCTTCAAAATGCCATCACTTTCTTCTAATCTACAGTGGCATGGCTTCAAGAATAATTTTGTCTTTATTTTCATTTTTAATGTCTTCTGTCCCATTTATGACAAACCGATCATCTTGAATAATCAATCCCTGTGGCCTTGGTCAGAAAGACCAAACTTCCATCTGCTCAGTGATAATTTCACCTTGAAGAACTACTGTCTTGATAGCGAGATGTTATCTTCCCCCAGAAGCGTTACTGGAGTAAGTGGTACAAAAGGACAGCAGGAAGTAAACCCAAGGAGTGTGTGTGGGTCAGGTTCTCTCTAATGAAATTCAAGAAATGTGCTGCCAGAATTTAGATAATCCAGTCATTTGAACAGCAACTGTTAAAAGCCATTCTTTCTCATATTTTAAGGCAGTCTCTCTTTTTGAATATTAACATAGGTTCAGAAACAGAACAAGAAAGTAATACTTTCCTTTATTACAACATTTTTTAACAAGTATTATTATAGCTTCTCATAAAAAAAGGTTAGTTTCAACAGATGGTCTGTTGTCCAAATCATTGGCAAACAAGTGTGAGAACAGCTGTGAGTCTGTTGCAATTTTTACTTGAAGATGAAAGGTTGATCAGCTGGTCAGCTTTAATTAGCTCTGAAACATTGTGTCATGAACAGTGAAACAGGCACTTTTGTCACCCAGGAAAAAAAAGTGTTTTGCTTTTTTTTCTTGATAATTCTAAAATGCAGGCTGAAGTTGCTCCTAAATAAAGTCTGTCCAGTTGCTGGTTACAGTGCACTTGACCAAACTGCTACTGGATATTTGACACCTGACTACTGCCATGAGCCCACAAATTTTGCAAAAATTTGCTTTTAAGATTTATACTGAGCCACAGGACTTACTGCTCACTGACTTACTCTCAATGAAAAATATGAGGGTATGGTATCCCTTATCAGCTCTATAGCATGAAATTTGAATAGAGAAGACTGTGAGGAAGGATAGAAATAGAAGAAACAAAAAGTAAATCTGTTGAAAAGGCTAAATATTATCTAAAGTTGTGACATCTCGATAAACTCTTCCCCTAATAAATATCTAATTTAGTTGCAAATGTGTTGAGTTCCATGGATAACATAGATATTACTGGCTTACTTGTACTTGTCACACGAATATATATGTACTCAGCTCACCCATATCAATCAGGCTTTTTTTTTCCTTTAGTGAGGAAAAATCTATATTCCTCAAAAATAAAGTTGCAAATCAATATGCAAAATATGTTTTTTTTATGAAAATGTATATCTTAAATTCAAGTGAAATTTGCATATATGCTCTTAGTCACCCTCCGAGAGACTCTGCTATAAACTCCTGTTTGATGCATGTCAGTGTGCGATACTGCACACATAAACTCCCAAAATGTTTGTTCTTCCTTGTGCCTGGCTTTGTGATAATGACATTGGGTTTTGGAGTAGGTGTGAAATTTTAATGTAAGTTATATCTTCTTGCAAGATATTAATGTGGCTTATGAAGCTAAAGGGTCATTATACTGCTTATTATTATGTGCATGCTAATGTTGTTTTCTATCAAGTTATAGTTGCTTTTTATTAAACAACAGAGAAAGGTCACTCTAAAGGTTATACCAGCTTTGCTATGACAGTATTAAAGCTTCAGTGCAAGTTTCCATGATGTCCAGAGAGACTGTAATAAATACTGTTATATTTTCCTCTACTAATTGCTCCTTCGAGTGACCTGGTTGTAGATAAAGTACCTCAGCCTTCATTATATATACAGACAGATATACTTCTCTGCATACTGTAGAGAACTACTAACATGGGATGATTAAAAAAACCAAACAGCAAAAAGAACAAGGGCACAGGTTGTCAGTGGCAACCTTGGGATTATAAATAGTTCATAAGTGGTTGGTTAGAGAAATGCAGTCTTGGGACCTGGGCAAGAAACTAAGAACAAGTGTCTGATGTACATGAAAAATATGTAATACATTAAGATGTAGAATGGCTTTGCAATAGCACTGGAGAAAAGGGTATATAAACCTTTGTGCATAATGATTTTAACTGTTGTTATTACTGACAATAAATATTTTCCTTTCTTTATAAGACATGCTTTCTTTGTGTCCATAACAATATTTTGAATACAAAACTAAGAAATCTGAGTCTCTTGAATATTATGCAAATTGTGATGCAGCAAAAGTTGAACGACAGAGGTTGTGGAAATCACGAAATGAGATGAAGCACCTAGACATGTAGGGCACAAGATCACTACAGTTTTTTTTAATATAAGATAGACAAACATAATCTCTAATACTGAGCACAAATTAGTCAATTAGATAGCCTTAGATGAAATACAACTGTTTATTGTAACTTTGTTGACCAAAACTTCTTTATACAAGAGGTAACAGTATTCCAAGTTTACCTATTACCATTCGTGCTATGATTTTGTCTTATTATGAAATAACAACTTTGAAATTGAAGCAAATTCTATATAGGAAACAAAATCTTCAGCCCAAAACAGAAGGAATAAAAATAAAAATAATCAGATTTTCTTGATACGGACTCTGTTCTCAGGAAGATGAGTCAGTACATGTTTTTATAGTTTGTAAACCAAAAGACTACTGCCCTCATTAGAGTACATGCTTTGTTTTCAAATTTGCTTTGCAAGCGAATCACAGTTATTATACCAAATTCAACACAAACCCATCTCTTTCTAATGATGGTATTTCTTCTTACTAAAATGTTCCTCTATTAAACCAAGCATTTTTCCTAGAGACAAAATGTATGCTAAAGGTCATTTCCACTGCAAGAAGTGAAGATTTCTACATTGTGTTTTAGTAACATCCTTTCATTTACCTGATTCCCCCTAAGCAATGATTAAGGCACAGTTAACATTTTTTTTTCCTTTTGACATCAGTTTAGTGGCTGCAGACTTTAAATACTCTTTGGATGTAGCCCTCAGCATTCTTGGTTGTTTGTTTCAAAAACACTGACTGGAATGAAAATGATTTGATGACATTTTCTTCAGGAATTAATGATTTCTGTTTTATCCTTAGCTCATGGTTAGAAAGAAAAGTTTTGTACTGTTACAGTCCTTTTTTACTTCTTATTTATCTGATGTATTTCATTTACTTTAGTATGCAAAGCAGAGGACACACTCTACATTCCTCCACCCTTATTTCATAATGAGTCCTTCTTCATCTCTCTGCCACTGACCACTGTTACTCCTAAAACAGGAGTTTTACTGGTCAAGTGTGAATGTGTACCAGTTCAAGAAGGGACTTCATCCCTCCTATCCCCTCAGCTACAACCAAACAACTGGTTTTACTCATTAGCTTCAAACAATAACTGACACTGACTTCAAAGGTGTTTATTCAAAGGGCTTAGTTCTCACATCTTATGTGTACTTTACATATAGGTAACATCACTTCCTTTTACGCTGCTTCCCTGCTTTTCTGTGAAGCACAGTCAAGAACTTATCTCCTTTTGTAAACTGCTGTGAGACAATGACATGTATTTTTTATTTTCTTGAGTATGTGTATAAACAAGATTTAGTAGAATATCAAGATGAATCTTTTAATTATTTATTACGTGACTGATCAAACAGTTTCTTGCTCCAAAAATTGTCACTTCATGAGAAATTCATAAATGCATGAGTACATTCTTCTTCACAATCAACTACAGGGCTCTAAAAAGTCACATTGGGACTGCGTGTACATTACATATGCTACACAGACCAAGCAAAAATACAAGCTGAAAACACCAATTATCAGCATCAGCTCTAGATCCAGAGCCAACTAATCATCTCTTCAGCTTCCAGACAGTAGAATATCTGATCAAAATTGGCAGAATGAAGGGCACAGACCTTAAAGTACATGTAAAATAATCCAGTATTATATAGAGGAAAAGACCTCAGAATTGCATGTTTTTCTCTGTGTGTCATCATCTAGTCCTGCCCAAACTCAAGCTGCAGATATGTGGAAACTGCCTGTTTTTCAAGAGAGATATTAGAAGTATGTAGTATACAGTGCTTCTGTCCAACATCATGCCTAGATAGAAGTAGTTCCCAAATAGTAATGGTGGTTATTTTTTTGGTAAATTATGACTCTACTGATAATGCAACTCCAGTTGCATTTGCTTCACCCTACTTTCTGGGAGAGTAAACTATCTTGTTATACACATGTATCCTGGAACACAGAAAGTCTGTCAGTGTATCATTTACCTATTTGCACGTGTTCTGATGTCCCCAAACCTGCATCTGCATGAAGAGCTAATAGATAGAGGTTATTATCTTCACAAAAGTGCCTATAAAAAAAAAAAAAAAACCACACACAGATCTTTTAGAAGGGACTTAAAATAATTTCTAAACTCCATGATTAACAAATACCTCCATTCAGCCGGATTCTTATAAACCTCTGTTTTTATGTGTTGGAGATAGGCTGAGGACTGAAACAGACTTCAGAGAGTGGAAAGAAGAAATCTGTGAAGACCTGGATGCCACGAAAGATACCCTGCCTGAGTCTTCTGCCTGAAAAACTGTGTATTGTACTGTAATAAGGGCTTACCTAGCTGTAGGTAATGCTCTCCTCTCCATGTTCCTTGTTCCCGTTCTCGTGGACATCTCTCTCCGGAGAGATAGAGACAGTCCCCTGCATGAGCACCCTACCCGGGGTAGCTGCCCTGTCCAATCCCCAGTTGTCTCTGTTCTGTACCTCCCTCCTCTCTCCCTGTCAATCCTGTTGCCCTACCAATCCCAGATCTAGATACTCCCCTTTCCCAGAACCTCCCCTTTTCCTGCCTGCTTTAAACCCTCCATTTTGTCCAATAAAGTTAGATCGGCCCTGATCTTTAAGCTGCAGGGTGGGTCCGTGTCTCGGTCCTTCGGGGTGTCACGCAGCAAACTGCAACTTGGAGAACAAGAACCTGCCGGTCTGGATTTATCCCTTGCCCGTAACCGTGGCAATTATGGTCTATTTTTGCTTCAGTTTTGGAAGAATAACTAACCATTATTGTGAACTGCATGATTTTTTGCTTCATACATATTTCAGATTATCTCATATAATATAGTTATAGAAATGTTCTTGTAAAATTAATTTGCTCTGATATAATGTCTACCTATATTGGCATTGCTTGCATTCTAGTCCCAGAGAGTTTAGCTCTTGTTTTAAGTGAATTTGTATAATTTGTATTAATTATTCATATGTCTCTTTTTTTAATTGTATTTTTCTTCTTTCCCTTTTTTTCCTGGTCAAGTTATGAATATTTTTACCACCAAAAGAAAAAAAACCATGGACATTAACAAAGGAAAAAGTATGATACATACAAATGAAAACATGAATATACATATTAGTAAAATTTCTATGTACTACTTACCAGATAGGATGCAAACTAAGTTATCAGAATAAAGAAGAATTTTCTTATAAAAAAATCAAGCCTTTAAATAAAATAACTCATCAGGATATAATAGCATAAATAGCCTCTACACTATAAATAATGGGGTTCTAGTATTTAGGGATTTTCAGAAGTGGGTGGTGTCATGGTTTTTTCTTTGTGCTGTTAGAATGTTAAAATTTGTTCCTTTTTCCTGCCTGGGTTTTGGGGAGGACAAACTGGTTGGACAGGTTTGTTCCCAAGCCTTAATGGCCCCCACATTAAGACCCCAGCCACTTCAATT
>JAWWES010000001.1:93971653-93986685 GCA_035583135.1 Lophotriccus pileatus
GGACTGTTTCTAAGTGATTAATGGCCCAGAAGAAAGGGTTAGCCAGTGGCATTGCTATGTTAATTGCCTGGCTTTGTTTCCAGAGAAACGGGGGAGGAGACTGGCTGGTCCGGATTGGGAACAGTGAGGGGACTGGGAGGTATTGGGTGCAGTTGGTGGTGTGCAGCTTGGAAGCTGCGGGGAGCTGGGAGAGGTGGCTGGAGTTGTCGGGGCCGTTGGACCGCTGCCCTGGACGGTGTGCCTGGATTGCTGACAGACTGCTGCTGGAAAGACTGCGGCTGCCTGTGGGGTCGGAGCTGCTGGGCTGTCAAGGGGCTGCTGCTTCTGTGAATGTGCATCAGTTTTGGAGCTGTTTTGCTTGAATCTTCTTCAGAGGGGGACAGAGCAACATCACTGCACGTCTGGGACCAGCAGGAAAGAGTGAGTTTTCCAGTATCAGGAGTTGTGTTTTCCCTTCCTGTCCCCCCTCTCTTCGGTGAGGGGGAGAATGTCCATTGTTCAGCTTGCTTCAGTACCCGGACCATTACACGTGGTGACTGCCAGTGATCCATCAGTGCCCCCTGCTGACTGACTCAAATAACTGCAGGCTCCACATCTCCAGTGGTTCAACAGCGCCTCCTGCTGACTGTGGTTATAATTGTCCTAAAGGGTACAAATTGAATTGATTTTCACTGTTGGGTTTGTTTGTTTTGCCTTGAAGGGGATTGTTCTGGTGGAGGATTATTGCTTGGGTGTTTTACTTGTGTTCTCTTGTTGGTTTTTTTTGCCAATACTTATAGACCTTTTAATAAAGGGCTGTAATTCTTACCTTGATATAATTTTAATTTCCTTTTTCCAACACTGTTCCTCAATCGGAATCTATTAATTTTGGATTTATAATTGCTTAGAGGGAGGAGTTTTTGGTCTTCCTCATAATTTACGCCCAGCAAAACACTTGTGTCTCACTTAAACTGAGACACCTGGCAGGGGTACTTACAACACAGAAAGCCAACTGTGTCTTGCACAGGTTCAGACAGTTGAGATTGTTCAGCCTGGGGAAGGGACAACTCCAGGGAGATTTTACAAAAGCCTTCCAGTGCCTAAAAGGGCCTATGAGAAAAATGGAGAAGACTTTTTACCAGATCATGTAGTGACAGGACACTATGATCGGGGGTAAACTTTAAGCTTTAAACTTAAAGAGGGTATGTTTAGATCACATCTAAGGATCAAATTCTTTACTGTGAGGGTGGTGAGGAACTGGAACAGATTGTCTGGAGAAGTTGTGGCTGCCCTGTTTCTGATCATGTTCAGGGCTGGGCTGGATGGGGCTTTGAGCAATCTGGTCTAGTGGAAGATATCCCTGGCCATTATGGGGTGGTTTGGAACTAGATGTTCTTTAAGGTTCCTTCCAACCCAAACCATTCTTTGTTTCTCTGCTCTGATTCTGTGAAAACTAACTCATTTAAGTATGGCAGTTTTTCATATGGCATGTTTTAATTTTAATAAAAAAAACCTGGCAACAACAAAAACCCACAAGATGATTATAACTTTTTGAATCGTTGTTTATCAAGAACTTATAAGAAAAGATAAAAGCAGAAGTGAATATAGGTCTTTTTTTAGACCCCAGGCTTGAAGTTCTGTATCCAAATATGTTAATTATTTTTCCTTTTTTAGAGGAAAAATCTCATAACATGCAAAATGCCTATACTTCTATCTCAGCTTAAGTTGTACTATAAAATATGACTAGTTTTACAAAATAAATATTTCATTTTTTATGTAAGTCATAGCAAGTCACATATCTCTGTTCTGTTCCTCAGTCATTATTTATCACACTTTCTGTTGGGTTTTCTGAATATCTAGCTTTTAATTTTGGTGAGCTGTTTGTTCTTTTTTTCCAATAAGCCAACACTTTCTCTCACGTTCTGTAGTTATCTAGGTTACAATATCATATATATCATATACTTGGTCATTTTGAGCCATGTCACTAAAACGGTTAAGAAATTTTTCCAAACTATGTTCCTGTTTTTATTCTACACCCTTCAAGATATGGTTCTCTGATATTTTTTTTCCATATGTGACTCCTTGACTTTAGCATCCAAGAAGATATAATTCCTTGGTAACACAAATCACACTTCTTAGATGTGTCTCAACATTTTTTTTAAGATACTTTATCTTGGTAGGGTTTCCCAGAAATGACTTTCAGGTAGCCCAAGGGTATTCAAGTATGTTCTTGTTCAACGACCTGAATGTGCATACATTCTTTTTTTATGGTCATTGAAAATTCATTCTACAGAGTAGTAGCTCACTAGATGTGTTTCTCTGTGTGTGTGTATGTGCACGTGTGTGCATGAATGCATAATAGATTATGATGTTGAAAGGACTTTTGAATTATATGCATGTCAGTGTTATTGTTTTGAGATTAAAGTTATTTGCCTAAATTATTTTCATTCTTTTCTGGATCAAACAGTACAATAAGAAACTGAGGTAAATGAATTTGTTTAGTGTGGGGAAGAGAAGGAAATCTTAGTGTAGTTTTTGTTTACCTTACAGTTGGTGCTAAAAATACAGTGCCAGACTCCACTCAAAAGTGCACAGAAACAGGGCAGATGGCAATGGACACAACTTGCAAAAAAGAAAATTTTGATTGGACATAAGAAAAAAAATTTTCAGGGTAGTAGTAGTTAAGCCAAGGGATGGGTTTCCCAGAGATGGCAACAGTGGAACTTAACTGTTGCTTTGAATCAATTAAGTCAGTAAAATAACACAATAAAGACTGGATATGGTGGTTCTAGATTTAGTAGATGGGAAATATTCTGCAATATTGAAAGCAAAGGAATAATTGAATACCTTGAAAGTCAACAAATCCAGAACAAATATAGGTTTGTTGTATGAAAAATCAGATTACAGAATTCATTTCCATTGGAAGCATTAAGTCAAAAGTTTAGAATTCAGAAGGATTCTTAATAAGGTTACAGCAAAAATCCTGTTAAAGTCAAATGGAAAATAACAGACTTCTTAACACAAAGGTGTGAATCAAAGTCTGTCAGTGATGAAATAAGACTATCAAGGGAAGACCGTCTTTTCATTATTCCCCACACACACCCCACCCTAAACTGATTTTAGTTAAAGGGAAAAGGAGTGAATAATGAATAAAGAAAGACAGCACATTCATTTCAGGGTAATATCAACAGTGGGCTGCTAGTACTTCTAAAGGAAGTGTTTCTTGTGCTAAATCTTCCATCTCTGTGACTGAGGCACACTCTTTGTTGCAAAATGAATGGCTGCCACATTATCTGATGGCCTTGAATTGTTCTCAGAGAAGACAAGGAATATTTAAAGTTCGGCAAGTCACAACAGTTCAAGCAATGTTTCAGCATGAAGAGAGAAACACAAAATTGTATCAATTCAGCCTGGAAAGCATGCATGAGAGCTATTGCATTTTATTAGCTGCACAATGCTGCACAATGCTGAAGATTTCACTAACAAAAATATAGTACTAAAAATGCTTTGAGAAGCATACTTGTATGCATAGCCAAAAATTTGAGTTGATCAGGCTCAAGACAAAACAACTTTAATTAAGCAGTACTTTCTGCTACAATTGACGTTGAAATATATGAATCAGTTATGTGAAATTATTCATGTGGTTTTGGAGCAGAAGTGCTACAAACCATACATGAAGTATGTTTTCAATACAGTCTCCACATCTGCAACGTGTGAAAGATGAAGAATATTATTAAAATACATCTACCTTTTGAAGGTAAAAAAAGCTGTTATTCCAAATTTTCAGACAAGGCTGTGAGTAAGAGAGTAAATTCACTCAGGTTTGTGCATCACTAACTTCCTCAAGCTCAATCTCAGAGGGTGCATAAATCTGTTGCGGAATGGAAGTGAATCTCAACCAAGGAGATTAAGTGACTTGATTTTGTAACAGAGAGAGGACTACAGCATATTTATTTTTCATCCTAAATGTTATCAGAAGATTATTTTATCGGAAAATAATGCTACACCTCTTCAGGAGTTATAGTCTGTGTCACCTCTGTTCCAAAGACAGAAGGTAAAATTTTAAAGTATAGATCAGTCCACCTGAACTGATTTAAAAAATACAGTGCTCTATAAAGCTGAGCATATCTAATGTTGTCCTTATAATTTAAACTTTACTATGATTAGGTCATCACTTTCAGGTCATAAGCAAACTATCGTTTCTGACAAATGATACAGTTCTTTTTGAGTTGTTATAGACAAAAATAGCTCACCATTTATTAACGGAAGATACAACCATCATGAAATACTTTTATTTCACCTTTCCTTGCAAGAGAATGATCCTGGTAATCTGGACAAAGGCAAAGAAACTGATGCATCTTGTACCCATACATAATAAGGATTTATATCTCCCTGCTATTTTGATACTTTTAAAGTAATTGTATGTCCTTGCTAACATATTAACAGATTTTGTCCCTTGTTTTTTAATTTTCTGCTTGCTTCATAGTGGATTCATAGTAGTGAACTGAATCTGTTCTTTGGAAACTGTGGTAAGAGTGGCTCACAGAGTGGTGATTTAGCAAACACATATTCAAATTTTCTATAGGTTGTTTTGTGCAATGTGGTAAATATCCTATTCATCTCTGAATGAAAAACAAGAAGAGTCAGACATGTTTTTTAGCTAGCAATTTATATGTTGACTGTTGAATCTACTCAGTACTGAGCTTGCTTTTTCAAAAGGGTATCTGAGTTAAATGGAATTTAAAAAATGTATTTTAAGTTGAGCAGTAGCTCAGGATTAACAGAATAAATAAAAATTTCTTCTTATATTTTAGGGGGAAAAAAAGAGAAAAATTCAGTATAATTTCCGTAATTATTTTCTTTCTTGTCCATACTTAACAGATAGTAAGGATTTGTCATATAGCTGGTATATCTCTTTCTCTGTCCAATTAAATACTTTCTTTACATAAAAATGTTTCTGAGTAATGGATTTGGATTCAAAACTTTTTTAAAATGTTAAGAACTTGCCTAAAAAAAAAATTGAACAAATCAACCTTCCTCCCTTTGAAAGTCTATATCAACACATACAAGTACTGTAATATGTATATAATTTAAAAATATATTACTGAACAATCTAATCTCATATTTTAGGTATCACTAAGCTCTTGACAAATGCTGCTCAACTGTTGCCTACTCCGTTAAGCAAATAAACTTATGCTGCTGAGTTTCTTGCAGTCAGCACACAAGAAAAATAAAAGCCCTCTGGAAATTACCATTATTATTCATAAGATGTCTTTCATCTTTCTCTTTGCTCCAAACCAAAGAGCAGATAAGTTCATTTGTTATGAACTTAGGAAAATCTCACTCGAACTTCTACTCATGAAACTGAATTTATGAAACCTTATGAAACACACCTTAGGATTGGAGAAGAGGGAGGTATCTCAATCATCAGAGATGAATACATTTGCTTGGTTAGGCAAGTTCAAATTCAGGCAATTATAGTCTTCTTTTTTAGTTTCCAGAGTGCCTTAAATATCTTAAATTGTATAATGCTCAACAATTTCCATGTGCAGTGCTGTAGTCTGCCTTCCCTCCAAGCTTTGCAACCTTTCACACAAGTTGCTGTCACTTTTCCAATGCCTCCTAGTTTTCCAATTTTCTCATGCTCTTGGGCTTGTGCTAGTATTGTTATTGGCCCACATCTTCAAACCCTGATACTGATATATCATTGCCATTAACTGAAATGACTCCCACAGCCTTGAGAATCATGTCAACTTCCCCTCGATTTTTTCCTATCCCTTGTTTTTCAGGTTTATCCAATAATATACACGAACATTTATTGACCAGTCATCATGCAAAACCTCATGAGCTTTAACAAGGCCTAATGCAAGCTCCTGCACCCAGGTTTGGGCAATCTCAAGCACAAGTACAGGTTGGGAGGAGAATGGATGAAGACTAACCTTGGGGACAAGGATCTGGGGGGCACTGGCAGTAGGTTTAATATTACTTGGCAATGAGCACTCACAGCCCAGAAAGCCAACCACATTCTGGGCTGCATTAAGAAAGTTGTGGCCAGCAGGTCAAGGGAGGTGCTTCTGCCCCTCTACTCTGCTCTTGTGACACCCCATCTGGAGTATTGTGTCTAGCTCTGGGGCATCCAACATAAGAAAGACATGAATCTGTTAGAGTGAGTCAAGAAGAGGGCCATGAAAGCAATCACATGGGCTGGAGCACCTTTCCTGTGAAGAGCAGCTGTGACAGCTGAGTTCGTTAACCTTGGAGAACAGCAGGCTCTGAGAAGACATTATAGCAGCCTTCCAGTACCTAAAGGGGACTTACAAGAAGGCTGGAGAAGGACTTTTCACAAGGGCACGTAGTGACAGAACAATGGGGAATGCCCTGAAGTTGAAGGAGGGTACGTTTAGATTAGATATTAGGAAGAAATTCTTTACTGTAAGGGTGGTGAGGCACTGAAACAGGTTGTCCATAAAAGCTGCAGATGAACCATCCCTGGAGGTGTTCAAGACCAGGCTGGACGAGGCTTTGAGTAACCTGGACTAGCGGAAGGTGTCCCTGCCCATGGGGTTGGAGGCAGATGATATTAAGGTCCCTTCCAATCCTAACCATTCTGATTCTATGAAAATCTTTCCGCTCCCAACCTATGTCTTAACATGCTCCAGTCAGCACTAATAATCAGGAACAACCAGTAAGGAGTTTAGGCAAGTCCTGATGAAAATCTTAAAATTAATATAGAAAAAGCTTTATGGACTACCCCTTGTTAGAGTAGAGAGTGGTCCAGAAGGGATGCTTGCCTAGGAACCCCATTGCGTCTCTTCCTCATTGACCACTGGGGAGAACTTTTATTTCCCTTCCCCTTTGAATTTTGTCTACTGTTTTCTTTACTTCTTTTTTTTTTTTCTTTTCTGTGTCTCCCTCTCTCTCTTTACCCAATTTATATTTTTGGGTTTTTCCCCCAAAGTAACAATTACCTTTCCTGTCAATAGGTGCCATAATCTACAGACCCAGTGAAGAAATATTTGTGCACATGAGCCTGCCTCAACATCTTCTGTGCAAAAACTTGCAAAGATACTTCCTCACCGAACACTTTTTGAGATCTCCTTAAACTTCTAATTCTCCCATGTGCTTCAAAGGGCATCTTGAGCTCTTCATTTGGGACTGAGAACTCAATCAACCACAGGATGTATAGGCCACTTTTAATATTTATAAGTTTTTAGACACCTTGTTTAAGCTTATTACATTAAAAAAAGTAATTAAAAAATAAAAAAACGACTGGACCTCAATTCTTACAATGTTTGACATATTACTTCATTACTTTTTCATTGAAGATTAAATTCACCTAAATGTTTCAGGAAAATATTCTCTTGTTTCAAGCTTTTTAAAAATTGTTTCTACTGCTCAAAGTGAATGACTTGTGATAGCACATGAAGAACAGTGTTCTTTGTTTCTTCTTTGCAGAGATAAAAATGACAGAAGAAAATGACAAGTGGAATTGTGTAGCAGTGGTAGCATATCCCTTGCTATTTTGTACCTTCACATATGAAAAAGATAAAGAAAGATACCTTACATGTCTTTAAGTGTCTGTTTAAAGCAATGAAACTAAGGTAGGACAAAGCAGGATCCAGAATTTTAATGAATGCCAATGCATTTTTTTGCCACTAGTTGCCACTCCTGAGAAAACATAACAAAATTAAACTAGGAAAGCCATCTAGTTTTGAGCTGTGAAATTTGTAAAACTTCAGTCTCTTCATTGGAAAAAGAAAGCAAACCTTTCATCATGCCTATATTCTGTGTGATCTGTGAGCATAGACAATGCATAAATTCCAGCTGGCAGAGGTATTTTTATGTTGTTATATAATTATCTGAAAAAATCCTATTCTGAATAATCAAGAAGTTTTATTCATCCTATTATTTATCTAGGACTTATACTAAGTGCGTGAAAATGTCTGAAATCTTCAAAGCCTTAACTACTTTTTTAGTTTGGGGGCGCTTTTTTAAATTATTTAATACAATTTATAAATAAGAATATGTTTTCATGAAGCATAAATAATAAAAACAGCCTACAGTGAACTTTTCCTACAAATACTTCCATGCACCATCTGACTCAACTGGTAAATGTGTTCTGTTGGAAAACATGGATCACATTCTCGTCAGTAAGTCAAATATTAGTTTTAATGAAACAAGTGTTCACACATCAGTAAGAGACCCAAGCTCCATCATGGTCAGAGCAAAATCACCTGGATTTCTTCCTGAAAAAAATAATTTACATTTGGTCAACCCAGCTGGTCTCCAAATTTCATTGGTGCTACCTTTCTCTCAAACTTGGACACTGATTTTTTCTGTCCCAGAAGAGATGTCTCCCACCAACCCTGAAGATATCTGTAAAAGGTAGTTTAGAGGAATTCAGGCACCCATGTGTAAACAAATGAGCTGAACCCTTAAGTAAACCCCAACCTTCATGACACAAAAAAATCTTTATAGTGATATCAGTCAGAAGCAATTAGGATGAAAATTATGACCACATTAGTAAGACTGCTTGAAAGATGGAATGCCAAAAATCAGCAGAGGTAATCTAAATTTTTATGTTCTATCAAAGCCTATTGTTTATTGATAGGTGTTCGTGGTACTTCTAACACCAATAATTCATACTGCTTTAAAAACATGCTGTCAATAACCATTAAAAATCACTTTAATTACAGAAATAAAAGCATTCATGGGATAAAATTAATAATTGCCTAGAGGAGTTCATAAATGTTATTGATCACAAATGTTTATTATCCCAGCACAAACAGAGAACAAGTGATGACACCCTGTTATGCAAGTGAAGGAGCAATGTGTGCTACGAATTCTCTTCTCAGCTATTTCAAAACTGGAACACTAAACTTCAAAACCAAAATTAGAAGCAAAGTCTTAACATACTTTCAAGGCAAGCATTTTGTGCCAATGAGTTTTATATTCTGATATCAACTATTTATCTAATTGTTTCCTTATGTGAATGACCTCAAAAATTATTTTCTCTATTTTTGGGTGAAATTGTCTTGTGAATTTATGATGTTGCACTGCTAGGATTTTACTGCCAGGGTTTTTCATTCAGCACTGATCTTCCAATTCTGTTCTACTTGATCTGATTTCTTACCATTAACTACTTGAAAGCCATTTGTTTTTTTAGGATTTGGTTTCTGGTTGGTCTCTTTTTTCCTGCATTGTAGAGTTTGGTATTTTATTTTCTCTCGAATGTCCACTAGACTTTAAGAAAGACATGCAGAAGAGATGGAACTATCACAAAAAAAAACCTCTGGAAATGTACTACTAATAACAATTGTCTGATTTTGAATTCTGAGGAAAAAAAAAAGTCCTCTGTTTAACACAGGTAAAGTACAGGCAGCAGTGTGTTTTTCTCTTTAAGTTAAATGGCAGTGATTTTTTATATGGATTTGCATCTTTCTAGATGACTCACAACCACATTGTCTTCACAGTTTTTCAACTTTTTTTTTTGTTTTGTTTTTTTGTTTTTTTGTGTTTTTTTGTTTCTAAGAATGGACTTTTCATTTAAAAAGAATATACCATCTTGCAACCAAGAGCAGGAGGAAGAACTTATTGAAATTGCGATCCCTCACCTCTTTTCCACATCTGCATTCCAAATTATAACTTTTGCCTTCATATTCTTGTTAATATGACCATGCTGAAGTGTCCTATAGCCAAATCAAAGGTCCATGGCACATAAAAATTACAACTGCTTTAACTGGTATATAATTAATATTAGTTTGCCTTGAAACCAAGTATAAGGATAAGTTGCGAGTCGAACAATTTTTTACATTCTCAGTTTAATCAAGAAATTTAATGGAAAATGCTATTAGGAGCTTTTTCCATCTTTAATCATCATAAAATATAAACCACTGAAAGTAGAGAACAGAAATAGTCCATAATTTCTCTAAGGTAAGAAATTCAGTCTGAAAACAAGTACATCCTCCGATCAGGAGTTGTTCCCTCAATGGGACAGCTGGATCACAGCCTGTGGTTAATCTGTTGTCCTTATCCTGTGTGTTGTGTTGAGCCCATTTCTGGACTCCCTTACCTCAAGAATTGATAAGGCTTGTACAATTCTGCCCCTTTCTGTGGAATCCACAAATTTTGCCCCTAGATGTTCCGAAGTGCATCCTTATCCCATTATAAGCTGCAGCAATTCTTATTATGCATCATTTTATTATTAATCATGTAGACAATCTTTATCAGAACTCAGTGTAACTTCTCTTTAGGGCAACTGTCCCATTTGCTGCTTCAACACCTGTCAACAACTGTGTACATTTTTGCAGATGTTGAGTATGTGAAAAATTCCAGAGACTTTTAGACCATAGTTAATAAGCTTGTAATACTGGATCAATCTATTTCATCTGACCCCATACTGTAAATAACAACTAGTGCTTCACAAAGAGGAAAGGTGTTTGTCTTTCCTGTAGGGAAGGAAGACTAATTACTCATGAAAGAGGTGATCACCAGAGGTCTTAATCCTTAGTGACAGTACAGACTGTGGAAACTGGAAGAACACTACCATAATACCTTAGAGTTTGAAGATTGTAAGGAAAGGAAATTCTGGAAAAAATTATGTTTCTTCCCCCAGAAATTCTGACTTATTTTAAGTTTTCAATGAACAAGAGAATGGTATTTTCCTTTGACTGCAGGTGATCCAAAACAGAAATGCATATATCTACAACTGGTACAGCTGTTACAGCTTTGGATTGAAGGACTTTTGAGCTTCTAGCAAAGAGAAGAAAAAAGTATACTGTAAAAAAAATTTCCTTGTACTCTTCTCTAAAAAAAGTGATTAAGTTAGGTTTAAACTGCTTTTCATGTACTCTTTCTTTTTAAAAGAAATTAATGTGCATATGATTATTTATTTTTTTTTTAAAAAAGACAATGGACAGTTTAGTTTTATTCCTTTGGCAAGGGATGCTGAACTACATTGTTTAAAAGAGAGACTGGAAAAAAATAAGAATATGAAGAATATGAAGAATATGAAATTCATGAGGAAGTGAGAGAATTGACTGAGAAGTCAGCTTAAGAAATCATAAAAATTAAAATATTTGAAACTTAGACATCTAAGGGGAAGTAATACAGATTTTTCCTAGTCTTACATTCCTCCCTAGACATTTTTTATGACTCTCCTAGAGGCAGGATTTGGGGTTACACAAGCCTGTGAAATAACCCTGATGGTATTCTTATGCTTCTCTCCTGAATGTTGCTGTTCCTAGTGATTTGAGCAGATAATAAGAACCGTTCCTTTTGTGGTTTCACTCCTTTCATAGAAACTGACAGAATATGTAGCTTCATGTTCTGAACTATTTCAGTGGTATCACTTACTGTAACTGTAACTAAAAATTGGAGCAAGAGTCCCTGTTAGAGAACAATCCACCTTATCTAAAAATGGAACAATTTATGTAACCTGTCCTAGATGTCCCCAGAAGTGTCTACTTCTTTCTCTCAATAATGGGAGAAGTTATCTCAAATTCAGCTTAATTTTAGACATCTGGAGACAGAGGAAATAATACAAAAATCATAAAATCATTTAAGCTTGGAAAAGATGTTGTAAGATCACTAAGTCTAACTGACAACTCAGCACTGCCAGGTCCATGTCTCTAAGTACCACAGCTACACATCTTTTAAATACCTTCAGGGATGGTGACACCACCATTTCCCAAGGTGGTCTGTTGACCTTTACTATTATCTATTGATAATCCTTTCAGTGAAGATTTTTCCCTAATATGCAATCTCAACCTCCCCTGGTGCAACTTGTTGTTGCCTGGAACAAGAGGCTGACCCCCCCGCGCTGTAGAGTACAGTGAGCTCTGAGCGTCCTTTTCTGCAGGCTAAACCTCATCAGCTTCTGCAGCCACTTCTCATAGGACTAATGCTCCAGACCCATCACCAGCTTCGGTACATACTCCAGCACCTCAATGTCTTTCTTGTAGCGAGGGCCGAAAACTGAACACAGGACTCAAAGTGCAGCCTCACCAGCTCTGAGAACAGGGGAACAAACACTGCCCTGGTCCTGCTGGCCACATTATTTGATACAAGCCAGGATGCCACTCGTCTTGGCCATCTGGGCACGCTGCCAGCTCGTGTTCAGTTTGCTTTTGAACAGCACTCCGAGGTCCTTTTCTGCTGGGCAGTTTTCCAGCCACTCTTTCCCAAGTCCGTAACGATACATAGGATTGTTGTGACTCAAGTGCAGGACCCAGTACTTGGACTTGTAGAACTACTTACAGTTGAACTTAGCCCATCAATCCAGCCAGTCCAGATTCCTCTGCAGGCTCTTCCTACCCTGCAGAAGATCAACACGCCTACCCAACTTGGTGTCATCTGACTGAGAGGGGGCATTCAATCCCTCCCATATTGTCTAAAGGGGGACTCCATCCCCTCATGCAGATTGTGGATAAAGGGACATTGTCGTGGGTTTGCCCTGGGTCAGTTTTTACCACACGCCCCAACACAATTGTTCTAAGTTGAGAGAAGGTTTACGCAGACAAAAGAGATCTGATTGGGGAGTAATAATATTAGGATTTATTACTACAAAATAAAAACTAAACAACTATACCTACAACAATTCTAATTAGGCAAAAGTACTACGTGTTTATAGAAATACCCCTTCCCCCTTTGTATCAGTCCAGGAGGAGAAGCAGATTCTTTTCTACTTCCAGAATTACAGGTCTTCCACAGAATTCTGCAGGATTTGAAAGTTCCTCTCTGTTATCTCAGAGAAAACAACTCCAATTTGTCACAGCTGGAACTGTCTCTCTCTGTCTCTTTCTCTCTCCCACGTTGACTTCAGGGCTGGGCCTACCTCCCTCCTGGGCTAAGGCCGAAGGCTGGGGTTACCCAGAGTCCTGTAGGTCTTCCATGGACTGCAAGGGGACACTTGCTTTTCCATGGACCTGCACCACAGGGTCACAGGGAATAATGGCTTTTTAGTCCACCCGTACTTTCTGTGTCTTACTTCCCACAGGAATAATCCTTGATAGACCTCTCTGATGTGGGTCCATCCCTCAGGGCAAGAGTTCTTCCATTCTCTGCTGTCTCTTAGGGTCAAAAACTCAGTTGCACTAGAATAGATCCCTCACTGGGATCACACAAATCCTACCCGAGCCGACTTGCTCCGGTGTAAGTCTTGTCTCCATGGCCACAAGTCCAGCAAGATTGTTTCATCTCAGGCCTCCTATGGAATCTCAGCTTCCTCATGTACTCCTCTGCTCCTTCTCTGCTCCGGCATGAGCTCCTCAAGCTGCAGACGGGGTTGTCTCTGCTCCCCAGCAATTTTTCACAGACAGTAGGGATTTTTAGATTTCAGTCTTTTCCCTGCTGAAGGGAAAGAGAGAGAGAGGGAGAGGGAGAAGGAGCCCCTGCTTTGGACTTCTCTCTCCGGTTGCTGCTGCTGCCAGCTCTGACCTTGGAGGCTTCGCTATCTCTCTGGCTGGAATTCCTTTTGCAGCAGCTTCGTCTAAGTCTTTCTTTAAGTTTTTTTTCTTTACTCTGTTACATGTCTGGTAAGGGGTTTCAGTGCTGCCCCTGCCCCCAGCCCAGGGCTGGGGGAGGAGGGAGGCCTGGCCCCCTTTGGGACCTGATACCACCTCCTACATGGCTCCTAATTTCATCTGTGCAACAACCTTCTCTTCCGTTTTCTTAAATATGTAATTGGCAAAGGCGTTACCAAAACTTTTGATTGGCTTTGTTCTGGAAATTCACCTGAGAAACTACTTACAACCTGCAGAGAGGGGGTGACCTTTGCAAACCCACGATAGACGTATATTCAAATATGTGCATATCCTTAGAAGAGCTACATTGCTTGCAGCTTTCCAGAATGGAAATATTTTATACAAGAACCACTTACAGAATAATTAAGGCTGGAAGACATCTCTAGGATTGTTAGGCCCAAAATCCTACTCAGAGCAGGGTCAGCTAGAGTAGGTTGCCCAGGACTTCATTCAGTTTTGCTCTGAATACCTCCGAGAATGGAGACTTCACAACCTCCATGGGAGTGTTCGTCAACCCTCGTAATAAAAGAGAGTCTTTTTTTTATGTTCAGCTGCAATTTCCTGTGTTTCAGTTTGTGCTGCACTTCATACTTTTAACCATAAAATAATTTGATACATTGCAAGTTAAAAACTTTCAGCTAATATGGACTCAAGTGTTATTATTTACAGAAGACTTACTGAGAATCTGCTCATATGATTGATTTTCATTACTATGTGATTGCAGGAATAGGTCTAAAATTTAAAACAGACAATAGGCAAAAATTTTTGGTTGTTTTGTTTTTTTTGTAATATGTATATATGCACTCATAGATTTGCCTTCTATCCATTTTCCTTTCAAAGCTTAAAAAAATCTGTGTGTTTATGAATTTAATCTTTTTTTTGTTTTAATCATCCATGGCCATTTGTGCAAAATGAAACAAGCAGAATTTAGACTCTAGTGTATATGTATCTAATGTTCTGTTATCTATCAATGTCACCTCCAAAATCTCCGACTATCATTTAAGCCTAAACAAAGAAATCAGAACTGTAACTAACCTCTAGAAAAAGAAAGAAAAATGGAGAGAAATATTTTTTGAAATCTCAAGAAAAGCTTTAGTGAGATGTCTCCTCAATTCTTCTCTAGCAAATGAATAAAAAATTATCCCTGTGTGTACATGCATTAAATATTAGTGTCTAATTTCCACTATGTAGCAATGAAAGAGGATGAAGAAAGAGTAGATGAAGTGGCTAGGCTACTATCCATCATATTTGAGAAGTTCTGGTAGTTTGGTGAAGGTACTACTGACTGGAAAAGAGGAAATATAGCCCCTTCTGGAAGTTGTGCTAAAGCCCATGTAAAATAAGGAGGTGATTGCTGACCACCAACATGGCATCACTAAGGGTAAGTCATGCCTGACAAATTTAGTGGCCTTTTACAGTGCAGTTACAGCACGGGTGGATGAGGGAAGAGCAGCCAACTTAACTCACCTGAACTTGTGCAAATCATTTGACATTGGCCCACATCATATCCTTGCTTCTGTACTGGAGAGA
>JAWWES010000001.1:93995349-94040922 GCA_035583135.1 Lophotriccus pileatus
TACCCATTATTGGCTGTGTTTAAACTGGACCTTCCAATTATAAGTTTTGCCTGACCTGTATCCTCCCAAAATTCCCCGCATTCCAATCCCTAAGAGATATAAACTGTCTCCCCTGAGAATAAATGGTTCTGCTTCCCGATATCACCTGTCCGTCCTTTGTTCTTCCCTTCTCTGGGTCCATCCTGTCTTTCACTGTGTAAGTGAATTTTATGCAGGATGGACCACCAGGATCCTCAACTTTAGGGGGCGTTATAACTTTCACCCCTGATAATAATGGTAACTAAAAATACCAAAAATAAACAAATAAAAATTCTATCTGACTTTTATTCTAACAAATAATGCACCTTAAGCCTTGGGCTATTATTTGGCCTTAATTTACTGTTCTGCAACATACAGATGCGTGTTTACAGATTGCATACAATGCAGTGAGTCGAATCATGTTTAGATATTACTTGAAAAAGATATAAAAGAGAATGGATATTCTTATTTATATATCCCTCACTGGAAAACTTCCAATAATGTATTTAGAGCCTCCAAGTATCTCATGGGATTTGTGGGGTTAGTTAGCAGTTTCAGATGATCTAACTCTCACGTAATGTATGTTCCCCCCTATAGTTTTCTTTTAAAGTATATCCACATTTTGCTTTCATTCTTCAGTGTTGTTATTTGCACAACTTATTCTCTTGATTATTATTCCATTTTTTATGTGACTCATTTGCTTTGAGGAATGTCCAAGTTTTGACAGACATTTTTCTACCAGCCTTAAGAGAAATCTGACAGACAATTGGAGCATGAAAACAGTCACATTGCTGTTGCAGAGAGAAATTGTGTTACAATAATCTTACACCCACTGGACATTTCAAAACTGTAGCTTTAATGAAATAGATGCAACAGATCTTGGTAATATTCTCTGGAAAAGGCAATTCATAAACATGCATATTTCTTGCATAAAGTACATTGACCTCTTTAATTCAACAGAAACCAGTTCTGATATTTTGTTGATGGAGAGAGACTGTGGTACTTTGTTCAAAAATGTGATGGTGTTTAAAGGTGCTACCAACCTCATCCTCCTTGTCCATAACTGTTCATTGCAGCTCCTCGGCTAGAGGTCAGTGACAAGAAAAACTGAGTCAACAGAACAAAACAGAACATGTGAGCACAACTACTCTGCTTCAGTACAAAGACAGTAAATTTCATTTATAATTGTTATGGAGTTAACTAATTTTTTAATCCATTCTGTTTTCTTTAGTATCAATCTTTCTTCACATCAGCCTGGCATATAGATATACAACAAACGGCTTGTCAATACGACCCAGTGTAGCCATGTGCTAAGGTAGTATAAGATCAATGAAGTACACATCAAAAAGTTCCATGTAACAATAAGTTTCTCTAGAGAGGTCCCTGGAACACTATAAATTCAATCAAAATAATTTTTATATGTCTTTATGGTGAGACACATGTTATCATATGAGCAAAAGTGGTCAATGACAAAGCTTCCCATCCTGGAAAAAAAAATGTAGTGGTTTGATATTTTCTTAGTTTCACATTTGCACAAAATTAATGAATATGCACTATTTTTAAGCATCTGAAAAGTATTGCAAACCAATAAAGTTGTGAATTTGACATTTCATGTAAAATTTTAATATATGAACACTATTACAGTAAAATTTTCAGTTAAGCAGTGATGTTATCCTTTAGCTGTATCCAAATAATCTGCCTCACAACTTCCACTGGATCAATTCTGTTGCCCTTTGCTGCACTTCTTCTCTGGTGCTGATCCTGAACCTGTACTTCAAATGTATTGACTCAGTGTACTGATAGCGTATGGTTGCAAGATCAACAGTCAGGTTTTACTAGTCTAGAGGACAGATGTCCTCTAGCCAGTCTTATGACAATCAAAACATGCCAGATGTTTTGGGTCAAATGGTCAGATGTGAAGTCATCACTTTCTATCTCAAGAAATGGTTATGAAAAAATTTTTAGCAATTCTGCTAGGCAAGTGACAAGTTGACTACAGTTCATAGAATATCATACTGCTTGGTGAATCTTGAATTGTTTTTCTTTTCTTATAAACAAAATATTATTTTAATATGAATGTTAAGGGCTACCTTGTAATTTTTTTTTTTATTATGGAAGTATTTTTATCTTTCATGAGCATTTAAGTTATGTGATTTAAAACATGGGAGTGAGAAGGCACTGAGAATTTTTTGGGGGTTGTGAATTTTTGATAATGAATCTATTTTAGCTCTTGCCTAACATTTTTGTTTTCAAGATTATGTTTATAAGTGCTTTGCTTGCTGTTTTGGCAACACCTGATACATCTCACAAGATGTTTTATCTCATGGTTTTCTCTGATGTAGCAGGAACAGAGAGGATCAAAGAGAAAGTTCTCATTATTAATGGATCAAATAGATTCTTTTCCCTTCAGGGACAGTTCTTTAGGGTTCAAATATTTATCTGTTGCCATTCTGCACTGGACAGTTATTTTATGTGCTGAATTATTTGTCTTACATATTCATGTAAATTAGCATAACTAAAATGATACACCACAGGGTAGGAGAAAAAGTACCCTGTGTTAAAGAAGTGTTAACATCTACCTCAGTTGCCAGAATCTGTCCGTTTCAGAATCAAGGATGACTGCCTCAACTTCACTGGTCTTCGTGTGCTGATATTGACATTATGTACAAGAAGAAGAGACTTAGCAATGCATAGAATTAGATGGTAAAAAGGCATTTACCAGAGAGTCTCTCTCATTCATGATTTTAAAACCACTCATTGTTTAAACACATGCCTGTAAGGCAAAGTATTAGTCACAAGGACCTCAGAAAGATCACAACTGTAAAATGTAATGCATCACCCAATTAAAAAAAAAAAAAAGAAAAGCATAAAGTTCAGAATATAATTATGCTTTTGCACTTACAGCTGAAATTCATCTACATAGTCTCAATTTGCATATGAAATAGAACTTTACAATGTAAGTTTGTAAATCCATGGACAATTTTAAACATAAAGGGTAGAAAACCTACTATCATGAGATTAAACTGGAAAAGAAATTCTATTGCAGAACAGATTGGAACTACTTTGACAATTATTACCCACTATTATCAACCATGAACACCTACTCTGCATCTTTTAAACATTTTGGATTTTAAGATCTTTAGGTGAGTAAATCTTTCCAAGTGCTACAGCAAAGGTGCACTTCACTGCCTCACAAAGTGCTTTTGCAGAGTACAAATAAAATAAAATAAAATCTAGCACCTCTAAACCAACACTACCTTTTGTACATACCCTAATTTACTTTTGTTAACACTAATTCGTGACACTGAAAAAGTAAGTTGAGAATGGCTACCAGGAAAAATTAGTCTTTTAGCAGATAGGCTTAAATTGTTGTTCCAACTGAAATTTCTCTTCACAAATTTAACAGAGTTGATATATAAAAAAAAATTTAAACATTTTAATTTTCTTTGATTTTATATATTGTTATAATGTAAGGAAAAATAAACTATACAGAACTTATTGTCTACAGAGGAAAATACATATTTAAATAAGAAAGCATTGTCTGAAATTTGGAGATTCTACAATATATCAAGGCAATCTACTGTAATGCTTGATTATCTTTATAATAACAAGGTTTTTTTCCTTATATGTAGCCTGAACGTCTTTTGTTTCAACTTGAACCTGTTGACCTTTACCTTCTTATCCTGCACCACTGTGAGGAGCTCATGTACATCTGTTTGATGATTCCTCAAAGAGGCTGGAGAGCTGTTAGGACCCCAAAAGCCGTCGCTTTTCCAGGCTGACCCAACCCAGCTTCCTTAGTTGTGCAACTGTCAATAACCCCCCAGGATCTGTTGGACAACTCTGCTGTCAGCACATGCCATGGGCTCATGTTCATGTAGCTGCCCACCAACGCCCCAGAGCCTTTCCCAGAAAGATGCTCCCCAGTTCCTCTGTACCACAGTTTTCTGGTGCAAAGGCTCTGATTTCCCAGGCACAGCACTTTGATTTTGCTGTATTTGCCTTTCAAATAATTGAATACAATTGTTTTGTTACGCTTTTTTTTTTTTTTTTTTTTTTAGAAACAATGATCTTGGGTAGATTTCCTCTTTTCTAGATAAAATTACGAGATGCTGAGGAGAACACAGGTGACAACCATCAAACTGAAATATGCACATGTCACGTGAGGCTACTATCAACAAAACTATTTGCATCTAATTAAGCACATTTAGGCAACTTTCAGTACAAAGCTACAGTACATCTGGGAAGGGGACAGTGTAGTTATTTCACTCCAGAGACATCTCATCTTGAATGCAAGAGTTGTTGCTATTTCACTGAATAATACCTGTGAATATTAGCTCTCTGGCTATAAGAATTCTTGGCTGGAGAGAAATGAAAGTCACATTGTATCAATTTCAGATCCCATGCATATCCTATTTCCATGACAAGAAACAAAAGGAAAACCTATAACCCTCTTTTTCTTTGTCCTATTGCCAGAACACTTATGTCTTCAATATGACAGATGGAAGTAGGAGCATACCTGCAATCACAGATCTAACAAAGGGAAAACTTTTGGGAAAGCATCAACGTCTGTCACTTTGAAAGACATTTAGAGGTTCAAAATATATTTTTTAATTATTTGATAAATATTTATAATTTTCAACTCCCTACTATAAATATGCAAAGCTTTTATTTTTTTGGAAAAATGAATCATCATCCATATAATACCCTGAGTTGGAAGGGACCCACAAGGATCACTTAGTCCAGCTCCTGGCCCTGCACAGGACAATCCCAAGAATCACAACATTTGCCTGAAAGCATTGTCCAAACACTTCTTGAACTCTTTCAGGCTTGTTACTGTGACCACTTCCCTGGGGAGCCTGTTCCAGTGCCCAAACACCTTCTGGATGAAGAACCTTTTTCTAATATCCATCCTAAACCTTCATTGACACAACTTCAGACCATTCTCTTGGGTCCTGTCACTGGTCACTCCAGAGAAGAGACCGGTGTCTGCCCCTCCTCTTTCCCTCATGAGGAAGTTGTAGACTGCAACAAGGACTTCCCTCAGTCTCCCCTTCTCCAGGATGAACAAGTCAAGTTACCTCAGATACTCTTTCTACGGCTTCCTCTCTAAACCCTTCACCATCTTCATTTCCCTCCTTTGGACACTCTCCCAGAGCTTCATATCTTTCTTATATTGTGATGCCAAAACTGCACACAATATTCAAGGTGAGGGCACACCAGTGCAGAGCAGAGAGGGACAATTCCTTCCCTTGACTGGCAGGAGATGCTTTGTCTGACGTCCCCCCGGGCCGGGTTGGCCCTCCTGGCTGCCAGGGCACTGCTGACTCATATTCAACTTGCCAGCAACCAGGACACCCAGGTCCCTTTCCATGGCACTGCTTTCCAGCACCTCATTCCCCCATCTGTAAGTCACCATCCCAGGTGCAGAATCTGGCACTTGTCTTTGTTAAATTTCATCTGGTTTGTGATTGCCCAGACCTCTAACATGGCAACCACAACTAAAAATTTTCTACCCTCTTTAGATACTAAACCTTCATATTGTTTCCTCTTTGAAATTTTTCTCATAGGTTTAAAAAAAATCACAACACAGATGGGAAAATCTTCAGACATTAGTTGTTAGAAAACATTGTGGGGGAGCTAGAAGGATAGAAGAAAACATTTGGAATACTCCCTCTGTTAAGCGTTCTTTGTTAATCCATTTTTAACTAGGAGATTTTAAACTACTTTATAGTACAGCCAAATTGATTTTTATAGACAGATTGGAGTTCTTATATTTAAATTTTGAATAATGACAAGAAGTTTTATGTTTTATTAGAGACAATTGCTAAAAATCAATTTTTTTCAATTTTAGAATAAAAGAAGAAATAGGAAATATTATGTCTTTTCCCTATTAAAATTAGAAGTTTCATTTAATCTTATTTTAGAGGGAAAGAAATTCTTTGGCTAGACTAGCTTCTGAAATGATTGCTTTTAAAATACAAATTTCATTTGTTTTGAAGTGGAACTCTGTGTTTTACTGGATAAAAAAAAAGTAACCTTGTATATCAATCTCTTTGAGATTAAACAGATATTATACCATGTTTCTTAAACTACATTTTACACAGAGAGAATTCACTGATTTCAAACAGCTAATAACAACTCTTTAGATTGGTCAAAAGTAACACTGAAAAACAAGGTCAATTATATTACAGTTTAGAGAGATTCTTAAGGCTATGCTAGATGAAACAATTATAAGGGCTATGGCAAATAGTTAAATTATGTGTAACTAAATGTGCTAGTATGCAGCTTTATGGGGGTTTATTAGAACTGTATTATCAACCTTTTATTTCAATCAATTTAATTCCCCCAGCATAAATGGAATATAGAAAACATTCATTACATTATCAACTGACCAGCAGGGAAGTTACAATGGAGTGATTGTATAATTGCTTTAATTGATCCTTTTGAAGTAATATTGTGTACCTCATAACTTATACATAGTAGTGAATTTTAGTACCGCAGTCTGATATGGAATTATTCATTATTATTACCAGAAAGATGTTGGCTTAGTGTTTTGCTTTAACTTTTTAACTGAAATCCATGATTTGTAGCAAGGTAACCAACAGAGGACTAACTTCCATGCCTCATTAAAATGATTTTTTCCCCCTATCGTTCTGCTTCCTGCTTCTAGCAGGCAGATATGTTAATAATGTTCTCCCTCCTACCACACCTCCCACAGACAAAAAAAAAAAAAAAAGAAAGTAGTTCTTCATAGAATCATAGAGTGGCTTGGATTGGAAGGAACCTTTAAAGATCATTGTGCAGGGTTACCCAAGGGCTTGGATGACACCCATGAGATGAGGTGCTCAGGGCCCTATCCAACTCGGCCTGGAACACTTATGGATGTGGGGCATCCACGGCTTCTCTGGGCAACTTTTTCCAGTTCCTTGCTGTCATTTGAGTAAAGAATTTCTTCCTAACATCTATATTAATTGTTCTTGCTGTTCTACTGTACATTTTCACATGGTCCCGGTCAGCTAAGGCATGGTGGATGTGTCCCTTCTGTTTATTTCCAGGTGAGTACTTCTGATATTTTGTCAACCATAAAGCTGCATTCACACTGACTTGTTTTCTAATAGTACTATTTTATTCTATTGGAGTAGTCCTGTGCTTATGTTGTGAGATTGTGTCACCTGTCTCAGGATCAGTCTTAAAGCCACACTACCAACACTCAGTAGCAGAGTAAATCCTTCTTGGTTATTCTGCAATCTCTTTATCTTAATAAGGAGGCAACAATTACTGGGGAGTTAGAAGCTCATATTACAAGTTACAAGGTCAGGAAATAGTATTTCCTGAAAGATTTATCATCTCTTTTGAATCACAGTAGGATTTCAGAAATGAGAACAAAATATCTGGGGCAATCAAGTTACATTCTTGGCACCCAGCAGAAATTAAGAGATGATCCTTGAAAGAAAAGTTAACAAGTCTCATTAGTACAGAAAAAAATATTCACAGAAACCAGGTATATATTAATATGTTAAACATGAATATATTAATAGTATTGATGTTAGGCTGAGGGTAGATTAAAGCAAAAGCTGTTTGTACTTGTCTGTGAATAGGAAAGTAACAAATTTCCAAATCTTACCTTTTGCATATGGCTGAAGGAAATCCATTTGGCTTTGGTATAATTAGGGTATAATTTACATTTCATCATTAAGCAGCTGCATACCTTCTGGAATCAAAGTCTTTAACTGATATGTAGAATAACTGTAACTGATATTTATAATAATACCAGCCTTCTTCAGGCTCCCTGAGAAATACTTATTACTTGTTTTCAGTTTTTCTGTTTGATTTCCTCTGATACATTTTATTAATGTACTTGATTATCAAAGAGGGACTACATTGGGATTTTCTCACTCTAAAGGCAAGTTAAAAACCTCCAGACATTTTCTCTATTGCTCTTTCAACACAACCGAGTAGGTGAATTCATTTCAGGGGACTGGTTTAGTGCAGCCAGTAGTCTGACTATTAAATAGAATATTACATTATACATAGAGGATTTGGGACATGAAGGTAAGGCTGTGGATATGTCTATCTGGACTTCAGTGAAGCCTTTGACACTGTCTCCCACAATATACTCCTGGAAAAGCTGCAGCCCATGGCTTGGACAGGGGCACTCTGTGCTGGGTTAAGAGCTGGCTGGAGGGCCAGGCCCAGAGAGTGCTGGTGAACGGGGCTGCATCCAGCTGGTGTCCAGTCACTAGTGGTGTTCCACAGGGATCAGTGTTGGGACCAGTGCTGTTTAATATCTTTATTGATGATTTAGATGAGGGGATTGAGTCCTTCATTAGCAAATTTGCAGATGATACCAAGTTGGGGGGGAATTGTCAATCAGATGGAAGGCAGGAGGGCTCTGCATAGGGTTCTGGACAGATTGGAGAGATGGTCTGATTGCAAAGGGATGAGGTTCAACAAGGCCAAGTGCCAGGTCCTGCACTTTGGCCACAGCGCAGCGCTACAGGCTGGGGACAGAGTGGCTGGAGAGCAGCCAGGCAGAAAGAGACCTGGGGGTGCTGATTGACAGGAGACTGAACATGAGCCAGCAGTGTGCCCAGGTGGCCAAGAAGGCCAATGGCATCCTGGCCTGCATCAAGAACAGTGTGGCCAGCAGGACCGGGGAAGTGATCCTTCCCCTGTACTCAGCACTGGTGAGGCCACACCTGGAGTGCTGTGTCCAGTTCTGGGCCCCTCAATACAGGAAGGATACTGAGGTGCTGGAGCAGGTCCAGAGAAGAGCAATGAGGCTGGTGAAGGGACTTGACAAGTCCTATGAGGAGAGACTGAGAGAGCTGGAGTTGTTTAGCCTGGAGAAGGGAAGGCTCAGGGGAGACCTCATCTCTCTCTACAACTACCTGGGAAGAGGTTGTAGCCAGGTGGCGGTTGGTCTCTTCTCCCAGGCAATCAGCAGTAGGACAAGAGGGCACGGGCTTAAGCTGTGCCAGGGGAGGTTTAGTTTGGATATTAGGAAGAAATTATTCACAGACAGAGTAATCAGGCATTGGAATAGTCTGCCCAGGGAAGTAGTGAATTCTCCATCCCTGGAGGTTTCTAAGACAAGACTGGATGTGGCACTTAGTGCCATAGTCTAGTAACTGGGGTGGTAGTGGATCAAGGGTTGGACTTGATGATCTTGGAGGTCCTTTCCAACCCATCTGATTCTATGATGATTCTATGACTCTATGATTCCATTTTTCTACAACTCTTGGTTAGATAGTTGGTCATCAGAGTTTCACTGTAGCTACATAGTTGATGTTCTTTATTTTAATTGGAAAACTTATGGAAACCTTCTACTAGAGGTAGTTATTTTTGGCTTACCACAAGGAAAGAAGACAGATTTTCTTAATTCTCAGAAGACTCAGTTAATCAGAGGAGAAGCATTCCACTGGGAATAATAAGGCTCCTCAAGGAATCTCTTTGACTGAGTCTGGTGAATGTTGTCCTGATTTTTAAGAAGGGCAAGAAGGAGGGCCACAGAAACTACAAGCCTGTCGGTCTCATGTCAGTGCCTTGTAAAGCTATGGAGAAGATTATTCTGGGAAATATTGAAAAACACCTGAAAGACAACACAGTCACTGTTCAGAGCCAGCACAGCTTCATGATAGGGAAGTCCTTCTTATCAAACTTGATTTCCTTTTATGAAAAGGGAACCCATCTAGTTGATCAAGGGAAGCCAGTTGATGTAACCTTTTTGGATTTCAGTAAAGCTTTCAATACTATCTCTTTCAGGATCCTTCTGGACAAAATGTCCAGCACACACTTGGATAAATACGTCATGTGGTGTGTGAGCAATTGGCTCACAGGTTGAGCACAGAGGGTAAGAGTGAATGGGGTAACATCAGACTGATGACCTGTCACTAGGGTTCCACAGGGCTCCATTCGAAGGAGTTGTTTCAGTAGATACCCAAAAGTCATGAAGTTTAAAAGTTGAAGAAATCTTCTCTTCATCCTCCATCCTGTTTGAATCACAACTGAAAGCTATAGTTTTTCCAGGACAGCAAACGTGGATGGTTATCGAGGCACTGGAGATCATGATTCAGGGATATAGATGCTACAGGAGTATAGATTCCGTACTCTTTACTCAGATAAAAGGATTAAAAAGTCCTTTAAGCATCATTAAAAAAATCCCAAACACAAAAAAAAGTATCTTTGAGAAAGGATTCAAGTAGGAAAAAATCTATTATGAATGAGGAAGTTTCTGTCTGAGCTGCTGTTGTTAGAATTTCAAGACAAACAATTACATTATATACTAGCTTCATTCTATATAAGCTCATTAGTGCCACATGATTAAGTACATGTAATTAATTATAAAAATCCCACTTCCTCATTTCTGCAGTTAGTGCTGTCACTGTATCAACAGGCTTTGAAGTCTTTCTTCTTTGAGGATTCCATCATGTTTAATCTCAGGAATAATAACAGCTGCACCTCAAAATAATAATAATACCATAAGGGTCAAAAAAATCAGCAAAACAGCGCTGCAGAGCACAAAAACAACAAAAATAATTACAGAGACCACTGCACCATGGTTGTGAACAGGAAGACATCAGCATCTTTTAAAAATGTACTATAGCAGGATGAAAATTCTTTTGTTGATACTCCACCAAATACAGAAACAAAATAAATTCATTTTTAAAAAGTATAGAAGACATTGCCATTTGCAATGGCAAGGACAATGTCTACACTTCCATATATAGGATTCAGCTTGAATCTTTTGGGCTTCAGGATAACCGAAAAAGTGCCTCCCTGTTTGGATAGATTACCCAGACTCTTCACATCGTGGAAACATTTCTTACCTCCTAGAAAATATGAGAGATTAGTCTGATACAGAATACTGAACGAAGCAGATGAATGATACAGTCCAATGTGACTGTCTGTCTAATATATACATAGCTGTATATTTTATTATACACTCACTCTACAGCATTGCATAAATCAAGTACAACTCACTAGTAGTGAAAAATACTACAGGAATCAGAATTAAGTGGTCTTAGGGAAAGAAGATTTAGAGGTCAGTGATAACCACCAGTGTTAACAATTACCATTATCTCCTTGCTTGATGAAACAGCTGCATGTCTTACTTTGATAACTCACCCTTTAAAAATAAAACCTGAACTTTATAAAATTCATGAAATAATTTTCTAATATCAACAAATTGGAATTTCCACTAATAGAGCTCAGGATGACTTTCGTAGTTTTAAAAAGAAATATTGCTTCTTTTAATTAGTAACAGAGTGCATCACTTTATTTCAGAACTCTGAAATCTAAGTCTCAATAAAAGTACAATATTCAGTCATTTTGTTCTGATAATATGACCTACTTGCAAAGGCTTGTTCTATAGTGAAAAATTGAAAATAAATATGACCTTAAATTATACAGAATAACATTATTATTTGTTTATATACATATAAAATGGCTCAAGTTAATGATTGCTGATTTGTTCTGTGGTGAGAAAATGCTGTTTCAGTTTCATCTTGTAATGTTATGTATCTTTTTTATATCTAACACACAATTCCCTGGATAATTACCCTAAACATAATAGGCAAAAATCTCATCAGGGATAAAAGCAAAAAGCACAGGTTTACTGAATTAAGAAGAGTGCTTATTTTCCTAATCACTGACAGTAGCATGCACTGCTCTCAGATGATAACGTAGATGATAGGACCATCTTCCCATCTGAATCAATGAAATTTTATACTGGTACTCTTGTACTATTCACCTTCAAATCTCTTCTGATCTCACTGAATTAGAATAAATAGTCAGATCACATGGTAGCCACTTCTGTAATGAAACACAGAGGATAAGAAAAATACTGTAGACTTGCAAATCAAAAAGCTTACATGAGAATAGCACTGTCTGTATTTCATGATTTTTAAAAAAAAATTATAGGAAGTAGTTGACTTTCTTTACAAATACATACACTGTAATAATATCTGATATTTAGGGGCTAAGAAAATTGTTAATTTTAAAGTTATGTATTTTCATTTTCCTCAGCTCTAATATACAATAAATAACAGTACCAGATGTGGGAAAAGTTAAATGAAGCTTTCAGTTTATCTTCTGCATTTCCTTTACCTACTCTCTATTTCTCACAGTAGCATAAATTTACATTGCTGATTTTTCTTCCCTTTCTTACCTTTATCCTTGCTTGATTAGCTTGTTGGAAGCTAAAGGATAACAAAATCTGATGCAAACTATCCCTATTTTGGCTAATAATTTTTTACTTTTCCCTGAATCTTCAACTTTTTTTTTTTACTGAGGAGTCTGCAAATTGCTGAGATAGTGTCACGATTTAACCTCAATCAGCAATTAAACATCACCCAGTCTCTCACTCACCACCTGCTGACCAATGATCAGCTTGTCCCCAAGCAGCAATTGGCTCCTCCAGTCCAACTTCCCACAGTTTATAAACTGGGCATAATGTTCTACAGTATGGAATATCTCTTTGGCCAGATCAGGTCAGCTGTCATGGCTGTGCTCCCTCCCAGCACCTTGGCAGAGTATGGGAACCTGAAAAGTCTTTGATTTAGGACAAGAACTCCTCAACAACAGCCAGGACACCAGTGTGTTATCAACATTATTCTCATAGTAAACACAGATCACAGCACTGCACCAGCTACTACAAAGAAAGTTAACTCTATCCCAGATGATAACAGGACAGGTAGGTATTTCAGAACAGGAACAAAATGTGATAACAGTAAATGTCTTAGAGAGATTGTGGGTGATTTTTCACTGTAACTATTTCTGAATCTGTTGAGGTTGTTGTATTTCCTATTGATTGTAGGAAAAAAAATACAATCTTAATTATTTTCTTGATATCATTGTTATGCAGCTACTGCTCTTGCTGTTGCAGTTCAAATAGCATTGCTGTCCTATTGGATAATTAATTACCACTGTTATGTGATTAACAGTGTTGTGTGAAGAAAAAATACATATTGTTGCCCTTTCCTCCTTATATGTTGTTATTTCTCAGTCCTCTCTTTCCCCTTAACCTGCTATTTCAATGGTAAGATTGGTCTAGAAAAAACATGCAACAAATATTGTTCTTCTATGCATGTTATCAGTAACTTCATTGCATGTTGTAACACACAGATCATAGTGTGGCAGTTAGATCTGCAGTATATGAGAAACTATTGTTTAAACATGTTTCAAAATGGCTTTTTTGTAGTTTTTTTACTAACTCACCTTCTTTTTCCCAAAACCCCCCACGGCAAGTGTTATCTCTCTCTCTGGAATGTCCTGGGAAGATATCCTCAAGTCCTATTGGTTGTTAACCCCTTCTTGCTATTGGTGTTCCTGTAACCCCCTGGAACCTATATATGTAACCACCCCAACAATAAACTCTCTCTTGCCTCCCCTCCTCACGGCCCAGCGTGTGCTGTCTCTGCGGCAGCCATGGAAACATGTGGGGGATGGGGGAGCACCGCTCCCCTCCACCGTCCGGGGCTAACCCCTGGGGCTGGAGTTCCCCCTCCCTATCCACAATTCAACCGTTGGATCATAGAATCATAGAATCAACCAGGTTGGAAAAGACCTCAGCCATCATCAAGTCCAATCCTTGATCCAGCACTGCCATGGTTACTAGACCATGGCATTAAGTGCCATATGTTACATTAATCATACAAAAGTCCTGAAAGCTGAGACCAGTATCAATGCTCATCATACATTTCACTACTGCCACTGCTTAGCCACCAGGGTGGAGTTATATTCTCAGTCGTGTTTCCCATCTTTCCCTTTATTCCTAAAAACAATGAGGTAGGAATAGGAAACTATTTTACCTGAACTAACTTGGTGGTCTCCTGAGAGCAACATTTTTTTCCAGAATTGGAGAAAAATTAAACCAAAGGACAGCATGGATCACTAAAAGAGCATTGTCTTTCTCTTCCCCAGTTCATATCAAAAAAAACAACAGACGTTCTTGAAGAAAGACCATCATACCACACCCATTCAAGGCAGGATAGAAGAAATAGAAGTTTCTTGGTCCAGACCACACAGTCTGAGTTGGGGAGGGAAGGCAGGAGCAAGGCTATTATGCACCAGGAACTGATAGTATTTCTGGCCAGGGCAGAACTTGAAGGCCTATGACAAATTTTTTGTTTGGTTGGTTGGTTGTTTTTTTTTTGGTCTTTTTTTCTAGGAAACTGTAAAACATAGTTACTAGCAGGATTTGCAGCAAAAACCATAGTCCTCAAAATCATTGTTAAGCTGAGAAATCTTTGCTGTTAATATGTTTAGTTTTATTCTATCTGAAGAAAAAAAATAAAACCATAAAAATTTATTCTATCTAAAAGCCAATTTTAAAAAGTCAGTTCCCTTAACCATCCCTAAATTAGAGAAACATACTCAAAGTTACCTCATTTCATATCAAATTATTCTCTGGCTGACCTTTACTATACATTTTAGATTTTTTAACAGTAGAACACTTTGCTTACAGAATATCTATTTTGATATTCTAAAAGTTTTTGACCCTATTCTTTATTTCAGAAATTACAGTTGACTTTCAGTATGAATTGAATGCAGTTCAGTAATAACAGGACTAAATTTTCCTGTTATCTATAGTAATTTCCATGCTGTTATTTGATTTTATTTTCTTCTTTTTAGGTTTGTAATAAGGCATATGAAAAGTATAAGTAAAAATTATGAGTTTTTTTCTTTCATATAAATCTTAAGTATTAAGAAGGAAATCAGGAACATGTACCAACATGTGCTAACTAAATCTTCATGATTTTAGTTATATCTGTTTAAGAGAGAGAGAGCCTAGGTTCAATCTATGGCAGATTTCCGTTTATTAATTTTCCACATCTCTTCTTTTTAAGCAACTTAAATCATACTATCTAATAGTTTTTGTCAAAAAATTGGTCATGATATTTTTTAATCACTTCTTTTAGGAAAAATTATTACTGGTCAAGTTGTCTGTACCTCATACTTTTATTTTCCCATATTAGTCCTCCAAATATGTTTATTGGAAATATGTTTTGTGAGGTTCAGCTCATCGACTATTGTCTTCCACATCTTAAAAGACCACTTTACATTTGCTTTACACTTACAGAAGATTTGTCTCATTAGGATAAACTAAAGTCCTTGATGATTAACCAAACGACAAAACTGCCTATTATTTCTGAATTCCTCATATTATTATTGCATATTCAGAAGTATATATAATATAATAATAATTCATAAGCTACACCTTAGGATTTTACAGCCCTCAAAGTAGAAATCTTAACCTTGGTCTCCAGATTCTTACATAAAAACACTGCTATTCCTCTCTCCTATAATTTTGCCTATATATCTCTAATAATTATACACATATATATAATATATATATTCTGTTTTCACAAACATACAAGTTTCATCTGAATACTCACAAAAACAAGCTGTGCAGAGATCTTTTCATTGAGTTTGTCAGAGGTATAGAATTGTGGGCACACAGAGAGAAAAGTATGTGCAGATCACAGCATAGGAATCTCAAAACCAACACAATAAAAGAAGTAAAAGATTAAGACCAGGTAAATTAAAAAACAAGTACATGTAAGATAGAAAGATTGCAGAATAATGGAATCCTCCTTATAATACTTATACATCTGTTACTGCACAGATTTTAAGTTCATCAGAAACAAAGAAACCACATTACATGCACAGATTCTGAAAGAAGAGAAAAAAGAAATTGTGGAGACTGCTTTCCCATAAGAGAATTGTAATGAAAAAATTTGATATGAGGAGCATCCTAATAACTATAGTACTAATATTAGATATCTTTCAAACCTCCCATGTCATCATTTCTACCTCTCTCTATTATTAGATTGTCTGTTGTTAAGGAAAAACTGAGAATAAGTAATTTTATGTAAGAATGGAAAAACTGAGAATAAGTCATTTTATGTAAGAACTCTGAAACTTTCAGATCAAGAAAATTTTTTGTGCAAACCTTCCAAAGTAAAAAGTCTCCTAAAAATAGTTTCTAGTAGTATCATTGGAATGAAGTATAATTAAAGTTGAAATATCCAAACTTCTGAGTATTTAAGGCATTAATTATCAAGAAAGTTATAAAAAAGGGAGACTGAAATTTCTGAAAGGATACTAGCCTCTTAACTACTATTTTCCTGTAACTATAATTACTTATTTAGATATTTTCAGATACTTTGTGTCCTATGTAGCATTGGATTATACTAATCAGATTCTATACTGTAGTTCATTTCTCACCACTGGAGTCAAATTCAAGACCTCAGACTGGCCTTTATCCAATGCTTGAGCTCGTTCTAGGGAATCAGATCCTTTATTTTAAAAAGTCTAGGTTCTATTAACTGAGTTGACAATATTTTCATGAGTCATTTTATCTGAAAAATTCTTAGATTTAAATGTGTTCAAAATGTAAAGACTCTAGCAATGCATAAAGGACTTCAAAATATAATGCATTAAATTCCTAGAGTTTCATTACTAATATTGTTTTTTCAATACAGTTTTGAGGGGATCTTTATTTCTTACACGTAGTTGAAGGTATAAAGGTATGAGATTATCTTCCCATGATTCCAAGAGTAGATGAAGTTGGAAGGGACCCCTGACTCTCCTGAAGTTGGAATTGGACCTCCTATCTTGTTTAATCCTCTTCATTACAGAAAAAACAATCCCTCTTGTTGAATGCCATGCTATTTGGAAAGCAAGTGAATCCAATCCAATTTACTGGTTGCTTCATAAACAGAATATATTTGATTATTGTTCTTAAGATTAAACACAGAAAATAAAACAATGAGAAAAGAGTAAAATATGGAAATACAATCTGAATACAAAACTCTACTATATTATATAAGCACCTTAATAATTATAGAATCATAGAAAGTTTGCATTATTAATGAATATATAAATGTAACAAAAAAGATAACTATAACTAATTATAACTATAACTATAACTATAACTATAACTATAAATATAAAACAGTCGTCCCAGTATGGACTCCTGAGGGACACCACTTTTCACTGATGTCCATCAGGACACTGAGCCATTGACAACTACCCTCTGGTTGTGATCATCCAGCCAGTTCCTCATCAAGCCCTCAGAAAGTCCACCTACAAAATCCTTTTTTCTGCAATTATGAGAGAAGGATGATGGTGGAGGACTGTATCAAAGGCCTAGCAGAATTCCAGACATGACATTTGTAGCCCTTCCTTTGTCCACTTATATAGTCACTCCGTTGTAGAAGTACATCAGAATGGTCAGATAGGACTTGTCCTTGGTGAAAGCATGTTGGCTGTCTTGAATCACTTCCCTCAAATCACCTCATTCTCCTTAACACAGCTTCTAGGAGAATCTGTTCCTTGATCTTATCAGACACAGATGTGAGCCTGACAGTTAGGCCCCATGGTTTTCCTTTCTGCCCTTTTATAAATGGTATAATTGTGGGAACACAAAATGAATTTGGGTGAACAATTCATGTTGTGTTTTGTGTTTTTTAGGTGTGCCTTATACTTTTATATAGTTTATAGTATAGTAATTTGGTTCAGTAAAAGATGGCGTTGGAAACCTGTGGGAGTACAGGAGAAAAATTCCTTACTTCTATCAACAAGGGTCACGCTACTGCTGACCAAATGCCCTGATCCAATTAGAAATGTATTAGTAATAGCTGTTTATAGTTTGTACCCAATTGAATGTATTTGACTGTCTGATGCTCTATGAAGAAGGGTATAAAATCTGTCATTTTCTCAATAAATCGGACATTTTTGCAAATCTTATGGATTGATAGCATGTGTCTCTGAACCTCTCCCTTTGACATATAATATTAACCTTTTTCCACTTACAGGGGACTTCACCAGAATGCCATGACTTTTCAAATATAGAGTGGATTGACAAATACATCAAGGGGGTATGCTTTCTTTGACCTTCCTCTTCTGGCTGATACACCTGCAGAAGCCCTTGTCATCCTTTGCATCCCTCACCAAGTTCAGCTCCAGCATTGCCTTAGTCTTCCTTCCTTGGAAACGCCTGGGGAACTACAGACTGGTAAGCCTCACCTCTGTAACTGGGAAGATCATGGAGGTGATCCTCCTAGAAGACATGCTAAAGCACATAAAATGACTGCAATATAGATATATAAGTATCAAGATATGACTGACAAATGTCATTTAACTAGATTTCTGTAAGGCCTTTGACACTGTTCCACATCACATCTGCATCTCCAAACTGGAGAGACATGGATTTGAAGAGTGGACTATTTGTTCGATACAGAACTGGCTGGCCGTATGCAGCCAGAGAGTTGTGATCAATGACTCTGTGTCTAGATGGAGACTGACGAAAAGTGTTATCCCTCAGGGCTCTGTCTTGAGACCTGTGATCTTGAATATCTTTGTTGATGACATAACAAGGTCGAGCGCCACCTCAGCAAGTTTGCAGATGACACAGTGTCATCTATGAGTGGTGCAGCTGACACAACAGAAGGGAGGGATGCCAGCCAGAGCTCCAAAGCAACCTGGACAAGCTTGAGAACTGGGCCCAAAAGAACCACAGTGTTTGGTCTTTTGGGTTTTGTGTTTTTTTTTCTTTTTGGGGAGGGAAGGTGGTTTTGTGTGTGTGTGTGTTTGTTTTTTGTTGTTTATTTGCTTGATTGTCTGTTTTTCTTTAATGCCAATATACCAGTTTTAACAGATCTAAATAATAAAAAATAAACATACTGCACAAATGATGTTTTGGCTAATCATTGGCTTAAGTGCCATTTTCTTTTCATTTACTTAAATTCTAATGCCATCTGTAGTTGTAGTAATTGGATTGAATTTTGAATTGTCACTACCTCCACAGTCAATTTTCACTACCCTTACTCCCTATATCAATTCACAAGGAGCACAGAGGGTAGCAGAAGAAAAGACCTAGTTTGCTTCAAAAGAAAGCAATTAACAAATCTCATTTAGTGTTAATTGCAACAGCAGTTCTCATCATAGTTTAATCAACACCTTGCTAAAGCAAGCTAAAAGAAAGAAAAAGACAGACATTGATTTCATTCATGGCCAGAACTGTATTGACACATTTCAAACACTGAACATCTCACATTCCCAACAGGCTGGAGTGGTTACTGTCCATACAAATTGTTCTACAAAACTCAGAGGCTTTGGACTTAAGAAAATAAGGACATATCTAATATGTATTCTCTCACGACACTAAGGAACAAAGCTGTATGTTGCACTGAATTCCTTTCAGTGGTATATTTTTAGAACATATTCAACTGTCCTAGCTATAAATTTCATCCTCATGTACAGATTCATTTTATCTCTCTAAGTAAAATCAGGTAATCAAATATTTCTGCATGTTAATATTGACCAGTAAACACAAAAAAAGCTAAGCAAAAAGTTCACTATATATGAGTGCATCTTTGCTTAAAAAGTGTTAGTAGTTTGTACCTGTGGCTACCATTCAGATCCAGACTAAAAAAGCTGCAGTTGAGAAGATATTTCAGTTGCTCCAAGGCAGAAGTTTTCACATTTCAAAAATGCATTAGACCCTTTGTTGTGGTTCTATGAAGCTCTGAATTACTGCTCTGTATGTTGGGCATAAAACTCTAAACCAATATTTTTTGTGCCCTTAAAATTTGGAAATCGACATTGCATGGTAAAACACATTTATATGTGACAACAATGACATGAACTAACAGTCTGTAGTAAAAGTCAATACAATTTTTTCACCTGTTAAAATGCCTTCCTTCTGAGAAGCAAGATGACTAACGCCTGCATTAAAATATTAAATATGGTATATTTAAATGAATTTAATTTCCCATCCCTCCAAAAGTCTTTGAGTGCTTGTGACCATTGAACAAGTCAACAAAATTGAGGAAGACCTTTTGTTATTTAGATGTATAAATTTCCATTTCAGACATTTTCAAGCAGAACAGCTGCATTCAATCCTATCGTATGTTCAATTCAGTTCCATTCTAATTCTGATTATGCTTTCAACAAGAAAATATAAAATCTGAAATTAAGATTAACTTCATGATTGAAAAACTAAAGTTGTACTGTAATGAAAAGGTCAATATAACATTATAGTTGTAAGACATATCCATGACTAAAATCAAGACAGAAAATGCAGGGTAGATCAAACATAAAACCTAGTTTGGCAATGTTGTTCACAACTGATCTAGAACCCTTGAAATTTCCTTAAAATTAATAAAATGTGATTAAAAATCTCCCATTTTGGAAGAGTTACAGGTTTTTTCCTTCACATCAATTTGGTTTTTTGCACAACTGCCTAGTTTTTCTAAAACTACAGTACAAGAATAATTTTTCCACAGTTCAATGGCCATTTTTGAACATTCAAATGTTGTGAACTATCTTTCATTGTGCTGATATAAATAATGCCTGAGAACAGAGGGGCACTTTTTTGTTGTTGTCGGTTGATTGTTGGGTTTCTTTTGTTTTCTTCATATCCTGGATTTTTAAAATGCTTTTTTATTTTTTTTTTTTTTTAAAGAACATTTGTCGCATTATTTAAATCACTTAGTAGAATCCAGAAGACCAATACAGTACCTTGTGGAAGAATAATTTGCCAGAAAAGAAAAATAAAAGTCCATTGTGTCATAGTTAACACCATATAGATCAGAATGATATGTGACAGAATAATCAAAAGCTGTATTTGGTTGAAAAAACCCAGTCACATGAATACATAGATGACACCCTAGTGTTTGCACTTTTTAAATTCAACCCCACATGGCACTGCTTTTCTGTTTCTTAGACTCCTAAATGACTGTAACATGCTGTTATCTGCCCAATCTGCTCGGTTCAGCAACTCTTTATTCCATACAGAGAACCTTATTTTTTATATGTTGTTCCCACCCTTCTTTTATTCTGCTCCACCAAGAAGAGAGAGTAGCCAGAACAGCAAATATTGGCAGGTTTTTTTCTAGATTAAATCAATGGGTAACTCATTCAAGCTCATTTTACTCTCTCTGTCTGTGTTTTTCTTTCCTTCTAACTTCATTATATATTGAACCTGGGGACAAGAGCTTTTAGGATAAAGAGAGTTTATCTTCTCCTGCTGTCGTGGTGTCCATAGCCACATCCCCAAAACTTGAGCACCACAAACAGCACAATATAAGGCCAACCTGCCCTCATGATCAAGCCGTGTTATAGCACCTGGACAGTAGTGAAAATCTAGATAATAAAAATATGAAAGATCTTTTTGGGGGGAATCAGCAACAAATTCTTATGTGTTCCTTGCAGATGTGAAATCTTTGAACAGATATGTGTTTGAGCAGATCCATGGAGCTTACTCCTATAATTCTCTGTAAAAAGTTTATGCAAACCCAAATTTCAGAGACTTAGCAATAGTTTATGCTGATCAGCAGCATTATTTCCTGACATTGTGGAAAGCAACATGTCATGTCAGCATCCTTAAAGAAGTACTGAAGACCATTCCTGTTTATCAAACTACATAATTAACAACTTGTGTCCACTGGTACATCACTGTGAAGGAAATCTCAAATTACACAGACATTCCATTGTGAAATTGGTATAAAAATACTTCAAAGAAATTATTTATGGATTCTTTCTATAGAGTTAGTCTAGAACAGGGATACAGATAATTAAGAAAAATATAAATATAGTGTTGTGCTGAAGTTTTTTCTGTTCATCTAATATTTCAAACCACCTTGTTCATAAATTTCAGTCAAAACAAAAACATTACCTTGAAGAAATTTTTAAAAAGTCAATATTTGAAACATGAAACTGATACCTTCATCGATACTTTTATTTTAATATTACTCGAATCATGTTTTATACCAGGCCACCCAGTAATACAAAAAATTAACAAGATGCTTATCTTGTATTGCATATGGAAAATGATGTTAGTAGATATAGAGATTTAAACACAGAAGCCAGTGAAGCTTGCTAATTGAAATTTGTAAATACGTGAAGCTTGCTAATTGAAATTTGTAAATACTTTGGATCAATTTATATATTTTTTTCTTTGAACATAACTTGTAGGAGCAGAGATAATTGTATTTTTCAAGAGCTTGAGCTCTAATGGTGCTTATAGCAACATAATTTTAATCTAAGTCTTTTGCTGCTTTTGGGATGAATTTTATTGTGGCTGTTTAAATCATTAAATGTTTTCCAGTGACGTAAAGGAGATCTCATCAACAACTATCTTCCCTCTCTGTGTGACTCTTACCTTGAAATAAAATTTGTAGCTCATGGGCCCATTGGCCAGTTCTTGTGGTTCCTGTGATATTTTCTGGAATCCCCTTTAGGTCTTTTCCTTGTTGTCCCCATGCACATATTCTGAAGTCGGCACTTTTTTCTGGTTTTCTACTTTTGCAGATGAGTTTGCCTGTGTCTTGCAGTACCATGCAAGGCCCAAAGTCTGTACCGGTGATCCTGTCATCCTGTTGGGCTGGCCTTGGGTAAAGGGGCCTCTTGGCATGTGGCTCTTCTTTGCACGTGACAGGATTTGTTCCAAGGACTGCCTGTTGGGCCTCCTTAGAGGGTCCCTTTGCCCTTCAGAACCTGAAGCCAAGCAATATTTGAATACTTGAAACATTCTTTAGAGGTGACCTTTTCCTTTATTTCTCTACCACCACTACCTACTGGGTTTGGGGGATGTTTGGTTTTGTGGCTTTTTTCATCTCTGAGCTATATATAAAACCTTATGTACAACTGAAGGTAAATGTATAACTGAACAAAAGCCATCAATTTAACAATTTTGTAAAATTTCTTCAGGAGCAGATAATTTGATAGAATTTGATGGCAATTTATAAGATTGAGTAAAAAAGTATTACTAAGATATGGAATTGGAAAATTATTGGTATGTTTGAAAAAAATAAAAATATAATAGTCCATCTATGCTATCAATATTTTTTCAGCTGAAAGTAATGTGATAGCGTATGAAAATAGAAGGGTCCTGATGATCCTTAATCTATGAAAAATATGTGCAAAATCTATGAAAAATATGTGCAAAATCTATGAAAATATATGCACTGGAGTTCAATGTGAGGTAGAATATTTTATCTGTTATAGCATTAAACAAAGAACCATCTTCTACTCTCACTGTGTTCCACATGTTGAGTAATCACTGAAAATTAACCATTTTGTTCTTTGTATGAACTGAGATAAGCATTGAGATTTGAAGGTATTTAGAAATATTAAAATATTCTTCTGTTTATCCTAAGTAAACCTCTGAAAATGCAGATTCAGGCACAATGACACATTCATAATTCAGTGTTTAGACCAGAGTAGACAACTGTTCTGAAGCAGAATGTGTTAATATTCCTCTCTGGAGTCCTACCTATTTTTTTTTTTTCTTAAATAATTAGTACCACTGAGCTTCATGATATGCTGAAAAGCTACTTAAAGTTATTACAATCGTTACAACTACAGTTGTAGAAATTTAGGACTTTTATTCAATAAAGGTCTGTTATACGTAGCAGAGAAGTTATCTGTAATTTAAAGGCTTCTGTTCAAAATTATGTTGTAAATAATAATAATAATCATCACCATAACAAAAATATAATGAAATACTTAATCCATTTTTTTTTTAATTTCTGAATTTGAATGTCATTGTTTCACTTGAAAATTCTAAAGATGCCTGTAGCTTCAAGAACTGAGTTTCAAGAAAAAAAAAAGTCAGTTCTTGAGTAGATCAGTGATTATGTTATATACCTTAGGAAGAGTGAGATATATTTGGCAAAATTCTTCATAAGAAATTTAGATGGGCATCTCAACCATCTTTCTCATGCACTGAAGGAAATAGGGAATTTTTGGGTATAAGTGTGCTTCTGCTTAAGGCACATGCTGAATACACTGACTGAGTTCTGGAGCCAAAACATTTGTAAGTGCTGGTTTTTTATTAATATAAGGGTAGAAAAAGTAGTTTTGTGTCCCACTTGTTCAGCAGTGAGTCAAGCAGGGGAAAGTGATTCAATTCATTTTGCGGTTCGGGGAATTGATTTAATGCACTTTAGACATTTCAAAAAAAAATATTTTTAATGAAGGCATAGGTACGTGTGAAAAAGATGGGTTCAATTCTGTTGAACTTAAGCTATTCTAAGCCTATTCTAAATAAGTATTTAGAAAGGCTTAAATTTACTATTAAATATTCCTAGGGACTACAGAAAAAATTAAATAATATGCAAGATAAACAAATTTTAAATTTGTCTTCAAAATTACTCTCATATCTGATTCTTGGGACAAGGTAGATAAACATAATACATCACTGACACTTCCTGTTATGTAACACAAAAATAAATTGAAGAGAGTGAAGGTTTAAGTTAGAGGACTGCATTAAAAAAGCAGTAGTGACTTTCCCAGGTTTCTGCACTGACATGTTAGATATCCAACTATACTCTTTCAGTTGTTATGAACAGAACCCCAAAATAGTCATTCAAAGGTAGGCAGTTTCAGGTGGAAAGGAGGAGAAACTAGGAAATCTAAGAAAATTTAGTCTTCCAACAAAAATAAAATAATCCTCCTTTATTTATATCATTTATTTTAACAGGCAATTGTGAAAATATGGGCATTCTGATAAAAAAATATGAAATACAGGTGAAATTGATTATTACTTTAGAAGTGAAATGATGCCTGTGAGAAGCAAACCACTCTGACTTGGTATGAAATATCTTTAAGTGAATATGTGGACTACACACCAAGCAAATCTAGTTTTCCAATTTATATAATTTAAAAAATGCTAAATGATAGTTAAAATAGCTTTTCATTCCATCTATATGATTATGTGGATCATATAGACATATAGACATAGAATTCATAGACAACAGAGTTCTCAAAAATCCAAGCCAGCCACTTTATGAGATGTGGTACTTATCATATATGGGCTAACAAGGTCTGCCTGCAAAGCAATCTAGTTAAGCTAAATTGCAGATTGATTTGTTCATGCCAATAGCTTTCAGTTTTTCCTACAAACAGTTGACATGAATGGAGACCATGGGTAGTTACTCTACATTTTCAAACTGAGCATATCAAAGCTTAGACAGGGAGGCAGATAACCTACAATCCTTCCTTTTATGACTCCATTACAGAAAGATATGAGTATGACATCACCTGGAATGAATACCTTAGTTACTGAGGCACTCTGCAAGTGAGAGTTCTGTGACCGTTTGCTCCTAAGATGAGAACATAAAACTCAAGCTTTCATAAAACCCAGAGCAAGTGGGTTGTTTATAAGACTACTGCATAAAGATTTTCCATAGGGGCATAAGAGCAAGTAGCTGACAATATTTATGATCAGAGTTACTAAGTCTTGAAATAGTTTAGGAAGTGCTGTCTGATGTTGGGATATAATGTGAAAAGCAAGCCTATCTATTCAGGATATCTTATTACATTTGACTGTCTATATTTGATGGAAAATTTGGGAGCTGACACAAATGCAGATCAGTAAGTGGAGGAAAGTGAGTGATCTGGATTGTTGTCTGAAATAAAAGAAGTGTTTTTTAGGAGGGATTCATGCAGAATGCATCTAACCTTTTTTTAAGAAAATAAATTATAACTACATTTTAGGTAAAAAAAATTTGCAGAGAGTTGCAAGTGCTGTAACTCTGTGTTTTACCTTCCCAGGATTAAAAGTGCAAAGACTATGGCCTAAAAATACATGATGCATTGTAGCAGCAAAGAGATTTTTGTGTAATATTGACCCTGACATACAACTAAAATTAAATGACACAAAGGTCTATGTGATTGCAATTGCATGTTTGGTCACATTCACCAAGGATGTCTGATTTCAGGCTTATTAAGTACTTTAATTCTGAAAGTAGAAAGCCACACACACACAAAAAGTACTAAAAAGAAAATCATTGCCATAAAAAAGCTTTTTTAAAAAAATATAGTTTCATCAACATATTATTCAAAGTCAAAACACACCGAGACCTATGAAAGGCAAAAAATTATTAGTGTATGTTAATTTATACATTTATTGCTCCGTGTACACTGTGGCAGGTTTGGGTCTGGGGTCAGGGATGAGCAGGGCTTCTAAACACACAGGCTATCTTAATCCAGTTGATGCTATGATGATAATCCTTCTACTGCAAAAGTGGCATCTGTCTGTCCCTTATGGTTATGTCATACATCACTCCTACTTGAGTTCTTACATTTTGTCAGATTTTGCTTTGAAATCGAGTTTGGCACTACACAAGGTACATCAGTTTCTGCTTTTCTTAACTCTTCCTTTGGTACTTATACCTGAGAAACTTTTAGTTTAAAGGGGTGAGGAAAAGTTTCTGGAGCCTTGATGATAGCAAGATTTAGAAATAAATAATACAGCTCAGAGATAGACAATGAGGAGCATGGTAAAGCTTCATGAGATTTATTTTGACAGAATAAAATCCTTCTAGGTACCCATATATCCGATCTGCCTGTTACCTCAAAGATTTCACAGAAATAAAGTGAGAAACATACTGAGATATACTTTGAGGAGAAAGACCCCACTTTATGAAACCTCTCTGTAAACTTTCAGATTAAATCTTGACCTCTGCTGGTTTCCTCTATAAAGAAATGACAGCCTAAGGTAAGTAGCTGTTGAAATATGTGTTTCCCATTTCTCTCTTCTATTTCCTATTTGCAATTCCCATTTTACAGTTCTTCAAAATAAGCACAGCATGTCGTCCCTTCATAGATTAGGAGAGACATGCTGCATGTTTACTGCTGCTGTGCGTTACAAGTTCTAACTCTTATGTCCTTCACTATTCTCTTTCCTAAAAAAACCAGGAAATAACAGTCCTGAAACTATTATCAGTGAGGAAGCAAAAGGTTACCAATGTTATCAGCAAGTTTTCATAGCACTGGTGATTCTGACAACTTCACTGCTAATCTCTAATTGGAGGCTGCCATAAGGAGATTCTGAATATATTCCAGAAACAGGAAATCTTGCACTGATGTCAGTAATGTATTTTTCAGTATAACAGTTTTTCAGAGAGAATACCAAAAGCAACATTTTAAGAGGAACTTCTTAAATCTTTTCAGTGGATCTTCATTTAAAAAATAGCTAGATTAATTCTAATTTTTTTCAAATATTTCAAAATTATGAATAAAAACCTAAAGAAGTCCTCTAACATACATAATTTTGCTACAGTTTAATTATTACGAATGAGAAAAATTAATAAGAAATTTTAAAATAATACATGCGATCTCAAACAGATTTCAAAGAAATTAATCTAGATTGTTAACATTTGATAAACTAGCACTGTGACTTCTAGTGTACATTTTGTGTCTTTCATAATAAGTATCAAGAATAGTAGATTATAATTTGAGCATTTGTGTGTAATTAATATACAGTACAAGTGTGACAAATACGATTGATGGCAATCTGTACATTTTAGCTATATTATAGTATAAATGTAACATGTAAAATTGATGGCAAATCTGTACATTTTATCTATATTACAGGTCCAATAGAGAACAAAAGAATTTTGCACACAAGTATTGCCTGATAAACAAAAATCTGGACTGTATTTCTGCATTATGTGAGGCATTACTTATTTTTAATTTTTAAAGAAATGTGTCTTCACTGTATGGTAAATTCTGCAAGACGGGATTTATAAATGTTGAAGATAGAAAAAAACAATCTCACTTTTTTTTTTTTTTAGTTTTAATAATTAACTTGTCCATATGGGAATACCCTCATCATACCTTCCTCTAACTAGGAAATTAGAAGGATGGGGATAAATATAAGAAGAACTTAAGAAAAATAATGAGCACACATCAGATAGCAAAGAGGCTCATGAGGACATGATTAGCAGAAAAAACCTTGATGAAGGGAACAGAGGAACAGTAAAGAAAAAATTAAGGAAACTGTTAAAGAAAGATACAAGCTTCAGAAAAGTGCAGGGAAATAAGTAAAATTAAGAAAACCCCTTTAAAAGTAGCATATCTTATGATGAAATTAAAAAGAAAAACAAAGCATTTGTAAGAAAATATTGGTACTATGAAAAACTGATACAGGTTATAAAAATAGAAGACAAATGAAATAGGATATCAGTAGATCAGGAAGAAGAAAAAATTAAGAGAGGCAAGCTACTGATATGATAATGCTATGCAAAGTATATGATGAAGGCTTTGTATGCTGGAGGAGATCAAAAAGAGTGAGTGGTGTCTTCACCCAGCATCTATAGGAGATTTTGACATACACATTTATAATTCAGTTTTAAACCTGCAATGAGAGTTCTGAAATTGTAACCATGCAGATTTCTTATGTGTTAGAAGAAAAAGGATAAATTCAATGTTTATGAAACAGAATTATGTTTCTGAACCAAATCTCACTTTCCTTTCCCTTCCAACAACATTTTTTTATTATTCAGTCAGTAATATTTTTACTATAATGTTCTTCAGTTGTTCAGGGCTGCAACATTTCCCCAGTATGCTTTTACAACCCTTTCTTGGGTAAAAATAAAAAATAAATCAAGAGTAGAAATAGTAAATTTTTATATTCTCTTTTCCTCTTCCACGCAGCATACATTTTCAAGGCAAAAAACTGAATTTTCTTTAGATAGAAAAAAATGAAAATTCACAAGTCTATCCAATCTTCCAAGATAGATCCAAAACCACCAAGCAGGAGTTTTCTTTGTGTAAGTGCTCTCTATCTCATCATCCATTGAAACTGGGTTATGGTGTATTCAGGATTACAATTGTCTGTGTCATCCCAGGACAACTGGTACTGAAATGGCTGTCATCACACTTTTTTAGCTTTTGGAGCCTTTTAGAAGATACACTCTCATACTTTCTGCTTGACTTAGGTTGCATTATCTGTACCATGACTTGGTTTGGAACGGTCAATGAACCAGTAATGTCAGTATTTGCTTTTCTATCCAATTCCTTTTTTTGCATTATAACAGAATGAAGGAGGATAGAAGCTTTATACAGTGTCACCAGGGACACTGAGGTCAACATACCACAACTTCTGTATACTCAGGACATTCACAAGAGGGCAGTCAACCAAGACAGAAGGTGCTAGAGTATACATACAAGACTGTAATAGGGTAAATAGTACATTGGGGACCAAAATGTTCTCAGACTTCATCTAAAAAGGCATTGCAAATATATCCAGTGCATAAAATTCTAGTGCTGGATGGGAGTTTTACATTTTACTCCTTCAGTAGTTTCATCTTGCTCCTTACAAGAAACTGAATAACAACAACAAAAACAATAAAAACCCCTAAATAAAACAAAACAAAAAACCAGCAACAACAACAACAAAAATTCACAACAAAACAAAGCAACCAAACCACAGTTTCTTACAGAAAGTCACATAAATCCACACACACAAATCAACATAATTTTTACTGTTTATGGAAAAGCAGTAGGATTTTTTTTAAAGTATTTTCCCAAACATCATATCAAAATGCTATTATTTTTGTAGAAAAGTAGTGTACTAAATATTAGAATGATAAAAATACGCTGTTTGTTGATCTTGACAACAAACTTGACAATAAATACTAACTGTTATGGTTATGTATTCAGACACCTGTCCACCCTGGGGTAGGCTGATAATTTGTTTATCATAGGTCATCAAGCCACCTTCAGGCAGCAATAGATTTTGTTTGCAGTTATATTTAGTCTACAAAAGAATAATAATAGTAATAGAGAATACCCTTACAAATCAAAGAAGATACAAACACTTATTTTAAAACTCTTGTCTGGTAGTTTTATGAGAATGAATTACTTATCTTCATTTATATGACCTAGATTACATTTTGCATTTCAACACTAACCCAGTTTTTTGCATTTCAGTTACCATAGTATGAACATTTCCAGCTGAGCTCTGTCAGCCTCTGTTCCACCATAAATCATATCTGCCTTCTCATTCAAAGGTGATAACTGATGAGGCAGAAATAACACAATCTCAGCTGGCTTTGTGGCCTACTTATAACACAGCTACAGCAGGAATGTAGATTACCTCTGTGATCTGGATAAAGCCACAAAAACAAGTTTTATCAATTTTAACTTTCTGTTTTGGAATTCCTCCAACTCCTGTGACAATTCTTTTCAGTGAGTACAGAAGATAATGCTTACCCTGCAAACGGTCAGCAAAGTCTTAACAATACTGGAAATTGATCCATTGCCATAGTCATGAAGGACTAGTGTACAGATTAAAAAGAATCCGCTTTTCAAATGTTGTTATTTGGTTTAATATTGAAAAACAAGATAGTAAGTTATGTGGTTAAAGCTAATGGCTCAATACTATGCTATAAAATTAAACACCAGATTTTAGTGTTTAATCCAATGACTATAAAAGATTGAAATTAAAGGGGTGAAAACATAAAATTACTGCATGCTTTTCTGCTGTAGGACTGATAAGTGCACTACCTGTGTTCTCCCTTGTAGTTAAGAAGGTGAATTAAAGGCAGGAAAGTTTCTTGTGTTCTTTCCTACTACAAAGCTTCACGTTTATAAAAGTCTTACCTTTAGCTTAGTGCATTTTGAGCTAGTGAATGTTACTACATTTCCTACAATTTTGTATTTTTCTTTCTCAGTCTGTTTTTAGAGGAAGGTATATAAATGGGATTTATTTTTGTTTGTGTAAAGAAAAAATGTATTTTTAATGTAAAATGAATGGTTAGAAGTAAAGATGCATGAGTACAAATAGATATATACATAGACATATATATAAAATGCCTAGCATACAATTCATATAGATATATGATAATGAGGTTATAAATATGAAATATGTATATATGATTTTTAAAAAAAATACTTACATCTCACTGTTTATTCTTTGAGAAAAACTATTAAACCTCCTTTTGTAAGTGTTTTTTGGTGTCACTTAATATCATGTGTATATGGGTTCATAGACCCTATAGGCTGTGATTCTATAGGGAAAAAAATAAGCAAGCCTGTGAGGTTGTAGGATTGTTGGATTCCATACTTATGAAGATTTTATATCAAGTTATTTTTTCTAAATTTTTCTTTGCCCTTTATAACTCAAAACTCAAGTGTTTAACTCAAGCCATTCATCTTCACAGAGACAGCAAGCCAAAAGCAAGTCCTGCATCTACTATGGCTGATTAAAAGATGACAGTTTGGTGTGATTATGGAAAAGAGACAAATGCCTATCAGATATCTAAGTCATAAAATATGTCCAGTAGAGGTGGTTAAAAACTATTATTGCATAAGGACTTAGTAAGACCTCATCTGGAACACTGCATGCAGTTTTGAGTGTTTCTGATAGGAAGACTAATGCAGATTTGAACAAATGCAGATGAAGACTGCTAATATGATCAAGAGCATTGACAGCCCTCTGTATGAGAGGAGATGTTAAAACTTCGGCTTGTCAGCCCAGAAAAATGAAAACTCCAATAGAATATGACTCTTGAAATAAATATCACAGAGGGAAAAACCTGTTTGAGCCAGAAGACAATGCTAACACAAAATCAAGTGCCATAAATTAATCCCTTTATGACAATTAATCTTATTTCCTTTTTTGTTTTTGATTTACCTCATTCATTTTTTCACTTTGCCAAGCATTCTAGAGAGAAAGAAGCAGGACTTTTGCAAGTCCAGTTATGTATGATGATCTGTGGAGGGGTATTCTATTTAAATATAAATTATTTAGAATTTCTTTTCATGCTCTTCAGAGCAGTTGAATTAGGATGTTGGGAAATAAGTTTGCTAAACTGGGCCACATCTAAAACTCATAATTCCTCTTTGTATTTTGCAGAGCTTCCCTTGATACCTGCATAAGAGCAAAACACAAAGTTCTTCATACCATTATGTTTCTCGGCTATCAGTAAATTTCTGATCTTATTAGTTACACCAAAAAACCTACAGATAATAAGCGTATCTCATTGAAAATAGAATAATTGTAGAGTTTTCCCTGATATCTAAGTGTAATTTTTCTACTAATTGCTTTTTTATTATTTTGGAATACGTAATTCCTAACAGCAATGTGAAAAATATCACATTGTCTATTTTAATGAATGGAAGTATATTTTATTTCTAATGGAAACCTTAACCAGCAAGATATATCATATTTAAATACAAAAGAAAATAGAATGTATCCAGTGGTGAAGTTTTTTATTCTTTACAGAGTTTCACTTGTGTTTTCTTTTGATTTGAAAGGCTACCTCAGATGATAATTTATACATGATTGTAATCTGTAACATTATCTTTCCCATCTTCAATAAAACTCCAGTAATACACTGACATGTATTACTGGGTCTGACTGGAAGGGAGGTAACTGTCTTCATACCAATATCCTGTGGTTTGGATTGTGGCTAAAACAAGGCACCTGTATTTTGGCTTTTACTGAACTCTGCTTTTACAGCACCACAGCTTTGCCTCCACCCTTCTCCCCAGCAAGCAGCTGTGCTGAGGGTGCACAAGAAGTTAGTAGGGGACTCAGCCAGGACAGCTGACCCCAACTGACCAAAGGGATATTCCGTACTATATAGCCTATTCCTTAGCAATAAAAGAGAAATAGGATGAAGAGGATACACTTGTAGTTATGGCGTTTGTCTTCCCAAGTAACCTTTTCATGCACTGAGGTCCTGCTGCCCAGAATTGGCTAAACACCTGTCTGCTGATGGGTAGTGCTGCATTCTGCTTTGCTTCTGTGCACAGTTTTAGCCTCACTTATTTAACTACTTTTGTCTCAATCCGTAAGATTGAGCTTCTCAGCTGCTTTCTACTATCACCCCACCTCACGGGAGAGGGAAGTGAGCTGTGTGACAATATTTATATATGTCCTTGATTACATCCTCTTTTTATTTGCTTTTCGGCATTTTCCAAAATAAACATTCTGGACTTTTGCTCTGAAATTGCAACCAAGAATATTTTACAACATTTTCCATGGAAGAAAAAAACCCCACACGTATAATTACACACATAAACATATGGGAAGTCAATATATGGTCAGATAAAATGCTGTACTTCTGAGATATTATTAAAGAGGATGAATAAATGATGTGTTAAGTCACCTTTTGTTTTAAAGAGCAATGTAAAAGTATAGGAAAAGAGAAGTGTCATTGTGTAACCTGAAAGAAATTAACTGGAACATTACTTAAACAGACACTAAGGTCATTCAAATGAAATTTGCAAGGACAGTGACACATATGCAAAACACAAAGATATTTTCCAGGGGATCAATATCAGTCCTATCTATAATGCCCAGAAGAATAAGAAAGTCTGTTCAATGATCACAGGAAAAAATACCTGAAAAATATTAGAAATAAATTTTTTTCAGATAATAAATGAGTAGAAAATGCAGATGTTTTCATTCTCACAGAAATTTTGGTTTTATTTTAATTGTTGTTTTCTACATTTAGTATCTTAAGGATAATTTGCTGCCTAATTGCACTGTTAAAAGAATTAAGTATATTTATGTTAATTTTATTAAAGGCTATAATTTATTTAAAGAGAAAAAAAAAGAAAATAATTGATCTAATATATTACAGGGCCTTACAGCAATCATAAGTAAAGAAGAGAGCATTCAGTCAGTCAGAAAATGGTCCCATGAAGTCAAGACAATAAGAAAATTAACTACATGAATATATGGAAGTATAACAGAGATTAACAAAAAGTCACACCTACTTTACATAGGTACTATTTAAAATGTTACTATTTGAATATTTAAAAAATAAAATAAAAACCGATCAAGCAGACAAACCACACAGAAGACCACAGACTACACATAATAATACAACCTCTGCTGCTAGGAATAATCTATTTGCAAAGTATCCTGCACATCCAACTGGATTCTTCCACTAAATTTACTTTACTAAAACTTAGTGTTTACAGTGTTTCCTTTGCTGGGATGCATAGATACACAAAACATAGCCATACTATTATACACAGCTATAATATGTAGACCACCATGGAAGCAAGATTTGCTTCATTACTGCAACTGACAAATGAGACATAGCAATTTTTTATTTTTAAAGAATGCCGTAATATGAATGAGCTAATAGACAAAACCGAAATGACATAGCTTAAATAATTTAGCTAGTCTGGGTGACTTTATCGAAGTTAATTCAGAAGCAATTTTTTTGAGTAGCTTTCCTCTCTTCTGTAGAAGGATCACATTGTGCAGAATATATACACTGGCATATGTTTCAGTCATAACTACAAAATCACCCTTTAGCACTATTTAGTGTGCTTGATGTTGTTTTGGCTTGTTGATGAGGTGGGTTTGTTGTTGTTTTGGTTGTTGTCTTTTTTGTGTACTGACCCTGGGGCCTACCTTTTTTTACTTTATTGGGTGTTTCTATTCTAGAGTTTAGCACTCAGTTTTTTTATGTGATCATACTACAGTGGTTAGTTCAATAAGCAGAAACTCATTAGTATTTGCCAGGCTGTGACACATGCATTGGAAAATGAAATCAAAATGGAAAATAAAATGTTCATTCCGTTTTACATATCCAGGCAAATTTTTGTTTCATAATAGTAGAGTTCTTCCTTTCCTTTCCCTTTCCTGCTAAGTCTCCAATCCTGCAAAAGAATGGACGACTAAGGAGATGAAGAACACACTGCCTTGTTAGTTTTTGTCACAGTCTGAGCCTGTGTGTACCCAAGTTCTTCTCTGCTTCTGGCTTTTCTAAATGAAAAATTACTGCTCGTGTCCTCAAATATTATATGAGGTCTGTATGCAATTGTCCTCTAATCTATTTCAGTCAAGAAGAAATGGGCTAGCTTAAATAATTTAGACAGTACCTACCCTGACTGACTCTAACTGAAATGAATTCAAGAGCGATTGCATTAGTAGCCCTACTGTAAAATCCATGAAAGTGCTAATCTGCAACCCAGGGCTACGGATATAGCATTAGTTTTTCTCTGTCAAGCCTAGAACAAAAAGTATCACAACCAGTGCCCCCTTTTTCAGCTAGTGAAATGACCTAATTTCTGAAGAAAAAAAAAAAAAAGGCAAGAAAATAAAGCAGAATACTCACACACAGCCCAAATTGTGTCAGTTAGCTTTGTTCATGGGCGTAAGTGTGGTTGTTTCTGTGATCAGTGACTTTCATTCAGTTCACAGCAAACAAAGGAAATTGTGATCTTGCAGTAATATGACACTGGGGAAAGTCTATTTCAAGGTGAAAAACTCCTCTGGGTGGATTGCTGTCTTTTGTGTTCATTTGTGATCTGCAGGTGCTTGACAGGAAATGAGCATGGTTGTGGCAGGCCTACTTCTCTTTGAAGAATGTCACAAAGCGTTACTGATGGAAAATTTAAAAAGCAGGGATTACGTCTGAACTGCAGTATAGTACTCAGCTCACAGGATCTGTTTCTGTCTATCAAGCTTGAGAACAGAACATTATTTTCATTTCTTCTCTGTGCTCTTGAGACACCTTTGAACTTCATCATAAAAGTGGGGAATGAGTACTTCACAAAAAAACCCCAACCAACCAAGAAAAAAAACAACCAAAAAATATTAACATTTTATCTGCAAATATGTTAACAAAAATTAAACTATAAAGAGAATTCTGTCATGTTTGCATCTGTTCAGTTCTTCTATTGAAAAAATATATTAAGAGGTTTTTATACTGTTACTGTGTAATGTTGACATTGATTTCTGGAGAGAGATGAATATATCTGAGAGAGAATCAGCTCTTTGACCCTAAGCAGTAGTCCACAAAATGTTGTGAGAACCAATCCCAAACTATTTGTAACTACAGTGCAATTAAATTTACAGTGTGATTTTCTGTTGGCCTATGAATTATCATTGATAGTGTAGTTTATAAAATTATATTAAAAAGTTAGAAGACTGTGAATATCTAGAAAATTCTTAAAAATATTAGATGTTTTATTATTCATCATAATAGAATTTCAGTTGATTTTTTTAATATATTCAAGGAAAGACGAACGATTCCAAAACTGTCACCACTAGACTTTTAGTGTATTTATTTTATTTTATTTTATTTTCTATTAAGTACTGCATACACAAACACTGCAAAGAGAAAACTGTTGCTGTGATCTCCTTTTTATCAGCAGCACTCACTGAAGAGCATTCTCTCAGCCACGAAAAGGAAAATGCCAAAATTTCTTCCTTTCACATTTTGTAATTGTTACCTCATCAGCACTGCAGCTGAACCTATTTTAATAAATGCTCCATACTGGAATATACAGAAAAAGAAACATAGGTTGTGTCAATATGGAAATTGATATGTGAAACGACTCTCTATCTGTGCACATGGAATATGAAAACAAATCAGATACGGAACAAGACAAATGTGATAGAACTACATTTAGTAAGTACACAACATCTTAAAGTAACCTTGTTTTGCCAATAAATTTCTGCTGTAATAATGTTTTACTTTGGTGAGTCATGCTTTTGTTCTGACAGAACAAAAACAATCAGTATTTATTAAGAGACGTAACCAAAAAAATCAAGTCAATCAACAAAAGTAATCTTTCAAAGCATTAAAATAGCAACTCAAGTTCACACATGAGAGGTTGATGTTTAAAGCATGATGATCAAAACAATATTTTTTAAACAAAAGTCATGGTCTTACAAAAGTATGTTGTGAGCAACACTGACTTACTGAGGGCATCCAGTTTGACCTTGTCTTATTAAATATCAATGTCCTGAAATTCCCATTGTTTCTTTTTTCATTTTTTTTACAGAGAAAAGAGGTAGGTAGTATGATGTGCCAGAAGAAGTGAAAACTTTGAGTTATTAAACACTGATGACTGGCATGCTGATGGAAAGTTGGCATAATTTAGTTCTGCCATTTTTTATCACTATCATCCTGAATTAGGAAAACAAATAAATATAAAAGCAAAGAAACAATTTTAATCATTTTCATCAAAACTCCAAAAGTATTGAATACAATTTTTTACCTGTTTCTTAATACGAATTTAAGACTCTAAGGAAGTACACGGTATTTAGAAAGTTTTAGAAATGCAATTCCTTCAGAAAAAGTGAGTAACAATAGCAAAATGCTGGAAGCTAATCAGACTCATTGTTAGCTCCTTAGCATTCACGTAGTGTACAACGAAATTATATATCTGGAGACATATATAGCTATTCTCTACAGCTTTTGGTGAAAAGCACATTCTCTTGAAAGCAAGTTGATGGGACTGCTAGTGACTTGCAAATTGCAGTTGACTACATTCTCTGTTAATAAATAACATTTCTGCGGGGAAGCTATTATAATCTTACAAGACTAAAAATAGTTCTCCAAAAGCCATTATATGTGCTTTTGGCTCCTATGGTTAAATGAAAGTCTGTTCTTTTGAAGATTCTTGACCAGAAGATGCTGAGGAGGAAAGATTGTGACATTTACAGAGTTTCTTAGGGAGGTAACCAAGGTAATTATTGTTTAAGTATTGAAAAAAGTGTTTTGAATTTTAGTGTTCCATATTGAGAACAATAGAAAAATACAAATATTTTCGAAGCAGTGATTTAAAGAAGTAAAAGTTTAGGATACTTTCATAAAATACATTTGTGCACTTTTAAAAGAAAGTCAGCAGAGAATATGGGATCTAATTGAATTTTACAAATGTTTTATTCATTAATAAGAATATAAAAATACTATTCATTATCTAAAACACTGGGTGTTGCACTGGCATTTTTTTTCTCAAGTTGATATATCAAAATGATTGAGGGAAGTTAGGGATGTAATCATCATGGCTTCATGGAGCTTTAAAAACTTCTGATTCAGAAATAATAGAGAGATACAAGATTTGGACGAGGCTGTTCAGACTATCCTACATTAAACGAATGTTCTTAATTACCCTCTACAGGAACCTATGTTGCTAACAACTGTCATGGAAGTACAGGGAAAGCTAAATCTTGTGTATTTAAAGTTAGTCTTTCTAAATACTGAACTCCTTTACACCTCTCCCAAGGGAACTTCTCATTCACTTAGGCAAAACCTGAAAAGGGTCTTTTATATGAGTTAAACAGTGGCACTACAGCACACACTAATTTCACTTTGAGGCTGACTTTTGGGCTATTGAAAACATGGGATGTGTTAAATGTAGCGAAATATGTTCCTTTGAGTTTTAGAATAAGAAATCAGACCTTAAACATAGACTGAGATGTAGTGTCTAAAGCCGTATTACACTCACTAAGCTTTGTTTTATTATTACAAACCTGCTAAGCCTCAAATCTAAGTTTCCCTTTAGTTGTCAGATCTCTTAATAATCATAAAATATACTATATTGATACATGTGAGAATTTTATTATTCACTATGAATATTATCAGTACTGACAGACCAAAGAAAAAAAACAGCTTTTCCTCACTAGTTGGATTTCCCTTAAACAACAAATAATCTTGCACAAAGACAACTAATTTTGCTGCAGAATGAATTAGAGAGCGGTAATGTGTAAACAAAGCTTGGGATTAAGCTACTTTAAACAGAAGATTTTTTTACAAGATGAAAACCCCAAGTATGTTTCAATGAGCTTGTGCAAGTGTTAATTTTTTGTATGTCATGGTTTAGTTTTGTTACTAGGTCCTTCAAGTAGGGGGATGATTGCTTTGAAACCCCTGGAGAGAACCAGATGACAGAATTTCAGAAAAGCTAAGAACCTTTCTAAACAAACACACTCCCTGCAGAGAGAATCAGAGCTGTTGATCTTCTCAGCAAAAACACTACCTAAATGTAGCCACAGTTAATTACATCCTGTTGACAAGAGACACCTAAAACACTGTGCATTTTATCATCATGCAATAGCATAGAAATGACAAGTTTTGACAAGAATTTGTTGTTTTCAGAATTTGCATTGAATATGACAAGTGTACTTCAAGCTATTATGCCTCAGTGCTATTTAGTCAATCATCCTTTACTTTTGAAGTTAATTCTAGTTCAGATAAACATGCCCAGATATGCAGCTTGTGTGATATCAATAGAAGCTTCAGGTCTTAGGCAGAACATGAACACAGGGGTTGTGCCCAAAGCTATCAAACACTTGGTTAATGCTTTTACATCCATGAGAATAACAGAAATGAAAGATTTTGGTTTCATACTATAAATTCATTCACTGGAGAATTATATCACTGCCCTTCTATTTGGATATTGTAGCTCTCTCTATTAGTTCTTTTAGCTGTATCTCCCATTTGAAGTGTTCGTTGTCTTACATGCCATTAAACTCTGGTATGAATTTCAAAACGTTCTTTTTTGTGATTATACAAATATGATTTCTAGCTCAGTAGCCTACTTTCTAAGGAAAAAAAAACCTAAAATAAAGAGTACAAACCAAAATCTTGTTTAATGAACCAAGTTCTATTCTAATAGTAATGAAAATATAGGTCCTTGGATCGAAATACAATGAAGCAGTGTATTTAACCACTGAGAGTCAATCAAGAAGAACAAGAAAAGGTGATTCCATGTAACTGAACTTTTTGGCCTAAAGAATACGAAAGCATTCTTTCAGAAGAGGAGCAGATCAGGTTAACCCTGGAAACAAGTACATGGATTAAAGAAGACAAGTGAATCTACGGACAAGGTTAAGTCAACCTCTAGAACATTGTGGTCAACTTAGAACATTATTTTCATTTTCCTTCTGGATATAGAGGGTAAAATATGAAGTATACATAGAAACTGTCCTTAAGAACACAGAAAAACAGAAAGAAACAGAAGACAGTGAGACACTGTCTTCTGAAACAGAAGACAGTGAGAATATATCTAACCTGTTCCTGAGAGTTCTAGGCATTTTGAGGTTTTGCTTCCCAAAATAGTTTTTGGAACTATGTATTACAAATGCCATTGTCTAAAGTATTTCTAAGATTTTCTAACAATATTTCCTTTCATGCAGGTTCTTTTTTTTATTGTTATTATTATTTTAATTATTTGTTTTCTCTTCATTCTGATGATAGCAGAAGCTGATATTGGTGACATAGATGATGAAAGGAATAATATTCATGATCAAATGACCAGTTAGCAAATAGAAAACTCAAGCTCACTTATTTCTTTTTGACACATACTTGGGCAAGCAGAGGAAGGAGGAAATGATAGTGGTAAAACAAGTCTTCCAGGATTTTACCTTACTGCATTGCACGTTACAAAACCAAAATAAAACAAACACTCAAAGCTGAGGAATGTAGCATACTTTACTAATTGTTTGTACATTTTCTTCAAAGAATGAAGTCTAACCCCTTACAGGGGCTTGAATTTGCCTTAGTAGTACTATTCAGTATCACAGTAAGATCTAAGTGTAGATCTAAGGGATCTGAGTGCAGTCAGATAGGCTTTTTGACTTGCACTTCATGAATGCATTTTTGTTTCACAGCCTCATATACCTTTAACACCATCATTTCTTTTTATGCAGGATTTTCTACTCTTTCAACAAGCAGGTCCTCTAAAGCACTAAAGTCCTAAGGAACACCTAAGGAACATTACAGGATGTAAAGGATATGGATAGATTAAGCTGACTTACTATGCAGCCAGTGATTTTTAGCACTATGAAGTCATTGTAAAGGAAGATAAAACCAAAACCTAAACATGGGAAAAGTAGTGTGGAAAAATGTATTTTAAAAAAATCCAAGTGGATCCATCATGATAAAAGTCACCTAGTACCTACACAACTTAAGCATAGGCAGAGAATTCAGAGGAAAAGCTCTCCCTATTTCCTGTTATTGATAGCCTGAGCAATTGTCTCTGGAATGTAAACATACTGTGAAAAATATCTGTAGTCCATATTTTTCATTTGTATCTTTTAACTCAAACTTTTGTTGTTTTTTTTCACCTCTTCTCCAGTACTGTCTAAAACTGAACAATATTACTTTGCCAGGGACCAAAAAATTAGAAAGGAAACACAGACATTACAGAATGAAAGTTTGTGATTAAGAAACTAGTTATCTGGTAGCCTAAAAATCTTGAATACACAGTGGATTTTGAGTTGTGCGCTCATCACAACACTTGTGTAGCAGCATCTTATGTTGTGTGTAAATAACAAAGGCTGTCCTGCACTGCCAAGCACTGAGATTACAACCTTCTTTGCTATAGAGCACCAGGTGATTCTCCTTTATGTACTCCTAAAAAAGTCATCTTAAATAAGAAGTTAATAAGATGGATATCTCTCAGCTTATAATTGGCACATACAAGTCTACAATACCAAAAGAAAAATCAGTTTCCTCAAACATTAGCATTCAACTCGCTCATATTTCATTGTAGAAGAATATCTAATATGCTGTAGCAGAATGTGGCTTTAGTTCTGGCCAGTCCTAAAACTACTGTCAAAAATAATCTTGTTTCAGTATTTCTGATGAGGATCAAAACCAAAATGCCAAAAAATTCGGTTCTTGCAAGCTCGCCAGTTAGAGTTTTGAATCAAGGTTCAGATATGTTTCAGCTAAGCATATAGGTTTCAATAACAGACCATAAAGGTATGAATACTTCTCCAGTCACATCAGTCTCAGGGGAAAGAAATGTATCTCATTTTTTAAAGAGCATATTTTAAGGATCTGATTTTTTGTATTAGAGAGTAGATTGGGAGGGTGGGGGGATGTTTGCATTGTTATGCTGTTTCTGGTGTAAATATAATTGAAACTTTGTTCAATTTAACATTAAGTGCCTGAGGCCAATCCTTTTACAGTGGTAATTGTATTGCTTATAGAGCAGCTGAATGTGACAGAGAGGTTGGCTTTGGCTGGTTTTGGTTTCTCTTTCTCTCCTTTTTAATAATACAGTTGTATCTCAAAAAGATATAAGTAAACAAGGCAAAAGGATATACTAAAGGTCTCTCTGTTACCCATGCTGTTGTGACAACAGGCATACATTACCGTACAGTGGTAGTTTGCTAAGTATTTCAACTCTTGTTTCTTAGGACAGGACCCAGAGGAAACAGAACAAACAGCAGTTTTTAAAGTCAATATTTTAAAACCGTTACCTTGTTTTTGCTTGCCCAGTATCTGTTTCCAAGGAAACAGAAGGAGAAGCCTGAACCAATAGCAAAGCAGTGATAAAAGCAAACTCACCAGCTTTCAGTTGCTGGCTTCTTTCCTGTTTTTCTAACTCCTGAAATCAGAGTTAACAAGGCCCCTGATAGTTTAGAATAACATGAAAAATGAATATAGTTTTATTCAATGCCTATTTGCATATAAACAAAAGGGAGTTGGCAATTCAGGTGGTTTTCAAGATGGAGGTTTATAGTTGGCCGTGGACTAGGGGATGAAGTTTGAAACAGGAGAACATATGGACCCAAGAGATAATATTGTGGTGTGTAAGTCAGAGTAAATTATAGCAAAAGAGTATTAAAAACTCTTCCATGAAGTACAGAACAGAGAAATAGGAACAGAATTGCAGACTTAATTATTTATTACTTTTCATGTGCTGTCGACTCATCACATACCTCCAGGATAATTAGGAAGATATTGCCTCATTTCCTCATCTTTGTTGCTTTCACTGTCTAAGATGAAATATAGGAATATACGGAAGCTTTACCAGCTCAGAGTCTTCTGAATTTTCAAAGGAAATACAAGCTTAGAAATTATGTTGTAGACTGAACTGCATGGTGTGTACAGCACAATATGGTCAACAGTTACTCCCACAACACCATTGCTTTCAGAATACACACTGAATATTAATAGAATTGTTTAGACATTTTACTGAAGAAATTTTTTTTATTTCAGAAAATTACAATTTATTTTAAAAAAGGTAATTAGTTTTATACAGAATCCCTCTCACTCTTTTTGGTTAAGGAAATTTATCTTGTATTATGTGTTACACTTCAAAACTGTACGAAGTTAAGAAAAAGCTAATACAAATTAAGTAACAATTAGAATATTTCCTGCTTGGAGAGTTCAGTGGTAGTCAATGTAGGTATATAGATGATACCTAAATACATGCACAAATATAAATTAATGTATAAACAGGATCTTTACACTTCAACTAAACACAGACATGTCTATTTGCTCCCAATCTGGACTTGAAATTTTGATCTTTGTGACTAGTATTGAGTCAGCTTTGTTCCTGGATTCTGAAGGCTGAATTTTGCTTGATATAAAAAATTGCAAAGATGAAACTACTCTTATATACATACACAGAATGGAATGCAAGACAAAAATGTGCTTTCAAGTGCCAGTGTAAGAAACAGACAGATACCCAGGCAGCAAAAGTGCATAAAAATATTGCCTTAAACCCCACATAGAAACACTGTATGTATCATAATCAGACCTCTTCTGCAACATAAAAATCCCTGGAGCTCCATGAAGATTCCAGTCTCGTTACTCCAGAATTGTTGTTTTTCCAAGTATTCTTTCAAGAGAAGTATTTATTTGCAAGTAGATAATAACTTTGATTCACACAACTGAGTTTCAAATTTTTGTATTACATCCTTTGTTATTTCCATTTATGATTACGTGAATTACCTGTGCTTCTCTCACCTCTGTTGTGCCTTAAGTATTTCAAAATATTCAACACGTATTTCTCTTAAACTCTTGTTTCCATTCACTGTCCAATTGTCTGAAATTTTTGTAGATGTAGGGGTCTATCATAGTGGCTGGTTTGTAATGGATTCTGGAACATTTCAGCAGTTTGTCCAGATCAAAGAGTTTTTCAGACATCATATAGCTTCATGTCAAGTCCAAAAGACATTAACTTGTCACTGTAAGCAGTTCATAAGATCACTAACAAGTTTGGTGGGGAAAAATAAGCTTCTGTGCCCTGCTTCTGAGCCAGAAGATTCCTGTGGAGGAGGTTAAAATGTAAACTGCATCTCAGAATGGTAACAATTTATTCTTAGGTAGTTAGAGATACTGACAGGTTTTTTTATTTATCTTGATCAAACTGATTTGCATCTTCCTTGACAGTGTTCAAGAAATGTATATTTTACATGAACTGGAAGCCTAAAAAATTTTACAAATTCACTGATATTTATTGGACTATGTTAACTTAAGGAAGTGTATTGAATTTAAGTTTCCAGGTGTTGGTAGTAAGGGTCTATAGGGTGGTCTCTGTGAGTAGAGGCCAGGCCTGCCCCATGCTGGACACAAACACTTCCAAATGGCTTGCAGGGTCTGGCTGAGCACTTCAGCCAAACTGGTGACATGTCTGGGAAAATACACCTAAAAAAATGTTGGCAGAAAGAGCAAATAGAATGAGAGAACACGTAGAGTAAGAAACAACAGAGGAAGCACCAAAGTCATAGTAGGATAAGGTGCTCCAGGAACTGGGGAAGACCATGGAGAAGGCTACAAGAAGTGGAGCGGGTTGTCCCCCTGCAGCTCACAGCGGACCATGATGAAGCAGATACATACACTGCAGTCCATGGAGAATGACAGAGCAGAGCAGGTGGATGGATATTCTTCAAGGAACTGTGGCTCACGGAAACCCCATGCCAAAGCAGGGGAAAAGTGTGAGGTAAAGTGCTGGTTTTGCATGGGGTAGAGTTAATTTTATTCACAGTAGCTAGTATGGGGCTGTGTTTTGGATTTGCACTGAAAATGGTGTTGATAATACAGAAATATTTTTGTTATAGCTGAGCAATGTTTTCACAGCATAAAAGCCTTTTCAGCTTCTCACCTCACCCCACTGCAAGGAGACTGGGAGTACACGAGGAGTTGAGAGATGACACGGATGGGACAGCTCACCCCAATTAATCTGTGGGATATCCCACACCATATGACATCATGCTCAGAGTATAAAGCTGGGGGAAGACAGAGGAGAAAGGGCATAGATGTTCAGAGTAATAGCATTTTTATTCCCAAGTCACTGCTACATGTGATGGGGCCAGGCTTTCCTGAAGATGGCTGAAAACCTGCCTGCTGATGGGAAGTGGGGAATGAACTTGTTTTGCTTTGCTTGCATGGAAAGGTTTTGCCTTACCCATTAAACTGTCTCTATCTCAACCCACGAGTTTTCTCACTTTCATACTTCAGATTCTCTCCCCCATCCCGCCAGGTGGAAGACTGAGTGAGCAGCTCTCTGGGGTTTGTTGTCTGCGTTTAAACCACAACAGGTAAGACGAAACAGAAAGAAACTACTGTGTGCTGACTGTAGCCCTTCAGCCCTCTGGGTGGAGGCACAATCGTGGAATAGAGGACTGAAGTTGGTCCTGGAAGAGGTGGGAGGAAAGTTGGAAAGTTGTTGTTTTAATGTTTATCTTTGTCTCTCATGACACAAATATATTTTAGTCAGTACTAAATTAAATTATTTTTCTTCAAGTCAAATATGCTTTACCTGCAATGATAATTTTTAAGCTATCTCCCTATCTTTATCTCAATGCATGAGTTTTCTCATCTTCTTTTCTCCCATTCTCTCACTGAGAAGAGGGAGAGTGAGTGAACATCTGGGTGGATGTTTGGCTGTTGACCAAACCAAACTCATCACAGGGGGAAAAAAACATCAATGACATTAATAACAACAACAACAAAAAAGAAAGAAGATAATATTTGAAAAGTATCTATTTTAAAATGTTGATTTAGACTGTACTCATAAAGATAGCAAGTCACAAAATGTCAGTCAATCTACTTTCACTGACTTCAATAGCCCTACACGGTTTTAGAACAATCATATGAGGAACTTTTACAAAATTCTAAATAATTACACCTCAAAAGTGGAAAACAGAATAAATAGGAAAATTTTAAAGAAGGGTTATGTGCTGGTTTAAGAGTTACCCAGCAGGGGAAATGAACTCAACTCAAAAGAGAGATTATAAGTCAGAATAACAAT